>CM031620.1:5811061-5833561 GCA_018398815.1 Conus ventricosus | reverse complement strand
TAACTGTTTTCTATCTGAAAGAAAAGATGACATCAAATCTATGAAATCTGTTTGTTAAGTTATAGCACAATAGTTTTTGACAAGGAGTTGATTTTATTTGGTACTAAACAGCACGTGAAAACGGATATGGCTATTGATTTTGTTCTGCTCTTTGCCAAGTTTTACATTTACAAATGCAAATTACAAAATTCCGCCCCTGACCTACATGTCTTTCTCGCAGTATTAGGACACAGACTCAAACATGAAAAATATTTGGCTTTTCTTAATCATAGTATAGGACAATTTGAGGAAAATTGGTTGCCCTACTACCCTATTGTACCATAGCTTCCTTTGTGATGTATGAACACCTACATGTATGGAGGTGTATAACTTACCTTTCTCATGTTATTTACAATTGTGAGACTGGACTGTTTTATATACTATGGTAAAGGAATTTGAGTGCTTTACAATGTGATGCTATACCTCTCCTGTCCCAATGACCCATACCACATTAGACTCGCACTGCTTTCCTTACACCACTTGCTGGTGTTTATGTAGTGCTTATATACATATGTGTGTGTTCGTGTGTGTATGTGTGTGTGTGTGTATGTGTGTATTTGTGTGTGTATGGTGTGTTTGTGTGTGTGTGTGTGTGTGTGTGTTGCACTCATAATAGAGGCTATTTGGTGTCATTATTAGAAAGAGTGACAAGGTGAATGTTTTCATGTATCAATGTCTTTATTTTTTTTGGGGTTATAACTATTGGAATTACTATACATAGCTCTTTGTATGATCAATATAATGCCTATGTAAACTAGTGTTATAAATCAGCTTTGCTCATAGAAATGATGATAGCATTTACTGATTCATTAGATACTAGTTGCTATATAGTCTTATTACTAGTACTGTCGAATCCATGCTTGATTATCGAAGTGCTGTGTCCAATGCTGTTTCTGGAATAGGTACCTTTATTTAACTATCACCTTTACTTTCACTGTTATTCCTTTCTATTGATATGTGCATATTTGTGCTTTACATTTGTCTTGTAAAAAACGAAAAATTGTTCAATAAAAAAAAAAAGAAAAGATGACATCAAATCTATGAAATCTGTTGTTAAGTTATAGCACAATAGTTTTTGTAACAAAAGATCGTGGTTTATAACGTCGAAAGCTTTTTCGAAATCAACAAAAAGTATACCAGTGAATTCATTTTGGTTAATATTGTTTAAAACACTATCAATGAGTTGTATTAGAGAAGTATGACATGAGTGGTTTTGACGAAAACCAGACTGATCTTCATGAATCAAGTCATTTTTCATAAGATAGGAGTACAACAAATTTTGAACGTGCTTTTCTAAAGGTTTTGAAAGAATTGATAAGATTGAAATTGGTCTATAATTACAGGGATTAGAAGTGTCACCTGATTTATAAAGTGGTATAACTTTAGCTTGTTTAAATTTCAAGGGAAAACTTTTTTTTTTCGATACACAAATTGTATAGATATGTTAATGAGTCAACAATAACTGGGAAGAACGTTTCAATATTTTCCCGTCAATCTCATCCAAATCACGAGTACCAGTCTGTTTCAAAGAGATAGGCTTTTGTTTACATCTGTTATCGTCATGTAAGGTAGGGTGAAGGGACAAAGAAGTTTCTTGGAATCAATATATTGTTTAAATGAAAGAGATCATTTTGACTAGACCTGTCATTTGTTATGATTTTACTGGCAATGTTTGAAAAATGATCATTTAAGTCATCGGGAGTGATGTCTGTTATGATGTGCTGTTTTTTTGACACATGCTTATTATTCAACATATTTATAGCTTTCCAAATTTTTCTGGTATCCTTTGTGGAAAACTAACAATTTCTTGAAATAGTTATGTTTAGACTTTCGCTTCAAAGAAGTAACTTTATTTCTTTGTTTTTTAAACTCTTCTTTTGTTCCGGAATTACTTAGAAAATCCCTGTTATATCTTTCGGCGTCAATTTCTTTAGATATCCACGGTGGTTTTATATCTAGTCTGACGCGTTTCTTTATAAATGGAGCGTGTTTATTGTATACAGAATTAAAAGTATTTATCCAAAATTCACTTGCTTCGTCTGGATCCCTTATCTGATATATGTAATTTAATGTTGAATTTGCTAGATCAGACAGAAAATCTTCTTCAATAAAGTTTTTAAAGTTTCGATAGTATATGATTTTATGCCCTACCTTAGGAAATTTTATATGAGTTTTATACCAAGTGAAACATACAGGATTATGGTCACTACAGCCACATGGAGGAGAACAAACTTCTACAATGTTTTGTTTTGTAAGTTTGTCAGAATAAACGTGGTCAATTAAAGTAGCTGATGTTTCAGTTACTCTTGTAGGTTTGTCAATCCACTGCTGAAGGCCATGTATGTTGTAGTTTTGAACCACTTCTGTTTAGATTTTAACAAATCAATATTAAAATCTCCCAAAATAATTGTTTCATAGTTTATCATGGTAACTTCATCCATTATAGAATTAAAATTGTCTTGCCAAACGATGGTTTCAGAGGGATTTCTATACATAAATCCGACCAGAAGTGGTTTGTTACCTTTTAATTTTATTTCCATCCAAAGTGATTCCACGTCGTGAATCTCAAAATTATCAATCCTCTTACACGTTAACGAAGAAGCTGAATATACGAGTAATCCCGTTCTTTTGGGTTTAACTGGGTCTAATCTTGTTATTTGGTAACCTGGAACAAACATATCACTGTCTAATATGTGCCCAGATAAGCGCGACTCAGCAAAACAAAACAAATGAAACGGACTCCCTGAATTATGAAGAATCACTGCAATGTCATCTTTTTTGTTTACTGCACTGTTAATGTTCAGTGTGTGTGTGTGTGTGTGTGTGTGTGTGTGTGTGTGTGTGTGTGTGTGTGTGTGTGTGTGTGTGTGTGTGTGTTGTGTGTGTGTGTGTGCACACTGAGGTTGGGGGAAGGAAAGGGGGTAAGTGAATTATGATATGAATGGGCTGGGAGGTAGGGATGGAGGAGCAGATAAAGGATTGGGAGAGGCTTGATTAGAGGTGGAAGGAAGAGAGGGCAGAGGCGAGACAGAGGGAGTGAGACACAGAGAGAGAGAGAGAGAGAGAGGAGAGAGAGAGAGAGAGAGAGAGAGAGAGAGAGAGAGAGAGAGAGAGGAGCAAGTGAGAGGAGGGGGAAGGGGCTGGATGTGAGAAGTAAGACAGAGGATATTGTGGGGATGATGGTATGAACAAGACATGGAAATGTGAAAGCAAAAGACAGGAAGAGAGAGACACACACACACATACATAGGGAGAGAGAGAGAGAGAGAGAGAGAGAGAGAGAGAGACAGACAGACAGACAGACAGACAGACAGACAGAGACAGAGAGAGAGAACGAGAGGCAATACAAACACAAAGACAGGCAAGAGTGTGACATGAGAAGATGGGAAAAGGCCGAATTGGTTTGGGGTGTCCCCTTGTATTAGGTCACGCCTGTATCAATGATCAGTCGCAGCCTGCTGTGCACCACACATTGCCCACAGACACGCCAATCAAGACTGTGTTTCAGTGCTAGTCTCGATTTGTAGCATGTATTTTAGGGGCTGGAAGAGGGAGAGAGAGACAGAGAGAGAGAGAGAGAGAGAGAGAGAGAGAGAGAGAAGACAGACAGACAGACAGACAGACAGACAGAGAGAAGAGAGAGAGAGAGAGAGAGAGAGAGAGAGAGAGAGAGAGAGAGAGAGACAGAGAAAGAGACAGCCAGTCAGCCAGTGACAGACACACTTAGGCAGGCAGAAGAAAGATGGACAGACAGAGAGAAAGACGGACAGACAGGCAGACACAGACAGACAGAGAGACAGAGAAGGAGTGGCAGACACACAGACGCGCAGCTTGACACAGAAAGACAGACAGAGGGAGAGAGAGAGAGAGAGAGAGAGAGAGAGAGAGAGAGAGAGAGAGAGAGAGAGAGAGAGATTGCGGGTTTATTTGATTGTTCGTGTTTGTTTTGTATGTGTGTTTTTTTTTTTTTGGTTTTTTAGTTTTGATAGTTGGGGGGGGTGGGGGGGGGGGGGGGGGGGGGGGGGGGGGTTTTTGGGGGGTCCAAAAAAATAACGGGGGGGTGGGGGTTTGGGGGGAGGTGGGGGGGGGGGGGGGGGGGGAGGGGTATTTTTTTGGGGGGAAAGTGAAAGAAAAAAAAACCCCCAATTTGCTCCAGAGGTTTTTTTGAGGGAGGCCTTTAAAAGGGGGAAAGATGATACAGTTCCCTCAAAAGACCCCTTCCCCCCCCCCCCCCAAACCCTCTTCCCCATCCCCCCTACCCAAAGCCTCACCCTTTTCCCTCCCCCCCCCCCCCCCCCCCCTCCCTCCCGACCCGGCTCCACGTCACCCCGATAGATCCAATGTTATTGGGCAAATTTAGAAAACAAGAGAAGGGGAGAGGAGAGAAAAGGAGAGAGAGAGAGAGGGAGAGAAAGAAAGGGGAGAAGTGCGTTCATGCATATCGTGTGTGTGTGTGTGTGTGTTGGGGTGTGGTGTGTGTGGTGTGGTTTTGGTTTTGTTTTGTAATATTGTTGTGTGGTGTGTGAATTATTAATATATATATATAAATATTAAATTTTTTATATTTATATAATTTTAATATATTTTATATAATATATGTGTGTGTGTGTGTGTGGGTATTTGTGTGTTGTGTGTGTGTGTGTGGTTTTGGTGTGTGCACGAGTTTTTTTGTGTGTGTGTTTTGTTGTGATTTGATGTGTGTTCGTTTGTTGTGTGAGTGTGGCTGTGTGGTGGTGTGTGTGTGTGGTTTTTTGTGTGTTGTGTGGTGTGTGTGTTGTGTGTGGTTTTTGTTTGTGATGGTGAGAAAGGGAAGGGGGATGGGGGAGGGGGCGGTTTTTATGTGGGGGGGGGGGGGGGGGGGGGGGGGGGGGGGGGGGGGGGGGAGTGAATTATGAAGGGGGGGGGGGGAGGGGGAATAGTAGGGGTTGGAGAAGCTTGATAAAGGGGGTGGAAAGCTGGTAAGGGGTGAAAAAACAAGGAAAAAGGAGAGGGAGGGCACAAACGCAGACGACGCCAAAGAAGGAAGAGGGGAGAGGAGAGAGGGGAGAGAGAGAGAGAGAGAGAGAGGAGGGGAGAGAGAGAGAGAGAGAGGGGGGGGATGGAAATGAAGAAAAGAAAGGGAAAATTTTGGGGTCATGGTTTAAAAAAGAAATAGATAGTGAAAGCAAAAAGAAATAGCACTGGAAGGGAGGGGAGAGAGAAGGGAGAGAGAGAGAGAGGAGAGAGAGAGGGGAGAAGAGAGACGGGAAAGGGAGAGGGATTGGAGGGAGGAGTCGGAGAGAGGGTGTGGGGGGGAGGGTCACGGACACAGGGACAAGAAAAACCAAAATCAAAAGGGCAAAGACAGGTTGAAGAGGGGAGCAATCTCTGTAAACCACCATCCTTCCTTTCCTTCCTCGGCCGTTTGCTCCTTTTCGAAGACTGGGTAGGGCAGCCTGGGTTTCACCCACCACACACACACCCACACACACCCCCCCCGAGCAGCAAGACACAACAAGTTATTCACACAAAACACACGCATGACACACCCACGCATATCCCCCACCCACCCACACCACAACAACCCCACACACGCAACAAAAATCACAACACACAACCCACACACACGCGCGCGCGCGCGCGCGCGCGGCCCACACACGCCACCACACACACACACACACACACGCACACCACCGCACACAAACCCCACCACACACACACACACAAACACACACCGGTTCTATTTTCAGCGATTCAAAAAAAAAGTACAAAAATGTCTGGGGGAAAAAAAACAGGGGTTTAACTCTTTCAGCACGGAAACTCAGACCGACAACGATGACACTTGATTCCTCGCGCAGGGCCAGTAAATCATCCCTCCTCCAACTGCTTTGCCGATCGCTTCTCACAGACTAACGTACATTGAGCTGAAGTTTGTTTACCCATGTCATGACCATTTCTGCTGACAAGCCATGCGATAGCGACTGTAGCAAGCAATACGTGATGCACGTGCAACATTGTTCACCCGTTGTTCAGCACGACACGGAATAAAATAGCCCGTTAAGTAAAGCAGAAGCAGGTGCCGTCTTCGAGAGAATGATCAGAACACTGGGTGTTTGTGGTCTTCGGTTTTTCTTTTTTTGTACTCCCAGTTCTAAGAGAACATGGAGTACTTTACAATGGGAATGACGAAATGCTCTCTCTCTCTCCTCTCTCTCTCTCTCTCTCTCTTTCGTCTGTCTCTGTCGGTGTGTCTGTTAGTCACTGTCTCTGCTCGTCTGTCTCTGTCTCTGTCCTCTCTCTCTCTCTCTCTCTCTCTCTCTCTCCCTTCTCTCTCTCTCCCTCCCTTCTTCCATCTTCTCTCTCCCTCCCTCCACTCCATCCCTTCCTCCCCTCTCTCCCATTCTCTTTGTCTGTCTGTCTCCGTCTCTCTCTCTCTCTGTCTCTGTCTGTCTGTCTGTCTGTCTGTCTGTCTCTCTCTCTCTCTCTCTCTCTCTCTCTCTCTCTCTCTCTCTCTCTCAGTAAGGGTGTACCTGTATTCGATGATTAAAAAATAAAAAACATTTCCTGGCAGTTTGATATACTATGAAGCCATGTTGATCTTGAAGCCTTTGATGATGATTCCTTTCAAGTACCGCTGATGAGGAGGCAGGCAGACGTGTGGATTGACAAGCCGCGCCAGTGGACCCTCCACCTATCCCCCCCCCCCCCCCCATTTCCCCTTCCAGCCCCCTCCTTTCTCTCCCCCTCCCCACCTCCACCCCCACCCCCACATCTTGCCACTTCCCTGGTTCAGAAGAAAGGCCGAGTTGGTAAGGATTGGCGGAGGAGGAGTTAGTTATCAGGGACAGACAGCGGAAAGCTATGATGGATGGATGACAGCTGGGAAGTATTGGGAGGCTGGAGAGCCCAGCGCACAGTGGATCGAGAGAGACTGGGGGGAGATGTTGGGGGTGCGGGTGGGGTGGGGGTGGTCGTGGGGGGGGGGGGAAGGGGGGGGGAGGGGGTGAAGGCTCAAAGGCTTCCTTTTTCGGATGATTACTTTCAGTGTTTATTCTCTCTCTTTTTTTCTTTCTTTTTTTTGTTGTTCTCTTTCATGTTTCTTTGTTCTTTCTTCTGTCATGTTTTTCTTTCTTTCTTTTTTCTTTCATTCATTTTTTTTCTCCTCCTTTTATTAGCCACTGACTTCTCTATGCATTTCCTGTTGTTGTTGTCGTTTCCACACCGTCCTTGGCTGGCTGTTTGGGGGTCACCTTTCAGCTGTGATTGTCTCCCCTGCTGAAAATAGTTGCCCTTAGGATTGAGGTCCACACCGACGAGAGGTGACAGACGTGGCAGACGGGGAGGATATCTCTCATATGGGGATAGGGGAGGGGTGGGGGGAGGAGGGGTAGGGGAAGGGCTGTCTTATACCACACCAGACCGCCAGAACGACAATTCGTTAAGACAGGCAGCGACAATGGCAGTGTTTGTGTTGGGAGCCGACGTGATTTGAACCGACAACCTGTGGACTGCGTACTCGGGTGTACCAGCTGAGGCGACCAGGCGTCTGCACAACTCTAAGTGGTGACGTCTCCTGCATTGCATGGGGTGGACCTTCACTACCTTTGGTGATGAACCATGAGGTGGACCTTCACTGCCTTTGGTGATGAGAATCCGACCTTCACTGCCTTTGGTGATGAACCATGAGGTGGACCTTCACTGCCTTTGGTGATGAGAATCCGACCTTCACTGCCTTTGGTGATGAGAATCCGACCTTCACTGCCTTTGTGATGAGAATCCGACCTTCACTGCCTTTGGTGAGGAGAATCCCACAGACTCCGGACCATGAGGTAGACCTTCACTGCCTTTGGCGATGAACCATGAGGTAGACCTTCACTGCCTTTGGTGATGAACCATGAGGTAGACCTTCACTGCCTTTGGTGATGAACCATGAGGTAGACCTTCACTGCCTTTGGTGATGAGAGTCCCACAGACTCCGAACATGAGGTAGACCTTCACTGAAAATTAGAATTCCAGTGTATGTCTCCCTGTCACACGACCGTCCTCACATGCACACACCCATGCATACATAGAGACGTCGTGATCATCCACACTCAATGCAGTCTGAGTCCATTCACTTAATACAAAGATCAAGCAATCATTTTTGTTAAATTTCTCCCTTCTGGTATATGAAATAATTATACAAGAGGTTTATTCACTCTTGAACTTCCTTGGTAGTTTGTTTTACAGACTAACTTAATAATGCAACAAGATGCGAAGCATATAAAACGTACTCCCAGTTTTCCAAACCGCTTATAAATCAGCCAAGTGCTTTATGAGATAAGAAATAAAGGCGAAATAACGGTTTTAACGGTTATTTAACCGATGTACACTTTGAAACTGGTATTTTAGTCCTCACTGGGCTAAAGCCTGTGTACATACCAAATTTCATCCAAATCGGAGAATATGTCAAGAATAACGGTTTTAACGGTCAGATTTTGAAACCACTGCATGGAAGTGCCATTTGTGTGTGATACCTTTCTATATACAAATTGCATTAAAATCCACCAATATATAAAAAAATAAGGCAAAATAATGGTTTATACGGTTTATATAACCAATATGCACTTTTGAAACCGGTATTCTAGTCCTCACTGGGCTAAAGCCTGTTATATATCAAATTTCATCCAAATTGGACAATATGTCAAGAATAATGGTTTTTAACGGTCAAATTTTGGAACCACTATATAGAAGTGCCATTTGTGTGTGATAACCTTTTCTATATACCAAATTCATAAAATCCACCTAATATATAAAAATAACGGCAGAAAACGTATGTTTAACGGTTGTTAATCCATTTTCAGATTACTATCATTTACATATGGACAGAGGATCCGATTTGTCACAAGATCATCCAAACCGCTATAAATTGGCCAGTACTTTCTGAGATATTCCATAAAGAAGACAAAACCGTTAAACCGTTACAACCGTTAGTAACGCTATAACGGGCAAAACTAAAACATCAGCATCATCCGTACCATAAGAACATATGCAAATTTTCATAAAGGTCGGCCAAGTACTTTCTGAGATATTCCATAAAGAAGAAAAACCGTTACAAGCCGTTACAACCGTTAATAACGGTATAAACGGTAAACTAAAACATGGCATTATTTGTGACCCATAATGAACATACCTACAAATTTTCAGAAAGGTCGGCCAAGTACTTTCTGAGATATTCCATAAGAAGAAAAAGCTTACAGGCCGTTACAGCCGTTAGTAACGGCTTTAACGGTAAACTAAAACGTTCGGGCATCATCCTTGTCCATAATGAACACTACCACAAATTTTCAGAAAGATCGGCCAGTATTTTGTTCTGGAAGCGAGTGGAACACATAATTTTGACCACGGACATACACACACACACACACACACACACACCACACACACACACACACACCACACACACACACACACCACAACACACACACACACAGCATTTCTTCGTTCCATTCTAAAAGTAGTCCCTGTTCTTTAAGAACTGGGAGTACAAAAAATGGAGAAAAAAAAGTTGTATATGTGCATTATTTTTCTTTTTCTTTCAATTTGTGATGCTCACATCACCAATACAAATCACAAATTCATTCAACGCCTTTCGTGGCTGTTTGTCCCTTTTCACAATGAGGGTACCTTACAGTTACAACATTATTTCATACCATTCAATCCAACAGTCCCTTTACACAATACGGCGATTTACAAATTACACAAATCTAGCGGCCTCTTTGGCATACTAAAGAAAACTTAGAAAGCAACATTATGTTTACCATTACGCCGATTAATCACGCTGTCCCCCTTTGACAAATGTCGGGTTATCTTCACTGTCTTTTCACTTGTTTACAAATACACCTCAAAAGGATGTCTACCCTTTTACAAACTTGAGGGTTTGTTTCCACAAAACACCCTAGGCATTATCTTTCGACAGCGTCGTATTCTTCCATCCATGAGAGCGTAATTCTAAGGTTCCTCCAAGTTCATGGAACTGGTTGTGTCAGTCTTGTCTGGCACCTCAGTCTAACAAGCCTCGTGAGCGGCGTAACTCTGATTTACCCAGTCATAGAAACAGGGTTCTCGGCGTGCTGCCTGCACAAAACTCGCCAACACGAGCTCAGAGCTTGAGACTTTTGTCTAAAAAAAAAAGATGAATAATAACTTTTCTTTTTCCTGTTCTTTTCTTAACTAAGCGCCGCTGGCCCCGTTCTTCTCTGTCTCTCCTCTCGATCTTCTCTCTCTCTCTCTCTCTCTCTCTCTCTCTCGTCTCTCTCTCTCTCTTCTCTCTCTCTCTCTCTCTCTCTCTCTCTCTCTCTGCTCTGTCTCTCTCTCTCTGTCTCTCTTCTCTCTCTCTCCTCTCTCTCTCTCTCTCTCTCTCTCTCTCCTCTCTCTCTCTCTGTTCTTCTTCTCTCTCTCTCTCTCTCTCTCTCTCTCTCTCTCCTCCTCCTCCCCTCTCTCTCTCTCTCTCTCTCTCTCCCCCCCTCTCTCTCTGTCTCTCTGTCTGTCCTCTGTCTGTCTGTCTGTCTGCTCTCTCTCTCTCTCTCTCTCTTCTCTCTCTCTCCTCTTCTCTCTCTCTCTCTCTCTCTCTCTCTCTGCTATTCCTAATTTTTTTCGCAACGCTTTCTTTTCTTATACAAATCCTTGAGCGACGCTCAGATAGAGTTGATCAACGACAGAATCCTTTTCATGACAGTTCAACCCTAGAAGCCTCAAGTATAGTTAAATGATTAACAGTAACGTCCTTTCATTTACCATGCGCACTCCTCTTGACTGGTGCGCATGGCACTTGAATGTACTGAGGGGGGGGGGACCCTCTCTACCATTGGTAATGAACACAGCACAGAATTCTAGGTGAATTGTCTCTCTTGCATACTACACAGAGGACCGTCTCTCTTTACTGATGGTGAGAACAGCATAGAATTCTTAGTGGAGCGTCTCTGCTACATAACACAGAATGGACCATCTCTGCTATTGGTGGCGAGAATATCTCAGAATTCTAAGTGGAGCGTCTCTCCCTACATAGCACAGAATGGACCATCTCTGCTATTGGTGGTGAGAACATCTCACAGTTCTAAACGGAGTGTCTTTCCTCTATACCCGTGAGATGGACCGTCTTTGCCAAGATTGAGGAATCTGACTAGCGTCGCCCACGCCACGAAAGTCTGATTCCGTCCAGGCGTTACCCATGGCTTGATGCCCAAGACGGGATTCAACAGGTCTCAACAGGGGACAGAATTCAATGGGGAGCCATCTCAACACCAAATACAATGGGTTACACCAGAAGACAGAATTCTAAGTGTCCCAACAGAAGAGAGAATTCATTGGGAAACACTGAAAAGCAGAGTTCAAGAGGTGACATGAGACAGAAATCATTGGGATACACTGATCAGAAAGCAGAGCAAAGAGCTGTATCAGAACACAAAAGTTTCTGGGTTACATCAGGAGACATGAGTCTACTGGTCACGTGAGAAGGCAGCATGAAGTGGGTCCCATCAACAGAACCAGAATCATTGGGTCACGGTACGAGACCGAATCGGAGTACATCAGAAGAATTGATTTCACAGGGCTCACATCAGAAGACAGAATTCCATGGGTTACATCCAAAGACAAAATTCCAGAAGGCTACACCCGAGGACAGAATTCCATGGGTTACCTCCAAAACACACGAGTTCGGTGGATCCTGTCAGAAAGCAGAAAGACCGGAGAACAGAATTCGGTAGCCCCCATCAGAAATCAGAAAGGGCGTCGGCGGTACACATCAGAGGAGGAGAGTTCCATGCCCCCCCCCCCCACACCCCCTCCTTGTTCTGAAGTATTCCAGACTCCAACAGACCCCGGTGCCAGCACACAGTTCCACAACGGGTCGCCCGTGCTGTCAGGGAGGAGTACACAGCCATCATTCTCTGCCCACAGACACACCACCCTCCTTCCTCAGGGAGGGGACAGGCAGCGAGAACGTGGAGTAACTCGAATTAGGAGAGTGGATTGGTCAGAGGAGGTGGGCGGGGGGGGGGGGGGGGGGGGCATGAGGGAGGGACGGGAGTAGGGTGGGGAGGGGACGGGAGGGGCCGTGTCTTTCAAGCTGGGTGATTCTCGGTGTGTGAGAGAGGTCGTCTGAAGAGGAACAGCTTACTCAGGCTTCATTTGGATCGATCTCATTCTCTGGAGGTAGGGCGCGCGCGTGTGTGTGTGTGTGTGTGTGTGTGTGTGTGTGTGTGTGGTGTGTGTGTGTGTGTGTGTGTGTGTGTGTGTGGTTTGTGTGTTGTGTATGTGCTGTGTGTTGTGTTCGCGCCGCGCGCGCGCGCGTGTGTGTGTGTTGTGTGTGTGTGTGTGTGTGTGTGTGTGTGTTGTGTGTGTGTGTGTGTGTGTGGGGTGTGTGTGTGTTGTGTGTGTGTGTTCGTGTGTGTGTGTGTGTGTGTGTGTGTGTGTGTGTGTGTGTGTGTGTGTGTGTGTGTGTGTATTCGTGTGTGTGTGTGTGTGTGTGTGTGTGGTGTGTGTGTGTGTGTGTGTGTGTGTGTGTGTGTGTGTGGCGTGTGTGTGTGTCCGCGCCCCCGCGCGCGTGCATGCGTGCGCGAGGAAAGAGAGAGAGAGAGAGAAGAGAGAGAGAGAGAGAGAGAGAGAAGAGAGAGAGAGAGAGAGAGAGATGAAGACGAGAGAGGAAGATAGAAAAGGAAAGAGCTGAGAGAAAAGAGAGAAAATAGAGTAACGAGAGAGAGAGAGAGAGAGAGAAGAAAAAGAAAGAGAAGAGAGAAGGTGAAGTGAAAAACATGAATGCTTTTGAGTGTTATGGTTGCAGGCATAATTCAGCCCTGAAAAAAAAAAAAAAATAATAAGTCACTAACCCCCACCCCACCCCCCACCCCCCATCCCCTTTCTCACTGCCGCCTGCACCCCACACTACTAAAAAAATATTCAAAAACAAAAATGCAGTCATAGCACACACACAAAAAACAAAAAACAAAGCAAAAAAGAAGAAAAGAAGAAGAAAAAAAAAAAGAAAAACCCATGAAGGAAAAATTACACATATAAGCTCTCACATTGTTATGGCAGTCTTGTTGCAAATATCGCGCGCGCGCGCGCGCGCAACGCACGCACGCACGCACGCAGCACGAACGCACGCACGCACCCACACCACAGAGATGGTATGGTAATTATTTTGTTTACCATGCGAATACGTAAAAGAAGACGGGGAGAGAGACAAGAAGGCGCGGGAAAATGAAAGAGCTGGCAAATTTCAGAAACGGAGAGAGAGAGAGAGAGAGAGAGAGAGAGAGAAGAGAGAGAGAGAGAGAGAGAGAGACAGAGAGAGAGAGAGAGAGAGAGAGAGAGAAGAGACAGACAGACGGACGGACGGACAGGACGGACGGACGGAGACAGACAGAGACTAGAGGATAGGACCAGAAAAATCTAAAGAATTTTGGTGCAAATCTTATCCCCCCCCACCGCCCCCCCCCCCCCCCCACCTCCCAAACCCCAACTTCTTCTAACCCTACAATCTACCGCCCTGCCCCCCCCCCCCCTCCCCCCTCCCCCCCTTCCCCTCTCCAGCTGATTAAAAAAGACTCTACATGTCAATGGGACGAAGTGTCTGAAGATGTGTGAGGGCCATGGAGATCTCATAGAACACACCCCCCCCCACCCCACCCCACCCCACCCCCACCCCCGTGATGGGGGAGACAATCTAGTCTGTGCCGTTCTCCGGACCAGGGCTGTTGAAGTGACGTCCCTTTGGGGCCCTTCACCGTGAGTGGAGTGCCAGCCGTGTCTCAGACCTCTAATTCTGGAGTGGAACTTGAAGGCGATGACAGTGGAACGACTGTAGTGGTAATACTGCAAATCGGTGATCCTGATCTTGTGTGTGTGTGTGTGTGTGTGTGTGTGCGTGGTGTGTGCTGTGTGGGTGGTGTGGTGTTTGTGTGTGTGTGTGTGTGTGTGTGTGTGTGTAAGTGTGTGTGTAGTGCGTGGTGCGTGCTGTCGTGCGTGTGTGTGTGTGTCTGTCTGTCTGTCTCTGTTGTTGTCTGTCTGTGTGCCTGTGTCCTGTGTCTGTGTGTAAGTTCCTTCAGTGTTATCGTCTATCCAGTGTAAGAGATGTCGGGCAAGACGTCGAAAGATAGGAGTGTGCTTGTCAATCTCTGTGATTGTATCATGCATAACTTGAACAATATCTTATGATCATGTATATCCGTCTGTATTGATGATACGAGATGAGTGCAGATCTGCATGTGTGCGAGAGTTGTCTAATGCATGAATTATGTTCTCTCTCTCTTCTCTCTCTCTCTCTGTCTCTGTCTCTGTCTCTCTCTCTCTCTCTCTCTCTCTTCCTCTCTCTCTCTCTCTCTCTCTCTCTCTCCTCTCTCCCTCTCTTTTTTCTCTCTCTTCTCTCGCTAGCCTCCCCCTCCCCCCCATCCCCCCGTCCCCCCAACCCCGGTCTCTCTCTGGCCTTCTATCTGCATGAATCTGGGATGTGGGCGAAGTGAACTTACAGAATGGATGACATAATGGAGGAGGAACTTTCATTCTGTAAAATAACACTACAATATCGTAGACTGGAACTAACGGGAAGATCGTGACAGATGAAAGACCCCTGGACTGCACAACAGATCGTGACAGATGAAAGACCCCTGGACTGCACAACTGATCATGGCAGATGAAAGACCCCTGGACTGCACAACAGATCGTGACAGATGAAAGACCCCTGGACTGCACAACAGATCGTGACAGATGAAAGACCCACCGGACTGCACAACAGATCGTGACAGATGAAAGACCCACCGGACTACTGCACAACAGATCGTGACAGATGAAAGACCCACCGGACTGCACAACAGATCGTGACAGATGAAAGACCCACTGGCCTGCATAACAGATGCGTGCAATCTGAGCGCAAGAAGATACTGATCGTTGCACACACTGGGAAACATGGCAGTGGATCCATCAGGTGCAGCATACATGAGAGTCGTGCCAAACAAATTCCATTGCTGCTGGACAATCGACCAGTAAGGAATGACAAATACGAGCTTTTCTTTCACGTAAGCCCACACCACACACACACACACCACACACACACACACACACACACCACACACACACATATAGATGCGCACACACACACCACACCACACACACACACACACACACACACACACATAGATGCGCACACACACACTCACACACACACTCACACACACACACACACACACACACACACACACACACACACACACACACACACACACACATAGATGCGCACACACACACACTCACACACACACACACACACACACACACAACACACACACACACACCACACACACACACACACACATCACAACATACACACACTACACATACACACACACACACACACACACACACACACACACACACCACCACCACACACACACACAACACAACACACACACACACACACACACACACACACACACACACACACCACACACACACACACACACCATCAATCAACCATATTTCGGAATTTGATCTGAAAGAAAACCTAATAATTTATAAAAATAAAAAAGCAACAGCGGCACTCTCCTCCCCTCCCCCCCCCCCCCCCCCCTTCTCCCTCCGCCTTCCCCCTCCCCCCTTCTCCCTCCGCCTTCCCCCCTCCCTCTCCCTCCACCTAATCATCCTCCTCCCCACAGATCCAGACCCCTCTTTGCCCAGACTGAGTGAAAAAGAAGACACAAATACCACAGTGTGTGTGTGTGTGTGTGTAGTGTGTGTGTGTGGTCGCCTCACTGTAAACTAACCAATTAGACCGGGCGATGTCTCGGGAATTATCAGAATTTCAACCCACACTGACAGGGGCGAATGGAGGGAAGGGGGGGGGGGGGCGTGAAAGATGGGAGGAGGAGGGTGGAGCTCGTGGTATTGAGAAGGTGAGGGGGGAAGGGGGGGGGGGGGGGAGGGAGAGTGTAAGGCGCTGACGTCTTTTCTGAAACGTGCAAAAAGAATGTGAGTGTTGTTTTGTTGTGGAAATTGGTCTCCGTGGTTTGCGGAGAGCGCTGTTGCAACATTCTTGTGCGTTCGGGTGTCAGTGCACGCAGCCACACATGATATGCGCGCATGCATGCGTGCGCTTCCCTCTCTCTCTCTCTCTCTCCCTCTCTCTCTCTCTCTCTCTGAGTGTGTCTGTGTGCGTGTGTGTATATGAGTGTGTGTGTGTGTGTGTGTGTGTGTGTGTGTGTGTGTGTGTGTGTGTGTGTGTGTCTGTTCGTTCGTTCGTACTTCTGTTTAACGTCTGTTTCACTTTGAGTTATATTAGACGTGAATGAAAGAAGAGAGTGACTGACTGACTGAAATGGTTAAATGAATAAGCCTATGTGTTGTGTAAGCATGAATGTAGGCCTTTGTATGTGAGTGTGTAAGTGTATGTATCTGTAATATGTGTCTAAACTGAACAATAAACAAATCAACAATCTTAAATACAACAATTAGTGGGGGGGGGGGGGGGGGGGGACCCTAACATATAGCAAGAAAGCAAAAATCCTTCACTATCTTAAAGAAATGAGTTAGCTCAAAAGTATCTAAATAAAAACCCCAATCGGACTATGTATTAAGTATTCAGCAATTTCGAACAGCAGAGAATGATTCGAAAGTAGATCTTGCAAGTTTTTTTTCAGAAAAAAGTATTGGATCGTAATGATGTTGGTAAGAAAGTAGTCAACTTGTGACAGTTGAACAAATGTGGTTCAGTGTTATCTCTTTACCACAAATACAGTTAGTATTCTTACTAAACTTTGTTTTCAGAGCATTTAGCTTTAATCGAATTATAAGGGAAGATATTTGTCTGGAATAATAAACTGGAAGATCAGGCATTTTTCTTAATACAGTCTTTCTTCTTTCAAGTCCTCCCTCAAAACAACTCTCTTCAAAACATAATTTTTCTGCTCCTTCGCTGGTGTGTGGGTGTGTGCGTGTGTGTTTGTGTGGTGTGTGTGTGTGTGTGTGTGTGTGTGTGTGTGTGTGTGTGTGTGTGTGTGTGTGTGTGTGTGTTTGTGTGTGTGTGTGTGTGTGTGTGTGTGTGTGTGTGTGTGTGTGTGTGTGTGTGTGTGTGTGTGTGTGTAGGGCTTATTGCTGTAAGCGCTTAGGGCTTTTGTTTAAGATTAAGCGCACTAAATGTTCCTTTTTATTTTATTATTATTAATACAAGGTCTATTGAAAAGCTTCCCATGGTTGGATGAAATCTCGGTTGACGTATCAACATTTGTTTTGAGCTCTCTTCCGTGCAGTCGATTCAAGGGTACGATAACATTCCACTACTGACGGTTTTATTTTCAACTCATAAAATGACCCTGCTTTTTTAGCACCTTTTTTCGCAGCCCTATCAGCCAGTTCATTTTCCAAGTATACCAGTATGCGAAGGAATCCAGCAAAATTCTAAAAGTAATGCCTTTAGACACCAGACAGTATAAAAGATATTTAATTTCAAACACAAGGTCGGGTCGTGTGTGTGTGTGTGTGTGCGTGCGTGTGTGCGCGTGCGTGCGTGCGTGCGTGCGTGTGTGTGTGTGTGTGTGTGTGTGTGTGTGTGTGTTGTGTGTGTGTGTGTGTGTGTTTGCAACGCACGCACGCGAGCGCGCACGTGTATGCGTATGCACGTGTGTGTTTCTCTGTGTCTCCGGTGTTGGTAGAAACGATTCAATGACGTGGCCAGTGCTCATCATTAATTCACCCGCTGTCCACTTTGACCCTCCAAAGCGTTGCCCCAAAACAACACACAACAAGCGGCAGGGAGGGGGGAGGGGGAGGGAGGGGGGAGGGGAGAGGGATGGAAGTGTGTAACGGAATGGGAGGGAGAGAGGTGTGGGTGAGGGAGGAGGTGTAGAAATGTTGGGAATGGATAGGGGGCGGGTGGTGGTAAGGATGTTCTAGATTTAATTAAGAGGTTTGTAAAATGTGAAAAGAGAGGGGGTTAGTTACCGCTAAGGACACAGACAAACAGAGTACAAGACGAGTGTCTAATCCTGTACTCTGTTTGTCTGTGTCCTTGGCGGTAACAAACCCCCTCTCTTTTTTCAAATTTTGCTTCATTTTCCGACCTCAGTCACTCCCTTTTGAAACTAAGAGTTTTGTGTTTGTGTTTGTTCCGGGCCAAATTTCATTTGGCTAATTTTATCAGAGAGGGGAGGGGGTAACGAGACAGAAAAGAAGAGAGAGAGAGAAGAAGAGAGAGAGAGAGAGAGAGAGAGAGAGAGAGAGAGAGAGAGAGAGAGAGAGATGGCGTTATGAGAGAAGAGAGATTTCTAAGAGAAAGAGAGAGGGGGAGAGAGAGAGAGGTGGGGGCAACGAGAGAAGAGAGATTTCTAAGAGAAAGAGAGAGGGGGGAGAGAGAAAGAGGTGGGGGCAACGAGGAGAAGAGAGAGAGATTTCTAAGAGCGAGAGAGAGGGGGAGAGAGAGAGAGGTGGGGTAACGAGAGAAGAGAGATTTCTAAGAGAAAGAGAGAGGGAGAGACAGAGGTGGGGGGGTAACGAGAGAAGAGAGATTTCTAAGAGAAAGAGAGAGGGAGAGACAGAGGTGGGGGTAACGAGAGAAGAGAGATTTCTAAGAGAAAGAGAGGGGGGGGGGGGGGAGAGGGGGGCGAGATGAGGGTTACGAGAAGAGGAGGGAGGGAGGAAATGGATTTTTTTTTTCATACGGGGAAAAAAACCGCAATTTTTCACCAAGTGGGCTTTTTCTAACCCTGCCCGCAGCGAAGTGAAATAACACAAACGTCATGACCAAGTCTTCAATGGACACATAAACCATAGCAAAATGCGCCGAGAGAGAGAGAGAGAGAGGAGAGAGAGAGAGAGAGAGGAAGAGAGTGTGGTGAGGAGAGAGAGAGAGAGAGAGATGTGTGAGTGTGTGTGGGGGGGGACATTGAGAAGAGAGAGAGAGAGAGAGAGAGAGAGAGAGAGGAGAGAGGAGTGAGACCACAGACAGTAGCAAAGGACAGAGAGGGAGACTAGAGATTTAGAGACGAGAGAAGCAAGAGAGACGAGATAAATGATGAGAGAAACGAGAGAGAGAAATACAGAGAGAGAGAGGACCGACAACAGACAGAAGAGGAAGAGAAGAAAGAGAGAAGAGAGAGAAAATTTTAAGAGAGCGGAGAGAGAAGAGAGATGAATGCATGCCAGGGTCACATGGTTCGAAGTATGACGTGACACGGACAATAGCGACAAAATGACTAATCAATATTATATTCAGCCGAAAGTGATGCACAGCAGGCGAAGCGGGGAGAATCTCATTTCATTTTCTCCGCTTTTTCTGTGGAGGCATACACGTTCTTCACATGACAGAGAACCCGGGAAAGAGAGAGAGGGGGGGGGAGGGGGGGAGAGGGAGAGGGGCGAGGATGGAGCGAGGAGAGAGGGAGGAGAGAGGAGAGAGAGAGAGAGAGAGAGAGAGAGAGAGAGAGAGAGAGAGAAGAGAGAGGGAGAGAGAGAGAGAGAAATAGGCAGGCAGACAACAGACAGACAGAACAGCAGACCAGACAGGCACAGAGACAAAGACAGACGCAGACAGACAGATACAGACAGGTGCAGACAAACAGACAGACGCAGACAGACAGAAACAGACAGACGGACGTAGATAGACAGGCAGACACAGACAGACACAGACAGACACAGACAGACGCAGACAGACAGATACAGACAGACGCAGACAGACAAACAGACAGACGCAGACAGACAGAAACAGACAGACGGACGTAGATAGACAGGCAGACACAGACAGACACAGACAGACACAGACTGACACAGACAGGCGCAGACAGACAGATACAGACAGACGCAGACAGACAGACAGACAGACGCAGACAGACAGAAACAGACAGACGGACGCAGACAGACAGATACAGACAGGTGCAGACAAACAGACAGACAACGCAGACAGACAGAAACAGACGACGACGCAGACAGACAGATACAGACAGGTGCAGACAAACAGACAGACAGACGCAGACAGACAGAAACAGACAGACGGACGTAGATAGACAGGCAGACACAGACAGACACAGGCAGACAAAGACAGACAAAGACAGACAGATACAGACAGGTGCAGACAGACAGACGCAGACAGACAGAAACAGACAGACGGACGTAGATAGACAGGCAGACACAGACAGACAGACAGAAACAGACAGACGGACGCATACAGACAGATAGACACAGACAGACAGACACAGACAGAAACAGACACACAGACAGACAGACGGAGACAGACGGAGACAGACAGACAGACAGACGGAGACAGACAGACACAGACAGACTCAGACAGAAACAGACACACAGACAGACAGACAGACGCAGACAGACAGACAGACGACGAGACAGACAGATACAGACAGACTCAGACAGAAAGAGACACACAGACAGACAGACAGAGGCAGACAGACAGACAGACGGAGACAGACAGACAAGACAGCCAGCCAGCCAACTGTAGGGAAAAGAGGATGCAGCGGGAGGGGAGTTCTCCCCCCCCCCCCCTCCCCCCTGTAGTTTCACTTTTTTTTTTTTTAGGCCTTGACCTCTATGACCGGTTCACAGGTACTGGGCAACCAGACCTCCTCCCCCCCCCCCCCCCCCCCCCCCCCCCCCCCCCCCCGTCCATGCCAATCCCATGGCCAGAATGGGTCAGAATAAACAAGATGCGGGATGAGTCTGCATGTCTGCAGCCCACAGCGGTGTGATGGTCATGACGTCACTGCGTCTCTGTGCTTATCGAATGCCTAACATACACACAAGGGGACATTTTGAGAGCAAACCCTTTGTTTGCTATTGATTTGATACAGTCTCTCTCTCTCTCTCTCTCTCTCTCTCTCTCTCTCTCTCTCCTCTCTCTCTCTCCTCTGCTCTCTCCTCGTCTCTCTCTCTCTCTCTCTCTCTCTCCTCTCTCTCTCTAATGTGTGTGTGTGTGTGTGGTGTGTGTGTGTGTGTGTGTGTGTGTGTGTGTGTGTGTGTGTGTGTGTGTGTGTGAATGCATAGTTCACTGAAATCAAATTAATCTTTGATCCACCCCAGTAACCCCCAACCCTTGTCACAGGGCCATTTAAATGATGTTTATCTGATGAAAAGCGACAAATCGAAGTCTCTCTCCTCTCTCCTCTCTCTCTCTGCCTCTGACTCTGTCTCTCTCCATCTCTCTCTCTCTCTCTCTCTCTCTCCCCTTTCACTCTCTCCTCTCTCTCTCTCTCCCTCTCTCTCTTCCTCTCTCTCTCTCCTCTCTCTCTCTTCTTCTCCTCTCTCTCTCTCTCACTCTCATTTTCATTTTTCCAGTAAGACATAGCTAAAAGACAAGATGTCGCTTCGTGTCATCATCAGATGACAAGCTTGTAATTAAATCAGTTGCGAAATTTAATTGCGGAAGCACTGAAAATTAGCGAGATGAAGGATAGTCAAAATCAGGATATATATAAGAGATATATGAATGAGAAAAAAACAAAAACAAAAACACAAACATTCATCGCATGTAGAGAAGATCAGTAAAATGAAACATCATCATTTGATTGAGTGGATGGTCGAGTCAGTCTTACAGTTCTGTCTGTTTGTCTTTCTAACGTTACTCTATTACTCAATGTACGAGGACATCTGGAGATGCTACAATTCTATGGTTTTTGTTGTTGTTGTTGTTAACCTTTGATTGGATACACACTGAGAATGAGTGGATACTGTTTTGTTTGCAAGGAAAGGAAGAGGTAAATGTTATTCTCCTGTTACCCCTTCCCCCCTTCTCAAAAGACCTGTTTGGTAATTGTGTTGGGGTGGGTCGGTGTTGTCCTCAAGGGGAAGGACTTGGAATATTTTCTGTAATAGTGTGATGTTAAAATGTCCCCTCCGCCCTCTCTACTACTAGTTATAGAAGGAGCAACTTTCTGGCCCTTGTCATCGAAAGAAATTTTAATTTTTCTTTGGACTGTTAACACTACTCAAGAGTGGCTCAGGAATAATTCTCCTTAGGCTTGTACACTCTAAAGTGCTTGTAGCTCCAAGAGACAGAATTAGAGATAAGTTCAACCATTCAGTACTGAATGAACAACAAAGAACTGACACAAGTTAAGTGTACTTTCACACATCAACTTTACTTGTTTATGCAAGGGTGAAATATTCAAATCGGTTTTCACTAATTCAGTTCCAGCTGACTTTTGTTCCCACTCGTTCTGTCATCATTAAGAGAGGGGGAAACTTCTGGATGAGTTGAGTTGGAGTCCGCTTGGAACATCAGAACTGACCTGATGTCGGAGAGGAGTGTTGATCTCTCTCTAGTTGCTGGTGACTGGTTTACCTTCTCTTCAGGCAAGCTGATCTTGGGGTGCTGTCTCAGCTGGGCAGATAACAGACACACCCAGGGTAGGTATGAACCCAGGCTCGGAGCAAACAAACAGAATCTGGTCTGTAGTTAAGTAGCTGGGAGTCTGGCTTGTCGAGTTCTCACACTCGCCCTCTAGCTTT
>CM031620.1:5803561-5808561 GCA_018398815.1 Conus ventricosus | reverse complement strand
GCTGATTGAACTTCAAGGCTGTCCCGCCCTGTAAGTTGATGTGGCGCTTTTTCGTCGGCTGCACTGTAAACCACGCGAACTGAATGGAATTGAAGTAGTATGCATGAAGGGTGGGGGGTGGGGGGGGGGTGGAAGGGAGATGAAAGAGAGAGAAAGAGAGGCAGACAGAAAGACAGATACAAGCAAGCAGAAAGGCGTACAAGAGAGAGAGAGAGAGAGAGAGAGAGAAGAGAGAGAGAGAGAGAGAGAGAGAGAGAGAGAGAGAGAGTCAAATCAATCCTAAAATCTCTGTGCGACAGTTTTATATTGAAAATTGTTTCGTTTTACTGCCAATACCTGGGAGAGCAGGGAGGTGAGAAACAAGTTGTTTCCTCTTCATCGCTGTTTCTCTGTACACACATGGGGCATGCTTTTTTTAGACCATTTATTGTTTGCACTGATGCACAGAGTTCGGAATTTAGCTATGACAAAAGATTTTCCTGGTTAGTTTATGACAAAAGACTTTCCTGCTGCGTTTATGACAAAAGATTTTCCTGCTCTCAAGTTACTTTTTAAACGAGAGGAACTCTTCCTATTTATCGTTTCCATCCGTGCTTCTGTGTCCTCTGTGTTTAAAAGAAACAAGTCAAACGATCTTTCAATTCAAACCTAAAACTGAACATTTGCCGATTGGCTGACAACGCTAAACAACCACACACACCAAAAGCATGACGCCAGAAACCCCTGTTGTGTATTTCCGTGTCATGCCGTTACGACTTACGTCGCACATGACCTCATCTTTTCGTCATCTGGTCATCGAATGGTGGCTGTTCTGTAAATATTTCTTCATTGGCTATCTCTATGTGTAAGTCTGTAGAGCTGTTATGAAAACTGTTAGGTCAACTCCGAAGAAGTGATCATACCATTGTTGCCAGATTGTTTCGTTACAGATGACTGGTTCTTCGACTGATAGGCCTAATTATTGAGTAGAATACTTTTTTTTCGTTACAGATGGCTGGTTCTTCGACTGATAGGCCTAATTATTGAGTAGAATACTTTTTTCGTTACAGATGGCTGGTTCTTCGACTGATAGGCCTAATTATTGAGTAGAATACTTTTTTCGTTACAGATGGCTGGTTCTTCGACTGATAGGCCTAATTATTGAGTAGAATACTTTTTTTTTCGTTACAGATGGCTGGTTCTTCGACTGATAGCCTAATTATTGAGTAGAATACCTTTTTCGTTACAGATGGCTGGTTCTTCGACTGATAGGCCTAATTATTGAGTAGAATACTTTTTTCGTTACAGATGGCTGGTTGTCAAGGAGCGTGAAACACCTCTCACAAAAGGCATTAGACGCTTGGAGACAAAGGGACATTGTACGTGGGATACAAATAGGTAATTGACCAATTAACACGGCACGGCCGAAGTGGTCAGATGACAAACAACACCTAGGAGAGAGTTCGGACCTGCCTGGTGGCGAAAGGGGGAAGGGTTGTAACCACTACGACCTCGGGGCCCCAAGTGAGCGCTAAATGCTCGGTCAGCTGAGGTTCTTGTGTAAACAGTCAGTGAAGAGCAGGGGGCCTTGGATTTGTTCAGATGGTATTGCCGTGGGTCACTGTGTTGGTTCTATTGTCAGGCTGGCTGAATGCGTGTGGAGGTTGTAGTAGCCCTCCTTAAGATAATTACTGTGTTAACTGACCACCGAAGTCGGCGGGAATTTTCGATGTCCATCTGGGCTAAGTGTTGTTTGCTAATCAATTAGTAGGGGTGTGTGTAAATGCTGATGTGTGTGGAATGTAGCGAGTGGAGAATTCAGGGTACTTGTGAACTAGGGGTTTGAGAAGCAGCAGGGACAAAGGCATGGCCCGAAGGGGAATCCTTTGTTTCCCTCCCTATAATAAACTGAGGGAGAACAACGTGTCGGGAGAACAACACCAGGAGAGAGAGAGAGAGAAGGCACAGAGAGAGAGAGAGAGGAGAGGAGTGAGCAGGACAGAGAAAGGGTCGAGAGAGACGTGGTCTGGAGATAGAAGAGACAGCAAGGTCTTAGAGTTAAAGACAAGCTGGAAGAGAAGGAAACTAAGTTTGAAGCCCAGAGGTGGGTGAAGACAGACAAACTGAATTTGAACCCAGAGGTGGGTGAAGAAGACGAAGAAGAAGAAGAGTTCGACGTCGAGATCCCAGAGACGACCACGAAGACCCAGTCCTGAAGCCTGGAGCCAGTCAACCAAGGGCATCACCATCAAGCAGTGCTGAAGAAGACGTGAAGAGACTTTTTTCAAGAACTGTGGTGTGGTGTGAAAGCGTGGTTGTGTGTGTGAAAACCTGGCCAGGTAAGAAGTCATTTTATTATAACCCGGGATTAGGATGTATTGATCTTTTATGTTTTGATATTTCATTGTGTGTGATTTGATTGTACATGATTAATTATAAGTAGCATAGAAATTGTATTTCTTGTTCTCAGTTGTGTTAGGAGAGAAACGAATGCTGACATCCCATTCCCAGAGATAGGTGAATGTTTGGTGTGCGCATGAGTGTGCATATGCGTGTATGAGTGCAAAGATAACCTTGGTGTGTTAAGCCTGACTAATAATACATCAACTTAGTGCACTTAAGCAATACCATCACGATTTCCCCCGTCCTGGACACTGGTTCTTTGACTGATAGGCCTAATTATTGAGTAGAATACTTTTTTCGTTACAGATGGCTGGTTCTTCGACTGATAGGCCTAATTATTGAGTAGAATACTTTTTCGTTACAGATGGCTGGTTCTTCGACTGATAGGCCTAATTATTGAGTAGAATACTTTTTTCGTTACAGATGGCTGGTTCTTCGACTGATAGGCCTAATTATTGAGTAGAATACTTTTTTTCGTTACAGATGGCTGGTTCTTCGACTGATAGGCCTAATTAGTGAGTAGAATACTTTTTTCGTTACAGATGGCTGGTTCTTCGACTGATAGGCCTAATTAGTGAGTAGAATACTTTTTTCGTTACAGATGGCTGGTTCTTCGACTGATATGCCTAATTATTGAGTAGAATACTTTTTTCGTTACAGATGGCTGGTTCTTTGACTGATAGGCCTAAATTATTGAGTAGAAAACTTTTTTCGTTACAGATGGCTGGTTCTTCGACTGATAGGCCTAATTATTGAGTAGAATACTTTTTTTCGTTACAGATGGCTGGTTCTTCGACTGATAGGCCTAATTATTGAGTAGAATACTTTTTTTCGTTACAGATGGCTGGTTCTTCGACTGATAGGCCTAATTAGTGAGTAGATACTTTTTTCGTTACAGATGGCTGGTTCTTCGACTGATATGCCTAATTAGTGAGTAGAATACTTTTTTCGTTTACAGATGGCTGGTTCTTCGACTGATAGGCCTAATTAGTGAGTAGAATACTTTTTTCGTTACAGATGGCTGGTTCTTCGACTGATAGGCCTAATTATTGAGTAGAATACGTTTTTTTCGTTACAGATGGCTGGTTCTTCGACTGATAGGCCTAATTAGTGAGTAGAATACTTTTTCGTTACAGATGGCTGGTTCTTCGACTGATATGCCTAATTAGTGAGTAGAATACTTTTTTCGTTACAGATGGCTGGTTCTTCGACTGATATGCCTAATTAGTGAGTAGAATACTTTTTTCGTTACAGATGGCTGGTTCTTCGACTGATAGGCCTAATTAGTGAGTAGAATACTTTTTTCGTTACAGATGGCTGGTTCTTCGACTGATAGGCCTAATTAGTGAGTAGAATACTTTTTTCGTTACAGATGGCTGGTTCTTCGACTGATAGGCCTAATTAGTGAGTAGAATACTTTTTTCGTTACAGATGGCTGGTTCTTCGACTGATAGGCCTAATTAGTGAGTAGAATACTTTTTTCGTTACAGATGGCTGGTTCTTCGACTGATAGGCCTAATTATTGAGTAGAATACTTTTTTCGTTACAGATGGCTGGTTCTTCGACTGATAGGCCTAATTAGTGAGTAGAATACTTTTTTCGTTACAGATGGCTGGTTCTTCGACTGATATGCCTAATTAGTGAGTAGAATACTTTTTTCGTTACAGATGGCTGGTTCTTCGACTGATATGCCTAATTAGTGAGTAGAATACTTTTTCGTTACAGATGGCTGGTTCTTCGACTGATAGGCCTAATAGTGAGTAGAATACTTTTTTCGTTACAGATGGCTGGTTCTTCGACTGATAGGCCTAATTAGTGATTAGAATACTTTTTTTCGTTACAGATGGCTGGTTCTTCGACTGATAGGCCTAATTAGTGAGTAGAATACTTTTTTCGTTACAGATGGCTGGTTCTTCGACTGATAGGCCTAATTAGTGAGTAGAATACTTTTTTCGTTACAGATGGCTGGTTCTTCGACTGATAGGCCTAATTATTGAGTAGAATACTTTTTTTCGTTACAGATGGCTGGTTCTTCGACTGATAGGCCTAATTAGTGAGTAGAATACTTTTTTCGTTACAGATGGCTGGTTTCTTCGACTGATATGCCTAATTAGTGAGTAGAATACTTTTTTCGTTACAGATGGCTGGTTCTTCGACTGATATGCCTAATTAGTGAGTAGAATACTTTTTTCGTTACAGATGGCTGGTTCTTCGACTGATAGGCCTAATTAGTGAGTAGAATACTTTTTTCGTTACAGATGGCTGGTTCTTCGACTGATAGGCCTAATTAGTGAGTAGAATACTTTTTTCGTTACAGATGGCTGGTTCTTCGACTGATAGGCCTAATTAGTGAGTAGAATACTTTTTTCGTTACAGATGGCTGGTTCTTCGACTGATAGGCCTAATTAGTGAGTAGATTAACTTTTTTCGTTACAGATGGCTGGTTCTTCGACTGATAGGCCTAATTAGTGAGTAGAATACTTTTTTCGTTACAGATGGCTGGTTCTTCGACTGATAGGCCTAATTAGTGAGTAGAATACTTTCAAGTCGTTAAATTAAGGACGTTCCCTCAGCTTGTCTCTCTTTTTCTTTTTTTTTTTTCTTTTTTCTGTCCCACT
>CM031620.1:5793561-5796061 GCA_018398815.1 Conus ventricosus | reverse complement strand
CTCTCTCTCTCTCTCTCTCTCTCTCTCTCTCTCTCTCTGTCTCTGTCTCTCGTCTCTCTCTCTCTCTCTCTCTCTCTCTCTCTCTCTCTCTCTCTCTCTCACACACACACACACACACACACACACACACACACACACACACACTACACACACACACACACACACACACACACACACACAGACACACACACACACACACACACACACACATATCCGCATACGAGTATGACTCGTAGTGTACCAGTTTAGGACTTGATACCCACACGAGACTTAGGAGTGCACGTAGTCTACCAGCTTAGGATAGGATACCCACATGATGAAAGGACATATGGTGTGTGCTAGTTTTGGAAACGATGCCCACATTAGACGATGACACGTGATCTACCACTTCACGGGAGGATACCCAATGAGACTACGACTTACGGTCTATCAGTCTACAATAGGATCCCAATTAAAGATTATGACTCATGAACTACCAAATCTTAAATAAATGTCAGCGAATCGCCAAAAAAAAAAAAAAAAAAAAAAAAAACCGTGGACAAACGAATCACAAGACAAAACACGACGCGTTTCAACCTCTTAGGTCTTCTTCAGGCAAGATGCAAAACAATTAGGACAACGAAAATGAATTGGTTGAAGATATGTGATTTCTCGTTCGTTTTCGTTGTCCTAATTGTTTTTGTATCTTGTTTGAAGAAGACCTAAGAGCTCGAAACGCGTCGTGTTTTGTCTTGTGTGATTCGTTCGTCCACGTTTTTTTGTTTGTTGGTTTGGGGTTTTTGTTGTTGTTTTTTGTTTTGCGGTTCGCTAACATTTATTTAAGATTTGTTTAGATTTCCGCCTGCAGTCGTCTCACTTTGCAACTAGATCATGAACTACCAGTTAAGCACAGGATACGCATTCAAGACTGCTTACCACACATGATGGTCTGTCAGTTTATGACAGTATATCACGTAAGACTTAACACACGGTCTGTCCGTTTAGGGCAGGACAGCTGCACAAGACGACGAGATGAGCACCGGTGTGTCCCCACCCACCCCGCTGCGTCCCTCAGTCTGGCTTTCATCTGACTCACAGTGAGGCCACACTGTAGGCGGAAATCTAAACAAATTCCAAATGTTAATGTTAGCGCACCGCCAGAATGTTATCTTGATTCAACGCCTATCAGGCATTGAAGTGGATGAAGATAAGTGATTGCTCCTTCATCTTCGTTGCCCCGATTGTTTTGTTTCTCGCCTGAAAAAGACCTAAGAGGTCGAAACGCGTCGTGTTTTGTCTTGTGATTCGTGTGTGTGTGTGTGTGTGTGTGTGTGTGTGTGTGTGTGTGTGTGTGTGTGTGTTTTGGCGGTGCGCTAATATTAACAATTAAAATGTCTATCTGACGGTCAAATAACTCAGAAATAAAAGATTTAGACTTAAAGAAGGGAGGGGGAGAAATAGGAAGGGAAATGTGTGTGTGTGTGTGTGTGTGTGTGTGTGTGTGTGTGGGGTGTGTGTGTGTGTGTGTGTGTGTGTGTGTGTGTGGAGGAGGGGGGGGGTGTTCGGAGGAGGGGGGGCTATTGAAAGACAGCAGGAAGGAATGAGGGTAGAGGGTGTGGGTGGACGAACATGTGGCGGCTTGAAGGGAAATGAAGAAAAGAAGAAAGAAAAGAAATGTGGAATAGAAATAATGTGTATACAAAAAGGGAGGACGACAGAAAGAAAGAGAGATAGGGAGGAGAAAGGAAAGAAAGAACGAAAAAGGAAAGAGAGGGAGAAACGAAGGGAAAAGGAAGAAAATAAGCAATAATGGGTTGAAAAAAGGAGAGAGAGAGAGAGAG
The DNA here is from genome assembly GCA_018398815.1 of Conus ventricosus. Taxonomy (NCBI): domain Eukaryota; kingdom Metazoa; phylum Mollusca; class Gastropoda; order Neogastropoda; family Conidae; genus Conus; species Conus ventricosus. The sequence continues at coordinate 5,794,241 of CM031620.1, read as the reverse complement.
AGAGAGAGAGAGAGAGAGAGAGAGAGAGAGAGAGAGAGAGAGGAATGACTGAAAGAAAGAAGAGAAAAGAAGAAAAGAAGGAAGGAAGGAAAGTAAGAAGAACGAATAATGATAGACAGACGGAATGGCAAACAAGATGGGGTGTATTCTGCCTGTGACGTCGTTGCCGCATCTGTGACCGCTCCATTCAGTTCAACTCAACGCAGCCATAGTCAGTGTGAAAGCACCACGGGGATGTAGTTCTCTATGCACCTGCCGTACACCTCCCACCCCCTTCCTCTCCCCCCTCCCTCCTCACCCTCTGCCACCCTCACCCTCCCGCTAACCACCCTCTAGCTAAAGACGCGGACATTCTCTTGGAATTTCACGTGTCTCTGACATTTTGTCTTCTCGTCATAGTTTCTGTGAGAGAAACTGTCTCAGCTACCATTCATCACACAGAGTACACAAGCATGCATTTGTCATATTATAGCTAGGGTAACGAACAGCCGCAGCAAACACAGGTAGGATTTTCAGTTCAAACAAAGGGTGGTTTTTTTCCCCTCTCTTTGAATTAGCACCTAAATATATCCAGCCACACAGCTCTTCCCCCTTCGTCCATTGAACTTTGTTTGTAACCTTGCGCGCTCTGTCTCTCCATCTCTCTCTCTCTCTCTCTCTCTCTCTCTCTCTCTCTCTCT
>CM031620.1:5766723-5789744 GCA_018398815.1 Conus ventricosus | reverse complement strand
GAATTCTAGAAGCCAAAAGTTTTGAAATAGTAAAAGAAGTGGGCGATTGGGGTCAGCGAGTTGGAGAGGGGTGGGCGGGCGTGTATTGGATATCAATAGCAGAAGGAAGGAAAGTAATGAAAAAGGCAAAAATCAACTGCTGGCAGATGTCGGACAAGGTGTGCCACAGGGGAACTGAGATCACGCCCAGAGCTCTTACCACGACGAATCGTTATTGTTCTGATTCTCTCTCTCTCTCTCTCTCTCTCTCTCTCTCTCTCTCTCTCTCTCTCTCTCTCTCTGTGCGTGTGTCTGTGTCTTTTTTTGTGTGGCATCAGTAATCGGATCACTGGAGCATCTAAGGCGGTGATTTTTTTTTCTTAAGGCCAAAATCCACCTCTTCATTTTTTTGATGCTTCACACTGTCCTCTTCATTTTTCACTGTCCTCTTCATTTGCAAAAAAAAAAAAGCGAAAATTTTTTTTTCCACTACTAGGTAACTTTTTTCCTCCAACCAGTCTCTTTCACACCATGCATAGTCTGTATGTTCTCTCATAAATGGACATATTTTTTGCTGATTTTAGTGTTTTGGCGTTTGATACAAAGTGTCTGGGTTTGTTGATGTTCTAATGTGTGGTGTGCTGGCACATTCACTCTGATTATGTGTTGCTTGTACAAAGAAATCAACATGGATGAAAAAATTTTTTAATTATTTTCAGTTTTTCATTTTGTTATACCCCCCCCCCCCCACCACACACACACACACGCACACACACATACACACACTCCCCCCCCCCCCCCCCCATCCCTCTCCTCCCTCTCACTCAAATATGTCAACAATGATAGTTACATATTAAGGCTCGGCGCCAAAGTATAATTATTTTATGTGTAAGCAATCACTTTCGTATGTACAACCCCTGACAGGATATCCTTGTCCCAATGGCTGTCTCCTTTACCATCCCTCTACCCATATTCGTGAGCTCTCCTCACGTCCTGTCTCTCTGTCTGTCTCCGTTTCCTCTCTCTCTCTCTCTCTCCTCTCTCTCTCTCTCTCTCTCTCTCTCTCTCCTCTCTCTCTCTCTCTCTCTCTATTTATCGCTCTCTCTCTCTCTCACTCTTTATCGCGTGCTCTCTCTCTCTCCCTCCCTCCCTCCCTCTCTCTCTCTCTCTCTCTCTCTCTCTCTCTCTCTCTCTCTCTGTCTCTCTCTCTGTCCCACTCTCTCTCTCTCTGTGTCTCTCTCTCCTCTCTCTCCTCTCTCTCTCTCTCTCTCTCTCTCTCTCTCTCTCCTCTATTCTACTCGCTCTCTCATCTATCCTGCCTCTCTCTCCCTCCCTCCCTCCCTCCTCTCTGTCTCCCTCTCTCTCTCTCTCTCTCTCTCTCTCTCTCTCTCTCTCCTGTCTCTCCTCTCTGTCCCCCACTCTCTCTCTCTCTGTCCTCTCTCTCTCTCTCTCTCTCTCTCTCTCTCTCTCTCTCTCTATCGCGTGCTCTCTCTCTCTCCTCCCTCCCTCCCTCCTCTCTGTCTCCCTCTCTCTCTCTCTCTCTCTCTCTCTCTCTGTGTCTCTCTCTCTCTCTGCTCTCTCTCTCTCTTCTTCTCTCTCTCTCTCTCTCTCTCTGTCCTCACTCTCTCTCTCTCTCCTCTGTCTTCTGTCTGTCTCTCTCTCTCTCTCTCTCTCTCTCTCTCTCTCCTCTCTCTCCTCTCTCTCTTCTCCCTCTCGCCTCGCCCCCCCTCTCCACCCCTCCCAATCTCTGTTATCGGATATTGTCAGAAGAGTGGCCACGGAGGGCAGAGCAGGCCGATCTCCATCAGAAAGCATTCAGCCGAACAGGACAGCGCGTCCATCTTCTTCCGGGGAGCAAGTCGATAACCCCTTCACACTCCTCTCCTTTTTCTTTCTTTCTTTCTGTTTTCTTTTCCTTTTTTGTTGTTGATGTTTTCATTATTGTGGCGTGTATTTCTGCTCCTTTCCTTTTCCCTGTCTTTCTTTACCCTGACATGGCATCCGTGATCGATTAGACCTGACTAGGTGAGCAGGATGAAGTTTGGTGTTGTTCCTCAATTTAACGTCTTCTCGCTAAAAGTGATATCAGACGATGTGTTAATGGTGTGTGTGGTATGCGAATGTGTGCTTATGAAAAGATTGATGGAGGATAGGGAAAAGCGTGTAGAACTTTGAATACTACTACTTAAGCTTTTTCAAACAAAACAAAAAAAAACAGTAAAAGTAAAATGCCAACTGGACTCTGTAAGAAACTTTGACTAACTAATCTGAGAAACCAATAATCATTTAACATTTTAGAGAGTGATGACGTCGATCTATCGGAAGTATTACCACCAGCCATGATAATCAAGTTCTTTGTTTTGGGACAATGAATTAACAAATGTGAAACACTTAGTGCGTTTCCACACATACATCTAACATTTCTACTGAATTTTGTTTTCAGTGAATTTAAACGTAATCTGTGGATTAAGCTTCTTACATCTCTAGGTATATGAGTTAGATAAGTTTTTTGCTGTTTTATTCGTGTTCCAGAACTGTATGCAATACAGTTATGATTGTACTGAGATTCCGAGTTCTTTAAGGATTGTTGGAAGCTTATCTCAGTCTGTTTGTCAATTAAGGAATAACATTCTGAAAGATCTAAAAGTATATTAAGTGAAGTTGTGCTTTCCATATTTCTAGCTGCTCTGTTTGCTGCGTGATCAATCTTTTCATTTGATACAAATCCACTGTGAGATGGTACCCAATAAAACGTAACAGTGATCCCTTTTAGTGATAAATGATGAATGACCTGGTTAATTTCTAATATAATCTCAAGTCGAATTTTTGAATTTTGGGACTGGAGGGCACCCAGAACCGATCTGCTATCGGTACACAAAAGAAATCGACAAGAATTTAGGGGTAATGTAAAATAAATTCCAAAGACATCAAAATGGCGATGAGCTCTGCACTAAATATGGAAAGATTTTACCAAGATTATAGAGTTTCTCTACATTCAAATCTGGAATAATAAAAGCAGCACCTGCTACATTATCGTCTAAAATTGAGCCATCAGTGAAAATCTTCATGTGATTTCTGTAATTTTCATCCAGATGAATATTGACAAATTCTTTTAATATATAGGGATCTCTTTTTTTATATTTCATTGGAACTGATATCAAAAGAGGCTTTTTTTTTTTTGCACCCACCTGGAATTGGTGAAAAGGATGGTTTAGAAGCAATGTTAGTGATTTCAGAGTCTATGTTTTGATTGGAAATATAAGACTTAATAGTTTTTAATGATTGGATTTCTCGCGCTCGTTTAGCAAAATCTACTTCAGATTTTAAAGATACAGAAATTATTCAAGGTAAGACTCTTTAAAGTAAATTTTGAGGCAGATGCTTTTCTTGACTCTTCAAGAGGTAGTATTCCAGCTTCACTATAAGTTCCTAAGTTAGACGCATATGTGGGAACACCTAGAGCAAGTTTATAAGCCTTGCAGTCAATACTTTGTAATTTATTCAAAAGATACTGTGGCGCGCTAAAAAAAGACTTCTTGGGCATAAGTAAGCCGTGAACGCACGAGAGCCGTTGCCAGAGCAGTTAAAGTTGTTGTATCTTGTCCCCACTTTTGTTTAGTTACGATCTTCAGAAAGTTTAAACTTTTCTTGCTTTGTTTGTAATATAGTCAATGTGATGATTCCAAGAAAGTTTAGAATTTATATATACACCTAAAAACTTTACAGATTTCACATACTGTAAGATGGGACCATTTATTGTAAACACAGGAAGCTTCTCTGGGTCGTACCCTGAATTGAGTAGTATAATATTTGTTTTTTCAACAGAAAGAGATAGTTCATTTTCTAGTAGAAAACTATTGATTTTATTTAGTTCATGTTGATATTTGATGCGTATGTAATTAAGTGATCGTGCAGGGTTTTTCGCTTCATGGTAACATTCATCCATAAACAAATGTCGTCCGCGAACTGCGCCAATACAACATCTTTAGATAAATCTTTTGGTAAATCAGCCATTAGAATATTAAACAAGATTGGCGAAATCACAGATCCTTGGGGTAATCCCATTTCTAATATCCTTGGGGTTGAATATGTGTGTTCAATTCTTGTTTGAATTGATCTTTTTTTCTAAAAAAGTTTGAATATAATTATACATGTGACCGTTTATACCAATATTATTTAGTTTATACAACAGTCTTTTTTGTCTCACACGTTCATACGCTTTCCTTAAATCAAAAAAGGTTGCTAGGACATTTTTTCGGCGTGCAAATTGTTGTTTGACATGAGTTGTTAGTTTCACAAAGTGTTCTATTTGTAGTTCTATCTGTTTGAAACCCAGCTTGGTTTTTTGGAATGATTTGATGCTTATTACAGTAATGGGTTAGTCTGTTTAATACGATGCGTTCCATTAGTTTACCTGTGTGGGACGTAAGAGCAATGGGTCGATAATTATTAATGTCACTCCGGCTTTTTGCATGTTTGTGAATGGGAACTATGATTGAACTTTTCCATACTTGGGGCAATTTGCCATCACTCCAGCACTTATGAATAAAACAATGAAGAAAACATAAGACATTAGATGGAAGATGTCATAGCATGTCATTGGACACCCCATCTAGCCCTACAGACGTTTTCTTAGTGCCCAGTTTAGATATACATTCTGCTATTCATCAAATGTTATGGGGGTATTCAGATACAAATCAGTCTCATGGATTGCTCTACCGCAGGTAAGCTCCTTTTCTTCATAACTCTGTGTTGCATTAGTCTGTGCAGACAATTTTTCCAAACTGCTGTTTCTGGCGAAAATGTTTGGTGTGTGTGTGTGTGTGTGTGTGTGTGTGTGTGTGTGTGTGTGTGTGTGTGTGTGTGTGTGCGCGCGCGTGCGCGCGCATGTGTGTGTTAGCATGTGTGTGTGCGCGCGCGCGTGTGTGTGTGTGTGTGTGTGTGGTGTGTGTGTGTGTGTGTGTGTGTGTGTGTGTGTGTGAGAGTATGTGGGTTTGCGCGCGTGTGTGTGTGCGTGTACGTGTGTGTGTGTGTGTGTGTGTGTGTGTGTGTGTGTGTGTGTGTGTGTGTGTGTGTGTGTGTGTGTGTGTGTGTGTGCCTTTTTTCTTCGCTGTATTTTCTTTTTCTCTTCTTTCTTTTGTCTTTTTTCCTTTACTCGTCGTTTTCTGTTTAATAGGATGAACTGGCTGTACTCGTTGTTTTCTGTTTAATAGGATGAACTGGCTGTACTCGTTGTTTTCTGTTTAAATGGATGAATGGCTGTACTCGTTGTTTTCTGTTTAAATGGATGAACTGGCTGTACTCGTCGTTTTCTGTTTAATAGGATGAACTGGCTGTACTCGTTGTTTTCTGTTTAATAGGATGAACTGGCTGTACTCGTTGTTTTCTGTTTAAAAGGATGAACTGGCTGTACTCGTTGTTTTCTGTTTAATAGGATGAACTGGCTGTACTCGTTGTTTTCTGTTTAATAGGATGAACTGGCTGTACTCGTCGTTTTCTGTTTAATAGGATGAACTGGCTGTACTCGTTGTTTTCTGTTTAATAGGATGAACTGGCTGTACTCGTTGTTTTCTGTTTAAAAGGATGAATGGCTGTACTCGTTGTTTTCTGTTTAATAGGATGAACTGGCTGTACTCGTTGTTTTCTGTTTAATAGGATGAACTGGCTGTACTCGTTGTTTTCTGTTTAATAGGATGAACTGGCTGTACTCGTTGTTTTCTGTTTAATTTGGATGAACTGGCTGTACTCGTTGTTTTTTGTTTAATAGGATGAACTGGCTGTACTCGTTGTTTTCTGTTTAATAGGATGAACTGGCTGTACTCGTCGTTTTCTGTTTAATAGGATGAACTGGCTGTACTCGTTGTTTTCTGTTTAATAGGATGAACTGGCTGTACTCGTTGTTTTCTGTTTAATAGGATGAACTGGCTGTACTCGTTGTTTTCTGTTTAATAGGATGAAAATGGCTGTACTCGTTGTTTTCTGTTTAATAGGATGAACTGGCTGTACTCGTTGTTTTCTGTTTAATAGGATGAACTGGCTGTACTCGTTGTTTTCTGTTTAATAGGATGAACTGGCTGTACTCGTTGTTTTCTGTTTAATAGGATGAACTGGCTGTACTCGTTGTTTTCTGTTTAATAGGATGAACTGGCTGTACTCGTCGTTTTCTGTTTAATAGGATGAACTGGCTGTACTCGTCGTTTTCTGTTTAATAGGATGAACTGGCTGTACTCGTTGTTTTCTGTTTAATAGGATGAACTGGCTGTACTCGTTGTTTTCTGTTTAATAGGATGAACTGGCTGTACTCGTCGTTTTCTGTTAATAGGATGAACTGGGCTGTACTCGTTGTTTTCTGTTTAATAGGATGAACTGGCTGTACTCGTTGTTTTCTGTTTAATAGGATGAACTGGCTGTACTCGTCGTTTTCTGTTTAATAGGATGAACTGGCTGTACTCGTTGTTTTCTGTTTAATAGGATGAACTGGCTGTACTCGTCGTTTTCTGTTTAATAGGATGAACTGGCTGTACTCGTTGTTTTCTGTTTAATAGGATGAACTGGCTGTACTCGTTGTTTTCTGTTTAATAGGATGAACTGGCTGTACTCGTTGTTTTCTGTTTAATAGGATGAACTGGCTGTACTCGTTGTTTTCTGTTTAATAGGATGAACTGGCTGTACTCGTCGTTTTCTGTTTAATAGGATGAACTGGCTGTACTCGTTGTTTTCTGTTTAATAGGATGAACTGGCTGTACTCGTCGTTTTTCTGTTTAATAGGATGAACTGGCTGTACTCGTTGTTTTCTGTTTAATAGGATGAACTGGCTGTACTCGTTGTTTTCTGTTTAATAGGATGAACTGGCTGTACTCGTTGTTTTCTGTTTAATAGGATGAACTGGCTGTACTCGTTGTTTTCTGTTTAATAGGATGAAACTGGCTGTACTCGTTGTTTTCTGTTTAATAGGATGAACTGGCTGTACTCGTTGTTTTTTTGTTGAATAGGATGAACTGGCTGTACTCGTTGTTTTCTGTTTAATAGGATGAACTGGCTGTACTCGTTGTTTTCTGTTTAATAGGGTGAACTGGCTGTACTCGTTGTTTTCTGTTGAATAGGATGAACTGGCTGTACTCGTTGTTTCTGTTTAATAGGATGAACTGGCTGTACTCGTTGTTTTCTGATTAATAGAGTTGAACTGGCTGTACTCGTTGTTTTCTGTTTAATAGGATTGAACTGGCTGTACTCGTTGTTTTCTGATTAATAGGATGAACTGGCTGTACTCGTTGTTTTCTGTTTAATAGGATGAACTGGCTGTACTCGTTGTTTTCTGTTTAATAGGATGAACTGGCTGTACTCGTTGTTTTCTGTTTAATAGGATGAACTGGCTGTACTCGTTGTTTTCTGTTTAATAGGATGAACTGGCTGTACTCGTTGTTTTCTGTTTAATAGGATGAACTGGCTGTACTCGTTGTTTTCTGTTTAATAGGATGAACTGGCTGTACTCGTTGTTTTCTGTTTAATAGGATGAACTGGTGTACTCGTTGTTTTCTGTTTAATAGGATGAACTGGCTGTACTCGTTGTTTTCTGTTTAATAGGATGAACTGGCTGTACTCGTTGTTTTCTGTTTAATAGGATGAACTGGCTGTACTCGTCGTTTTCTGTTTAATAGGATGAACTGGCTGTACCGTTGTTTTCTGTTTAATTAGGATGAACTGGCTGTACTCGTCGTTTTCTGTTTAATAGGATGAACTGGCTGTACTCGTTTTTTTTCTGTTTAATAGGATGAACTGGCTGTACTCGTTGTTTTCTGTTTTAAAAGGATGAACGGCTGTACTCGTTGTTTTCTGTTTAACAGGATGAACTGGCTGTACTCGTTGTTTTCTGTTTAAAAGGATGAACTGGCTGTACTCGTCGTTTTCGTTTATAGGATGAACTGGCTGTACTCGTTGTTTTCTGTTTAATAGGATGAACTGGCTGTACTCGTCGTTTTCTGTTTAAATAGGATGAAAGGCTGTACTCGTTGTTTTCTGTTTAATAGGATGAACTGGCTGTACTCGTTGTTTTCTGTTTTTAAAAGGATGAACTGGCTGTACTCGTTGTTTCTGTTTAATAGGATGAACTGGCTGTACTCGTTGTTTTCTGTTGAATAGGAAACTGGCTGTACTCGTTGTTTTCTGTTTAATAGGATGAACTGGCTGTACTCGTTGTTTTCTGTTGAATAGGATGAACTGGCTGTACTCGTTGTTTTCTGTTTAATAGGATGAACTGGCTGTACTCGTTGTTTTCTGTTGAATGGATGAACTGGCTGTACTCGTTGTTTTCTGTTGAATAGGGTGAACTGGCTGTACCTCGTTGTTTTCTGTTGAATAGGATGAACTGGCGTACTCGTTGTTTTCTGATTAATAGGATGAACTGGCTGTACTCGTTGTTTTCTGTTTAATAGGATGAACTGGCTTTTACTCGTTTTTTCTGATTAATAGGATGAACTGGCTGTACTCGTTGTTTTCTGTTTAATAGGATGAACTGGCTGTACTCGTTGTTTTCTGTTTAATAGGATGAACTGGCTTTTCTTGTTTTTCTGTAATAGGATGAACTGGCTGTACTCGTTTTTTCTGTTTATAGGATGAACTGGCTGTACTCGTTGTTTTCTGTTTAATGGATGAACTGGCTGTACTCGTTGTTTTCTGTTTAATAGGATGAACTGGCTGTACTCGTTGTTTTCTGTTTATAGGATGAACTGGCGTACTCGTTGTTTTCTGTTTTTAAAAGGTGAATGGGTACCGTTTTTTTCTGTTTAAAGGGTGAATGGCTGTACTCGTTGTTTTTTGTTTTAAAAGGAAAGGCGTACTCGTTGTTTTCGTTTAAAAGGGTGAACGGCTGTATCGTTGTTTTCGTTTAATGGGGGGCGAACTGGGCTGTACTCGTTGTTTTCTTTTTAATAATGAACGGTACTCGTTTTTTTCGTTTATGGTTAACTGGCTGTACTCGTTGTTTTTGTTTACGGATGAACTGGCTGTACTCGTTGTTTTCTGTTTAATAGGATGAACTGGCTGTACTCGTTGTTTTCTGTTTAATGTGGAACTGGCTGTTCCCTTGTTTTCTGTTTAATAGGATGAACTGGCTGTACTCGTTGTTTTTGTTTAATGGATGAAAGGCTGTACTCGTTGTTTTCTGTTTAATAGGATGAAATGGCTGTACTCGTTTTTCTGTTTAATAGGATGAACTGGCTGTACTCGTTGTTTTGTTTAATAGGATGAACTGGCTGTACTGTTGTTTTCTGTTAATAGGATAACTGGCTGTATCGTTGTTTTCTGTTTAATAGGTAAAGGTTGTTTTTGTTTAATAGGATGAACTGGCTGTACTCGTTGTTTTTGTAGATGGAAAGGCTTGTTTTTTGTTTATGTGTGGCTGTCTTTTTTTTTGAATGATGACGGTACTCGTTTTTTGTTAAAGGATGAATGCTGTCGTGTTTTCTGTTTAATAGGAAGAACTGGCTGTACTCGTTGTTTTCTGTTTAATAGGATGAACTGGCTGTCTCTTGTTTTCTGTTATAGGATGAACTGGCTGTACTCGTTGTTTTCTGTTTATTAGGGATGAACTTCTGTATCGTTGTTTCTGTTTAATAGGATGAACTGGCTACTCGTTGTTTTTGTTTAATAGGATGAACTGGCGTACTCGTTTTTTATTTTAATGGGAACGGCTTATCGTTTTTTTTTTAATAGGATGAACTGGCTGTTTTTTCTGTTTAATAGGATGAACTGGCTGTTCTCTCTTTAAAATGCTGTACTCTTTTTTTTTTTAATAGGAGTGAACTGGCTGTACTCGTTGTTTTTAATAGTGAACTGGCAGACGTTTGTTGTTTTTCTGTTAATAGGATGAACTGGCTGTACTCGTTGTTTTCTGTTTAATGGATGAACTGGTACTCGTTTTTTGTTTAATAGGATGAACTGGCGTTACCGTTGTTTTGTTTAATAGGATGAACTGGCTGTACTCTTGTTTCTGTTTAATAGGATGGGCTGTACTGTTGTTTTCTGTTTAAAGGTAAGGCTTTGGTTTTTCTGTATTTGTTGTTTTCTGTTTATGATACTGGCTGATAGTTTGTTTGTCTGTTTAATAGGATGAACTGGCTGTGTACTCGTTGTTTTCTGTTTAAATAGGTGAATGGCTGTACTCGTGTTTTCTGTTTAATGGATGAACTGGCTGTACTCGTTGTTTTCTGTTTAATAGGATGAACTTGTACTCGTTTTTTCTGTTTAAAGATGAACTGGCTGTACTTCGTTTTCTGTTTAATAGGATGAACTGGCTGTACTCGTTGTTTTTGTTTAATAGGATGAACTGGCTGTCTGTTGTTTTCTGTTTAATAGGATACTGGCTGTACTGTTTATCTGTTTATAGGATGAAGGGTACTGTGTTTTCTGTTTAATAGGAAACTGGTCTGTTTTTTCTTTTAATGGATAATGGCTGAACTCGTTGTTTTCGTTTTAATAGTGAACTGGGACCGTTGTTTTTGTTTTAATAACTGGCTGTACTCGGTTTCTGTTTATTATGGATGAACTGCTTATCGTTGTTTTTTGTTTAATAGGATGACTGGTGTACTCTTGTTTTCTTTACTTGTTGGCGTATGTTACTGTTTACTGTTTTCTTTTATGGTACTCGTCGTTGTTTTCTTTTAATAGGATGAACGGTGTACTCTGTTTCTTTTAAAGAACTGGGAAAATGTTTGTTTTTGTTTATAGGATGAAGGTGTACTCGTTGTTTTTTTTAAGAGAATGGCTGTACTCGTTTTTTCTGTTTAAGGATAACTGGTGTACTCGTTGTTTTCTGTTTAATAGGATGAACTGGCTGTACTCGTTGTTTTCTGTTTTAATAGGATAACTGTACTCGTTTTTCTGTTTTAATAGGTGAACTGGCTGTACTCGTTGTTTTCTGTTTAATAGGATAGCTGCGTCTCGTTGTTTCTGTTTAATAGATGAAACTGGCTGTACTCGTTGTTTTCTGTTTAATAGGAAAATGGCTGTATCGTTGTTTTCTGTTTAATGGATGAACTGGCTGACGTTGTTTTCTGTTTAATAGGATGAACTGGCTGTACTCGTTGTTTCTGTTTAATAGATAACTGGTCTCGTTGTTTTGTTTATAGGATGAACTGGTGTACTCGTTTTTTTTAAGGATGGGCTGTTGTTTTCGTTTAATTGGGTGAAACTGGCTGTATCGTTGTTTTCTTTGTTTAATGGATGCTGGCTGTCTCTTGTTTTCTGTTAATGGATAACTGGCTGTCTCTGTTTTTCTGTTTAATAGGATAAGGTGTTCTGTTTTCTGTTTTAGGAAATAGGCTGATCTGTTTTATGATGAACTGCTGTCTCGTGTTTCTGTTTAATAGGATGAACTGGCTGTATTTGTGTTTTGTTTAATAGGATGAACTGGGTGTACTCGTTGTTTCTGTTTAAAGGATGAATGGTGTACTCGTTTGTTTTCTGTTTAATGGATGAACTGGCTGTACTCGTTGTTTTCTGTTTAATAGGATGAATGGCTGTTCGTTGTTTTCTGTTTAATGGTAGGGTACTCGTTGTTTTGTTTTAATGGATGACTGCTGTTCTGTTTTCTGTTAATGGAGAACTGGTACTTTGTTTTTGTTTAATAGGATGAATGGGTGTACGTTGTTTTCTGTTTTGGATGAATGGCTGTACTTTGTTTTTGTTTAATAGGATAACTGGTTTTCGTTTTTTGTTTTAGGATGAAGGCTGTCTCGTTGTTTTCTTTTAATAGGATGAACTGGCTGTACTCGTTTTTTCTGTTTAATAGGATAACTGCTTACTGTTGTTTTCTGTTTAATAGGTAACTGGCTGTTCGTTTTTCTTTTAATAGGATGAATGGCTGTACTCGTTGTTTTTGTTTAATAGATGAACGGTGTCCGTTTTTTCTGTTTATAGGATGAACTGCTGTACTCGTGTTTTTTTTTAATGGATGCTGGCTGTATGTTTGTTTTGTTTAATAGGATGAACTGGCTGTACTTTGTTTTTTCTGTTTAATAAATGGCTGTATTTGTTGTTTCTGTTTATAGGATGAAAGCTGTACTCGTTGTTTTCTGTTTAATAGGTGAACTGGCTGTACTCTGTTTTTTTTAATGATGGCTTACGTTGTTTTCTGTTTAATAGGATGAACTGGCTTCGTGTTTTCTTTTTTATAGGGTGAACTGGTACCGTTGTTTTCTGTTTAATAGGATGAACTGGCTGTACTCGTTTTTTGTTTTAATGGATGAATGGCTTACTCGTTGTTTTCTTTTTAATAGGATGAATGGCTGTTTGTTGTTTTTGTTTAATAGGAATGGCTGTACTCGTTGTTTTCTGTTTAATAGATGAACTGGCTGTACTCGTTGTTTTCTGTTTAATGGTGAATACTTGTACTTGTTTTCTGTTTAATAGGATGAACGGCTGTACTCGTTGTTTTCTGTTTAATAGGATGAACTGGTGTACTCGTTGTTTTCTGTTTAATAGGATGAACTGGGTACTCTGTTTTTTGTTTTATAGGATGAAGGATGCTCGTTGTTTTTTTTAAAGAATGGCTGATCTTGTGTTTTTTTAATAGGATGAATGGTGTACTGTGTTTTTCTGTTTAATAGGAGTAACGTTACTCGTTGTTTTTGTTTAATAGGTGAACTGGCTTATTTTTGTTTTTAATGTGTACTGTATATGTTATGTTTGTCTTAATGATTGGCTTACTGTTTTTTAGTATGAGACTGGGTGTACTCGTTGTTTTCTGTTTAATAGGATGAACGGCTGTACTCGTTGTTTTCTGTTTAATGAGAACTGGGTCTTTGTTTTCTGTTTAATGGATGACGGCTGTCTTTTTTTCTGTTTAATAGGATGAATGGTACTCGTTGTTTTTGTTTAATAGGGAACTGGCTGTATCGTTGTTTTTGTTTATAGGATGAACTGGCTTCGTTCGTTTTTTTCTGTTTAATAGAAACTGGTTTCTTGTTTTCTGTTTAATAGGATGACAGGTGTACTCGTTGTTTTATTTAATGATAAGGCTGTATCGTTGTTTTCTGTTTAATGGTGTACTGGTGTATTTGATTCTTTATGTATGACTGTTATCTGTTTTTTTTAATGGTAACTGGTTCGTTGTTCTATTAATGGTGAACTGGCTGTACTCGTTGTTTTTTTTAATGGCTGAACTGGCTGTACTCGTTGTTTTGTTAATGGGTTTTACTGTTTTTTTTTTTATTATAATGACTGGCTGTTGTTTTTTTTAATAGGATGAACTGGTGACTCTTGTTTTGTTTAATGGATGAACGGCTGTTACTCGTTGTTTTCTGTTTAATAGGATGAACTGGCTGTACTCGTTGTTTTCTTTTAATAGGATGAACTGGCTGTACTCGTGTTTTTGTTTAGATAAGGTAACTGCGTTGTTTTTCTGTTTAATAGGATGAACTGGCTACTCGTTGTTTTTTTTAATAGGTGAACTGGCTGTGTTTTTTCCTTTTATAGGATGAACTGGCTGTACTCGTTGTTTTTGTTTAATGGATGAACGGCTGTACTCGTTGTTTTCTGTTTAATAGGATGAACTGGCTGTACCTGTTTTTTCTTTTAATGGATAACGGCTGTACTCGTTGTTTTTGTTTAATGGAGAACTGGTTTCGTTTTTTCTGTTTATAGTAACTGGCTGTTCTTGTTTTCTGTTTGATGAAGGTAATCGTGTTTGTTTTAGTACTGGCTGTATTGTTTATGTAATGGATTACTCGTTGTTTTGTTTAATATGATGAACTGGCTGACTCGTTGTTTTTGTTTACTGGGGTGAATGGTGATGTTGTTTTTTTTATAGGATGAAGGCTGTACTCGTTGTTTTCTGTTTTAAATGAATGACTGTCTCGTTGTTTTTGTTTAAAGAAAGGCTGTACTCGTTGTTTTTCTTTTAATAGGATGAAGGCTGTCTCGTTGTTTTCTGTTTAATAGGATAAGGCTGTCTCGTTGTTTTCTGTTAATAGGTGACGTGTACTCGTTGTTTTCTGTTTATAGGATGAACTGGCTGTTCTTGTTGTTTGTGAAGAACTGCTGTACCGTTGTTTTTTATAAGGATGAACTGGCTGTCTCGTTTTTTCTGTTTAATAGGATGACTGGCTGTACTCGTTGTTTTCTGTTTAATGGATGAACTGGCTGTACTCGTTGTTTTGTTTAATAGGGATAACTGGTGTCTCGTTGTTTTCTTTGTTTAATAGGATGAACTGCTGTACTCGTTGTTTTCTTTTAATGATGAACTGGCTGTTTGTTTTCTGTTTTATGGAAACTGGTTTCGTTGTTTTGTTTAATGGATGAACCTGGCTGTACTCGTTTTTTGTTTAATGGAATAACTGGCTGTACTCGTTGTTTTCTGTTTAGAAGGAATGAACTGCTGTACTCGTTTTTCTGTTTAAGGAATGGCTGCTTACTGTTTTTGTTTAATAGGATGAACTGGCTGTACTCGTTGTTTTCTGTTTAATAGGATGAACTGGCTGTTACTCGTTTTTTTGTTTAATAGGAGAACTGGCTGTACTCGTTGTTTTCTTTTAAAAGGATGAACTGCTGTACTCGTTTTTTCTGTTTAATAGGATGAACTGGTGTACTCGTTGTTTTTGTAAGGTGAACTGGCTGTACTCGTTGTTTCTGTTTAATAGGATGAACTGGCTGTACTCGTTTTTTTGTTTTAATAGGATGAACTGGCTGTATCGTTGTTTCTGTTTAATGGATGAACTGGCTGTACTCGTTTTTTTTTGTTTAATAGGGAAACTGGTGTCTCGTTTTTTCTGTTTAATATAGGATGAACTGGCTGTACTCGTTGTTTTCTGTTTAATAGGATGAACTGCTGACTCGTTGTTTTGTTTAATAGGATGAACTGGCTCACTTTTTCTTTTAATAATGAACTGGCTGTTTTTGTTTTCTGTTTAACGTTGAACTGGCTTAATCGTTGTTTTCTGTTAATAGAGAACTGGCTTACTCGTTTTTCTGTTTAATAGGATGAACTGGCTGTACTCGTTTTTTTTTAAAAGGGTGGTTCTCGTTTTTTTTTTTTAATAGGATGACTGGCTTCGTTGTTTTCTGTTTAATGGATGAAGGTGTGATCGTTTTTTCTGTTTAATAGGAACTGGGTACTCTTGTTTTCTGTTTAATGGATGAACTGGCTGTACTCGTTGTTTTTTTTTAATAGGAGAACTGGCTTACTCGTTTTTCTGTTTAATAGGAAAGAATGGTGTATCGTTTTTTTTTTAATAGATGAACTGGCTGTACCGTTGTTTTTGTTTAATAATGAATGGTGTACGTTGTTTTCTGTTTAATAGGATGAACTGGCTGTACTGTTGTTTTTTTTAATAGAATGGCTTACTCGTTGTTTTCTGTTTAATAGGTGAATGGCTGACTCTTGTTTTCTGTTTAATAGGATGAACTGGCTGTACTCGTTGTTTTCTGTTTAATAGGATGAACTGGCTGTACTCGTTTTTTGTTTATAGGATGAACGGCTGTACCGTTGTTTTCTTTTAATAGGATGAACTGGTGTACTCGTTGTTTCTGTTTAATAGGATGAGGCTGTACCTGTTTTCTGTTTAATAGGATGAACTGGCTGTTATCGTGTTTTGTTTATAGGAGAATGGCTTTACTCGTTGTTTTCTGTTAATAGGATACTGGCTGTACTCGTTGTTTTCGTTTTATAGTTAACTGGTGATCGTTGTTTTCTGTTTAATGGATTTGTTTTTCTGTTTAATATGGATAACTGTTACTCTTGTTTAATGTGTAACTGGTACTCGCTTTTTTTTGTTTAATAGGATGAATGGCTTGTACTCGTTGTTTGTTTAATAGGATGAATGTGTCTTGTTTTCTGTTTTTGGGGTGTGGCTGTTATGTTTTTAATGGATGAACTGGCTGTATTTTCTGTTTTTTAATAGGATGAATCGCTTGTCGTTTTCGTTTAATGGAACTGGCTGGTGTACTTTTGTTTTAATAGTTAACTGGTTACTGTTGTTTTTGTTTAATAGGATAACTGGCTGTACTCGTGTTTTTTTATTAGGAAATGCTTACTGTTTTTCTGTTTAATATGGTAATGGCTTGTTTCTGTTTATATGTACTGGCTTACTCGTTGTTTTCTGTTTATAGGTTGAACTGGTTACCGTTGTTTTCTTGTTTATAGGTATGAACTGGTGTACTCGGTGTTTTCTGTTTATAGGATGAACTGTACTCGTTGTTTTCTGTTTATTAGGATGAATGCTGACTTTGTTTTCTGTTTAAGTTGATTTGGCTGACTGTTGTTTTTGTTTAATAGTGATTGTACTCGTTGTTTTGTTTTAATGATGAATGGCTATATCGTTTTTTCTGTTTTGGATGAACTGTTGTTTTGTGTTTTTGATTAATAGGATGAACTGGCTGTACTCGTTGTTTTCTGTTTAAAAGATAACTGGCTGTATGTTGTTTTCGTTATGAAAGAAAACTGGTGTACTCTGTTTTTTTTTAAGGATATGGATGTACTGTTGTTTTCTGTTTAGGATAAATGGCTTACTCGTGTTGTTTTCTGTTTAATAGGAGAAACTGGTTTCTCGTTGTTTTCTGTTTAATAGGATGAATGACTCGTTGTTTTGTTTAAGATGATACTGGCTGTACTCGTTGTTTTCTGTTTAATGAATGGCTGAACTCGTTGTTTTGTTTAATAGGATAACTGGTACTCGTTGTTTTCTGTTTATAGGATGAATGGCTGTACTGCTGTTTCTTTGTTTAATAGGATGAACTGGCTGTACTCGTTTTTTATGTTTAAGAACTGTCTGTACGTTGTTTTCTGTTTAATGGATGAATGGCTGTAGTTGTTTTCTGTTTATGGATGAACTGGCTGACTCTTGTTTTTGTTTATAGATAGGATGGTTTCTGTTGTTTCTTTTTAATAGGATGAACTGGCTGGTTACTGTTGTTTTCTGTTTAATAAATTTTCTGGCTTCGTTGTTTTCTGTTTAATGGATGAACGGTTTTCTGTTTTTGTTTAATGGATGAACTGGCTGTATCGTTGTTTTCTGTTTAATGGATGAACTGGCTGTACTCGTTTTTTTGTTATGGATGAACTGGCTTTCGTTGTTTTTGTTTTAATGGATGAACTGGCTGTACTCGTTTTTTGTTTAAAAGGATGAACTGGTGTACTCGTTTTTTCTGTTTAATGATGAACTGGCTGTACTGTTGTTTTCTGTTAATGGATGAACTGGTGTTACTCGTTGTTTTCTGTTTAATAGGATTCTGTAAGGTTGTTTCTGTTTAAGTTGTTTGTTTAAGGAATAACTGGTGTACTCGTCGTTTTGTTGTAAGGATGACTGGTGTATTCGTGTTTCTGTTTAAAGTGTAAACTGGCTGTACTCGGTTTTATGTTTAATAGGATGAATGGCTGTCTCGTTTTTTTAATAGATGAACTGGCTGTACTCTTTTTCTGTTTAAAGGATGAACTGGCTGTTCTTGTTTTCTTTTAATGGATGAACGGCGTATCGTTGTTTTTTTTGAACTGGCTGTACCGTTTTGTTTTGAATTAATGGTGAATCGTGTTTCTTTTAATAGGATGAACTGTAGCTGTACTCTGTTTTCGTTTAATAGGGAACTGGCTGTATCTCGTTTTTTGTTTAATAGGATGAACTGGCTGTACTCGTTGTTTTCTGTTTAATATGAATGGATGTTACTCGTTGTTTCTGTTTAATAGGATGAACTGGTGTACTCGTGTTTTCTGTTTAATAGGAGAAAGGTGTACTCGTGTTCTTGTTATTGTATGAAAGGCTGACTCGTGTTTTCTGTTTAATAGGATGAACAGCTGTACTCGTTTTTTTTAATAGGTGGGACTGGCTGTACTCTTGTTTTCTGTTTTAATAAGATGAACTGGCTCGTATTCGTTGTTTTAGTTTAATGGATGAAATGGTGTACTTTGTTTTTGTTTAAAGGGATTATGGTTTTATAGGATGTTTCTGTTTAAAGGTGTATGTTAATCGTTGATTTGTTTAATAGTTGATGGTTAATCGTTGCTTTCTGTTTTTAATGTTAATGGTGAATGGCTTACTGTTTTTGGCTTTAATGGTGTTGGCTGTTTAATGTTGTTGTTCTGTTTATTGATGAATGTGTACTCGTTGTTTTCTGTTTTGGTAACTGGTGACTCGTTGTTCTGTTTAATGGATGAACTGGTTACTCGTTTTTCCCGTTTAATGATGAACTGGTGTACTTATTTGTTTAATGGTGAACTGGCTGTACTTGTTTTTTTTAAAGGTGAACTGGCTGTACTCGTTTTTCTGTTTAATAGGATGAACTGGCTGTACTCGTTGTTTTCTGTTTAAGGTGAACTGGCTGTTTGTTTTTTTTTTGAGAAACTGGACTTGACTGTTGTTTTCTGTTTAATAGGATAACTGGCTGTACTCGTGTTTTTCTTTAATAAGATGAACTGGGTACTCGTTGTTTTCTGTTTAGTGAACTGGTCTGTATGTTTTTCTGTTTAATAGGATGAACTGGCTGTACTCGTTGTTTTCTTTTAATAGGATGAACTGGCTGTACTCGTTGTTTTCTGTTTATATAGATGGCCCGGTGTTCTTTTGTTTTTGTTTAATGGATGACTGTGTTTTCGTTTTTCTGTTTAATAGATGAACTGGCTGTACTCGTTGTTTCTGTTTAATAGGATGAAGGCTTCTTTGTTTTCTGTTTAATAGGATGAACTGGCTTCCCTTTTTTTGTTTAATAGGATGAACTGGCTGTACTCGTTGTTTTCTGTTTAATAGGATGAATGGTCGTTTTTCTGTTTTAATAGGATGAATGGCTATCGTTTTTCTGTTTAAAGGATGAACTGGCTGTACTCGTTGTTTTTCTGTTTAATAGGGAAGCTGTACTCGTGTTTTCTGTTTAATAGGATGATGGCTTTCTCGTTGTTTTCTGTTTAATAGGATGAACTGGTGTACTCGTTATTTTCTGTTTAATAGGGTGAACTGGCTGTACTCGTGTTTTCTGTTTAATAGGAGGAATTTTACTCATGTGCTGTTATGGTGAACTGGCTGTACTGTTGTTTACTGTTTATGATAACTGGTTGCTGTTTAATAGGATGTTTGTGCGGACTCGTGTATTCTGTTTAATAGTAACGGTGTACTCGTTGTTTTCTGTTTAATGGAAAGCTGTATCGTGTTTTCTGTTTAATAGGATAACTGGCTGTACTCGTGTTTTCTGTTTAATAGGTGAATGGCTTACTCGTTTTTCTGTTTAATAGGATGAACTGGCTGTACTTCGTTTTCTTGTTTAATAGGATAAGGCTGACTGTGTTTCTGTTAAGGGATGCTGGTTTAAACGTGTTTTTGTTTAATAGGATGACTGTGTACTGTTTTTCTGTTTAATAGGAAATGGCTTCTCGTGTTTTCGTTTAATAGGATGAACTGGCTGTATCGTTGTTTTGTTTAATAGGATGTGTACTCTTGTTTTTTTTATAGGATAAATGGTATCGTTGTTTTTTTTAATAGGATGAACTGGCTTCTCGTTGTTTCTGTTTATAGGATGAACTGGCTGACTCGTTGTTTTTGTTTAATGGATAATGCTGTACTCGTGTTTCTTTTAATAGGATGAACGGCTGCTATCTGTTTTCTGTTTAATAGGATGAACTGCTGTTCTGTTTTTGTTAATAGGTAACTGGCTGTTTTCTTTACTGGTTAATGGACTGTACTCGTGTTTTCGTTTAATAGGATAAGGATCCCTGTTTTTCTGTTTATAGTTGAACTGGGATGCTGTTTTCTGTTTAATGGTGAATGGGTGTACCCTTGTTTCTGTTAATTTTAGATGAACTGGCTTTCTGGTTTTTGTTTAATGGGTGAACTGGCTGTACTCGTTGTTTCTGTTTAATGGATGAATGGTGTACTCGTTGTTTCTGTTTATGATGATGGCTGTACTCGTTTTTCTGTTAATAGGTTGAACTGGCTGTACTCGTGTTTTCTGTTTAATAGGGAACTGACTTTTCTTTTTAATTGGATGAACTGGCTGTACTCGTTGTTTTCTGTTAATAGGATAACTGGCTGTACTCTTTTTTCTGTTTAATGATGAACTGGCTTACTGTTGTTTTCTTTTAATAGATGAACTGGCTTACTCGTTTTTTTATGGATAATGGCTGGGTTTTGTTTTCTGTTTAATAGGATGAACTGGCTGTCGTTGTTTTTTAATAAGATGAACTGGTACTCGTTTTTTTATTAAAGGATGAATCGGGTTTCTCGTTGTTTTCTGTTTAATAGGATGAATGGCTGTACTCGTTGTTTTTTTATATGAATGCTTGTTCGTTTTTCGTTTAATAGGATGAAGTACTGTCGGTTTTTGTTATAGATAACGGTGTATTCGTTGTTTGTTAACGGATGAACTGGTTATGTTTTTTCTTTATGAATACTGGCTTTACTCGTTGTTTTCTGTTTATGATAATGGCTGTACTCGTTGTTTTTTTATAAAGGGGGTACTGGTTTTTGTTTCTGTTTATGTAATTCTGTATCGGTTTTCTGTTTAATAGATGATTGGCTTTCTTGTTTTCTGTTTAAAGGAGAACTGTTTTGTTTTATGTTAATAGGCTGACTGGCTGTATTTGTTAATGTTATAGGGAATGCTGTTCGTTTGTTCTTTTAATAGGATGAATTGCTGTACTCGTTTTTTCTGTTTAATGGATGAACGGCTGTACTCGTTGTTTCTGTTTAATAAGGAATGGCTGTACTCGTTTTTTCGTTTTAATAGGATGAACTGGCTGTATCCGTTTTTTGTTAATAGGATGAAAGGCTTTACGTGTTTTTTTAAGGTAAATGAAACGTTAGTTTTTTTTTGAATTACGGTACCGCTTTCTGTTTAAGGTAATAGTGACGGTGCTGCGTTTTAGTTGTTGGTGTTACTAGTGTTGTTTTCATAGGATAACTGGTACTGTTGTTTTCTTTATTAGGAGAACTATATCGTGGCTGTTTAAGGATGCTGGTGAGGTTTTTGTTAATAGGTGAAGGCTTATGTTGTATTTAATGAAATGTGTCGTTTTTTTCTGTTAATAGAATGCTTTTACCGTTGTTTTTTGTAAATGAGGGTGTATCGTCGTTTTCTTTTATTAGGAATGAATGACAGTTTCTTAATAGCTGAAAAAAAATACTGTTGTGAGAAGAAATGGCTGTCCGTTGTTCTAATCGAGAACGGTTTCTCTTTATGTTAATAGAGGTGATACCGTGTTTCTGTTAAGGATATGAGTACGAGTGTAATAGACAAGGAACGGTTTTTTTAAAAGATGACTGGCAACTAGTTATTAAAAAACTGGCTACACAATTTTACAGCATTTAAGATGAACAGCACTCTGTTTCTTTAAAAGGAAACTGGCACGACGTTTTCTAAACAAAAGCAGAACGACACTGTTTGAGAGTAAACGACGTAGGTGTTAAGAAATGAAAGAGGACGGTAGATTAAGAGAAGGTACGTTAAGATTAATGGGGAAGGGTACCGGAAATGACTGCTGAAGAGGGGAAAAAAAAGGATGAACGGTACTCGTGTTCGTAAAGAAGGGAAAGGGTGTACTCGGTGACGAAAAGAGGATGAACGGGAGTGTTCATAGGAGAAGGGAGAGAGTAAAAGAGGAGCTGGTAAGACCAGTAGATTAAAGGATGAAGGCGACGTAGGGTTTTTTAATAGATAACTGGGAAGAAAAAAGGGCATGGGGCAAGGGAAAAGGACCGGGTTTATGAGTTAATAGAAGATCAAACATAGGAAAAAAACAAAGTATAATAGAAATCTTACCTATTCAATAAATATAAAAAACTGAAATTTTATCGATAAAAACATAACTTAGAAAAAATAAAATAACAGAACAAACTTGTTTTGTAAGAAGAATAATTGACCATGTTTTGAATTAATGGATGATTGCTTCTTGTTTTCTTAATAAAAGAAACCCGTAGTTTTGAAAAATACCTTTTAGGTTTCAAAATAGAAAACCCCCCCGGCCCCCAAAAAAACTCTTAACCCCCCCTTTTAAAAAAAACCCCCTTAAAGAGACTGGGAGGGGGGCCCCGTTTAAAGGAACTTGAATGGCCTTTTTTAAAGGATAAGCTTATTCAGGGTTTTGGGGGAAAAAGGAGAGGGGTACGGGGGCGAAAAGGAGACGGGGGGCCGTAAGGGGGGGGAAAAAAAAGATTGAAATGGGGGACCGGCGTTTAAAGAGAAGGACGCCTTTAATAGGAGAATGGCGACCGGCGATGGGAGAAGGGTAACTGCTTTGAAAAGGGTGAACTGCTTATTCGTTTTTTGTGAATGGTAGACAGATTTGGTTTTGGAACGGGGAACAAATTGGCAAATAAGAACGTAAAGGCGAAGGAGAAAGTTTGTGGTTTGGTAAGGAGAAACATAGGGGAAAGGGGAAAGAGGGATAGGGTGGGGGGAGCTTGTGGGGGGGGAAGAGGAGCAAAACTGGAAACATGCTGTGACGGTGAGTCGCGTGCGTACGCATGCATGGATCGTGTTCTTTCGGCATCGCATCGTTGTTTGACATTGCAGGCTTGTGTCTCTGGTTCCATGTTTGAAGGAACTGAATGAGACACTGGCGTGGTCTCCCATATAATGCCAGAGGAGAGAGAGAGAGAAAGAGAGAGAGAGAGAGAGAGACAGACAGACAGAGAGACACATGCACACACACACACACACACACACACACACACACACACACACACACAACACACACACCACACACACACACACACACTCTCTCACTCACACCACACACACACACACACACACACACACACACACACACACACACACACACACACACACACACACACAGTGAGAGACAGACAGACAGACAGATAGAGAGGCAGGCAGACAGACAGATAGACAGACAGAGATAGAGATAGAGACAGATAGACAGACAGAGACAGAGACAGACAGACAGGAGGCAGGCAGGCAGACAGACAGGTTGACAGACAGACAGATGGAGACAGAGAGAGAGAAGAGACAGACAGAGACAGAGAGAAGAGCGAGAGAGGGAGGCAGACAGAGACAGAGAGAAGAGCGAGAGAGGGAGGCAGACAGACAGACAGAGAGAGAGAGAAGAG
>CM031620.1:5754223-5759223 GCA_018398815.1 Conus ventricosus | reverse complement strand
GGGAGAAAAAAGAAAAAAAACGAAAGGACTCGTGCAAAATGAGCTTGTTTGAGAATTGGCGGCGCTAAAAACAGACCCCCTCCCCCACCCACCCACCCAAAGACGGTGCACACCTGTACCACTAACCCCCCCCACCCCCACCCCCACCACTTCTTTGTTGCCCCCCTCCCCCGCCACCCACCACCACCACCACCCCCACCCCCTCCCCCCACTCCCCCCCCCCCCCCCCCGAGTCGTTTGGCCGAGTGGAGAAAGTCTCGTTTTTCAGGATCATGAGTCGGTGGTTCGATTCTGAGAGATAGTCCAGTTACAGGAGATTTCTTTTCATCTGGTGTCGCTGTCTTTGCAGCATTCACACCCCATTCTCGTCCTTCCGATGAGATTTGAACGAAGACCCTCAGAATGAACATGCGTTAAAAAATAATACTGACGGGGAAGTGTGTTTTTGTGTGTGGGGGGGGGGGGGGGGGGGGGGGGGGGGGGGGCGGGGACTTGCATTTATGTGAATCTCTGTTCGTCCTTCGTAGTGAGTAGGCCATCTTTTTGTTGGTAGGATGGATAAAAACAGCAACAACAAAGAAGCGAGAAAAGCACGTGCCTGTTCTGTTGAAATGTAGACATAATTCTCGAAGACAACATGGGGCTGTCTTAAAAAGCAGGATGAAATAAAGGGAAACCAACATACAAACAAACGAAAACGATCCATAGGCGAAAATCTCATCTATCCGAGAAACTCGGAAGAAAAAAACCCCCCCCCTAGTCCCCCCCCCCCCCCCCCCCCCCCACCACCACCCCACCCAGCCTTTAAAGCACCGTCACCCCCCCTCCCTCCCTCCGTTTCATTAGTTTAACATTAATATATTTTCCCCTTCGAACATAGCTCCCTCATTAATTTAAAACAAGGAGATCATTTCTCCCCAAAGGGGAAACCAAATGAGTTCCTAGGGTATATTTTATCCTGGGGGTGCATCTCCCTCGACACCAGTCATCTTTTGGGAAAATAAGTGGCTTGTGGGGGTTGGAGAGAGAGAGAGAGAGAGAGAGAGAGAGAGCAGCGGGGTTTAGGGGTGGGGGGTGAGGGTGGAGGGGGGGGGGAGGGGGTGCACGGGATGCAGGGGGACAGGACGTTGCTCGGACAGAGGGGGAAGTGGGTACAAATGAAATGAAGGCTGCACGCTGCCTGGGTGGTTGGTGTGATGCTGTGTTTAGAGAGGGTTGGGGGTGGTGGTGGGGGTGGTGTGTGTGTGTGTGTGTGTGAGATCGAGAGAGAGAGACAGAGTATGTGTGAGAGAGAGAAAAGAGAATTGTGTTTTGCGCGTGTGTGCATTTGCGCACGCCGCCCGCGTGTTTTTGTGTATGTTGTGTGTGTGTTTTGTGTGTGGTGTATGTGTGTGTATGTGTGGTGTGTGTGTGTGCGTGTGCGTGTGTGCGTGCGTGGGGTGTGCGTGTGTGTGAGGGGTGTGTGTGCGTGTGTGTGGTGTGTGTGTGTGTGTGTGGTGTGTGGGGTGTGTGTGTGTGTGGTGTGTGTGTGTGTGTTTAGTTTTGTGGTTTATTCAGATGGGTTGGGTAAACTACGATCAGTGGTAATGAAGAACAAACGAGAAAAAAAAAGAAAGAAAGAAAGCCGTTAGGAATAAGGCTTTTGACATCTGCAATGACCCAATCTCTCTCTCTCTCTCTCTCCTCTCCTCTCTCTCCTCTCCCCTCTCTCTCCTCTCTCTCTCTCTCTCTTCTCAACCTCTCTCTCTCCTCCTCTCTCTTTCTCTCCATCACACACTTCAGGAAGTTGAATGACGCTGTGTGTGTGTGTGTGTGTGTGTGTGTGTGTGTGTGTGTGTGTGTGTGTGTGTGTGTGCGTGCGTTCGTGCATGTGCACGTCTGTGCGTGCGTGCGTGCGTGCGTGCGTGCGTGCGTGCGTGTGTGCGTGTGTGTGTGTGTGGTGTGTGTGTGTGTGTGTGTGTGTGTGTGTGTGTGTGTGTGTGTGTGTGTGTGTGTGTGTGCGCGCGCGTGTGTGAGTGTGAGTGTGGTGTGATTCTGTATGCTGTTCATGACTGATCATTACCTCCGCCTAACGTCTTCTGATGCCAATTTCAGCAGCTTCAAACACCCTGCACCGTCGTCGTTCGCATCCACCAATATAACACCTCTTTACGCAGCTTTTAGACGGGCTAAACAGACATTCGCATCCACACCAATATAACAACTCTTTACGCAGCTTTTAGACGGGCTAAACAGACCGTTGCCATTTCAAAGGGCCAACCTGCTCCTCTCGCCCCCCACACTCATCCCACCTACCTTCCCCTACCTCTACTCTCTCCTCCGCCCTTCCCCTGCACACCCCCCCCCCTCCACCCCTCCAAACCAATCAGCATGCCTCTTGTTTTCCACGTGCCAAAGAGCTCTCCCCAAGGGAGGTCACTGTGGTGGCAAATTTCATTTCGGTCGGAAGACGTGTAAGTAAAGTGAGGAAGAGGACGTTAAGCAGCGAGGGATAAGGGGAGGTGGGGGGGGGGGGGGAGGCATGGAGATGGCCGTCATTTATTTCCAGCAACCATGGGAAGGGGATGGTGGGTGGAGGGGGGGGGGGGGCGGGGAGAGAGAGAGAGAGAGAGAGAGAGGGCCATACTCATCGACGTCGGCTGTGGGAAGTGTGAAGTTCTGAAAGTCAAGAAGAGTATATCTTCATGTAAATATGAATGCTCACCCAGGAAGGAAACGGCGGCGATTGCTTCGTTCACAGGAGGGGGGGGGGGGGGGGGAGAGGGGAGGGGGGGGGGAGGGTAGAAAATCTCAAATGTTGTTGGTCCCCCAAATCATCTCTAATGTTGTTGGTCCCCCAAATCATCTCTCATGTTGTTGGTCCCCCAAATCATCTCTAATGTTGTTGGTCCCCCAAATCATCTCTTATGTTGTTGGTCCTCCAAATCATCTCATGTTGTTGGTCCCCCAAATCATCTTTAATGTTGTTCGTCCCCCAAAGTAATCATCTCTAATGTTGTTGGTCCCCAAATCATCTCTCATGTTGTTGGTCCCCCAATCATCTCTAATGTTCGTCCCCCAAAGTAATCATCTCTCATGTTGTTGGTCCCCCAAATCATCTCTAATGTTGTTGGTCCCCCAAATCATCTCTTATGTTGTTGGTCCCCCAAATCATCTCTAATGTTGTTGGTCCCAAAATCATCTCTAATGTTGTTGGTCCCCCAAATCATCTCTAATGTTGTTGGTCCCCCAAATCATCTCTCATGTTGTTGGTCCCCCAAATCATCTCTAATGTTGTTGGTCCCCAAATCATCTCTTATGTTGTTGGTCCCCCAAATCATCTCTAATGTTGTTGTTCCCCCAAATCATCTCTAATGTTGTTGGTCCCCCAAATCATCTCTAGTGTTGTTGGTCCCCCAAATCATCTCTAATGTTGTTGGTCCCCCAAATCATCTCTCATGTTGTTGGTCCCCCAAATCATCTCTAATGTTGTTCGTCCCCCAAAGTAATCATCTCTAATGTTGTTGTTCCCCCAAATCATCTCTAATGTTGTTGGTCCCCCAAATCATCTCTCATGTTGTTGGTCCCCCAAATCATCTTTAATGTTGTTCGTCCCCCAAAGTAATCATCTCTAATGTTGTTGGTCCCCCAATTATCTCTTATGTTGTTGGTCTCCCAAATCATCTTTAATGTTGTTCGTCCCCCAAAGTAATCATCTCTCATGTTGTTGGTCCCCCAAATCATCTCTCATGTTGTTGGTCCCCCAAATCATCTCTTATCTTGTTGGTCCCCCAAATCATCTCTAATGTTGTTGGTCCCCAAATCATCTCTAATGTTGTTGGTCCCCCAAATCATCTCTAATGTTGTTGGTCCCCAAATCATCTCTAATGTTGTTGGTCCCCCAAATCATCTCTAATATTGTTGGTCCCCCAAATTATCTCTTATGTTGTTGGTCACCCAAATCATCTCTAATGTTGTTGGTCCCCAAAATCATCTCTAATGTGTGTTGGTCCCCAAAATCATCTCTAATGTTGTTGGGGGCCCCCCAAATCATCTCTTATGTTGTTGGTCTCCCAAATCATCTCTACTGTTGTTGGTCCCCCAAATCATCTCTAATGTTGTTGGTCCCCCAAATCATCTCTAATGTTGTTCCATTAGCGCTCAGTTTTCTTTCCTGGCGGCCAGGACATGCTCGCCTTGGAAGCAGACACGTATGGCTCCTGTGCACTCTTTGAATTTCATGTTGTCTATCGCCCGGCCGACAGCAAGGAGCCGTACCAGGACTGTCCCGTCGTCCTGATCCTGTTCCAACACGTTTGATTGAAAACGATGACAATGAACCGGTTTTCTCAAAACGATGACAGTGAACCGGTTTTCTCAAAACGATGACAATGAACCGGTTTTCTCAAAACGATGACAATGAACCGGTTTTCTACCAAATCGTATGACATCTTTTTTTGAAAACTGGATATGATTTCTGCAAAATGTTTAGATCAAATGAAGAAGAGTTAGGTTTTTAAGAAAGTCAACAATGGCATCTGGTGGAGCGATCGTCTCTGCGACAAGGTATACGTGGAGTCTGCTGTAGAGAGGTTTTGTCCAGTGCCATGCGACCCCCCCCCCCCCCCCCCCCCCCCCCACCACACACACACACACACACACACTGTGCGCACACGTTTCTACTGTGAGTGGCTCCTCACATGTTCAGCACCGTGGAGCCCCCTCATGAGGCTTTTGATGAACAGTTCCAGTGTGTCACACAGTACCTGTGTCGTCATGGGCACGAGACTTGTTTCTTCTGTGCTGGCACCGGTGGCCGGCGTAGGAACCGTGTTAACAGAGCACTGTGACTCCTGTACTCTGGTTATCATTGGGGATGGGGGACATGGATCAATGAATCATGAAGCATGTGAGAGTGACGGTTGGGGGGGGGGGGGAATAAATCAATAATAATGAAACATGTGGGATGGGGTAAATAGATCAATAGATAATGAAGCGTGGGATGAGAGCAAGTGTGTGTT
>CM031620.1:5741723-5746723 GCA_018398815.1 Conus ventricosus | reverse complement strand
GTCTAGCCAGCCTAGCCAGTCTAGCCAGTCTAGTCAGCCTAGCCAGCAGCCTGAGGGAATCTGGTTTCCAGGCCACAGTCCTCGCCACAGCGGTTGGAGCAAGGAGAGGGGTGGGTAAGGGGGGGCGGGGAGGGGGGTTGTAGTTTTTAACCATCCTACGACCTCATGAAATGGCTGTCGTTGTCCACACAAAACAGGACCTTTGGGCAATGGTAGAGGCGGATGAAGGGAATGGGAGCTGGGATGTGGTGGAGGAGGAATGAAAGTGGACTTCTTGAGGCTCACGTTTCCTAACACGGAGCAGGTGTTCCACAGGGATGTGGGGGAGACACCTGCATCCAAACACATCGCCTGGAGACGCCCTCACATCCACGCCCGGCAGCCCCAGGGGAACAAAAAGGTTTTGGCAGCAGGAGGGCAGGATTGTCGTAGTCATGACCTTTGAAAACCTTCTGTCGAGCTGTGTCTCTGGAGTGTCTTCGGACACGGGCTACGGGGGCTGGCCCAGTTATGTGCACGTTCTTCTCATTGGTGGAAGCTGCCGCCGGCTTTGGTCTGCTGGCTGACAGCTTGACCAGCCCACCCGGTGTCGTCTGCTGGCTGACAGCTTGACCAGCGACCCGGTGTCGCCTGCTGGCTGACAGCTTGACCAGCCCACCCGGTGTCGTCTGCTGGCTGACAGCTTGACCAGCCGACCCGGTGTCGTCTGCCGGCTGACAGCTTGACCAGCCGACCCGGTGTCGTCTGCTGGCTGACAGCTTGACCAGCCGACCCGGTGTCGTCTGCCGGCTGACAGCTTGACCAGCCGACCCGGTGTCGTCTGCCGGCTGACAGCTTGACCAGCCGACCCGGTGTCGTCTGCCGGCTGACAGCTTGACCAGCCGACCCGGTGTCGGGAGCACGGAGTGGGGCTTCAACTGACCGTCAGGTCGGGTCCAGTTTCCACGCCTCCCACCCACGTCCACCCCCCTCCCCCACCCCCTTCCCTCCTTCCTCCCTGCCTCCAGTCTCCCGCCCCCCACCCCCTCCTTTCTCCTCTCCCCTGTATCCTGCCTACCCACCCCCCAACACACACACACACACACACACACACACACACACTCACACACACACACACACACACACACACACACACACACACACACACACACACACACACACACACACACACATACATCCTCGCCCCCTTCCCGCACCTCCTTGCGTGTGTCAACGTGTTGTCGTTCTGGTGGACTGAGCGACGTTGATAGGTGTCTACCTTTCTCCTCACACTCTCCTGGAAGTGTTCTATCACCATCTGTGACGTACGTCATGGTGTGTGGGCGTGCACATGAGCCCTGAGTGTCACAATGTTTGCAGACAGCACCATGGCGGCTCTGCCTGGCGCCAGCTGTGCTGATACAAAGCAGTATGGGACCTCCGCCTCACGCCAGGCGACTTGCTGTCAAGCAATAGAGAGTCTTTACCTGGCGCCAGCTGACATAAAGCAATAGAGAGTCTTTACCTGGCGCCAGCTGACATAAAGCAATGAGAGTCTTTACCTGGCGCCAGCTGACATAAAGCAATAGAGAGTCTTTACCTGGCGCCAGCTGACATAAAGCAATAGAGAGTCTTTATCTGGCGCCAGCTGACGTAAAGCAATAGAGAGTCTTTACCTGGCACCAGCTGACATAAAGCAATAGTCTTTACCTGGCGCCAGTTTTGCTGACATAAAGCAATAGAGAGTCTCTACTTGCGCCAGTTTTGCTGACATAAAGCAATAGAGAGTCTCTACTTGGCGCCAGTTTTGCTGACATAAAGCAATAGAGAGTCTCTACTTGGTGTCAGTGTTGCTGACATAAAGCAATAGCGAGTCTCTACTTGGCGTCAGTTTTGCTGACATAAAGCAATAGAATGTCTCTACGTGGCGCCAGTGTTGCTGACATAAAGCAATAGAAAGTCTCTACGTGGCGCCAGTGTTGCTGACATAAAGCAATAGAATGTCTCTACTTGGCGTCAGTGTTGCTGACATAAAGCAATAGAAAGTCTCTACTTGGTGTCAGTGTTGTTGATATAAAGCTATGGAGAGTGTCTGCTTGGTGTCAGTGTTGCTGATATAAAGCCATGGAGAGTGTCTGCTTGGTGTCAGTGTTGCTGATATAAAGCCATGGAGAGTGTCTGCTTGGTGTCAGTGTTGCTAATATAAAGCCATGGGAGTGTCTGCTTGGTGTCAGTGTTGCTGATATAAAGCCATGGAGAGTGTCTGCTTGGTGTCAGTTTTGCTGACATAAAGCCATGGAGAGTGTCTGCTTGGTGTCAGTGTTGCTGACATAAAGCAATAGAGAGTCTCTACTTGGCGCCAGTTTTGCTGACATAAAGCAATAGAGAGTCTCTACTTGGCGCCAGTTTTGCTGACATAAAGCAATAGAGAGTCTCTGCTTGGCACCAGTGTTGCTGATATAAAGCCATGGAGAGCTTGGCGTCAGTGTTGCTGATATAAAGCAATAGAGAGTCTCTACTTGGCGCCAGTGTTGCTGACATAAAGCAATAGAGAGTCTCTACTTGGCGTCAGTGTTGCTGATATAAAGCCATGGAGAGTGTCTGTATTTGGCGTCAGTGTTGCTGATATAAAGCTATGGACTGTCTCTTCTTGGCGCGTGCTGTGCGAATGGCGGTCCAGTAGATCTCTTTTCCCGCTAATTACTTGCCGTGGCGGCTGCCAGCCTCCTCCATTATTCATGGGCTCTGGGCGCGTGCGTGGGGCGCCTCCTGGCGGCCTTGGGGTGTCTGGGATGGCGAGTGGCTTCCCCTGGGTAATTCGGTTCACTTACCGGAATACCTGGCGGCGGTGTTTGTTTTGTGTTGTTTTGTTTCTGGTGTGTGTGTGTGTGTGTGTGTGTGTGTGTGTGTGTGTGTGTGTGTGTGTGTGTGGTGTGTGTGTGTGTTGCCTTTTTTCGTCTGTTTTGTTCATGCACTTGCCATCATTCATTGATTCATTCATTCATTCATTCATTCATTCATGTATTCATTCATTCATTCATTCAATTCTCGGGGCTTTTCTGTATTCCTCCATAATTTCTTCATGTCAAATGTCACTGTTTGTCATTCATCACAGGCTGACTAATTCATAATACTATTTCGAAATATAAACTTCAGTGTCATCACAGAATGTATATGTATGTGCATACACGTGCGTGCGCTCACAAATGCACGCGTGCACGCACGCACGCACGCACGCGCGCGCGCGCACAGACACACACATACAGACACTCACGTACACATACACACACACACGCGAACGCGCGCACGCACGTACGCTCATACACACACACACACACACACACACACACACACACACACACACACACACACACACACACACACACACACACACACACACACGCACGCACACACACGCATGCACACACACGCACACATGCACGCACACACACATGCACACACATACGCATACGCATGAATGCACGCGCGCACACACACTCACGTTCGCATTCACACACAGACACACACACAGACACACACACACACACCACACACACACACACACACACACACACACACACCACACACACACACACACACACACACACGCACGCACGCACGCACGCACAGATAGAGAAGAGAGAGAGAGAGAGAGAGAGAGAGAGAGAGAGAGAGAGAGAGAGAGAGAGAGAATGATATACACATATAAGACCAATTTGCTTTAACTTCTATTCGCAGATAGGGGTAACTGAATTAGGAACTGTTCTTTGATTTTTTTTTTTTTTGTTCCTTTCCAAAGACAACAAAAGACGCAAGGACAGCAGCGATGATGTTTTCTTTGTCCACTGCCCTTCCTCCCCTTCCCCTCCCCCCTTCCCCACCCTCCCTCTCTCTCTCTCTCTCTCTCTCTCTCTCTCTCTCTCTCTCTCTCTCTCTCTCTCTCTCTCTCTCTCTCTCTCTCTCGTCCATTTTCTCCCCAGAAAAGCACGTTGAAGGAATGGGGACGGTCACGTGACAACGGGGCGGGGTGGGGGTGGGGGTGGGGGTAGGTGGGGGTTCTTTGGTAACCAGTTCTGCCTGCCGCTCGCTCACTTCGCGTGCTGCCAGACATTTTCAGCCTAGGGCGGCTCTGGTCTCCGGTCCTCAAGAGTGGCGGCCAGGGAGTAAGTAATGCCTCCCCTCTCCTTTATTTCCCCCCTGGGTAGGTTTTATGTCGTTCGGTGCTGACACACGCGCGTCTGGCACGGGGCAGCGATGGATAGGTACACCACACAGGCTGCGATGAAATCGAGAATTAGTGGGGGGGGGGGGGGGGGGGGGGGGGGGGGGGGGGGTATACCAAGCTGGAACGGTCTTGAGCGTAAAGGAAACCAGCCAAAATACAAGAAAAAAACACACAAACAAAGAGAGAGAGACAAGACAAGACAACATTCTTTATTCATGAGGATAATAGGTAAGAACTAGTGTGCTTTTTTTTTTTTTTACATGCAGTCCTCGCCCTGAGTAGGGTCAGCAATGCAAAATAAGATAAGGCAACAAAAGAAGCATGCAAAAAGTGACCAGAACTACAATACGATACGGAGGGGGGGGGATGGGGATGAGAGAGAGAGAGAGAGAGAGAGAGAGAGGAGAGAGAGAGGAGAGAGAGAGAGAGAGAGAGAGAGAGAGAGAGAGAGAGAGAGAGGAGCGAAAGGAGTGCAGGGAAGGGCGATAGAGAGAGCGAGAGGGGGAGAGGGACAAAGAGGCGAGAGTGGGTGCGGGAAAGAGCATGTTTAGAACACTCTGACAATCAAAAAATTCCAAGAGAGAGAGAGAGAGAGAGAGAGAGAGAGAGAGAGAGAGAGAGAGAGAGAGAGAGAGAGGGAGGAGGGAGGGGGAGAAAGAGTTGCACATGACCCAGCCGGCCGCAAAACACAGCGGGAAGTAACGCGTATATCACACCCAGTACTAAAGAGACAAGTGAATTTTTTTTCCACTCGCGTGTCTTCGTACGACGTCACAGATGTTTTCTTTTGGCGTCG
>CM031620.1:5729223-5734223 GCA_018398815.1 Conus ventricosus | reverse complement strand
TTAGTCGCTCTTCTCTGGACCTTTTCTACCGACGCCGATTGTCTCTTAAACAGTGGGTACCAGATAACATTTCCGTACTCCACATGTGGTCTGATAAGCGCTTTGTACAATTTCAGGAATATGCCTTTAAAGGAGAAAGACCGTCTAATCAACCCAATCATTTGGTTGGCTTTACTGATCGCTTTTTGTATGTGTGGGTCAAAACTAAGATCACAGTCAAAGGTAACGCCAAGGTCTTTTTCCTCTGAGCATTTGAATCGTTTCATTTGAATCACCTAATTTCATTGTGTAGTCAGTTTTGTGATTTTTCTTACCTATGTGCATTGCCTTACACTTTTGGACATTGAAATACAAGTTCCACTTATGCGACCACTCCTGCACGTTGTCAAGGTTCTTTTGGATATCAGAAAATTGACAGAGTCACCATAAATCTTCGTATCGTCGGCAAAAATTTTGCACGTACTTGATATCACCTCCGGTAAGCCAAAAAATATAGTAAAAAGGACTGGGCCCAAAATGCTTCGCCGTTTTGCGTATGAACCTGTACCGCTCTATAGCAATAAATCCTCCCTCCCCCCCCCCCCCCTCTCTCTCTCTCTCTCTCCTCTCTCTCTCTCTCTCTCTCTCTCCTCTCTCTCTCTCTCTCTCTCTTCTATTACTATCTGCGCTTTGGCTGTGTTAGAGGTGGTGTAGTGTAATGTCGTGTAGTGTAGTGTAATGTGCTGTAGTGTAGTGTAATGTGCTGTAGTGTAGTGTAATGTGCTTGTAGTAGTGTAATGTGCTGTAGTGTAATGTAATGTGCTGTAGTGTAGTGTAATGTAATGTGCTGTAGTGTAGTGTAATGTAATGTGCTGTAGTGTAGTGTAATGTGCTGTAGTGTAGTGTAGTGTAATGTGCTGTAGTGTAGTGTAGTGTAATGTGCTGTAGTGTAGTGTAATGTGCTGTAGTGTAGTGTAGTGTAATGTGCTGTAGTGTAGTGTAGTGTAATGTGCTGTAGTGTAGTGTAATGTGCTGTAGTGTAGTGTAGTGTAATGTGCTGTAGTGTAGCGTAATGTGCTGTAGTGTAGTGTAATGTGCTGTAGTGTAGTGTAGTGTAATGTGTGTAGATGTAATTGCTTGTGTAGTGTAATGTGCTGATGTAGTGTAGTGTAATGTGCTGTAGTGTAGTGTAGTGTAATGTGCTGTAGTGTAGTGTAGTGTAATTGTCTGTAGTGTAGTAGTAATTGCTGAGTAAGTGCATGTATGTCTTAGTGTAGTGTAAGTGTGTATGTATGTAATGTGCTTGTATGTGTAGTGTAGTGTAGTGTAATGTGCTGTAGTTGTATGTAATGTGCTGTAGTGTAGTGTATTGTGTAATAGTGCTGTAGTGTAGTAGTGTAATGTGCTGTAGTGTAGTGATATGTCTGTAGTGAATGTGCTATGTAGTGTAAGTGTGTGTAGTGTAATGTGCTGT
Organism: Conus ventricosus; assembly: GCA_018398815.1. Taxonomy (NCBI): domain Eukaryota; kingdom Metazoa; phylum Mollusca; class Gastropoda; order Neogastropoda; family Conidae; genus Conus; species Conus ventricosus. The sequence goes on along the minus strand of CM031620.1, from coordinate 5,732,770 downwards.
AGTGTAGTGTAATGTAATGTGCTGTAGTGTAGTGTAATGTGCTGTAGTGTAGTGAAGTGCTGTAGTATGTAGTGTAATGTGCTGTAGTGTAGTGTAATGTAATGTGTGTAGTGTAGTGAAATGTGCTGTAGTGTAGGTGTAATGTGCTGTAAGTGTAGTGTAATGTGCTGTAGTGTAGTGTAAGTGTAATGTGCTGTAGTGTATTAGTGTATGTAATGTGCTGTAGTGTAGTGTAAGTAATGTGCTGTAGTGTAGTGTAGTGTAATGTGCTGTAGTGTAGTGTAATGTAGATGTGCTGATGTAGTGTAGTGTAATGTGCTGTAAGTGTAGTGTAATATGCTGTAGTGTAGTGTATGTAATGTGCTGTAGTGTAGTGTAGTGTAATGTGCTGTAGTGTAGTGTATGTAATGTGCGTAGTGTAGTGTAATGTAATGTGCTGTAGTGTAGTGTATTATGTAATGTGTGTAGTGTATTAGTGTAGTGTAATATGCTGTAGTGTAGTGTAATGTAATGTGCTGTAGTGTTAGTGTAGTGTAATGTGCTGTAGTGTAGTGTAGTGTAATGTGTGTAGTGTAATGTGCTGTATGTATGAATGTGCTAGTAGTGTATGTGCTGTAGTTATGTAATGTGCTGTATGTGTAGTGTAGATGTGCTGTGTGAGTTAATGTCTAGTAGTGATTAGGTAATGTGCTGTAGTGTAGTGTAGTGTAATGTGCTGTAGTGTAGTGTAATGTGCTGTATGTATGTAGGGAGTGTAGTGTAGATGTGCTGTAGGTGTAGTGTAGTGTAGTGTGCTGTAGTGTAGTGATGAATGTGCTGTAGTGTAGTGTTAAGTGTATAATGTGCTTGTTAGTGTATGTAATTTGTAAGTGTAGTGTGTGTGTAGTGTAGTGTAATGTGCTGTAGTGTAGTGTAATGTGCTGTAGAGTGTAGTGTGATAGTGTAATGTGCTGTAGTGTATTAGTGTAGTGTAATGTGCTGTAGTGTAGTGTAATGTGCTGTAGTGTAGTGTAAGTGGTGTAATGTGCTGTAGTTGTGTAGTGTAATGTGCTGTAGTGTAGTGTAGTGTAATGTGCTGTAGTGTAGTGTAATGTTATGTAGTGTAGTGTAAGGCTTGTAAGTGTATGTGTGTTAGTGTAAGTGGTAGTGTAGATGTGTGCTGTAGTGTAGTGTAGTGTAATGTGCAGTAGTGTATGTGTTGTAGTGAGTGTAGTGTAATGTGCTGTAGTGTAGTAGTATGTGAGTGTATATGTGCTGTAGTGTAGTGTAGTGTAATGTGATGTAGTGTAGTGTAGTTGTTAATGTGCTGTAGTGTAGTGTAGTGTAATGTGCTAGTAGTGTAGTGTAATGTGCTGTATGTGTAGTGTAGTGTATGTGCTGTAGTGGTAGTGTATGTTGCTGTAGTGTAGTATGTAATGTGCTTAGTGTATTGTGTAATGTGCGTAGTGTAGTGTAATGTATGTGCTGTAGTGTAGTGTAGTGTAAATGTGTGTATGTGTAGTGTAGTGTGCAGTAGTGATGTAGTGTAATGTGCTGTAGTAGATGTATGTAGTGTATGTGCTTATGTATGTAGTGTATGTGCGTAGTGTAGTGAGTGTAAGCTTAGTGTAGTTGTAATTGCTGAGTGTAGTGATTATGTGCTGTAGTGTATGATGTATGAATGTAATGGCTACGTTAAGTGTAATAAGTGCTGTATGTGATGTAGTGTAGTGTAGGAAAGTGTGAGTGAGTGTAGTGTAGTGTAGTGTAGTGTTAGTGTTAATGTGCTGTAGTGTAGTGTAGTGTAGTGTGCTGTAGAGTAGTGTATAGTGTGCTGTAGTGCGAGGTAGTGTAGTGTAGTGTGGTGTAGTGTATGTGGTGTAGTGTAGTGTAAGTAGTGTAATGTAGTGTAGAGTAGCGTGGTGTAGTGTAGTGTAGCGTGGAGTTGCGTAGTGTAGCGCACTGCACTATTTCATAGTTTTAACAGATTTCTGGCGTGAAAGACTAGTTGGTCTGATACTATTTCACAGCTATTATTACCACTTCTACTGCTGCTGCTGCGATTGCTGCTACTACTACTACTGCTACTACTACTACTACTACTACTACTACTACTACTACTATACTACTACCACCTTCACCACTACAACAACAACTACTACCACAACTTTAAAAGTCATGTCCAACACTTGAAAGCTGCATGTCAGAAAGCACTGAACATTCTGCGAGTTGTGGTACACACAGATGGGGCCATCTTTACACGGTAATTCTGACCCGCTCCAAAACTGGACTATGGGTGTGTAGTGTACGGCTCGACCAGACCTTCCTACCTGAAAAGTCTAGATCCTATCCATCATCAAGGGCTTCGATTGTGTCTGGGTGCGTTCCGCACCACCCCTGTTTATAGCCTGTATGCAGAGGCAGGAGAACCATCCCTCTCAAATCGTCGTCTGCAACTTGCCTTGAATTACTCTCTGAGTCTCTCTTCTGAACCTCAAAACCCTGTATATGACTGTGCTTTTGACCCCAAGGTCCAAAAGAAATTTGATGACCACCCCAGTTCCATTCCACACTTGGGAATTCTTCCCCGTTAGAACAAAGCATATATAGACCTGGGAGTAGTTTGTGATTGATCCAAGTTTCCTGATGACCCTCCATGGACTTTCTTCAATCCAGAGATTCGGTAAAGATTCCACTAGTTCCTTGGCATACAAGTCCCTTTTTGCTTAACTGTGTTCTAAGTTTCCATCCTACAAAAGAGTTTTTACAGACGGTTCCAAATCTGAGGAGGGAGTTGCCTCTGCTGTGTTTTGTGCAGTGGACCCCCCTCAGAGATGTACTGAACACATTCCAACAGACAGCTCTCATCTACACCGCTGAGCTGACAGCCTTGGTCCTGGCTCTTAAAATGGTCTGTAAATGAAAACAAAGATGTCCTCATTTGTCAGACTCCCTTTCTACTTTGGAGGCCATGGCCGGCTGTAATCTTAAGCACCCTCAGCTGCTGAAAGTTTTCGAATTGTACACCTCTGAAATCAGATGGATACAACATAGTTTTTGCTTGGGTTTCCAGCCATGTGGGCATTCGAGGCAACGAGGTGGTTGATCAACTTGCCAAGAGTGCCACAAAGGTAAAGTTGAGCGGATTGTCTATCCCACACACTGATCTGAAATCCAGAACATAGGGTTATGATGTCAAAGACCTCCGCAAGAGGAAGGGAACTCTCCGACAGACAACAAACTGTACAAAATCCGTCCCAACCTGAAGAGTTGTTATAGGTTTCCGAGGCGGCCGTAAAGGCGAAACTGTCTTGTGCCGTTTACATACAGGCTACTCGTTTTACACCCATTCTAATCTTTTAAAAGGAGAAGCTCCGTGGTGCATTCCATGTCATGTTCCACTCACAGTGAGACATATTCTTTTAGAGTGTGGGGACTTGCACGAAGTGAGACATTATCACTTTATGGCAGACTCCATGAAAACCTTCTTCAGAGATGTCTCGCCTGACGTGATCTTTGAATTTCTGAAAGAGATTAACATTTTTCATCTGATCTAAGATTTTACGGA
>CM031620.1:5721723-5724223 GCA_018398815.1 Conus ventricosus | reverse complement strand
TTTTTCTCTCAGAAAGTGTCTCGAGTGTGCCTCTTCTTGTCTGCAGGAGCGCTAGTGGAATGGGTACTGCAAGCGTCGTTAGTGTGGAGTTCACAGTCAGGGAATGTGAAAACAAACGTTGACATGCTGAGCCGACAGTCGAACATAGCAAACATTGAAGCAACTAGCCTCGAACTGTTGGTCTTCTTCAGGCAGGACAACAACAAACAAACAACGTAAATAAACATTTAGTGGAGAGGGAAAAAAGCGAGCGAGGATGAACGAGTCTTCACTTGCCATGAACATGACTGCGAGGACGTGGGTGGGGTTGGAAGAATTGGGGCTAGGTGAGATGGAGAGAGAGAAGGACGAGGTTTTGTGAGATGAAGATTGATTCCTTCAGTGACAGCAGTGACAGTCAGCGAGGTCCCTGCTTTGAACAGAATCAGTGGCTGAAGCCAGCCCCCAGTCCACTGACGTCTCCTGCTGAAGAACTGCTCAGTGGTCACCGTCTTCAGCAGGTGTGGAACGTAGAATATTGAACATCAAGGTGTGGAACATAGAGTTCCAAGGTGTGGAACATAGAACATCAAGGTGTGGAACATAGAGTTCCAAGGTGTGGAACATAGAGTTCCAAGTGTGGAACATTGAGTTCCAATGTGTGGAACATAGAGTTCCAATGTGTGGAACATAGAGTTCCAAGGTGTGGAACGTAGAACACCAAGGTGTGGAACATAGAGTTCCAAGGTGTGGAACATAGAGTTCCAAGGTGTGGAACATAGAGTTCCAAGGTGTGGAACATAGAGTTCCAAGGTGTGGAACAGTTAGAACACCAAGTGTGTGGAACATAGAACACCAAGGTGTGGAAAATAGAGTTCCAAGGTGTGGAACATAGAGTTCCAAGGTGTGGAAAAACCACGTGGAACACCAAGGTGTGGAACATAGAACACCAAGGTGTGGAACATAGAACACCAAGGTGTGGAACATAGAGTTCCAAGGTGTGGAACATAGAGTTCCAAGGTGTGGACACTAGAGTTCCAATGTGTGGAACATAGAACACCAAGGTGTGGAACATAGAAAACACCAAGGTGTGTGGAACATAGAGTTCCAAGGTGTGGAACATAGAGTTCCAATGTGTGGAACATAGAACACCAAGGTGTGGAACATAGAACACCAAGGTGTGGAACATAGAGTTCCAAGGTGTGGAACATAGAGTTCCAAGGTGTGGAACATAGAAGTTCCAAGGTGTGGAACATAGAACACCAAGGGTGGAACATAGAACTCCAAGGTGTGGAACATAGAGTTCCAAGGTGTGGAACATAGAGTTCCAATGTGTGGAACATAGAACACCAAGGTGTGGAACATAGAACACCAAGGGTGGAACATAGAGTTCCAAGGTGTGGAACATAGAGTTCCAAGGTGTGGAACATAGAACCAAGGTGTGGAACATAGAACACAAGGTGTGGAACATAGAGTTCCAAGGTGTGGAACATAGAGTCCAAGGTGTGGAACTAAGTTCCAATGTGGAACATAGAACACGAAGGTGTGGAACATAGAACACCAAGGTGTGGAACATAGAGTTCCAAGGTGTGGAACATAGAGTTCCAATGTGTGGAACATAGAACACCAAGGTGTGGAACATAAGAACACCAAGGTGTGGAACATAGAGTTCCAAGGTGTGGAACATAGGGTTCCAAGGTGTGGAACATAGAACACCAAGGTGTGGAACATAGTGTTCCAAGGTGTGGAACATAGAGTTCCAAGGTGTGGAACATAGAACACCAAGGTGTGGAACATAGAGTTCCAAGGTGTGGAACATAGAACACCAAGGTGTGGAACATAGTGTTCCAAGGTGTGGAACATAGAGTTCCAAGGTGTGGAACATAGAACCCAATGTGTGGAACAATGAGTTCCAAGGTGTGGAACATAGAGTTCCAAGGTGTGGAACATAGAGTGTTCCAAGGTGTGGAACATAGAGTTCCAAGGTGTGGAACATAGAGTTCCAAGGTGTGGAACTAACACCAAGGTGTGGAACATAGAACACCAAGGTGTGGAACATAAGGTGAACTAACCAAGGTGTGGAACATAGAACACCAAGTGGAACAAGTCCAGGTGTGGAACATAGAACACCAAGGTGTGGAACATAGAGTTCCAAGGTGTGGAACATAGAGTTCCAAGGTGTGGAACATAGAGTTCCAATGGTGTGGAACATAGAACACCAAGGTGTGGAACATAGAGTTCCAAGGTGTGGAACATAGAGTTCCAATGTGTGGAACATAGAACACCAATGGTGTGGAACATAGAGTTCCAAGGTGTGGAACATAGAGTTCCAAGGTGTGGAACATAGAGTTCCAAGGTGTGGAACATAGAGTTCCAATGTGTGGAACATAGAACACCAAGGTGTGGAACATAGAACACCAAGGTGTGGAACATAGAGTTCCAAGGTGTGGAACATAGAGTTCCAATGTGTGGAACATAGAACACCAAGGTGTGGAACATAGAACACCAAGGTGTGGAACAT
>CM031620.1:5686723-5716723 GCA_018398815.1 Conus ventricosus | reverse complement strand
GTGAAACACCGTCCTCACCAAAATTCCGAGGCAGACTGGGGATTATTTGGCTGCTTAGTTGAGGGCTTGATGCATTGCCCCCCACCCCCCACCCCCCATCCCCGCCACCTCCCCTCTGTCCAACACGAAAGCGTGTGAACTTCACCGAATGGTGTGAACGAAGAAGGCAGAGGTGGAAGGCGGGTAGATCTACAACTCGGTCAAAAAGAACATGCTACCATCCTCCACAAAATGAGCTGTCCTGGTCAATTTAAAGTTGCTGTACTGCTGGCCTGAAATACAGATAAACGATGTGTGATTGTCACGGTAAAAAATAAACACAACCAAAGTCGTGGTCCGTCGCCAGCTAGGTTGTTTGGACATAAGCTCTAACTCAAATATTCTGGGCGCCAGGCAGACAGCCCCATGTGTCGGGTCCAGCCAATTAAGCATAGCGGAGAGGCTCCACGGAGACGGTCTGTCCAGCCAGACGGACTAAGTAGCTGACCGACGCCTCGATGTCTGGTCAAACGAGTCTCGACGCCCGGATCAGACTCATCCGGCCAATTTGAGCACAGCAAGAGGCTAATCCTAACCTTCCACGGAGACAGCATCGGCCCCGTAGACAGTCGGAGTGGCTGACCAACGTCACAATAGGTTGGCCAGACCTATTGCAACGTCTGGGCCAGACTGATCTAGCCAATTTACGACCAGTGCCCACCATTAGGTCGACGTCGCCGGAAAGGGAGAGGGAGAAGGTAGTATGTGGTGGGGGTGAAATCAAGCTAATCAATTAAATGACCAATTGACCACCACAGAGAGTAAGGCGTGTAGGCGTGACTGTCATGATTTGAATATCCAATGGAATTAGAGGGAGATAACTTCGGGTACGAGGTGGTAAAAATACTGACCAATGGTACTCGCCCTTGGACACGGAGTTAGGGGATAAAGTAATGCGTGAGTGAGAGAGAGGGAGAACGAACAGAGAGACAGAGAGAGAGAGGTTCTGAGTGTAAGCTCTGCAGGAGAGAGGGGCAGAGAGAGAGATGAGGAGAGAGGAGAGAACCAAGTTGTAGCATTTAGCACCAGAGATAGTCTGCAGAGGAAGACTAAAGAGAGATGTGGAGAGAGAGAGTTGCTAACTAATGAAGAGAAAAAGAAAGAAAAGAAAAGGAAAAGAAAAGCAACCATGTCCATTTGATAGAGCAGACTAGAAGAGAGAGAGAGAGTGCAATGCGTTAATGCAGGAAGAAAGAAAGGAGAACAGATCGATGTTGATAGTCACTGTTCCATCTGAACCGGGGGTTCGACCTCATACCTGGCAGCGTCACTTCGTCAAGCAGAACCACAGACCAACGCCAGTGCCAGCAGTCTAGCCTGACCAGTGCAAGCAGACCAACACCAGTGCCAGCAGTTGTGTCGTGCTTGTGAAAGTGACAGTGAAAAGAAAAAGAAAGGAAAAGAAAAAGACAGTGATTCGTGAATAGTTAAGATCACCTGGCCAGGTAAAGTAGAAATCTATTTATACCCGGGTTAGTTAATGATGTTTTAGATAAATGATTTTGCGAAGTTCAGGAAAGAGAGAATGTTTTATTTTGTTTGATTCCATATGCATTGATGTTTCGTTCTATGATCATGTGTAGTAAAGTTATAGACTTTACTAGTGGTTTGATGTGACGAATGCATGATATATGAATGAGATCGTAAGCAAGCTGTGAGTGTGTTTGGGCTGTGCGCTAGTCCTTCCTCCATCGACATCACCCGAGGTTGACAGTGATGTCCATAATTATGGGGGCTGCAACAAATCTGGATACGATAAATCTCATTTTTCTTTCTTTCGTTCTTTCTTTCTTTCTTTTTCTCGCATTTTTCCCTTCCTACCTTCCTTCTTTATTACTTCCTTCCTTTTTTTTTTTGAATGTTGTTTCTTTGTTATGTTTTAATTTGGAGATTGTGACAAATTTGCATACGACAATTCCATTTCTTTCTTTCTTCTTTCTTTCTTCTTTTTTTTTTCTTTTTTTTCTCTTTTTCTTTCTTTTTTTAGATGTTGGGTTTTTCCATTTTCTTTTATGTTGTATTCCAGCCTTTTGTGGTCGGCTGGGCTATAAGCAACGTTACCATGTTATGTTTGTTTGTTTTCATTGTTACAAAAAAAAAAATCCAAGCAGAAAGTTGTAGGCTGTTCGTACAAAGGGAAGACACACATGATCGCGGCTGTGTCTGTCTCTCTCTTGTTCTCATCCCCCTCTCTCTCCTACATTTCTTCATTGTGTACATTCTCCTCCCAATCCTTGATCCGTTGACAAAAGTACGGAAATATGTTCAAACCGTGGACATGGTGACGGTACAAAAGTAACGGAAATGAGATTCGGAGACCAAAAATCACCAACACAAAGTAACAGAAAAACCCACCAACCCGCCGTGCAGACCCCACAACTCGTAGCACCTACCCGCTATGACAGCCATGGGAGCGCCTGGTCCTCTGGCCTCGTCGACTTTTCCCATCATTACCCGCCATGCAGACCCTACGACTCGTAGCACCTACCCGCTATGGCAGCCATGGAGCGCCTGGTCCTCTGGCCTCGTCGTCTTTCCCATCATTCCAAACACCGGAAAGGAGAGTCAGTGTTTCTGCCGGAAGCAGTCTTACTCAGCCGTTTCAGAATTTTCTGGCCGTATGCGGATAGTCTTGCAAGAAGATTACATCCTTATTTTGGGGGTAAGAAGAGGGGAGAGGAGGGGAGGGGTGGGTGTGTGTGGCGGAAGTTGATGTGATTTTGTTGGCCGTTGATTCGATTGCGTGTGTGTGTGTGTGTGTGTGTGTGTGTGTGTGTGTGTGTGTGTGTGTGTGTGTGTGTGTGTGTGGGCGCGCGCGCCGCGCGCGTGCATACGAGAGTGTGCACGTGTGCGCTCTCGCGTGTTTGTTTGTGTGTGTGCTTCCGCGCGTGCGCGCGCGTGCGTGCATGAGTGCGTGCGTCCGTAGGTGTGTGTGTATTTTCTCTCTCCCTCCCCCCCCCCCCCCCCCCTCTCTCTCTCTCTCCCTCTCTCTCTCTCTCTCTCTCTCTCTTCATAGGCCAATATTGCAAGGAAGATTATAATTTTCTTTCTAGAAAATACTCACGACCCCACCTCCACCCCCTATCATCCCCACCCCACCCCTACACCCTTCTTAGGATTAACGCCGCGGCAATGAAGCAATCTCGTATCAAGAGAAGGGTCAGTTCTAAGTCCCTCTGCCTCTGCACATTTTCCTCCCTCCATCTCTTCCCCTCTCCCCCCCCCCCTAGACACCCCCTCCCCCTCCCCATTCCTTTCATTGTGGCCCAGGTACAATCCAAGACTTCCAAGATCACGTGAGATAGATGCTTGTTTAAACACAGAGCGTAAACATGGCCGATGGTTCGTCTAACTGGGCACTAAGACTGCTTTGTTGTCATGGTGCCGTTGCTCCGTTTATACTTCTATACATATCATCTCTCTCTCTCTCTCTCTCTCTCTCTCTCTCTCTCTCTCTCTCTCTCTCTCTCTCTCTCTCTCGTCGCTGCATGTTTTGGGACGTTTTGGGTTGATGAAATGAACATGGACACTCTTTCTGTACATAGTTCATTTGATTTTCAACTATGCGTTCACTGTCCATGGAACGAAAAATGCTCCTTGTAGTCGTGAGCCTTGACTTGTTTCTCTTTCTGCTTTTTCTTCTTCTTCTTCTTCTTCCTCGTGGAATTTTTACATTTTTTTCATAGCTTTGTACTTTTTGCAAGTTGTTGCGAATCATTGTGTGGTTTCACCGATGTGTACCTGCTGTTCTTGTTGATAGCGTTCTCACTCACATTCTGCCTATGTTGCACAGCATCCCCCCACCCCCCCACCCCACCACCCCACCCCCCAACCACACCCCACCCTGCACCAGAGAGATTCTAGATTTTTTTCCTTTCCAACCAAAAACTCATTGAGCTCTAATGTCTCTCAACCTGAATGTGCAAGTTGTATGTGTTGTTATTGCTGTTGTTGTTTTACACGTCTTTTTGCTGCAGGAGTGTGATAAAGTGTGAATCGTCGGAGCGAGTAGCCCCTTCTCCCCCCCCCCCCCCCCCTCCCCCACCCCCCCCCCCCCCCCCCCTCCCTCCGCATCCCTCCTCTGATGATGAGAGGATCAGACCAGCGCGGTTTTTTTTTTTTTAATTTTGATTTGGAAGGTGGATGAGGGGTGGGGGTGGGGTGGGGGGGATGCGGAGAAGGAGGAAGTGAGGTGTGGATGGGATTGGGTGGCAGATGAAGGGGTTAGTTCCACTCTGAGCGCAGTCAGATGAGACACTGTGTTTGATTTGTCGAATTCTTAGAGACCGCAAGTAGTGGGAGTTCAACGACTTTTTGTTTGGTTTGCTGATCTGTTGGTTGGTGTGTTCGTGGTTGACTGTCTCCATCGCCGCAGAGGAGCAGAACGAAGGGTCTTGAACTCGCCGGACACACAGTCTGAGGGTCTGAGCTGTGGCACGGGCGGGTCAGTTCGACCCAGCCGTGGTTGGTGGAGGTGTGGGGGTGAAGATGATGTGGAGGTCCTTAAACCGCCGGTAGACCAGGATCTTCTCCTCCTCATTTGGTGACTCCCGTCACAGGAGTCCCTGGCGCCCCTCTAAGGAACAGCTCCTCAGGTTCCTCCAGTTCTTTCGGCTGCGTGCCAAGGCCTGGCAGGCACTCCGCTGAGATTCGCAGAGTCAGTCAGAACAGAGTTGTAGAGAGTCCGACACATCAAACTTGCAGAGAGAGAGAGAGGGGAGAGAGAGAGAGAGAGAGAGAGAGAGAGAGAGAGAGAGAGAGAGAGGAAGAGAGCGAGAGAGAGAGAGAGAGAGAGAGAGAGAGAGAGAGAGAGAGAGAGAGAGAGAGAACAGATTTGTTGAGAGACAGAGGCCACAGGCGAGAATAAGATGCCTATTTTTTAAAAAAGTGGATGATCGGGAGGGGTGATATGGTGGCAGATGAGGGTGGGAGGGGGAAGTGGGGGCTGTGAGGAGACACTGCCGACCAGCAATGTCTGCATCGTGACCTCACTGCCTGCCACTACCTCTCTCTCTCTCTCTCTCTCTCTCTCTCTCTCTCTCTCTCTCTCTCTCTTTATATATATATATACATATATATATATATAGCTTTGGGTGTGAACATCACTATGGGTGTGAACATCACTATGGGTGTGAACACCACTATGGGTGTGAACATCACTAGCTTTAAGTGTGAACATCACTATGGGTGTGAACGTCACTATGGGTGTGAACATCACTATGGGTGTGAACACCACTATGGGTGTGAACATCATATGGGTGTGAACATCACTATGGTGTGAACATCACTAGCTTTGGGTGTGAACATCACTAGCTTTGGGTGTGAACATCACTAGCTTTGGGTGTGAACATCACTATGGGTGTGAACATCACTATGGTGTGAACATCACTATGGTCGTGAACATCACTATGGTTGTGAACATCACTAGCTTTGGGTGTGAACATCACTATTGGTGTGAACATCACAATGGGTGTGAACATCACAATGGGTGTGAACATCACTATGGGTGTGAACATCTCTATGGGTGTGAACATCACTATGGGTGTGAACATCACTATGGGTGTGAACATCACTATGGGTGTAAACATCACAATGGGTGTGAACGCTTGTGTGAGTAAACAGTTCAGTCCTGGTTCGACGTGCTCCCAGACACAGCAGCGTATAGTGTGGTGCCATGGGAGCTTCAGAACATGCATGGTCCTGGTGTTCGATTCTTCGGCATCATCATCACCTACAGCCTCTTCTCGCTGCACCACACTTCCTGTCCACGGGTTTCGGGCCACAGGCTGCCCGTGAGTCGTCGTCCTTCACCTTCACAAGGTTCAATGAACGAATGCAGGGGACACGATCCTCGTTGGCCGGAACAGCGGCGATCACTCAGTCATGTCTTTGACGCCAAATCCGCAACTTGGCCTGTCCGTCGATAAGAAGCTTGACGGGGTTTAGTTTTGGGTGCTTCACACGACGCAAAACCTTTCTTCTTCTTCTTCTTCTTCTTCTCTTAGTACGATGAAGTGTTGATCGTTGTTTTAATTTGCATCTGAATAGCATCATGAGTATCGTTGGTTTTAACCCCGTTCTTTCCACATTTTTTGAATTCGTGAAAATAGTCATGGAGTTTGAGTGAAGAGCGCGAACCATTGAAACAACATGATATTGAAAGCTCCGTATGAAGCGTAGACAGCGATGTCAGTTGTGGCAGTGTGTTCCTCGTTGCCGACGTCAAGGGTCACACGTTCTTAACTGCAGCGCACGACAACACCACAGGAGAACCACAGGTCTCTCATGCAAACCTCTTCAGTATGCATGTCACACTTCTATGGCGCCAAATTAGTGTCAAAACTGGACATTTCGCAGCATAATGTTTGATGAATCGCGCTAATCTGAAAACTGTGGGTGTTATTAGAACGGTAGAATCTCTCTCTCTCTCTCTCTCTCTCTCTCTCTCTCTCTGCTCAATGTATTTTCCTCGAGCTTTCGCCGTGTTAAGCGTTTGAAGACTGCTTTAGTCCCTGAAAATTTCGGTGATTCTTTTTAGACAGAGTCTTCTGCTTGTTTCAGCCGATTACTTTGAAGCTCGGTTACTTTTTTTCATCGATCCAATCTGTGTTTATGATAATCATCCTCTACACCTCAAAGAAAGGGACTGAACGATCACACTCCCTTTTATTTGATGAACTCCCCCCCCCCCCCCCCCCCAACCACCCCACGCCCTCCCCTCCGCTCCCTTCTCTCCAACTCATACCACCTGTTCCCTTTGGAAGAGGGGTGAAGGGGTGGGGGTGACAGGCAGGGGAGAAGTGTGTGTGGGGTGGGGAGGGTTAAAAAATTAGGGGGAATCACTCTGTTTGAACGGGTATTCAAGTACCTGCTGTGTTCCTTGTGTGTTGATTGAAGACAATCTGCTGTGGGATTTAAGGTATTACAATTTTTTTCTAATGAATTTGACTCATCAATTGATTCGTTTTGATATTTGCTGTTTTGTTGTTGTTGTTGTTGTTGTTGTTGTTACGAGTTTCGTTGATGTTGTTTGTTTTGTGAGCGCAAATGGCAGTCACGTTGTTGTTTTCTGACAAGTTTTTGTTTATGTTGATTGTTTTGTGAGGGTAAATGGCAGTTATTTTTCCTTTTGGATAACAAAAATGGGTGTGATGTTAGCTTTGTTTTTTAACATAGTCACTTTTTGGGTCGGTTCGTTTTTAACGTATGCATTTTTAGGATGATTTCCGTGATGGTGGCGATGTTGATCACATGATGCTGTGTATTCTGACTCGGCTTACGTCACGACGGGTGCCTAGAATCTGACCAGGAGAAGACAACTGTGGTACAACCGTGTGAAACGTTTGGGGTGTTGTCTTTTTCCTGTCTCAACGAATTTCTGTTGTTTGTTTGTTTTTTCTGCCTTGGCTTTGTACACCATTATATCTGGAAGAGATGCAGTGTTGGAATGCCATCTCATGTGCTATTTGTCTGCTGGAAACCTAGAGGTTTTTTTTTTTTTTTAGTTTTTGTTTTTGTTGTTGTTGTTGTTGTTTTTGTATGATCTGTTCATGCAGATGATGAGAAGGTACTCTGCCCTGGGTGTGCTGGATTAAGTCAGGGGAGAATACCCTTTCTCTAGCACCCACTCCCCCCACACCCCTCTCCTCTTCTCTCCGCTGCCTTTCATCACGTGTCGGTTCTGTGCAGACAGGGTTTGAACTCGGGGCTTGTTCAGCAGTTGATCGCGCACTGACCACTGCTTCTGAGAGAGAGAGGGGGAACAAAACGTATTTTATGCAGGGGGAGGGGAGGGGAGGGAGTGTGACAGGGTGGGGGAGAAAGAGGAGAAAGGGAGAAAAGTGTGGAGATGAAAAGGACGGAAGAAAGGTTGGATGAAGAAAGCAGTACAAGTTAAAAAAAAAAAACAGGAAAAGAAAAGAAAGAAATTGAAGTTCCACAATCTCTGAATGTACCATAATGAATTAATGGAAATATTGGGCAAAATGTTTGAAGGATGTTTTTTTCGCCACCTCCCACCCACTGCTCTCTATATATATACACACTTCTTTAGCAGAACTACTAGGTTTATAAAAAAAAAAATGTAAAAAAAAACCCCAACAAATTTTGTCTCATCGTGTCTGTGAACAGAAATGTGTTGAGACGGACTTTTCTTAATGCAGTTAGATATGTATGAACGTTTCCTGCTTTTCAGACCCGTAAGGTGTTTCATGCTGTCTGCCGATTTCGCCGTAGTAGACGTAGTTGAACAGGAAGAAAGTAAATGTCATGCAGCACTAAAACAAGAAGCGGTATTCCCTGAAGCAGTTCACAAATCCTAGCACCATGCTTGACATGGTAGAGTGTTAAGGAGGGGCGGGGAGGCGGGGGGTATGTAGGATGGTGAGGGAGGAGGGGGGGGGGGGCAAAGAATTGCAGTGATGATTTTGATGTGGAAATGTGGTAGGCTCACACTGTGGTGGTGCTGTGTAGGAACACTCTGGGACTGGATTTGAAGCGAGCACACGCGAGTCTGGTTAATTATCTGTCAGTCTGCCACAACATCCCATGGCAGTGTCTTTTATCTATCTTTTGGTGCACCCTCAGCTGTTGAAACCCAAAAGGAAGCGAACCAACACAGAGAGAGAGAGAGAGAGAGAGAGAGAGAGAGTACGTTGCTTATAGCGTAGCCGACATCAAAGGGCTGTTACCGCGAAGTGGAATCTCAAAACAGATTTTTTTTAACAACACACGCACACACACACACACACACACCACACACACACACACACAATCATCAAACAGATTTTCACAAAAAAGAATAAAATACGATAAAAACCGCCTGAATTTCATGAACATCTTTTCTTCCGTAAAATCTGAGATCGAATTACAGTGTGTTGTTTTTTTCTTTCAGAAACTCAAAAGTCAGTTAAGGTGGGACTTGTCTGAACAAGGTTTTCATGAAGCCTGCAATGCAGTGTTTATGTTCTGACTTCATGTTTGTCCCAGCGCTGAGGAACATGTTATATAGTGAGCGGTACATCACTTGGAATGCTCCACGGAGCGTCTTCGCCATTTAAAAGATGCGAGTGGGTGTGGAAAGAGCGAGCTGCCTGTGTGCAAAAGGCACAAGATTGTTTCTTCTTTACCGCGTTTGGCCAGACAAAGAACGGAAATTGTCAAAAGGCCACTACATAAGTCTCAGATACTGTGGTCCCGTATGCCCGAGAGAGAGAGAGAGGAGAGAGAGAGAGAGAGGAGAGAGAGAGAGGGGAGGAGAGAGTGTGTGTGTGTGTGTGTGTGTGAGTGTGTGTGTGTGTGTGTGTGTGTGGTGTTGTGTGATTCTTCGTTCTCTTGTTCCTGCTTTCTGGTGAATGATTGTCATGCGTCTGTCACAGTGGCACTTGGGATAAAACACCAACTGGAACCATGTCTGACAGTGCGTGTACGTGTCGTCCTACTCCATCGTGGTCTGTATCGGTCACTGTCCTCCCTCCGCAGAACACTGACAGAAGATTTCCTTTACATGACTACCACGACACAAGTTCGTCTGTTTGTTTGTTTGTTTTTTCAAATGGAATTGTAGACAAAATGATGCGCACTTTAGAACAGTCTCTTAGAGTGTCACACATGACTGTTTCATCTAGTCTTGATCCTTTTCTGTCGCCTT
The DNA here is from genome assembly GCA_018398815.1 of Conus ventricosus. NCBI lineage: Eukaryota > Metazoa > Mollusca > Gastropoda > Neogastropoda > Conidae > Conus > Conus ventricosus. The sequence continues at coordinate 5,707,035 of CM031620.1, read as the reverse complement.
ATGTTTGGAAGGTTTTGTCTTAGTTTGAATTCACACAGTTTCGAATTTTTCCTCTAGCAGATCTTAGCGATTCAGCCGCTATCACGGATACATTTCATCCATGCTCCTACACCCCTCCCCCCCCCCCCCTCCCCATTTTGTTTTTTGTTTTTTCATTTTTCTACTGAGATTCGTCTTCGATACGTGAGTCATATCTGAACTCGCTTGTTGTTCAGTTGAGACATAAGCCGCCAGGTTTTCCCTTTTTCAAGCTTCCACTTTTTGTATAACTTCTTTTTCTTCTAATCTGTGAATAGTTGGACCAGAGTTTGTCTATTTCCAAGAGAATTGCGTACGTTTGTAGGGCGTCATACTGCTGTTAGTTTCCTCTACATATGAACTGTTGGTGGCGTGTTTTGTAACGTTACTTGGAGGTTGATTTTCTTTCATCTTTCTGCAGTCGAACAAGCCTTTGATACAAGTAGAGTCAACTGACGATTTATAACGTCCTTATTTTCGCCTGAGCTGAGACGGGACAAGCCATAGATGTCCACTAATCTTTTTTTTTTTTCCGCGGTGCATTTTTGTCCTCGTATTCATGAATCGACCTCTTCAATTTGAAAGGAAAGAGATAATACATGTATAAACAAACCCATATATGCTTCCCCTATTCTACATCCTCTCTGTTACTCTTCATTTTAATCCATTGGATAGAGGTATGATCATAAAGATTAGATGATGATCTATTCGGGTTGCTTCGTTAGTATTCTAGAATGCGGGTTGAACGAGACACTGAGCCATCCCGATCGGACGCCGAGCGAGCGTGTGTTTAATCATACCTTAACCATCCAGGCGTAGACCCTATTTCTGGGGATGTCCATGAATATAAGAGCCGTTTATGATATGTTAAATTTTTGAATAAAATTACGGGAGAGGTTACAATTATGTCCCTTCACTATCCCCCCCCCCCCCCCCACCCCTCCCTTCCCCTATTTCCTTCCCACCCCGTCCTCCTTAACACCACCAAAGCGACTCAGCGACGGTGCGGGGTCTCCTTCAGTGGGTGGTCCTGCTGCGGCCTGACATGAATTGGATCCCTGGGGGTCGCCGGCGCTGGGCCTGCGACAGATAGGTCTGAATGAGGCTGTGGATGGGGGGAGTCAGGACGATGGGACTGAGAGAATATGTTATGCTACTGAGAGAAAGCACAGACAACGAGACAGATCACAGACCAGTATTACAGAATCTCTCTCTCTTCTCTCTCTCTCTCTCTCTCTCTCTCTCTCTCTCTCTCTTCTTTTTTTTAACTTGAGATTTTTTTTTCTTGATATTGTTGCTGATGAAGGAGGGGACTTTGTCTGAGGAGGAAGCAGGGAGATGTTTTTGCACAGCGGGAGAATAAGCACCACAGGGTAGTGTCTGTGTTTCCCCTCCCCCTTCCCCCCCCCCCCCCCCCCCTCCATTTATCCCATAGAATCTGCCTTCGTTTGCACTCGTTCAGTCATTCCTGCCGCTGCAGTGCTCTTCCATAGCCACCAGCAAGTCCAGACAGTTTTTTTGCCCCCTACTTACCTGTCATTTTCCCCATTTTGGCCTGTAATTCACTTATTTTGTCGGTAATATTTTCCTCTTTCGCCGACAGTTTTTTTTTTTTTCTCCACCAGTGATTTTCTCCTTTGAAATTGTTCACTGTTTCCCTTCAATTGTTCACTGTTTCCTTTTTAATCTTTTTTTCTGAATATTCCTGATATTTAAAAAAAAATTCTTTTTGCACATCTTGTTCTTTTTCTTTTTAAATACTTAGTCCCTTTTCTTGATAAATTCATCTGAACGTCTAGACGAAAATGTTTAAACGCCGGTTGCTTCGTAAATGTGTGTGTGTTTCTGGTTTTCATCTTCGGGGGGGGGGGGGGGGGGGGGGGGGGGGGGGGGGGGGGGGGGGGGGGGGAGGGGGTGGGGGTGAGGGAGATGAAGGGGGTGGGGGGGGGAGGGGGAATGGAAATTGTTTGTTTGTTTTTTTTTGTTTCGTTTTTAATGTTTTAGAAGGAATTTGTCTGGAGGAAGATTTGAACAGTGTAGTAGTTTTCAGCATGGTGGGGACATGTTGTGTGCACGATCGCCCCGCCAGCCTGATCACAGCCTGTTGGATGTGGGGAGCTAGAGTAGTATAGGACCCCTACCCCCATCCCACCCCCGGATAAAAAAAAACTTACTAGGCAATGTTCTTTGATCATAGAGCGCCGCTGCATCTCCGAAACCCCTGAATCAGAGAAGCCGATGAAGTGTCGGTGAGAGCGTTGGAGTTGTGTTTTATAGAATCTAGGCTTTGATTCAAGTCTTGCTGATTAGTGGGGAGATTCCCTTAACGCCCTTCTCTCCCTGCTCCCCAGTCCGTTTCCCTTATCATCCAGTTACCCCTCCCCATCCACCAACTTCGCAACTCCACCCCCCCCCCCCAACCCCTTCGCTCCCCCGCCACGCCCTCTCTCTCTCTCTCTCTCTCCCGTCTCCCCTCCCCCGATCTTGCGATCAGTGTATTTGTGCAGAGCTGCCGATGCCTGCAGCATAATGTGTGTCTGTCTGTATGATATATTATACACATGCTGACGACAGGCGTACTATTTCTTTGCCTGTCCCACTCGCCTAAATGGACAACGCCCTTTCTTTGGCGCACAGAAAATGAAGGAATGCATTTTCGAACTAAATACATTGCGACGCTGACCTTTGCTTTCCGAAGATGTCCTCCCCATTTGGGACAATCCACACACGATTAGGATAGACAGATCCACACACACACACACACACACACACAGCCACACACACACACACCGAGACGCGCGTACACACACACACACACACACACACACACACACACACACACACACAACCACACACACACACACAGAGGCGCACGCACGCACGCACACACGCGCGGATTCCCAGCAGTATTCACTAGGTCACAAATAATCGAAAACATAATGCATCGTACCAACAACCCCCGGCTCTCAACCCCCCCACCCCCCACCCCCTTCTCTGCACATGGAATGTGTATACCTGTGCTAACAAAACCGTGCAGAATCCCCTCCTGTTTGAGCGAGTTGACCGAACGGCTGCAACTCCGGGACGAGCGCAGAGCGGACGAAGTCCCTGTGAAACATCCCTGTTTTGCCCTGACTAGACTGTGTTTAGGGTGTGAGGGGGACGTGAACCTCATCCCTGTCCCTCTACAGTTGGGGGGAGGGCGGGGGACGGGGGTTTAGTAGTCCAGTCCAATAGCGTTGTTGTGCAGTTTATCTGTCAGACAGATAGGCCCCCAGTTCCCTCTACAGTTGGGCTAGCGGGGAGGACGGGGGACGGGGGGTTTAGTAGTCCAGTCCAATAGCGTTGTTGTGCAGTTTATCTGTCAGACAGATAGGCCACCAGTTCCTCTACATTTGGGGCTAGCGAGGAGGACGGGGGACGGGGGTTTAGTAGTCCAGTCCAATAGCGTTGTTGTGCAGTTTATCTGTCAGACAGATAGGCACCATTTCCCTTTTCATCCGACTCTTTGTTATCAGTTTTTTTGTTTTTGTTTTTTTTTTCTTCTCATTCTTAATAAATTTTTGAAACCTGTGTTGTGAGAGTGTGTGCATGAGCGCCGCAAGCGCGCATGAATGTGTGTGTGCGTGTGTGTGTGTGTGTGTCACGACCGACCCTGGAGGTCTGCCCTGACAGGATCGGTCTAGGTGGGAGTGAAGGGAGTGACTGAACTCACACGCTCGCAAGAGACCGCACAATAAAGATTACGATACAACACCCCATTTATTCACACCAGCAAATAAACATTCAACACACGCCCCATGCACGATCACAATAAAGCACTCCAACGCACACAACATGCACAATCACGATCAAGCACTCCAACGCACACAACATGCACAATCACGATCAAGCACTCCAACGCACACAACATGCACAATCAGGGATCAAGCACTCCCACACCCACAACATGCACGATTATAAATAAATATTTCGCCATACGAGTACACGATCACAATTACAAAGAAATATTTCCAGTATCGATCCTTTCTCACACCATGGAGTGCGTCCACATCCTGCCCCTGTCAAGTCCGCAGGGAGCACCCTGTCGCACTAGGTGCTCCGAGCGGGTTGGTTCTCGCAGGGAGTCGCCCAAAGCCGACACCCTCGACTCCCAAGCGGGCAGTGAAGAGAGTGTCCCGGGGGGGGGGGGGGGGGCGTAGCTGTTACTGGAGGGCCTGGACGGGGGTCCAGGCCGGCCAGTCAAGACGGCGGGCTCTTCTAGCAGTCCACGGTCCCGACCAAGGCGTGGCCTCGACCAGCGCGTGGCACCATCCCGTCCGTGGTCTCAGCCAGAACGTGGCCTCGACCAGCACGTGGCACCATCCAGTTCGTGCTCCAGGTGAAGCCCCCGGAGGGGGGAGGACGTAGCTGGGAGGAGAGTCGGAGAGGAGGAAAAGAAGAAGGAAGGAGGGAAGGAAGAAGGGTACTGGAACCCTGCGTCAGTACCGTCTGACCATTGCTGTCAAGTCTTATCAGCCACTCGCATGATGGGCGAGGGGAAGTGTATTAACGCACACAGTACACCATTGAATCAAGTCTTCTCACACGATGCAGGTAAAAGACTGCATTAAATCAACAGGTTATAAAACAAATATGAATTATCTTCACCCTTCTCTCACTCACGCTTAACGTTTTCCTTCCTTAGGAAATAAATCAACACAGCGACCATCGCTTAATAACTGCACCACATTTGCAAATAGTAATTCAATGGCATAATTGTACATTTTATAAACACATTTCAAAATAACACAATCTCCAACACGCATCGAACGACAAATCATGCGTACGCACGCTCGTGAACATAAAACTCGTTTCCTTGCACACACCAAACGGTGGCCGAAGGTAAAAGTCCCGGGGAATGTGACAGGCGGACGAGCGAGCCAAGCAAGTTCCAAACCCTGAAACCAGTTCTCCCTTCCCACCGATACCGATCACAGAATAAGGGAATTTATTCTGACTCGGCTTTACTCACGACGGGTGCCTGAATCTGACCTGAATAAGACAACTGTGGTACAACCGTTGAAACCGTTTGGGTGTTGTCTTTTTCCTGTCTCAACGAATTTCTGTTGTTTGTTTTGTTTTTTCTGCCTTGGCTTTGTACCACCATTATAATCTGGAAGAGATGCAGTGATGGAAAGCCATCTCATGTCTATTTGCTGCTGGAAACCTTAGAGTTTTTTGTTTTTTTTTGTTTTTTGTTTTTGTTTGTTGTTGTTGTGTTTTTTGTATGATCTGTTCATGCAGATGAGAGAAGGTACTCTGCCCTGGGTGTGCTGGAATAAGTCAGGGGAGAATACCCTTTCTCTAGCACCCACTCCCCCCCACATCCCACTCTCCTCTTCTCTCCGCTGCCTTTCATCACTGTCGTTCTGTGCAGACAGGGTTTGAACTCGGGGCTTGTTCAGCATGATCGCGCACTGACCACTGCTCTGAGAGAGAGTAGGGGGAACAAAACGTATTTTATGCAGGGGAGGGGAGGGGAGGGAGTGTGACAGGGAAGGGTGGGAGAAAGAGGAGAGAAAGGAGAGAAAAGTGTGGAGAATGAAAAGGACGGAAGAAGGTTAGATGAAAGAAAGCAGTACAAGTTAAAAAAAAAAAAACAGGAAAGAAAAGAAAGAACTTGAAGTTCCACACTCTCTGAATTGTTACCATAATGAATTAATGTAAATATTGGGCAACATGTTTGAAGGATGTTTTTTTTTCGGCCACCGCTCCCACCCACTGTCATCTATATATATACACACTTCTTTAAGTAGGAAACTACTAGGTTTATAAAAAACCAAATGTAAAAAAAAAAATACCCCAACAAATTAGTTCTCTATCGTGTCCTGTGAACAGAAAAGTGTTGATACGGACTTTTTTCTAATGCTTTAGATATGTATGCTGTAACGTTTCCTGCTTTTCAGACCCGTAAGGTTTTTCATGCTGTCTGCCGATTCGCCGTAGATAGACGTAGTTGAACAGGAAGAAGTAAATGCCATGCAGCACATAAAACAAGAAGCGGTATCCCCTGAAGCAGTTCACAAATCTAGCAGCCATGCTTGACATGGTAGAGTGTTAAGGAAAGGGGCGGGGCGCGGGGGGTATTAGATGTGAGGAGGAGGGGGGGGGGGCAAAGAATTGCAGTGATGAAGTTGATGGGAAATGTGGTAGGCTCACACTGTGTGGTGCAGTGTAGGAACACTCTGCAGGGACTGATTTGAAGCGAGCACACGCGAGTCTGGATAATTACTGTCATCGCCACAACATCCCATGGCAGTGTCTTTTATCACTTTAGGTGCACCCTCACTTGTTGAAACCCAAAAGAGAAGCGAACCACACAGAGAGAGAGAGTAGAGAGAAGAGAGAAGAGAGAGAGAGAGTATTGCTTATAGCGTACCGACATCAAAGGCTGTTACCACCCGACGAAAGTGGAATCTCAAAACAGATTTTTTTATCAACAACACACACCACACGACCCACACAGCACACACACACACACACACAAATCATCAAAACAGATTTCACAAAAAAAGAATAAAATACGATAAAAACCCGCCTGAATTTCATGAACCTATTCTTCCGTAAAATCTGAGATCGAATTACAGAGTGTGTTTTTTTTCTTTTCAGAAACTCAAAAAGTCAGTTTAAGGTGGGAACTTTGTCTGAACAAGTTTTTCATGAAGCCTGCAATGCAGTGTTTATGTCTGACATCCAGTTTGTCCCATCGCTGAGGAACATGTATATAGAGAGCAGTACAAATCACTTGGCAATGCTCCCTCGAGCGTCTTCTTCGCCATTAAAAAGATGCGAGTGGGTGTGTGTAAGAGCGAGCTGCCTGTGTGCCAAAGGCACAAGATTGTTTTCTCTTTATTACCGCGTTTGGCCAACAAAGAACGGAAATTGGGTCAAAAGGCCCACTACAAAAGTCTCAGATACTGTGGTCCCGTATGCCCGAGAGAGAGGTAGAGAGAGAGAGGGCGAAGAAGAGAGAGAGATAGAGAGAGAGAGAGTTGTGGTGTGTGTGTGTGTGTGTGTGTGTGTTGTGTGTGTGTGTGTGTGTGTGTGAGTGTGTGTGGTGTGTGGTGTGAGTGATTTCTTCGTTCTCTGTTACTGCTTCTGGTGAATGATTGTCATGCGTTCTGACCCAAAGTGGCACTTGGGATAACACACCAACTGGAACCATGTCTGTCAGTGCGTGTACGTGTCGTCCTACTCCATCGTGGTCTGTAACGGTCACTGTCCCTCCCTCCGCATAACACTGACAGAAGATTCCTTACATGACTACCACGACACAAGTTCGTCTGTTGTTGTTTGTTTTGTTTTTTTTTTCAAATGAATTGTAGACAAAATGATGCGCACTTTATGAACAGACTCCTTAGAGTGTCACACATGACTGTTTCATCTAGTCTTGATCCTTTTTCTGTCGCCTTATGGTTTGGAAGGTGTGTCTTAGTTTGAATCACACAGTTTTTCGACTTTTCCTCTAGCAGATCTTAGCGAATCAGCCGCTATCACGGATACTTTCTGCAACCATTCCCTCCTACACCCCTCCCCCCCCCCCCCCCCCCCCCTCCCATTTTTGTTTTTTGTTTTTTTTTCATTTTCCCAACTGAATTCGTCTTCGATACGTGATCATATTTTAACTCGCTTGTTTGTTCAGTTTGAGACATAAAGCCGCCAGGTTTCCCCTTTTTCAGCTTCCACTTTTTGAAATACTCTTTTTTCTTCTAATCTGTAATAGTTGGACCAGAGATTGTCTATTTCCAAGAGAAATTGCTAAACGTTTGTATGCGTCATACTGCTGTTATTTCCTCTACCTATGAAACTGTTGGTGGCGTGTTTTGTTAACGTTACTTGGAGTTGATTTTCTTTATCCTTTCTGCAGTCCGAACGAAGCCTTTGATACAAGTAGAGTCACTGAACGAATTTATAACGTCCTTATATCGCCTGACTGAACGGACAAGCCATAGATTCCCACTAATCTTTTTTTTTTTTTCCGCGGGTGCAATTTTGTCCTCGTATTCATAATCGACCTCTTCAATTTGAAAGGAAGAATAAAAACATGGTATATACAAACCCAATATAATGCTTCCCCATTCTAACATCCCTCTCTGTTACTCTTCATTTTAATTCCATAGGATAGAGGTATGATCATAAAGATTAGAATGAAGAACTATTCGGGGTGCTTCGTTAGTAGTTCTAGAATGCTGGTTGAACGAGAACACTAGCCATCCCGATCGGACGCCGAGCGAGCGTGTGTTTAATCATACCCTTAACCATCCATGCGTAGACCCCTATTTGCAGGGATATCCATGAATATAAGAGCCGTTATGATATGTATAATTTTGTCTAAAATTACGAGAGGTAAAATTATTTCCCCTTCACTATCCCCCCCCCCCCCCCACCCCACACACCCTCCCTATCCCCCATTTCCTCCACACGTCCGATCCTCCTTAAACACCACCTAAAGCGACTCAGCGACGAGCGGGGTCTCCTTCAGTGGGAGGTCTCTCGGCCTGACATGATTGGATCCCTGGGTTCGCCGGCGCTGGGCCTGCGCCAGATAGGTCTGATGAGGCTGTGGATGGGGGGATTCAGGACGATGGGACTGAGAGAATATTTATGCTACTGAGAGAAAGCACAGACAACGAGACAGAATCACAGACCATATTACAAGAATCTCTCTCTCTCTCCTCTCATCTCTCATCGTCACTCTCACTCCACACCTCTCTCTCTCTTTTCTTTTTTTTTACTTGAGATTTTTTTTTTCTGATATTGTTGCTGATGAAGTAGGGGACTTGTCTGAGGAGAAGCAGGGAGGATGTTTTTGCACACGGAGAATAAGCACCACAGGGTTGTGTCTGTGTTTCCCCCTCCCCCCCTCTCCCCGCCCCCCCCCCCCCCCCACCCCCACTCCATTTATCCCATAGAATCTGCTGTCGTTTGCACTCGTTCAGTCATTCCTATGCCGCTGCAGTGCGCTTCCCAAGCCACCATCAAGTCCAACACAAGTTTTTTTGCCCTACATACCTTCATTTCCCCCATTTTGGCCCTTAATTCCACTTATTTTGTCGGAATATTTTCCTCTTCGCCGACAGTTTTTTTTTTTTTTCTCCACCAGTGATTTTCCCCTCCTTTTGAAATGTTCACTGTTTCCCTTCAATTGTTTCACTGTTTCCCTTTTTAAATCTTTTTTTTTCTGAATATTCCTGATAATTTAAAAAAAAATTCTTTTTTGCACATCTTGGTTCTTTTTCTTTTTAAATACGTTAGTCCCTTTTCTTGATAAATGCATCTAGAACGTCTAGACGAAAATGTTTAAACGCCGGTTTGCTTCGATATTGGGGGGAGTGTTCTGGTTTTCATCTTCGGGGGGGGGGGGGGGGGGGGGGGGTGGTGGGGGGGGGGGGGGGGGGGGGGGGGGGGGGGGGGGGGGGGGGGGGGGGTGGGGGGGGGGGGGGGGGGGGGGGGGGGGGGGGGGGGGGGGGGGGGGGGGGGGGGGGGGGGGGGGGGGGAGGGGGGGGGGGGGGGGGGGGGGGGGGGGGGGGGGGGGGGGGCGGGAGAGGGGGGAGGGGGGGATAGGTGGATCTGGGGGTGAGGGAGATGAATGGAAATTGTTTGTTTGTTTGTTTTTTGTTTCGTTTTTAATGTTTTAGAAGGAATTTTTTCTGAGAAGATTTGAACAGTGTAGTATTTCAGCATGTGAGGACATTTGTGTGCAACGCTCGCCACCGCCATCCTGATCCAGCCTTTGGATGTGGGGAGCTAGAGTAGTAATAGGACCCCCTACCCCCAACCCAACCCGCCCGATAAAAAAAAAACTTACTAGGGCAATTTTCTTTGATCAAAGATAGCGCCGCTGCCATCTCTATCTCCGAAACCCCTGAATCAGAGAAGCCGATGAAGTGTCGGTGAGAGCGTGGAGTTGTGTGTTTTATAGAATCAGGCTTTTGTATCAAAGTCTTGCTGATAGTGGGGAGATTCCCTTAACGCCCTTCACTCCCTGCTTCCCCATCACCGTTTCCCCTTATATCCATTACCCCTCCCCATCCACCAACTTCGCAACTCCACCCCCCCCCCCCCCAACCCCTTTCGCTCCCCCGCCAACGCCCACTCTCTCCTCTCTCTCTCTCTCACCTCTCCCCTCCCCCATCTTGCGATCAGTGTTATTTGTGCAGAGCTGCTGCCGAGCCTGCGCATAATGTGTGTTCTGTCTGTAAGATCTATTATACACATCTGCCGACAGCGTACTATTTCTTTGCCTGTCCCACTCGCCTAAATGGACAACGCCTTTTCCTTTGCGCACAGAAAAAAGAAGTGAATTGGCCCCCAAATTTTTCGAACTAAATACATGCGACGCTTGACCTTTGCTTTTTCTCTTTCCCGAAGATGTCCACAACCATGTTTGGGACAATCCACACACATTAGGATAGACAGATCCACAACACACACCCACCCACACAACCAGTACCACACACACACACACACAGAGGACGGCTCGTACACACACACACACACACACACACACACACACACACACACACACAACCACACACAACACACAGAGGCGCACGCACGCACGCACACACGCGCGGATTACCCGCAGTATTCACTAGGTCACAAATAATCGAAAACATAATGCATCTGTACCAACAACCCCCGGCACTCCGAACCCCCCTACCCCCCCCCCCCCTTCTCTGCACATGGACTGTGTAAAACCTGAGCTAACAAAACCGTGCAGATCCCTCTCTTTTGAGCGATTGACCGAACGGCTGAAACTCCGGGACGATGCACAGAGCGGACGAAGACCCTGTTAGAAACATCCCTGTTTTTGCCCTGACCTAGACTGTGTAAGGGTTTGAAGGGACGTGAAACCTCATCCCTGTCCTTCCCTACATTTGGGGGATGGCGGTGACGGGGTTTAGTAGACCAGACCAATCGCGTGTTGTGCAGTTTATCTTCCAGACAGATAGGCCACCAGTTCCCTCTACAGTTGGGCTAGCTGAGGACGGGGTACTGGGGTTTTAGTAGTCCAGTCCCATAGCGTTGTTGTGCAGTTTATCTGTCAGACCAGATAGGCCACCAGTCCCTCTACAGTTTGGGCATAGCGAGGAGGACGGGGGAACGGGGGTTTAGTAGTCCAGTCATCCAAATAGCGTTGTTGTGCAGTTTAACTGTCAGACAGATAGGCCAACCATTCCTTCATCCACTCATTGTTATCAAATTTTTTGTTTTTGTTTTTTTTTTTCTTCACATTCATAATAATTTGTTGAAACCTGTGTTGTGAGAGTGTGTGCATGAGCGCCCAGCAAGCGCGCATGAATGTGTGAGTGCGTGTGTGTGTGTGGTGTGTCACGACCGAACCCCTGGATCTGCCCTGACCAGGATCGTTCTAGGGGAGTGAAGGTAGTGACTGACCTCACACCTCCGCAAGAGACCGCACAATAAAGATTACGAAACAAAACACCCCATTTATTCACACCAGCAAAATAAACATTCGCAACACACGGCACCATGCACGATCCACAATAAAGCACTCAACGCACACACATGCACATCCAACGATCAAGCACTAGTCCAACGAACACAACATGCACAATCACGATCAAGCACTCCAACCACACGAAATGCACAATCACGATCAAGCACCCCACAACCCACAACATGCACGATTATAAATACATATTTCACCATACACGCGTAACACGATCACATTACAAAGAAATATTTCCCAGTATCGATCCTTTCTCACACCATGAGTGCGTCCCACAATAAACCCTGCCCCTGTCAATCCGCAGAGCACCCTGTCGCACTAGGGTCTCCGAGCCGGTTTGGTTCTCGCAGTGAGTCGCCCAGAGCCGAGCACCCTCGACTCCCATTCGGGCAGTGAAGAAAGAGTCCGGGGGGGGGGGGGGGTTGGTGGGGGGTCGAAGCTGTTACTGGAGATCCTGGACGGGGGTCCAGGCCGGCCAGTCCAAGACGCGGGCTCTTCTAGCAGTCCAACGGTCCCGACCAAGGGCGGCCTCGACCAGCGCGTGCACCAATCCCGTCCGGTCTCAGCCAAAACGGCGCTCGACCAGCACGTGGCACCATCCAGTTCGTGCTCCAGTGGAAGCCCCCCGGGAGGGGGGAGGACGTATCTGGGAGGAGAGTTCGATAGGAGGAAAAGAAAAAGGAAGGAGGAAGGAAGAAGGTACTGAACCCTGCCTACATTACCGTCTGACCCTGCTGTCAAGACCTTATCCACCACTCGCGATGATGGCGAGGGAAGTGTATAAAACGCACACAGTACACACCATTGTAATCAATCTTCTCACACATGCAGTAAAAGAACGGATTAAATCAACAGGTTATAAAACAAATATGAATTACTCACCCTTCTCTCACTCACGCTTAACGTTTTCTTCCTTAGAAATAATCAACACATCCGACCATCGCTTAATAACTGCCACCACATTTTGCAAATAGTAATTCAATGGCATAATTGTCACATTTTAATAAACACATTTCAAAATAACACAAATTCTCCAACCACGCAATTCCGAACGACAAATCATGCGAACCACGCTCGTGAACATAAAACCACGTTCTCTCACCTTGCACACACAAACAGACGGTGGCCGAAGGATAAAAATCCGGCTAATGTGACAGGGGCGGACTAGCGAGACCAAGCAAGTTCCAACCCTGAATCACCAGGTTTTCTCTCTCTTCCCTTCCCCACCGACTATACCGCATCATCATCCAGATCCATACACAGGAGAAAGAATTTTTGGAAATAATTAGAATGGCCAGGTTACAGATTGAATTAACCAGAGAAAAGGTCTCACACAATTTTCCACTACAATCCCGAAAACAAAGAAAATTGCGCAAAAGTGGAAGACAAGCCGTCTAAACCACAACAAATCAAAACAAACAGACCACGAAACTGATGCTTACCAGCTACCCGTGTGTGACCCGAAAGGCGGGTCCAAAGGACTCTCTCTACCCCTGTCCAGTCGAGGAGGACAGAGGCGAAGAAGCGGAAACAGAAGAAATGGAGGTCCCCTCTACCTACAGGCCGACTGCAGAATGAAAGAACTGCTGAACCTCGCGATAAGGTAAAGAACCAGACTGTAGCAGGCGCCCCCAGAGAACATCTTCCGCTCGAGTGAAGACTAAACCACCCTCAGCAATGGAGGGCGCAAACATGCCATGCTGCGTCACAGAGTGAGCATACTTCAAACTAAAAAGAACGAAGCACGTGCGACAGGTAAAAAAGACAAGGCGAGAGGCCGACAGACAGAAAGGTCGAGAGAAAGGTACCGGCCACCCGTAACTTGCAGAATGAAAAGCACGGGTCGTTGGAATTAGAGAGAGAGAGAGAAAGCAATCCGAAAGTTGAAGCGAACCACACCAAGGTGCAACTGCACCACAACCACCCTAAGGACGGCTACAATCGACCACAGCTACGACATAAACAACTAATTAATTCCGCTCACCCTAGGTGGGTCGAACGTCGTAGGCCTCGTGACAAACACGTGACAAACCCCCTTACTAAAAGCACCGTTTCTCTGAGATACAGTGCTCCTTGAACCTTGTCGCATGTGCAACTTCACAACAATGGGACCGACCCCAACTCTCTGATCGACAGAGGTAAACGAAAAATCAATACCAAACATTCCACGATAGAATCACAACCGAGAATACATATACTACATTAACAAACAACTAAGCAAACCTTCCACCCATGAAAGTAACAATGACCGAAAACCATTGGTGATTCCTACCGTTAACCTCACTGAAGTGAACAACTGTCACTACACCTGATGCAGAGACCCAAATGGTATATAACCCTGGTTGAGGGAGTGTCCCTCTGACTGATATTTCGCAATATGCTAACTACGGAGCTCGGCTAAGATAGTCAGCATCCGAATGACAAGGGAACCCTTGATATACGGAAAGTGAACGCATGACATCTGCAGCTCCACTGCCAACTCATGAGTCGGATGAACTGACTGCCGGATCCGTCCCGTGCACTGGAGAGATGATGATCGCTCTCCATTCAAACTTCCGGCCGTACTTTCTTCTTGGGCACCGCAGTGCGCGCCAAATCTCCTGCGAGATTCACAACAGTAGGGGCATCGATAGTCCTAAGCGGACAGCCTCTGGGTATCGACTCCCAGATTCTAACACTACCGAAGTGTAGCGGTGACCGCGATCGATGGAGGTTAATGGTCCCACCAGTCGACCCCTACCTTGCTGACTTAATGGCACCCCAACCCGTGGCACGACCCTAAGTGGAACAACGCTACAAGCGACCCCTAGGCTTGTCAGTGGCAGACTTCGCAAACTTGCGAGGCAGTACTTCCTACCCTGTAGTTCATCCCTTGCCAGAAAAAATCCTGCCTAACTCTCTCGAGAGTCCCGCTTTGAGCCATATGACCTGCCATGCTGGAATCGTGGGCCTGCCGGAGACAACTCTCCTCAAGCATGGGGAACGACAAGCTGCATGGGCCACAAACTATCTCTGCCTGAGTGGAAACCCTACAGAGGATCCCCTTGTGACGCTTGAAAAGCTCACCTTGGCGTGTCGCAGACTGAGCGGACGATCCACCATTTGACCGCAGGCGTTGGACATCCAAGTCCCTGGCCAGAAACGGATAATGGAGCAGGATCGGCCCTAGCAAGAACCTCGTCAGAGATCGGCTGAAGAACGGGACCAATTCCTTTTTTCCTGCTTCTTAGCTTTGCGCGTGAGTGACTCCACGACACGCCTGTACGGCAGATCCGTAGACACGACTGACTGGTCCGAGCAGCGAAGGTGATAGCAATTCCCTATGAAAGGGACTTACAAGGGTCCGCTCCACCGCGATTGCCCATACTTCGACCCAGAAGTAGGGTGGAGAAAGGAAAAGTCCAGAAGGACGGGTGGAAGTAAAACCAGCCTCCAACCCCACAACATTCATAACAGCGCCCCCGCCGGGCCTAGGGGACAATAAATTCCTTATCCACAAAGAGTGTTGATGCTCCGAATCTCCCTGATGGATGTCGACCCAAAGGATGAACCAACAACAGAAAGAAACACTGACCCTCTGTACCAACCAGAAGCTTGATGGACACCCACGTTTAGCCGAGCACGAGGATGCTGGAAAGGACTAGCCCCTTGACTACCCGCGGCTTTAGGACAATCTTTCCCTAATGTGGCCAGGACGACCACAAAGAAAACAAAATCGAGGTGCCTGAAATCCCCGATGAAACTGCCTGCCTTGTTTCACTCCCACTAGCATTGTCCGGCACCTATTGCTATTTAAATCCTGTGAGGGCTTCCACTGCCGTATCTTGGGGATGCCCATAACCCGCGAGCTTCAGCAAAACAACCTCAGCTTGGTGAATCGCAGGCGCGAAACCTGAGTGCTGTCATCGCCTATCCGATCCTCAACTCTGTGGACACAGTGTTGGTGAGCTGTTCAATGAGTATCATAACCTCCACACCAACTAGCTAACGACGCCTAGTACACTAGCGTCTTTTGCGCAGCCTATCACACCAAACTGCACAAGTGTCTCAATCATTATTCTTCTTCAAGAACCCAAAAACTTCTCCTGTAGGTCTCTGGGTAAGGTGGAAAACGCTTTACGCAGAGCCAACTGCAAAAATGTCTGCATAAGACGCACCTTCATTTTAGAGTGAGCACACACTCACCTAGCAGCACCAATAATCCAGAAAAAAGTGCATAGCCTTTTGCTCCTCAACAATTGGTATAACAAGCAACCTTTGTCGAAAATGCTCTAAGACATATCAATGTCCTCACAAGTCTGAACTCTGGAAGCTTAACTTTGGCCCTAACATCTATCACCGCCTGGTGATTAACCCCCTGTTTACAGAAGCGGGAGGCCGCGAAAGAAGTTGTTCCATCTCCTCCCCTACGCAGAGCCTCCATCCTGTCTAGTTCTTCCCTACGGAGGGCTTCCTGCCTGTCCGCCTCCGCCCTACGCTGACTCCTGTCCTAGCAGCCTCCTCCCTAACGCTGAGCAGCCTCCACCCTACGCTGAGCCTCCCTCTACAGCCTCCTCCCTACGCTGAGCAGCTTCTTCCTTACGAAGGGCCTCCTTCCGGGCAGCCTCTTCCTCTGCGCAGCATTGTCCCCCTCATTCCCTATGCTTAATCCCTGTCTGTCAGTCTCCTCTCTGCGCAAGCCTCTTTCTAGCGCATCCTCTCTACGCTCTTCCCAACGGAGAGCTTCCTGCCTGACTAGCCTCTTCCTACCTCCAGCTCAGAAACAAAGGACAGAGTGAATACTCCTGAGCGGGATCACACACTGAATACGCCGACCCGGAGGATATCCGTCTGACCCTCCCTTGGGTCTCGACTTTCCCAAAAGGAACGATATAAGTCTCTGGGCATGCCCCTTACCTAGGGGAAGCCTGGAGAGGAGAAGGTTCGGTCTCTGCGACTCAACAGAACCCACAGTTGCTTCGCTATACTCTGACGCATCGACGGAAGTGCCAGTCGGGGTCTCCGACAGGGAACCCCCCAGCGAGAGGTATAAAAGTACTCACATGGGCTACCTGCTACAGCACTGGAATAGTAGAAATTACCGAGTCGTAAGTACTAGTACTAATATTAGGACTACAGTAACTTTTGAATACCTTCTTCTCTACGCCCGCGTCGCCATACCACCCGCGCTCGAACGTCGCCATGACAACAATACCAACAGATTTCCAAATACAGGGAAAAACAATTCCACTAGAGAAAAAAAAACAAATAATTTAGGGCTGTGTATATGTGTGTATGTGTGTGTTGCGTGTGCCGGACAAGTTTCCGGCTGCTCCCACTCTGGCCAACACCGCGCTCTACAGCACGAGCAACAGTGCGGTGGGGCCACCCGAAAAAAAAAAAAAAAAAAACAATGTCCGGCTTGCCGCCCACTTCTGGCAACACGGCGCATCAACAGCACGATTCAACATGCGGTGGGGCTGGCCAGGAAAAAAAACAAAACAAAAACCTAAGCAGACGGAATCCGGAGAGAGAAAAAAAAAAAACAACCAGCTCCGATGCACCCCCCCTGTACTCAACAACCCGTTAGAGAAAAAAAAAAACAGAAATGCTAAATACAAAACAGAATGGAAGACTGAGCGGCAACCGAAGGTCAAAGACCCATACGCCGGCTGCGTGAGGGTACCCGGCGTGAAGCCGATGTCTGGAAGCGGTCGACTCCTCCTGGTCCTCACCTCGACCACCCCTCGATCCACCCGGATGTTTCCTCAGGCCTCCCAAAAGTACTCCCTTCACCTAGATACAACCCAGCCAAACACCCACGAAACAACACGGACGAACTGACTAAACAAATAAAAACAGACAACACAAAATCAGGTACGCTGCTCTGCGAAACGAGAGAGAGACAAGCCAGAGCCTTCACATCCCCGGACGGAGCCCCACAATTGTCACGACCGAGCCCCTGGAGGTCTGCCCTGACAGATCGTCTAGTTGGTAGAGAAGGGAGTGACAGACCCACAACACGCCCGCAAGAGACCGCACAATAAAGATTACGATGACACCACCCCCATTACTTCACACCACAAAATAAACATTCCAAACATGCGCACCATGCACGATCCACAATAAAGCACTCCCTAACGCACACAATTCATGCACAATCACGATCAAGCACTCCAACGCACACAACATGCACAATCAACGATCAAGCCACTCCAACGCACACAACACACAATCACGATCATGCACTCCCACACCCACAACATGCACGATTATAAATAAATATTTCGCCATACGAAGTACACGATCACAATTTCAAAGAAATTTTTCCAGTATCGATCCATTCTCACACCATGGAGTGCGCCACAACCCTGCCCCTGTCACGTCGCAGGGAGCACCGCAGTCGCACTAGGTGCCCGACCGGGTTGGTTCTTCGCAGGAGTCGCCCAAAAGCCACAACCCTCGACTCCCAATCGGGCATGAAGAGAGTGTACCGGGGGGGGGGGGGGGGGGGGGGGGGGGGGGGGGGGGGGGGGGGGGGGGGGGGGGGGGGGGGGACTGTAAGCTGTTACTGGAGGCCTGGCCCGGTGGTCGCAGGCCGCCATGTCAAGACGGCGGTCTCTTCTAGGCAGTCCACGGTCCCCGACCAAAGGGCGTTGCCTCGACCACGCGGGCAACCATCCCGTCCGTGGTCCTTCAGCAGGAACGTGCCTCGACCAGCACGTGGCACCATCCAGGTTCGTGCTTCCAGGTGAAGCCCCCGGAGGGGGGAGGACGTAGGCTGGGAGGAGATCGGAGAGGATGATAAGAAGAAGGAAGAGGCAGGAAGAAGGGTACTGAACCCATGCCGTCAGTACCGTCTGAAACCCCATAGCTGTCAAGTCTTATCACACTGTCGCATGATGGGCGAGGAAGTGTATTAAAAACGCACACAGTAACACCCATTGAATCAAGTCTTCTTCACACGATGCAGTAAAGTAACGTCATTAAGTCAACATGTTATAAAACAAATATGAATCTCTTCACCCTTCCTCTCCACTCACTCACGCTTAACGTTTATCCTCTTAGGAAATAAATCAACACAGCGACCATCGCATACTAACTTCCGACCACATTTGCAAATTGTAATTCTATGGCCTAATTTGTCACATTTATAAACACAATTCAAAATAACACAATCTCCAACCACGCATCCGAACGACAAATCAAGCGTACGCACGCTCGGAACATAACACTCGTTCTCCTTGCACACAACAAACAGAAGTGGCCGAAGGATAAAAGTCCGGCGAATGTACAGGGGCGGACGAGCGAGACCAAGCAAGTTCCAACCCTGAATCACCAGGTTCTCATCCCTTTCCCACCGACACCGCATCAACGATAAATAAACCTGAAGACAAATTTTGGAAATAATTTAGAATGGCCAGGTTTAAAGATTGAATTAACCAGGAGAAAGTCCCACACATATTCTCTTACAATTTCGAAAACAAAAAAAATTGCCCAAAAGTGAAGACTAAGCCGGCTAACAACAACAAATCAAACAAACATCCACGAAACTGATGCTTAGCCAGCTACCCGTGGGTGACCCGAAGAGGCGAGGTCAAAGGAATCACTCTAAACCCTCGTCCGTCGAGAGGACAGAGGCGAAGAATCGGAAACAGAAGAAATGATGTCCCCTCTCCTACAGGCCGACTGCAGGAATAGAAAGTACTGACTGTACTCTCGACGATGACGGTAAAGAACCAGGACGGAGCAGGCGCCCCCAGAGACATCTTCCGCTCGATGAAGGAGCTAACCTCCCTCAGCAAATGCGGCCAACATGCCATGCTGCGTCCACAGAGTGAGCATACTTTCAAACAAAAAGGAACGAAGCACGTGCTAGCAGGTACAAAGACAGGCGAGAGGCCGGAAAGAACAGCAAGTTCGAAGAGAAAGTACCGGCCACCCTGTATACTTGCAGATGAATAGCACGGCGTGTAATTAGAGAGAGAGAGAGAAAGGCAAACCGAAGTTGAGCTGAACCCACCAAGGTGCAACTGCACCAAAAGCCACCCTAATGGACCGGCTAACACGACACCAGCAACGACAATAAACAAATAAGTAATTCCGCCACCCTGGTGGGTCGAAACGTCGTAGGGCCCGTGACCAACTCGTGACAGTGTGTGTGTGTTTGTGTGTGTCTGTGTGTGTTGTGTGTGTGGGTGTGTGTGTGTGTGTGTGTGTGTGTGTGTATGTGTGTGGGAGTGGCGTGCGTGTGTGTATGTAGTGTGGTGCTGTGTGTGTGTGTGTGTGTGTGTGTTGTGTGATGTGTGTGTGTGTTGGTTGTTGTCCTTCGATTTACAACGTCCATTTCCACTTTAAAGTGATATTGACAGGAATGAGTGTTTACTGTATATGTGTATAGTGTGTAGTATGCATGCGTGCTTGTGTGTTTGTGTGAGTGCTGTGTGTGTGAGTGTGTGTGTGTGTGTGTGTGTGTGTGTGTGTGTGTGTGAGCGCGCGCATGTGTGTGCGCGCGCTTGTGTGTGTGCGCCTGTGTGTGTGTTAAATATTAGTGGAAATACTACATAAGAACAATCCTTAGCAAAAATCAACATTAACAAATCAAACTGCAACAGTCAAAACAAAACAGTCTAAATACGCAGAAATCATAAAAACGAGCCGACTGGACTTATCATTAAGTTCTGAACAAAGTTCAAAGAAATACAGTTCTTGGAAAATGCATTTAGATTCATCGTTTCTGAATTTTGATAGAGCTGATTCAAATAAGGACAAAAGTACAAAATATGTGTTGTTGTAC
>CM031620.1:5669223-5681723 GCA_018398815.1 Conus ventricosus | reverse complement strand
TAGGGATGGGTGGGATGTCTTCATTAAAGAAAAATCCATTTTTGACAAACATTAAAATAATAAATTGATAAAGTGAAAGGGGAGACGGTCTTCTAAGCAAGTTCTTCATACTGAGATCACAATGTATTCCAATGGTACACCCAATGTCTAAAGCCAAGTTGAAATCGGCCCTCTGTATCGGAAAAACCCCAATCCGACGTACGACAAATCGATTCATGTGCAGGATCCCAGTTTCGCAAGGTCCTTCCATTCCTTGAACAAAACCAAAAAAATGAATAAACAAACAAACTTGATCATCAACTCACACGTCTGCTAATGTTCACCTGACACAAATACGGCTCTTGCAAGGACGCCGTCACTGTGACGTCATAGCCCGTCGGCTCCTGCTTCACCAGGCCGTACACCTCGGGCGATGACGTCATGACGGGTGACGTCATGTAGGCGGCGGCCAGTGACAGGGTGCCGTCGGTCAGAACGTCCGGGAAGGCGGACTGGAACTCTCGGAGCGCGGCGACCACGTCCTGCACGCCGGACCTGCTGGCTCTGACCTGGAGGTGGACAGTGTCGGCACGTGACTCCAGCTTCTAAAGACATGTCGGTGCCTCATGGCCATTCCATGAGGTACCAGTTCTGTCTATCTGTGTCAACTGGACAGACACTTCCACAGCGATTGCAGAGTTCACAAACTGAAGCGAAGCACAGCAAGGTTAGAAAGAGGTGAGGGGGGGGGGGGGGAGGACTGGACAGTCATAAAGGTGATGAAAAAGAACCAGACAAAGAGGAAGGAGGTGGAGGAGGAGGAGGAGGAGGAGGGGGGGGGGGGGGGGGGGCAGCAGGAGGAAAAAAAAAAAGAAAATGGTAAAAAAGAGACAAGCAAAAGGAAGAAGAAGAACAACAAGAAGAATGTAAGGGAAAAGAGGAAGGAAAAATCAGAAGATGGAAAGGAATAGAGAAAGTCGAAAAAGGAAGGAGAAGAGGAGGAAGAAGAAGAAGGCGATGAAAGTTTAGGAAATGGAAATAAAAGGGAGGAAAAGAAGATTAAAGAGAAGAGACGGGGAGAAAATAAAACGGGGGAAAAAAATGGAGAAGAAAGCTTTTCAAAATCATTTGGTTGAATAAAACTTCCAGCTGACACGTGTTAACGAACCTGTGACAGCACACAGCCAAAAAGGCTGTTACATAGAGGAAAAAGAAAACAGAAAGAGGAAAGCTTAGATAAACACGCCTATTGATATAACGCGGATCAATCGTGGGGGGGGGGGGGGGGGGGTTGGAGGGGAGGGAGGAGAGAGAGAGAGAGTCATTGTGATTGTTATCCTGTGTACAGATAGCTCACATACACACACGCACGCACACACACACACACACACACACACACACACACACACACACACACACACGCACACACACACACACACACACACACACACACACACACGCGCGCGCACACACACACACGCACGCACACACACGCACACACACACTCAAAGAGTTGCTCTCTGCGTGGAAGAGGAGACAGGGTGAACCTACGAGATCGCTCGTCCCTAAATATATATACACTTTTTTTCTGCCACATCTTCTGTGCCACATCAGAGGTAATATCCTCAAGCCGCTCAGTTCAGTTCCCCGTCCACAGCCACACCCCGGCTTGTCCCGCGGCAGCCCCGGCACCGGCAGTCCACAGGGAGCAGTCAAGGTCAAGTCGTCATGAGGCGACCCACCGGAGGAGACACTGCACTGCTGCCCGGTCACTTCGGTGGTGGTTCTGTGGCGCCTGTTCTGATCCAACACACCCAGGACGCCACTTTCTACGCCCCATACTAGTACTGGTCAGAACAGGTGTGCAACACGCTCAGAGACGCATCCAATTAAGGGACTGAAACCCGACTGTGTGGTCCCAGTCTTCCCAGTTGACCCCCAAAGCAAATACAACTGTAAGTAAGAGCCGGGCGGGGGCAAAAAAAAAAAAAAAAAAAGAAGAAGAAGAAAAAAACCCTCTACAAATAAATGGCTCTGACGGGAATCGAACCCACGATCTCCCAGCCGTGTATCCGCGACGATAACCCCTTCGCCACGGGGCGGCAGGTTTATCAGTAAAAGAGACAGATGAAAAAGACAGACGAAACGTCAACAGCCAGGTCTGTAATTCAGCTTTTTTCCCAGTTAAAATCCACGTGATCTTCGACAGAAACAAGACAAATGGTGACCTTGAGGGCTAGGGGGTCAAAGGGGAATCTTTCCTGACTGCAGCCATCAATTCTGTTTCTCCCACGAACCTAAAATAGTGACGTCTGTCATTGACAGGGGCTGAATAGCTCAGTTGGCAGAGCGCCGGACTCGTGATCCTGGGGTTGCCGGTTCGAATTTCTGTACAGGGGGACTTTTCCCTCGGAGTTAATATTGGTTCTGACTCCATTCCCCACACAGTCCTTCGAATGAGACTATAAACCGAGGTTCTGTGTGTGAACGCACGCACAACATCTTGCACACACGTAAAATCCATCACCAACTTTCGGAAGAGAAGGCCAGTTTGGCCGTTGGTATGGATGACACGTTACACATAGCATGCACCTTCCCGAAGATGGAGTATGGCTGCCTTAATGGCGGGATTAAAAAACGGTCATACACACAAAAACTGTCTGTACAGGCAGTGTCCGCAGGAGTATCAGCCTGCGTACGCAGAAAGAAAGAAAAAAGAAAGACAGGGATCTACCGTCAGAATATTTTCACTGCGTGACCGGTGAAGGAAGCTAACTGTGTGCTCTCACCTCGTACATGCTTCCGCTCCGCTTCAGCACCAGGGGTTCGAATCCCGCGCACTGCTCTTGGCCCTCCGTGCGGTAAATACGGCGGGCGGCGGTCACGGAGTCCAGGGGGTCCGTCTGCCTGATGACCACCGTGACGTCAGATGACGTGTGCTGCTGCACCTCACGGTTCACTGCCGGGATCCGAAGAAACCAAGTTAATGATGATGATGATGAGGATGATAATTTACAGTAGTAGTAGTACATAATGATCATAATACTGATTATAACAATCATAATTTGCAGCAGCAACGGTAGTAGTAGCGATAGTAGTAGTAGGAGGAGGAGGAGGAGGAGGGGGAGGGGGAGGAGGAGGAGCAGGAGGTGGATGAAGAGGAGGAGGAGGAGGAGAAGGTGGAGGAGTAGCAATAGTAATAGTGTCTTGATCATCCATATCACTGCACAATAATGATACAAAAACAACCACTACTATTACTACTGTTGCTGCTGTCAACAATAATGATAAAAACAATATCAATAAGAATAAGAATTATCGTGATGAACAATAATAATAATAAGAAGAAGAAAACAACAACAACAACAACAACAACATCATCATAATAATAAAATAATAATAATAAAATAATAATAATAATAATAATAATAATAATAATAATAAATAACATAATGATAATGATAATAATAATATAATAATAATAATAATAATAACGTAATGATAATAATAATAATAATAATAATAATGAGAAGAAGTTTTGCACAATGTGACTCCATAGTTACTTTTTCCACATTTTTTTTTCATTTTGCCAAGACCTCTCATCAAATCTTAAGCACTCGCTGGGCCAGTGTCTTTGCACACAGTAAGGCCTGTGGCTGTGACGTATCGGGAAGGAAAGTGGGAGGGGGGGGGGGGGGGAGTTGGAGGCCGGGGGTGGAGGGGGGGGGGGGGGAGAGAGACACTTGGCCAGATGCGTGTGCCTCTCTCCATTAACGCGATTCCAGACTGAATACTGAACTGACCTTTTAAGAAGAATGTTTAAAACAGGTTATTTTGCACCATGGTAGACGGTCAGATAGATGACTGAACACCAATGTAACTGTTAACACTTTACATTAAAAGAAAATGACATATATGTGTTGTAGACGGCAAGATCAACGGTCAAACATCCAAGTAACATAGTACATTACATTCAAAATTACAAGCATGTGTGTTGAGGACAATGTTTGCGTGAATATCACGATCAAACAAGAGTGAAGACGTGAATTCAGCAAGTCAGACGCTGTACACGAGTGTTTACGAAGAGATTATCACATGATGAAGGGAGTTGGAAGAGGGAGGTGTGTGTGTGTGTGTGTGTGTGTGTGTGTGTGTGTGGTGCGTGCGTGCGTGCGTGCGTGCGTGCGTGCGGGCGGGCGCGTGCGTGCGTGCGTGCGTGTGTGTGTGTGTGTGTGTCTTACCTTGCCCACACAATTCCAGCTCAATCGGGTAGTGGTCGCTGACATCTTTAGCCTGTAAACACAATGACACAATAATAATTACATTAATAAAAATAACAACATCAATATTACTGGGGGGGGGGGGGGGGGGTTCTTCCTATCTCCTAAGCGGCAGTATTCCCCGGATCATTCCGGTTACCCCTTACACAGCCACACCCACGTTATCCTTCTGCAGCCCTAGAACCGGTACAACACGGGGAGCAGTCAATGTCAGGTATCCATAGGAAAACCTACCAGGGGAGAGACACTTCACTTGCATAGAGTACACTTGCAGCGGTATTCGGTGGTGCGTGTTCTGATCCACACACTGTGTTCTGATCTACACACTGAGGACATCACATTCCAAGCCCCCGACAACCGACAATAATTAGTCGCGGAGGGCGCCACCACGTCCGTCCAACGACAGTTCCTATGGGCTTGCCGATACCGGCGACCCTGACACGAAGTGACCCAGGTCATCAGCGGGCTTGGAGAGGGCATGGACAGGGGTCATCATGAGAACAGGGCATGCAGGGCCACAGACTGTGAGACTGTGTGTCTGTGGCGATCGGCGTGGATGACGATGATAGAGATGATGTTGTGGAACAAGAGCAACAATCGCGTCTTTCACAACGATAATGACAATGACAACATTAACTTACTACTACTACTACTACTACTACTACTACTACTACTACTACTGCTACATCATTATCCTCCTCATCATTACTTCTACTACTGGTTCTATTACTGCTGCTGCTACTACTACTACTACTATTACTACTACATCAACTACTAGCAGCAGTAGTAGTAGTAGTAGTAGTAGTAGTAGTAGTAGTAGTAGTAGTAGTAGTACAACCAGTAGTTGAAGTAGTAAGGGTTGCTCACACTAGAAAGGACGTTATGCAATGTTTGCTATTATTAGTATTATGATTATCATTATTGTCATTATCATCATTGTAAGACACTACATGACCAAATCACGCGTCACCGTCATAATCTGATCACCAACAACGCGCCTACAAACACACCCCCGCACACACGTATACAAGCACCAGTTCCCCACCAAGAAACGCTAAAAGGAAGAAGGGGACGGCGGGGGAAGGGAGAGGGCGAAAATAAATGCAGCAAACAAATGCAACAGCTAAAGATACGTCTAAAGCAAAATCAAAGATGAAAATGTAAACAGGCTCAGCAGTCAATACTAAACACACACCCAAAAAGATATCAAAGGTATAGCTAAAAAGAAAAAAAAAATGCTTTTAGAGTTTTACGGAAGGTAAGGAGAGATTCAGACGAGAGGGTTAGTATGGAAGAGAATTCCAACCACAAGTTGCACAGAGGGAAACTGGGAATTCATTCAATATTTTAGAGGGGTTACGGGGAACAGAAAGAATAGGACAATCAGAAGCGGAGCGGCGAGTTCCGAGTGGTGAGTGCACGTGCACCATGTGGGTCATGTTACATCATGTACACAATGAGCCCTCTTTCTGTCTTAAATCTACAGAGTTACCGTTCTTGCTGGCCTATCAGGCGTGAGCTGAGTGATCTCCGTGGTTAGTGTTGTGTGTTCCTTCATCACTGATGATCACTATGACGTCATTCCTACATGACGCCTTCATCACTGATGATCACTATGACGTCATTCCTACATGACTGTGTTCGACATGCTGTGTGTTCCTTCATCACTGATGATCACTATGACGTCATTCCTACATGACTGTGTTCGACATGCTGTGTGTTCCTTCATCACTGATGATCACTATGACGTCATTCCTACATGACGCCTTCATCACTGATGATCACTATGACGTCATTCCTACATGACGCCTTCATTACTGATGATCACTATGACGTCATTCCTACATGACGCCTTCATCACTGATGATCACTATGACGTCATTCCTACATGACGCCTTCATCACTGATGATCACTATGACGTCATTCCTACATGACGCCTTCATCACTGATAATCACTATGACGTCATTCCTACATGACTGTGTTCGACATGCTGTGTGTTCCTTCATCACTGATGATCACTATGACGTCATTCCTACATGACGCCTTCATCACTGATGATCACTATGACGTCATTCCTACATGACGCCTTCATCACTGATAATCACTATGACGTCATCCTACATGACTGTGTTCGACATGCTGTGTGTTCCTTCATCACTGATGATCACTATGACGTCATTCCTACATGACGCCTTCATCACTGATAATCACTATGACGTCATTCCTACATGACTGTGTTCGACATGCTGTGTGTTCCTTCATCACTGATGATCAAAATATTTGACGTCATTCTCTCACATGACGCCTTCATCACTGATAATCACTATGACGTCATTCCTACATGACTGTGTTCGACATGCTGTGTGTTCCTTCATCACTGATGATCACTATGACGTCATTCCTACATGACGCCTTCATCACTGATGATCACTATGACGTCATTCTACATGACGTGTTCGACATGCTGTGTGTTCCTTCATCACTGATGATCACATGACGTCATTCCTACATGACGCCTTCATCACTGATGATCACTATGACGTCATTCTACATGACTGTGTTCGACATGCTGTGTGTTCCTTCATCACTGATGATCACTATGACGTCATTCCTACATGACTGTGTTCGACATGCTGTGGTTCCTTCATCACTGATGTTCACTATGACGGTGTTCCTACATGAGTGTTCGACATGACTGTGTTTCCTTCCTCACTGATGATCACTATGACGTCATTCCTACATGACTGTGTTCGACATGCTGTGTGTTCCTTCATCACTGATGATCACTATGACGTCATTCCTACAGGACTGTGTTCGACATGCTGTGTGTTTCTTCATCACTGATAATTACTATGACATCATTCCTACATGACGCCTTCATCACTGATAATCACTATGACGTCATTCCTACATGATTGTGTACGACATGCTGTGTGTTCCTTCATCACTGATGATTACTATGACATCATTCCTACATGACGCCTTCATCACTGATAATCACTATGACGTCATTCCTACATGATGGTGTTCGACATGCTGTGTGTTCCTTCATCACTGATAATTACTATGACGTCAATCCTACAGGACTGTTCGACATGCTGTGTGTTCCTTCATCACTGATAATTACTATGACATCATTCCTACAGGACTGTGTTCGACATGCTGTGTGTTCCTTCATCACTGATAATTACTATGACATCATTCCTACATGATTGTGTTCGACATGCTGTGTGTTCCTTCATCACTGATAATTACTATCACATCATTCCTACAGGACTGTGTTCGACATGCTGTGTGTTCCTTCATCACTGATAATCACTATGACATCATTCCTACAGGACTGTGTTCGACATGCTGTGTGTTCCTTCATCACTGATAATCACTATGACATCATTCCTACAGGACTGTGTTCGACATGCTGTGTGTGGTCTTTCGTCTGGTGTGTGCTTCAACCCTTTCCGTTCTGGGATTTCTTCATCTTAATCCGTGTTTGTTCCGTGTCCACCTCCCCTCCCTGCAGTGGTCAGAGTTTACGGAGTAGCCTCTTACATCGCACGTGCTGGGCAGCGGTGCGGCCAGGTAGGTCTGTCTTTTCACATGCTGACCGCTCCTCATGGCTGTGTCCAGTAAAGAACCTCTGTGTCGTGTGAATGGAACTTCTGCTCAGTCTTCTGCTGACCGCTCCTCATGGCTGTGTCCAGGTGAGAACCTCTGTGTCGTGTGAATGAACTTCTGCTCAGTCTTCTGCTGACCGCTCCTCGTGGCTGTGTCCAGTAGAGAACCTCTGTGTCGAGTGAATGAACTTCTGCTCAGTCTTCTGCTGACCGCTCCTCATGGCTGTGTCCAGGTGAGAACCTCTGTGTCCAGGTGAGAACCTCTGTGTCGTGTGAATGGAACTTCTGCTCAGTCTTCTGCTGACCGCTCCTCATGGCTGTGTCCAGGTGAGAACCTCTGTGTCGTGTGAATGGACTTCTGCTCAGTCTTCTGCTGACCGCTCCTCATGGCTGTGTCCAGTTGAGAACCTCTGTGTCGTGTGAATGGACTTCTGCTCAGTCTTCTGCTGACCGCTCCTCATGGCTGTGTCCAGTTGAGAACCTCTGTGTCGTGTGAATGGACTTCTGCTCAGTCTTCTCCTGACCGTTCCTCATGGCTGTGTCCAGTTGAGAACCTCTGTGTCGTGTGAATGGACTTCTGCTCAGTCTTCCACTGACCGCTCCTCATGGCTGTGTCCAGGTGAGAACCTCTGTGTCCAGGTGAGAACCTCTGTGTCGTGTGAATGGACTTCTGCTCAGTCTTCTGCGCTTCCAGACTGAACCCTTTGTCTACATTTTGTGACTGGGGTACTCCTTGAGTAACAAAAACAAACAATCATCCAAAACAACAACAACAACAACCAGCCAACCAAACAAACAAAACGACTCTGTGGGGCCGACAGTGACAAAGGACTATTCCTTTCAGGGTCAATCCGACCACTGACGAACCACGTTTCCCAATCTGTTTTCCCTCGATCTTGCAATCATAAAAAAACCTGTGATTGTATGTACCCTCAATGACTCTGGTAGTTTGTTTTTTTCCCGAAGATGAAGTTTGCCGTCTTCAATGCTCATACTCTCGCCAGCGGAACAAAAATGAACTGTCCTGAATCACTTCGTTGTCGGACACCAACTTGACATTCTTTGTTGGACAGAAACGTGGTTTTTGACGCCAGAGTGACGAATGGAAATGCAAGGACTTTGCTCCCTGTGGCTGCAAGATCCCGGTCTGTCCCCCGGCCTACACGAGGTGGCGCCATCGCCTTTGTCTTCTCTGGGTCACAGTCTTCAAGGACCTTGCTCCCTGTGGCTTCAAGATCCCGGTCTGTCCCCCGGCCACCACGAGGTGGCGCCATCGCCTTTGTCTTCTCTGGGTCACAGTCTTCAAGGACCTTGCTCCCTGTGGCTGCATGATCCCGGTCTGTCCCCCGGCCACCACGAGGTGGCGCCATCGCCTTTGTCTTCTCTGGGTCACAGTCTTCAAGGACCTTGCTCCCTGTGGCTTCAAGATCCCGGTCTGTCCCCCGGCCACCACGAGGTGGCGCCATCGCCTTTGTCTTCTCTGGGTCACAGTCTTCAAGGACCTTGCTCCCTGTGGCTGCAAGATCCCGGTCTGTCCCCCGGCCACCACGAGGTGGCGCCATCGCCTTTGTCTTCTCTGGGTCACAGTCTTCAAGGACCTTGCTCCCTGTGGCTTCAAGATCCCGGTCTGTCCCCCGGCCACCACGAGGTGGCGCCATCGCCTTTGTCTTCTCTGGGTCACAGTCTTCAAGGACCTTGCTCCCTGTGGCTGCATGATCCCGGTCTGTCCCCCGGCCACCACGAGGTGGCGCCATTGCCTGTCTTCTCTGGGTCACAGTCTTCAAGGACCTTGCTCCCTGTGGCTGCATGATCCCGGTCTGTCCCCCGGCCTACACGAGGTGGCACCATTGCTTGTCTTCTCTGGGTCACAGTCTTCAAGGACCTTGCTCCCTGTGGCTTCAAGATCCCGGTCTGTCCCCCGGCCACCACGAGGTGGCGCCATCGCCTTTGTCTTCTCTGGGTCACAGTCTTCAAGGACCTCGCTCCCTGTGGCTTCAAGATCCCGGTCTGTCCCCGGCCACCACGAGGTGGTGCCATCGCCTTTGTCTTCTCTGGGTCACAGTCTTCAAGACCTCGCTCCCTGTGGCTTCAAGATCCCGGTCTGTCCCCCGGCCACCACGAGGTGGCGGCATTGCCTGTCTTCTCTGGGTCACAGTCTTCAAGGACCTTGCTCCTTGTGGCTGCACGATCCCGGTCTGTCCCCCGGCCACCACGAGGTGGCGCCATTGCCTGTCTTCTCTGGGTCACAGTCTTCAAGGACCTTGCTCCTTGTGGCTGCAAGATCCCGGTCTGTCCCCCGGCCTACACGAGGTGGCGCCATCGCCTTTGTCTTCTCTGGGTCACAGTCTTCAAGGACCTTGCTCCTTGTGGCTGCAAGATCCCGGTCTGTCCCCCGGCCTACACGAGGTGGCGCCATCGCCTGTGTCTTCTGCGCCACAGTCGTGGCATGCCATTTTCAAGAATGATGATTTCCGTATAGTTCATTCTCTTCCTGTCCAGTCCTCTGACTCGCTGCTTCCATCCAACATCCCTCTCTCAGCTCTTCTCTGATTTCTTTTGTTGGGGAAATTTTCCGCATTCCCTCACGACAACAGCGCTCTTCCGCCGACACGAGTTCTCAGGATTCCATTTGTCCAAACGAAAGCCTATAACCAGCGCCTTTCTCTCTCCATGGTCCAGTTATCTGGAGCAATCTGTCCCACTCTCTAATAATAATAATAATAATGAATACTTATATAGCGCCTATTCTCGGCTCGAGGCCAAGCTCTAAGCGCTTTACAATCAACACTCGTTTACACAGCGGGCTGCCTACCTGGGTAGTGCCGACTGAAGAGCTGCCAGCTGGCGCTTCATTCAGTCGTTTCAGTATCGTTCAATATCGAACGCTCATTTTCCTTACTTCCTTCATTCTTTTCCATTTCTCACGCAGGGTGCATGCTATGTGTAACGTGTCATCCATACCAACGGCCAAACTGGCATACTCTTCCGAAAGTTGGTGATGGGATTTTACGTGTGTGCAAGATGTTATGCATGCGTTCACACACGGAACCTCGGTTTATAGTCTCATTCGAAGGACTGTATGGGAAATGGAGTCAGAACCAATGTTAACTCCGAGGGAAAAATCCCCCTGTACCGAAACGCCCCGGCGGAGGTTCGAACCCGCAACCCCAGATCACCAAGATTACGAGTCAGGCGCTCTACCAACTGAGCTCTACTCTAAGCCATTCAACTTCTCTTCAGTCTTTTACACGCGGTCAGAAAACAGATTTGTTCCCATCACAACAACCCTTCTCCTCTTTTCTACTGGACTGTCTTTCATCACGTTATTCCTTTCTGTTATAATCTGTTTCGGTGCCTGTACATGATTATCCGTGCACGTGAAGGCGTGCGTGTGTTGTCTGTGGTTGTTTAGAGTGGTTGGGTGGGGTAAGGAGGGGAGGCAGGTGCTTGGGCGGTGGGTTAAAAGGGTGACATATGACGTCAGCGTGTCTGTGATGCCTCACCCACTTTGGCATCTGCTGGAACTATGTCAGTGTGACATATTTTCCTGTCCTTGCCGTAGCTTTCAGAATTTGTCCATGCATTTCTTTTATATCTAATTACGTCCACTCCGTCCTCTTTTGTTTCTTTCTCACGATATTTCTCAGCGCTAAGGGCTTTGGTTGATTAAGACCAGATCAATAAACATGGTGATGCGATGAAACAGATTAATATTATTATCGGAGTGTATTCACACGGCATTTTGTGAAGCTGAATTTTTTTTTAAATCTGTCACGAGCTTTGGGGAGTAGGTTGCTGCTGGCCTGGAAGAGGCCGAGTGAAGTGCAGGGCAGAGTGTACCCACCTCCTCCTTGGACAGCCGGAGGTCTTCGTCAAAGCGGTAACACGTAGCACTGCCCGGCACGATGTTGTGCGTCAGGTTCTTGCCCACTGCCACAAACCTGTGTGCGGAAGGTTATATAGGGTTATTGACTGCAATATTGAAGGCGTATATGTCAGCGAGCAGGGTCTCTCTCTCTCTCCCCCCCCCCCCCTCTCTCTCTCTCTCTCTCTCTCTCTCCTCTCTACGGCTGGGTGGAAAAAAGCATTTATATTGCTTATCTCATTACCCTGGTTAATTTAGATTTTGTTTCGTTTCGTTTCGTTTTGTTTCGTTTCTCTCTCTCTCTCTCTCTCTCTCTCTCTCTCTCTCTCTCTCTCTCTCTCTCTCTCTGTGTGTGTGTGTGTGCGTGTGTGTGTGTGTGTGTGTGTGTTTACACTACATTCCAATACGTTTGAGTTGGCATGCTGTTGTCGAGCAAGACCAATGGCGGGTAAAGGTGAACACTTCCTTTGTTCCTGTAGAACCTGAGGAGGAGGAGGGCCCCACGTGCCGTCAACCAACACAAACGTGTAGCAAAGGCTCGCCAACCTAGGGCCCCACGTGCCGTCAACCAACACTAACGTGCAGCAAAGGCTCGCCAACCTAGGGCCACACGTGCCGTCAACCAACACTAACGTGCAGCAAAGGCTCGCCAACCTACGGCCACACGTGCCGTCAACCAACACTAACGTGCAGCAAAGCTCGCCAACCTAGGCCACACGTGCCGTCAACCAACACTAACGTGCAGCAAAGGCTCGCCAAC
>CM031620.1:5656723-5659223 GCA_018398815.1 Conus ventricosus | reverse complement strand
TGAGCCATAGATAGTTGGGGAAAGCTACAGGGAAAACCTAAAGAAAAGAGAAAGAAAGAATTCATATGTTGAATTAAGAAGCAGGTTACTTACACGAACCTTATTCGTGTTTCAGCCCTTCACCCTTCACCTTTCAACCCCGTGAGGTGGTTAAAGATGGCCATGGTGTGGGAACACACCGGTAGTTCAGCCCCAGCAATTAAAGACTCCAGGGAGAGGAGTTGGAATTCGTCATCTCTCCAGTGACAGGAGAAGTCGAGGGAGAGGAATTGGAACTCATCATCTCTCCAGTGACAGAAGAAGTCGAGGAGAGGAGTCGGAACTCATATCTCCAGTGACGGGAGAATTCAAGGGGGCGATACGATGTCTGAGAGAGACAGGGAATCATGACAGTATAGAACGAGTCTTACATCTGATGCAGGAATAGCATCAATGATTGAAAGAAATAATTATTCTCCTGGTCTGGATCTTGAGCCAGTGTTATGTGAAGGTCATGACTACAGAAACTTGTATTGATGTAAATGGGGAAATTGGTTACAAGGATGCATGTATAAAATCTGTTTATAAATTGTTTGATGTGATTTAGTAAAGTGTTTTTTCCCCGAAGGAGAGGGGAGAAGAAAAAACATTCGGTAGTGCGCCTTTTGGTTGATTGGAAAGATTGCGTGTGCGTATGGAGTAAATGCTGTCATGAATGCGTGTGTGCAAAAGTGACAGTGTGACAAGCTTAACAAGCCCATTCACAAGATTGGAGACGATGGGGGTGGGGACTGTGCAGACACAAAAATTAGAAATATACATCAATACAATACAAGAAAGTATGTCGCGACTGGATCCCAGATCACGGAATTGTATAGACCGTTAAATACAATGATAACACAGGTAACTGTCAATTGGATTTTCCAGATGTTCATCAGTTACAACAGTGCAATAATCATGAAGGATTGTCAGGATTTCGGTTTTCCACCTCTTTGCTGGAATAGAGTGCAGCCTTTCACCTCTTCTTGCAGTTCCGACAGCGATCATTCATGTTCCTTGCTGTTTCTTCCAAGCACGCCATTAGGTCTGAGATTGTGATGTTTTCTGCATGGGGTGTCTGTGCTGTCACACCAGTGGTATCTGCACAATCACTACTGCTGTCTGTATCAGACTGATCTGTTGCTGCCACGAATGTTTGAATTACATGTTGCGTAGATTCAGCTACAGACGAATCATTTCACAAAACGCACCACAGTTTTCATCATCGTCTTCGTTAACACATAGCTTTTTTAACATCGTGTCAGATAACAGGTCAAAGTTCAAAATTACTGTCACTGACTCACTGCCTGCGTCGCACGGTGCCATGTCGATGTGCAGTGCTCCGTGGTGGGACATCGAACTCGGTGCAGGCAGAGGTACAGAGCAAGGGGTTGGTGTGAAGGCTGAAAAGTGTCAGCACAGGAGACAACACTGTTGTTGTCGCTTCTGTCGCCATTGTACATTAAACTAGGTGGAGTCGGCAGGAACAGACCAGACGGGGAAGATGCAGCTTCACTTGCCTTTTGCTTGCGATGCTCTTCAGCCCTTCTCCTGTCCCTGTTGATCTGTGACGGACCTTTTCTCCGGAACACCGCACTGTGAGCTGGGTGACGCGTGACAGGGGAACGGTCGGACATTGTTGTCAGCCTAAGAATCACCACAGTCTGATTTTCACTGCCTTCGATTTTGAATGATGACAAAGTCATGTCGCGCAGCGCGGAGTTCAGCATATTTTCTAAATTTGCAGGAAGACCTTCAACTGGCATTTTACACGCTTTGTTTTGAAAACGAGCAAAATTGTATCGGAGCTGTGAAAAGGTTCGTCTTGCTGGCAACCAGACAAGGGAAGTCACTCCGAGAGAGAGAGAGAGAGAGAGAGAGAGAGACAGTAACACACATACGCGCGCGCGCGCGCGCCGTTGTCATATCCTGTCCTGTTAATGCACACAGTGGTAGACTAGACATCCAGGCCTGTCAACTGCTGTGAACAGAATTGATACACCAACAGGGGGTCTCTGCATTCAGGAAATATTAAACTGTTGAGCAATCAGAGTAGAGGCGATGAACATGAAACGAGAGACTGAGAGAGAAAGAGAGAGAGAGAGAGAGAGAGAGAGAGAGAGAAGAACCAGACAGACAGAGGGAGAGAGGGAAGGGGTGGGGTGGTGGTGGTGGTGGTGGTTCTTCCGTGGGATGCCGCTTTTCACGACGTTACATGAATGATGTTCATTGCATCCTGTGAGTCACTTCGCGGATATGGGGTTTTAATTTAGTTAAGTCAAAAGCGATATCATTTTTCAGATTTAAAAAAAACACGTCGTGTAGGCCCATGCCAACAGACAGACAGAGAGGAAGCAGGCGCGCGACCCAGACACGGAACGCCCACAAACATAACGCGTAATGTACACCTGCCCAAACACAACGTGTTCTCTCTCATACCACCTGCTCCGCCTCCTTGTTCCCGTCGGCAGACGCGGGAAAG
>CM031620.1:5649223-5651723 GCA_018398815.1 Conus ventricosus | reverse complement strand
ATACAAATATATGTGCCTTTGAGAGGGATTACGATGGTTCCCTCAGGCAGCTAGTGGAGGGCTTCTCATATTTATAATATATTCCCCCATTTTCTTCATCTTCAAAAACATTTTTTTTTTTTTTTTCCAAAGTTCAGATCTTTGTCAAGTCATTACTAAAACACTGAAGAAATGTTAACCTGCACTTGTTTTCCCCCACTACTTAATTGTTCAGCATTTTCTTTCTCTGTCTTTTTCTTCTTTGTTTTTTCTGTCTTCCCCCCCCCCCCCCCCCTTTTTTTTTTTTGTTTTGTTCCGAAATACTAGTTGTCTTATCTTGTCGCGATCTGTTTGACATATCTCTGGTCTCTCTCAAGGTTGTTATTGTCTGCCGTTTGACGACTGTCATTCAAAGCAAAATATCGAAGATGCGCCGTAAACAGTGCGTCCATCTCGGGGTTTGGAACCGTTTCCACAGCTGTCGGTTTGATCCAAGAGGTTATTTCATTAGAATATTCTGTGCGGTGTTTGCTCGCTTGTTAGTATGTTTGTTGTTAGGTTCAGTCCTGAAGGGCTCTGTTTGGCATCTTGCGCTGAAATGGCGGCGTGCAAACTGATGCCACATCGGATACTTTCATTTATGACTCGGCATTGTTCTCAAAAATTGTTATTCCAATAAATCAAAAATGATTCTACTTCAGGTGGCTGAATACATAGCCAACACATCAACGCTCATTTATACATGTTCACTAAAAAAAAAAATGACGGCCTTAATGCGTCTACGGTAGGAACGTGTTTCCAAGCGCAGAGAGAGAAAGGATCTTACCGCTTTACTCCCGTTTATTTATCAACAAACCCACGATGTGCAGACGGGTATAAACATCTCAGGACAGTGGGGGAGGGGAGTTATCTACCGCTACACTGAAGCCACCAGAACAACAGCTCTTACAGCAAAACCACTAAGCCGGATCAGCCGTACTGGCAACCGTCAGAAAGGGAGCTAGGTGATCGACCATTACTTCAGCTGTTCGGTCCGACGGGATTTGTCCTCTTCACCCCCCCCCCCCCCCCCCCCCACCCTCCGTACCGTCCAGACACCGCCTGACCGGCGACACATCGATCTCACCTGAGGAGTGCACCGATAGCCCCTCCAACTGATCATCGAGTCCACCTGCATCGTCCGCCATGGTTTCCTGTCTGCAGAGATCGATAGCTTGCAGTGCGGCACGATCACTCCTTTCCCTGTACACACACCACTTCAGGCTTCTTCACTCTCCTTCACGTAAAACTCACAACCACTGAGGACGATTCTACTGCTGCTGCTGTTAAAA
Source organism: Conus ventricosus (assembly GCA_018398815.1). Taxonomy (NCBI): domain Eukaryota; kingdom Metazoa; phylum Mollusca; class Gastropoda; order Neogastropoda; family Conidae; genus Conus; species Conus ventricosus. The sequence goes on along the minus strand of CM031620.1, from coordinate 5,650,413 downwards.
GGTGGATGAAAACCAGTTTTCAGTGAAGGTGGAGATTGTTTTTTCCCTCCGCTTTCAGTATTTGAGGGACTCACGCATACAGACGATCGACCACAGCGCGCTGTTTGCTGAGTACTCGTCAGTGCGCGCGGTTTCTGTGGAAGACTGTTGATTATACCTCCAACGCTGCACCTGTAGAGTTCTGTTTCGGTTCTTCCAGCACCTGATGACCCATCGGCTACACCAGTTCAGTCCCTTGCACGGCGTGTACCCTGACTGATCACAACTTCCCGTTCCGCCAGCCGAAAAACTCGATTACACACAGCAAGGGTGTAAACAGGCCAGCCTTCATCTACCACCTGTCCGGCACATTCGCGGAGAAATCTTTTTCTGCAACCTCGCCTGAAATTGTTATTCCCATTCCTCATCTCTTCCGGAAGGAAGAGTAATTCCTGCGTTAAACGGTCACTGAAGAAAGCTTTCGTGTTGGCCTTCACGTTGACCAACACCAACAAACCGCACTACTGACAGTCATGACCCGGAAAGTGTCAAGGTTGACCCGACAGGAAAGACGTGCCGGCTAGCACTGACGACTACTATACCTGCCGCTTCAAACCCACGGTCACGCTTCAAAAGCCCGCGCACTAATACGACGTCATCGTCACGCCTCACCTTTTGTTAGCAGTCTGCTTCATGAGCGAGCCATGGCTGGTCCAAAAGCTACGGCGGTTCAACCTTCAAAGTGGAGTTCAGCGAACTAACAGCAGACGATGTCCCGTGAGCTGCAGTTGTTTGACGCAAGGTGACAGGGTCACGTTCTATCCATACCCTCCCTCTTCCCCATACATTCCCTCTCACGTCCCTCCCATCTCCCCCTTTACCATTGATCGTAACCGCCAGACGATCAAAGGGTTGTAAGAGTTCAGCAAAGCCCTTTTCCAGTTCTTTCATTCAACTCGTGTCGTACAGTCTATGCTGAGGTTAGGGTTCCATTCAGTTCATGTTGTTTGAAGACGAGCCGACTGCTAGGGGCCACATCAGGGCTGTCTCACACGTTCCAGCCATTTTTGTTTCAAGGGACATCAACAGATCTTTTTCACACTATTCTTGAAATGTCTAGCAACTGACCGTATTTTCCACAAAATCTCGGATCACGTGGGGAAGAAAAAAGCCCTTTCAGAAAGTCGAAGCTCACATTCAGTGGAACATCC
>CM031620.1:5636723-5644223 GCA_018398815.1 Conus ventricosus | reverse complement strand
CACTAACACAGGCGCGCGCATGCATGCGTGCATGCACGCACTCGCAAACACACACACACACAACACACACACACACACACACACACACACACACACACACATATACGCTCACACTAACACGGGCGCGCGCATGCATGCGTGCATGCACGCACTCGCAAACACACACACACACACACACACACACACACACACACACACACACACACACACACACACACACTCACTCATATAAGCACTTACACACATACACCTTTTTTTTTTTTTTTTTTTTTTTTTTTTTTTAGTCTAATATCACCACTGTTGTGAAGAGACTCTAAATTAAATCAATCAAATCTCACCTCAAAAGGTAGGGCCCGGTTAACCCCGTGGGCAAGTCGTTAGCCTGCAGTTTCAAGGCCCGGAGTTCGAATCCCACGAAAGACAGCCACGCTGGAAGAGAGTTTTCTCTCCAGAGTTAACACCTAGGCAGATTCCAGTTCCCTCTAATCATTCTGACAAAGACTTCATGCGAGAATGCATGCATACAAGAAAGGGATTGCACGCCCATTCAATCTCATTCCACCAACCGAAAAAGAGTTGGACACCATCTGCCGGTGAAATGGAAGACATGGAAATAGCATATGCCCACTGGTGTCGTATTTACACATAATTCCTGAAGACACAATGTGGCTGCCTTGGTTGTGGGATTAAAAATGGGTGCAAACGTAAACATCTCACCAATGCTGAACCTGGGAATTCTAGCCGAGGAACGGAGAGACAGAAGGGGGTGGGGGATGGGAAGAGAGAGACGGGAGTGGGGGGGGGTGGGGCAGAGAGAGGTAAGAGAGGAGAGAGAGAGAGAGAGAGAGAGAGAGAGAGAGAGAGAGAGAGAGAGAGAGAGAGAGAGAGATGTCTTTTAGGTCTCATGTCAAGTAACGTTTTTCGCCCGGCCAAACACGGAAATCATATCAGAGCTTTTTTTTGTGTATGTATTATGTATTACTGGGGGAAAACCATCATCGTAATTTTCTTCACTGTTGATTTGATGTCCTTCTAAAATTATAAGGTTCATAATCATTGTCCATTTGTTTGTTTCACACAGGCCAAAGCGCTCATGGTATCACAGCAGTCAGCACTATCATTCTGATGTGGACATTTCATGGCAGTCTACGAACACAATCTTTCTCTCACGGCGCATGCTTACTTCAATCATGAAGAAAACTATCATGTAAGCTTTTTGACACTCTGGTAATGTTTCATACAATTTGCAGCAATCTATCGACAGATACAGTTGAACTTTTGGTAATGAACAGCTACTGTGAAAGTTTACTCGGTATCATAAACGGAGAGCCAGGGTTGGTCACGGGCAACAGGTCAGAGGTCGTCACGGGCAACAGGTCAGAGGTCGTGTCACCAGTCCTGCCTTCACCTGTCTCAGACTTGTTCGGTCTTGCTCTGGGGTACCCAGCAGTGACGGCAGGGGTCATGATGAGATACATGTCCACCCTCCACTGTGCCCTGTGAATGGTCTTGGACAAGGAGTCATGGTGAGATACATGTCCACCCTCCACTGTACCCTGTAGAATGGTCTTGGACAGGGAGTCATGGAGAGATACATGTCCACCCTCCACTGTACCCTGTAGAATGGTCTTGGACAGGGAGTCATGGAGAGATACATGTCCACCCTCCACTGTACCCTGTAAAATGGTCTTGGACAAGGAGTCATGGTGAGATACATGTCCACCCTCCACTGTACCCTGTAGAATGGTCTTGGACAAGGAGTCATGGGGAGATACATGGATCAAGGGCTGGACTGTGTGATAAATACGTTCTGGTGAGGGTTGATCTGCTGAGAAATGCCAGGTGCAGTTTGAGTCTAACAGAGAATAATACAATGTAGTGCTGGGGTCTAATCTGTAACCGTGGACTCGGACCTGTATTCATCCAGGACTTTAAGGCAGACAAGGGAAATCACTCTTCAGGGCTTTTCTCTTCCGCCTTTAGAAGTGAAGGTTTTATTTTGCCAGTCCAATCCAGTGTGGTTAGTTCTAACCAATCCTTAGCGTTTCTCGTAAATGTTACAATAGTTTGCCATCTTTTTTTTTTTTAGACTTGGTGATATTTGGTTTCGGCATTTTTCCGCAGTTCATTTTGTTTTTGCGCTATAGACTGTAAACTGTTTTCTGGCACATACTGCCACTGGCATTTCCCAGGCCTTTGTGTGCGGCTGGTTGTGCTCCGGTGCACAGCAACACAAAGGTCAGACTGTAGCTACAAAGGTTTATGCTTGGTTACAGGCTGTCAACCTCGGTGTAATGTCGATGGAGGAAGGACTAGCGCACAGCCCAAACACACTCACAGCTTGCTTACAATCTCATTCATATATCATGCATTCGTCACATCAAACCACTAGTAAAGTCTATAACTTTACTATACATGATCATAGAAAGAACATCAATGCATATAGAATCAAACAAAATAAAACATTCTCTCTTTCCTGAACTTCACAAAATCATTTATCTAAAACATCATTAACTAACCCGGGTATAAACAGATTTCTACTTTACCTGGCCAGGTGATCTTAACTATTCACGAATCACTGTCTTTTCTTTTCTTTTCTTTTCTTTTCACTGTCACTTTCACAACACGACACAACTGCCGGCACTGGTGTTGGTCTGATGGCGCCTGGTCAGGTGAGACTGTTGGCGTTGGTCTGTGGTTCTGCTTGGCGAAGTGACGCTGCCAGGTATGAGGTCGAACCCCCGGTTAGGGTAGAACAGTGACTATCAACATCGATCTGTTCTCCTTTCTTTCTTCCTGCATTAACGCATTGCACTCTCTCTCTCTCTCTCTCTCTTCTAGTCTGCTCTTATCAAATGGACATGGTTGCTTTTCTTTTCTTTTTTTTTCTTTTCTTTCTTTTCTTCTTCATAAATTAGCAACTCTTTCTCTTCTCCACATCTCTCTCTCAGTCCTTCCTCTGCAGACTATCTCATGCTAATCTCTCAACTTGGTTCTCTTCTCTCCTCATCTCTCTGCTTTTCTCTCAAGCAGACCTAGAACCTCTCCCTCTCTCTGTCTCTCTGTTCGTTCTTCCCCTCGTTCTCTCCTCTCTTCATCTCTCTGCCTTTTCCCTCGTGCAGAGACTACACCTAAAACCTCCTCATCTCTCTGTTCGTTCTCCCCCTCGTTCTCTGTCCTCTCACCCCCACATTCTTCTTATTCGTTCCGATCTCCAAAACGGGCGAGTACCATTGGTCAGTATTTTTACCCCTGACACCCCGAAGTTGTCTCCCTCTAATTCCATTGGATATTCACATCACGACAGTCCCGTCTACACGCCTTACTCTCTGTGGTGGTCAATTGGTCATTTAATTGATTAGCTAGATTTCACCCCCCACCACACACTACCTTCCCCCCTTCCCTACTTCACTGGCGCGGTGTGGCTTAAGTGGTGGACACTGGTCAATCTAAATTGGCCAGCTGAGTCTGGGTAGGCACCACGACGTCCGAGTAACAATGACGTTGGTTCCACAAATTGGCCGGATAAGGCTGGCCCAGGTACTGAGGTCCGTCTGGGCAGACATCGAGGCGTCGGTCAAAGCCGCTTAGTCAGACTGGGTGGGTCGGACCGTCTCGGCGAAACCTCTCCACTAAGCTTAATTGGCCGGACCCGACCTATGGGCCCGTCTTTCTGACGCCTAGAATGTTTGAGTTTGGACTTAGGTCCGAACAAATTGGCTGGCGACACCCCAAGTTAGGTTGTTTCCCCCAAGTTAGGTTGTTTCATTTTTTTGTCCGTGACAATTTCCCCCTTGCAAAAGACCATGCTCCGCATTGTCTCAAAACAACGGTACAAAAAGGACAACAACCGAATTTGCTGACACACAGCTACACGCGCAAAGTTCGGAAAATACTTTACAACCAACGGTTTTATAAATTATAAAATATACAATTAGTGAATACCACTCCAATGAGTTATCATTGACGTGCGCTCTTGCGTTATTTCAACTCATTCTATAACGACCTCTGTGCGCACTTATGCAATTCCCCTACCTGCGGATTTGCCATCTCTCCTTTTCACAATTCTTATGAAAAGCACAATATAATATGATCGCGATCCATGACACTTCACTGAGGAATCTCCATCCTCACTTATTGCAAATAATGCATCACTACACAAGCGACTGTATGCTCCAAGCATAACTACATCCACATGAACAAGTCTCACAAAGAAATATGAACAAGTCTCACACAAAAAAAATATGAACCATAGCAACTGGGAATGAACCCATACCCAATCAACATAACTGGAATCAACACATATTATCAACAATGCACCCTGGATATGACTGACTTCCTCTGAGTTGCAGCTTGCTAGACTACACGACTTAAATAGTCAGCTCCGACATTCTGTCGACCGGGAATGTACTGCACTCGATACCTGTAGGGCTGCAGTGCCATTGCCCAACGCAGCACTCTGCTGTTTTTCAACTGCGCCTCCTGCAGGAATTTGAGTGGTTGATGATCCGTCTCGATCACGAACTCTTTCCATACAAGTATTTGTGGAACTTCTGCACGGCCCACACAACAGCTAAACACTCCTTCTCCACCGTTGCGTACCCTTCTTCACACTTTGTCAACTTCCTGCTAGCGTACCTCACAGGAAACTCGACCCCTTCATGCTCCTGTAACAATACTGCACCTATCCCACCACCTGATGCATCTGTCCGCAACAAAAATGGTTTGGACATATCTGGTAGCTTCAAGATGGGACGGGAACCTAGTCTTTCCAACACCGTCTGCAGTGCTTGCTCTGCAGCGTCTGACCACTCGACCACTGCCGGTTTCCCTGCCTTGACCAAATCACTGAGAGGACTCGTGATTGCAGCAAAGTTTGGGACAAACTCCTATAGAACCCAAAAAAGCCTAGCAGACTCCTGACTTCTGTTTTGGTCTTTGGTCTCTCTGAATTCATCATCTTCTCCACCTTTCCCCTTTCTGGCTGCTTTGTGTCACCTCCGACAACAAAACCTAGGGAACTCCTACTGTCTAGCCCTTCATACAGTGACACATCCCTGTATGACTCTTCTGGAAACTTAGGCAACAAAATCTCCCTTCTTCTGCTGGGTCTCTTTCACCTCATCACTGATTGCTGCTGCGCCTATGTGCTGAGTCTCACGCTGAATATATTTGCGGAGGAAATTTGCATGGAAAAGTTTTGGTTTCCCATTCACATCAATTCGGTAATCCCGACCGACCTTTTCCGTGATGGTGAATGGTCCCTTCCAATGCCTCAGCAGCTTGTTGTGACCCGTGGGAAGCAGTACCAGGACTTGATCTCCCACCTTGAGGGATTGCTTCCTTACCTTCCTGCCATATTGCTTCTTCTGAACGACCCTAGCCTTCTGCAAACTTTGCTTTGCAACCTTACCTGTCTCATACCTGTGCCCACCTTTGGAACAGGGCGAGATTGGGCCAATCAGATCAACAGCCACTCTCCTGAACGGTGTGTCGATTAAAGGGGATGTTTAAGAGGTGCCTTCCTCTTCACCCCTCTTGTGGCTGACCTTTGACACACATCACATGCCATGCAGAACCGCTTTATGTCTGCCATTGCTCCTGGCCAATGAAAGTCATCAAAGACTCGGTTCGCTGTTTTGCTGGTGCCGAGATGACCCGCCATGAGCGACTCGTGACCCACTGACATGACAGTGTCACGATAACATGCTGGTACCTCTAACTGAGTGGTCACCTTACCTGTCTTCCCCTTGGTGAACACTCGGTACAACAGCCCGCCTTTCACAAGAAATTCTGTCTCACCTCCTCTAACCTCCTGTTTCTCTCCACCTCTTGCCAACTCCCAAGACTTCACGAGCGAAGGGTCTTGTTCCTGCGCTGCCCTAAACTCATCAGGCGACACATCTATGCCCGACTTCCTTCCTGGAACAACTAACGGTTTAACAACCTTTTCCTCCTTCTTGCTCCGTGTCTGAACTGCTGCCCCTGTAGCAGTCAACAACTCAGGATCCCCTGGATCCCTTGCCCTGGAATATTTCCAATGATCAAATCATGAAGGGGTTTCTCCATCACCAACGCAGACAACTCGCCTGAGAAGTAAGGGTACGTACTTCTATCTTAGCAACTGGAAACTCCCTCACAGTGCCATCGATTAGAGTACAGGTCTGGATTTGCCCTGTCAAATCCCCTTTCTCGACCAGCGTTGTTCGTACTACCCCGCATGAACAACCAGTGTCTCGTAACACTTTCACCCTCTGCTGGCCGATCCACCCTTCTTCCACTGGTAACGAACCACTCAGCCTAGTGCCCTCCATCCCTGACACTGACTGCTGTCCAGTGCTAGCCATAGGCTGCACTCCACCCTCTTCCGATTGGATCCCTTTTGGTTCCACTGCAGGTCGTTTCCCTTGACGACCCTTATCCACCTCTTGCAAGGCTGCTGCCTTCTGGAACCTCATGCGACAATCCCTCGCCACATGTCCCTTCTTGTGACAAATGAAACACCTAATGTCCCTTTGCCCTTCCCTTCTGCCCCACCACTGGGTTTGCAGACTTTGCAGAAAACTCTCCTGGTCTCCTTGCACTCTTCTCACCTGTGCCTAGCACCTGTTTCTCCTGCACCTTCGTGCCCAAACGTGCCTCTCTATACACCTCTGCGAACTTCAACAACTCTCCTGCTGTCTCTGGCTGTCTCTCTTTCAAATGTATGGTTAACTCAGGGCCGCAACCTGACAAAATCTGTTCTTTCATAACTAGCTCTTTCAACTCGGCGAACTCCTTCTTCGTACCACTCAACTCTAACCATTTCTCAAAATAGTGGTCCAAACGTGCACCAAACTGAGTGTACGTCTCACCTGCTTGTAATTTAGCGGAACGAAATTTCTTCCTGAACCCCTCCTCTGTGAGGTCAAATCCCTTCATCAATGATTCCTTCACAGCGCCGAAATCAGACTGTTGTTCTGCTGGTAACGCAGTGAAAATCTGCAATGCCTTACCCGTCAGTAACGCCGACAAAATGACTGCCCCCTCTTCTGGAGGCCAACCCTGACTGGTCGCAAACGTTTCGAAACGACTGATGTATGCATCAATCGAATCGGTTCCTTCAGAGAATTTTGGCAACTTGGGTCGGGGAGCATAGCTGCGCCACAGAGTCACTGGAAAGTGAACTACCATCATCGGTGGTCTCCCTTTGTATTCTCACTTTCTCCAGCTCTAATTGAACCTTTAATCTTTCTGTTTCCTGCGCTTCCTTTAGTCTTTCTGTTTCCTGCGTTTCCCTAGCTTTAATCCTTTCTGTTTCCTCCCGAGCCTGATTATCATTAGCCTGAATCCTTAATCTTTCTGTTTCCTGCGCCTCTACTGCGATACGGCGTCTTTCCGCGCGTTTCATCCCTTTCCATCTTTTGCTGGTTTTCGACGAATGCACGCAACTCATCTCCTGAGTAACCTAGATCACGAGCGACGCTCACAAGTTGTTCAATAGGGGTGTTCTTTTCTTCC
>CM031620.1:5609223-5619223 GCA_018398815.1 Conus ventricosus | reverse complement strand
GGGCGAAAATGTGGGGAAAGGGAGAAAATGTAAGGAACCGGAGAAAAATGGTAGGAAAGGGAGAAAAACGAGGGGAAATGGAGAAATGTGAAGGGAAAAGGAGAAAAATGTGGGGAAAGGGAGAAAAATGTGGAGAAAGGGAGAGAAATGTGGGGAAAGGGAGAAAGAGGTGGGGAAAGGGAGAAAGAGGTGGGGAAAGGGAGAAAGAGGTGGAGAAAGGGAGAAAGAGGTGGGGAAAGGGAGAAAAATGTGGGGAAAGGGAGAAAGAGGTGGGGAAAGGGAGAAAAATGTGGGGAAAGGGAGAAAGAGGTGGGGAAAGGGAGAAAAATGTGGGGAAAGGGAAGAAGAAAGAGGTGGGGAAAGGGAGAAAGAGGTGGGGAAAGGGAGGAAAAATGTGGCGAAAGGGAGAAAGAGGTGGGGAAAGGGAGAAAGAGGTGGGGAAAGGGAGAAAGAGGTGGGGAAAGGGAGAAAGAGGTGGGGAAAGGGAGAAAAATGTGGGGAAAGGAGAAAGAGGTGGGGAAAGGGAGAAAAATGTGGGGAAAGGGAGAAAGAGGTGGGGAAAGGGAGAAAAATGTGGGGAAAGGGGGAAAAGTGGGAAGGGAGAAAAGTGTGGGGAAAGGGAGAAAAATGGGAAAGGGGAAAGAGGTGGGGGAAAGGGAAGAAAAATGTGGGGGAAAGGGAGAGAAGAGTGGGGAAAGGGAGAAAGGGAGAGAAAAATATGGGGAAAGGGAGAAAGAGGTGGGGAAAGGGAGAAAAATGTGGGGAAAGGGAGAAAAATTGGGGAAAGGGAGGAAAAATGTGGGGGAAAGGGAGAGAAAGATGTGGGGAAAGGGAGAAAAATGTGGGGAAAGGGAGAAAAGAGGTGGGGAAAGGGAGAAAGAGGTGGGGAAAGGAGAGAAAAATGTGGGGAAAGGGAGAAAAATGTGGGGAAAGGGGGAAAAGCAAAGGGGAAAAATGTGGGGAAAGGGAGAAAATGTGGGGAAAGGGAGAAAAATGTAGGGAAAGGGGGGAAAAAAGGCAAAGGGAGAAAAATGTGGGAGAAAGGGAGAAAGAGGTGGGGAAACGGAGAAAAATGTAGAGAAAGGGGGAAAAAAGGCAAAGGGAAAATGTGGGAAGGGAGAAAAATGTGGGGAAAGGGGAAAGAGGTGTGGGAAAGGGAGAAAAATGTGGAAAGGGGGAAAAAAGGAAAGGGAGGAAAATGTGGGGAAAGGTGGGAAAAATGGGGGGGAGAGGGGGGGGCAAAATGGAGGGAAAAGGGAAGGAAAAATTAAGAAAAGCAGAGAAAGAGGGAAGAAAGGAAATGGTGAGGAGAACAGTATGGAAGGGAGGGGGAAGGAGTAACCGAGGAAGGTAAGATTAACGAGAAGGGGGAAAGCAGGCTGGGCTGGGATGGTTTAGTACATAATACTGTGGGTTACTTCTGTACGGTGTGGGACGTTTGTGACAGTACATCGCACGGGATCGAAGAGTTGATTTACTCAATGTTGAGTGTTTAGAGATCAGTGATCGAGAACGGTGGGGACGATTATTGGGGATTGAGACAAATACAGTGCTGTTACCTTCGCGATCGTGTGGTGTTTTGTAGTGATGGTGTCTTCAAGTAACGTTTACTCCACATAGTGATATTTAGAAGCTGGGGAGGGGAGGGGAAGGAGGGGATCGGAGAGAGAAGGAGGCTGACTTCGTATTAGTGTGTGTTGTATTATGTATCTTGGCTTACGAAAATAAATGAGCATTAACAACAATAACAGTAACTATCTATAACAGATGTCTTCAGGACTTGAAGGTAAATTTCGCAATATTAAGAAATAGAAACATTTTGTGAAAACGGCCTTCAATACAATTATTCAGAAAGCATGTAAGAATAGGTCATAACCTCTGAACAGTCTAAAAATGTGTGTTTGCTAGAAAATTTGTTCATCACAAAAAACTTAACATTTTTGCTGCTTTTGTGATGACGCATTTGAGTTTTATCACTGTAAGATAGCGAACAATCTGTCTGAATTTGATACGTCAGTAGATTCAAATATAATGTGTGTTTGCTTGTGCTGGTTCTCTTACACTTGAATTTTCTTCAAATGGTGGCTGACATAAGTACAAAAAAAGGGCGCAAGGCTATGTACAGAATCCACAATATTCTATTTCCTTTACTCATTCAGGAGGGGTTATCACTTGCTGTAACAAGTATATGGAGCAGCAGAGTTAAAGGCTATACCAGAGAAAAGATAGACTCTCCAAGAATATGTATATTGATTCTCGTGGTGTGTGTGTGGTGTGTGTGTGTGTGTGTGTGTGTGTGTGTGTGTGTGTGTGTGTGTGTGTGTGTGTGTGATGTGTGTGTGTGTGTGAGTGTGGTGAGAGGGAGAGAGAGAGAGAGAGAGAGAGAGAGAGAGAGGAGAGAGAGAGAGAGAGAGAGAGAGAGAGAGAGAGAGAGAGAATGTCAATGCTGTCACATCGTTAACTGCACCGATTCCGCGAGCGCGTGCGCACGCACACGTGTGTGTGTGTGTGTGTGTGTGTGTGTGTTTTGTGTGTGTGTGTGTGTGTGTGTGTGTGTGTGTGTGTGTGTGTGTGTTTCTTCCTCCCTTTCTTTTTCTTTCTCTCTTTCTTTTTTTCTTCTTTCTTCCTTCCTTCTTTCTTTTCATTTTAAAATTTATTCATTAAAAAAAAAGTCAAAAAGTCACAAATGATGAAACAACTCTAAACAAAGTCTTCACAGTGTCTGGAATCGACTGTCGTCCTCCTGCTCGGATTCCTCAGCCTCATCATCAGTCAGCCAGGGATCCCGGAGCTCCATCTTCCAAACTGTTGACAGATTCAGCTGACAATCATGTTTCAGACGTAACGGCTCGATCCATTTGCCCCCACCCAGTCCCCCCATCGATCCGCCATTGATCACGAAGCTGCTATAGGTTATACATGGAAATCATTGCCGGATTGCATTTTGTCGCGCGCGCGCGCGCACACACACATTCGCAGGTGCCCGCGCGCGCACACACACACGCGCACGCACGGACGGACGGACACACGCACGAGCACACACACACACACACCCTTGCCCCCTTCCCCCCAACACAAAACACACACACACACACACACACACTTATATACACCACGCGCAAATGAAACACTAGAGGTGACACTCACTATGTTGAGCATGCCTGCAGGCATTCACTGATGCGGAAAATCATCACCCTCCCCAAATTCATAACTATTGTCTGGATCGTCGCCGATAAGTATACTTATGTACTATGTGCACACCATTTGGATAAACTGTATTAAGCTGTGTACCTTCATTGAGCTTACAGCTCGGCCAAACAAGGTTCTGGTCACAGAAGCCAACACTTGCAACAAGCTGATTGGCCGAGCCAGAACACGTGGCCACTAGGCGGAAACAGACATAGCTAAAATGGCGGACACCGGTGGCATCGTGGGAAAACAGACATCAGATCTGCAATGTTCAATCCGGGAGGATGGAAAAGTCTGTTAACGTTCATCATTTTGGCACTAGCATGGCTTGCGGGGTTCAGTTCTCGATTGTTTGCAGTGATCCGGTTCGAGAGCATCATCCATGAATTCGATCCTTGGTGAGTATTGAACTTGCTTCAGTTCATCAGTCGTCTGCAATCGTAATCGTTCAACTTGACAGCCTCAGCGCTTTGAGTTAGACAGAAATTGAAAGAATAAGAACTGCCGACCGATGGATTATGGAGTGATTAATGATTCTGATACTCTATAGTAATAGTGCTTAATTTATCTCATGAACTTTTTTGTGCATGCATAAGAAAATTAAAACAGGTAAGAGTATGACAAAGCTTAATCACTAATGATTTACGAGTTACTATAGCGGTATATAGAAGACATTGTTGTTTAAACTCTCAATTCGCAATCAGTGTGTGACTTATTGCCAGTAAGATCTTAGAGAAAGACATACCCAAGCTCCAGTTTTCTTATCTTCTTTCTGTGATTCTGTGATAATTTGTGTGTGTGTGTTGTGGATTAAAAGACATAGAAAGAACTGAAAATTTGCAAGAAACTTGATAAATTTTCTAATATATCAGTATAAGAAAACTGTAATTGGCGTTCAGTGCCCACTCATGCAAACATGAAATGTTGAATTGCTGTGCTAGAACACTGACTTATTGTCATATACTAACAACCACATGCCAGCATTCCTGTCGAGCTGTTACGCTTTGGAGCAGGTGACAATTTCATTTACAGATCTTGACTTTGACTTAAAGAACTTAATGCTTTATCTGTAAGTGTAACACAATCAAACATGCGCATGCGCATACAAATACACACACATGTACATGAAACAAGCACACATACAAAAAACCCACACACACAAATGCATGCACACTGTGTAACTGGCATGCACACACACATGAGTCCACACACACATGCGCACACATACACTTTTGAGTGCATACATGTGCACACTCACATATATATATCTGTAGTAATGGCCATCCAAGCAAAATGTAACTGGGAAAACATACGAAGATCATGCTCACATTTGAAACTGTCACCTCATCTTTAAATTGACCTTGCAAATATGGTGGGGGAACAAAGGAGGGGGGGGGGGAGGGAGGTTGGAGGGGGGGGGCGGTAGTGATAATTATTTCCAAAAAAATAAAGGGTTAGCCTCAGTGCGAAAAACTTGTTTCCAAATTTTCAGGGGGTCACAAAACATTTAGGGGGTCACACTTTATATCTGCCCGTAAATGTCCTGAAAACACACACAACACACACACACACACACACCACACACACACACACACCACAAGAGTGTGTTCCGACTGGCTCACACACACACACACACACACACCACACACACACACAGACACACACACACACACACACACACACACACAAAAACAGAGAAAGAATTTGATAGAAAAGGATAAGAAGTGTTTGTCAAAGTGAAAGTTGATATGTGGGATACCCTCTGCGATTATCATCACAAAATTTACACAACGTGAACCAATTCTGTCAGTACTAAAACATTTTATTAATTGACCATATCCCAGTTGCCTTCCAATGATCATCGTGAGCCTGATGACAAATAAGAGGAGGTGATGAATATTCGTGGAACGTTTCATGAAACTATGTAGGTGGGTCACCCTTGCACTGTGCGCTACACGTTCCTACGTCCATGTCGGAGCCATTTTCATTATCCGAACTGGTCGTGTTGCATAGACAGCTTGACATTTGTTCCATTCGCTGGCAGATCACCCGCAAACCACAGATGAACTGTAGATTTTGTCTCTGAAAAGCCAAATTACATACGGTTGTCCATGCTGTTCGCGTATGGCCGAATCACGTGATCTTGTGGTCGACTTGGGTTGTCGAATTTCAGGGGTGGGAGACCTTCCGTATCGATACCGAATTCCGTACAGCAAATTTTTCCTTTCCCTTTTTTTTCTCTCTTTTTTTTTTTCTGTGTGCGCATTCCGTGTTCCGATTCAGGTTTTCGCGCCACTCGTATTTGAAATCCACCATCTTGTTTTCAATGCGTGAAGACCATATCATCGTGCTTTATATTTGTCCAAAATGGAGCTGATTAACGATGAAGCAGAGGCACAGACAATTGACAGTGACCTGAAGAAAAACAAGTGGAGAAATGAATGGATGTATGAGATGGACAAAGAATTGCCGTTCCGAAAATGGCTGCGGAAAAACAAATGAAGTGGCGCTGTTTGGGTGTATACTGTGCGTCGAAGCTTGTATACAACTACAAGTCAAATGAAAAAAACCAATGATCCATTGATTTTGGGTTTCCCAAAGAATCGCCCCACTGTTGTCAGTGACCCCACTGCTGTCACTAACTTCTGTTACCATGATTCGCCTTACAGCAGCCACAATTTCCAGTTCCATACTCACCTTGCTCTTTAGCTGATAGACTTTTTAAAGTTCACTCATTGCAGCCACTGAATTTTTTTTCCAAGATTTGTTCAGTTGAGGTTATTTGATTTATTGCTTCCGGGTTCATCTACTCTAAACCATTGACTTTCATTCAGATGCCCCAACAGTCCCCACCAGCCTCTCATTTCTATTGAAAGATTGGCCCACTGCAGATTTTGATTTGCTCAGTGTTGTTCCAATCCAGTGCTAGTGCAGACATTGACCCCTCCTGCCAAATTAAGATGTAGACTAAAAAAACCAGGAACCTCATTCTTGACTTGTAAATTAAGTGATTGAAATTTGGCCACTATCTCTATTAACATCACAGGCGTAATATTTTTTACACTACATCCTATTTTTTTTTTGATGGTTTACTGAATTTAAGATGTATTCTAAGAAATTTGGCATAACATTTTCAAGTTTGATATTAAGCCATAAGTCATGTTTTGTCATATTTGGGGGCTTTTTGTAAGAAGTTAATTATCACTTGTTTTCAAGGAGAGGCCACAAAAGTGTCTGGGCAAGACAAATTTTCTTCAGCAGGGTGTTGCCCCTGCACCCCACCGAGGGTTTAAAAAGCGAGCTCCTGACGCCCCCATCCCCCTCCCCTCCCCCCTTTACCTTTTCAGTATAGCTGTGATTTTCTGCTCCCACCCCTGACTTTGATGACTCTTGTTGGTTTTCAGCAGAGAAGAGTTTTAAAGCGGAAATGTTTGTCGATTCAGAACATTGTAAAACGTTGAGGAAAGTTACGTTTTATCGACTTGATCGAGGCGGATCGGAAAGAAAGTGCTTACATGATGCATTGCTCGAAGTTGCAATGCGTATGGGAGAAAATCTTTGCATCATGGTAAATTTTGGAAGATTTTAAAAGATGCTACACGACGAATTCCGGTTTCACCAGACAGGATTTTTTATGCACAGAGATGCCAAAATAAATTTTGTGCATAAGAAAATTTTCACTGGAGTTGAGGGGCATGAGGGGGGATCAATCAAAGAACACAAACTGTGACGGTCCCATTTGAGGAATAAAGTGATCAACCGTTTGATAAAAAATGTCTCATAGTGGAATTTTATATCAGTTTCTTTCTTTCATGAATTTTTGTTTTCAGTTGGTGATGGTTGTAATGTATCATTGTGTGACTTTACTTGCATTGGAAAGAAAGAGTCCCCCCCCCCCCCCCCTTATGTGTCTTTTGCTACAATTGTTTTTTAAGCAAATCAGTGTCAGTGACTGGTGGTCACTTTCTACACCACACATTCAGTGATTCACAGCAGTCTTTGGTCACTTTTGTTTAATTTAGCCACACAGAACTGGTGGCAAGGGCAATTGTGTGCATGATAAAATTCTTGAGTGTGAGTGTTTGATTTTGACTTATATTGCAAGTCACACACACACACACACACACACACACACACATACATAACACACACACACACACACACACACACACACACACACACACACACACACACACACACATACACATGCAAATCTGGCAATCATGTTTGAAAAAGCTGTATTTATAAACATCAAGTGTTGGTACTAAAGTAGGTTTACCTTATCTTTGAATCATAAAAGCCGTAACAGTTAGCTAGAAGAAGTATATGGAGGCTCTACACACTTTCTGAGTAAGGTGCCTATGGATTATTAATTGCAAAGAAGGTGGGAAACACTGCATGCTGTTGTCAAACACATAATTAAATCTTTATGACAGGGTGCACTGTTCCTGGATCTTGAGACTGAGTTTTTTTTTAAATGTATAAATTTATTTATTCATTCATTATCCGTTAGTTAAACATTCAAAGATCATGCTGTTGTGTCAAATTTGGGAATATGAGACAATTTCTATGTGACATGCAAAATAAACATGTTGACCTTGAACTTAATGAAGAATAGATTCCACGTACTGACTCGGTCACATGACAGTGGCAGCAATGAAGTTCTGGCTTCTTTACTTGGATTTGTTGTCTTACTTATAGTGTGTGTGTAAACTATACAACAGAGCAAAACTTTCACAAACTGAATAAAAAGAAAATTGTGAAAAACCCTTGATTACTGGTCACCAACAGAATTAACACAGGTTTCTTTTTTTTCTAATTTTTTTTCCGTGGGTAAAACTTTGGTAATATAAAGTCCTGTTTGACCAATAATTGTTCCACGTTTTGGACTGTGCATTCCAACCCACATTTGTGAAAACAGGAACTTCTTAGATCAAAAAGGGAGAGATTTGAGATTCAGAATCAGAAAATGTTTGCCTGTTTCATTCAAAGCAGTGTGCTTATTTCATATGAAGTGTAGTTGGAGACATAAGTGTAGTTTTTAGACATGATTTTTTTTGTGCTGATGAGACTGCAAACACAAATGGCGGCATGTTTGCTGTCCGAATGTAAAAAAAATAATCAGGACATGTATAAATTCTCCATACCAATCACCTTTCAAACTCAGCAGTGTTCTACTGTACCACTCCCGGGCCAGGGCATCTCATTGTATTAATTTATATATTTTTAATGTTTCATCTTAAGCACTTGACCTTACTTCACTTGTCTCTTTATTTGAAATTCATTTAGATGCTTACAGTTAACTAGTGCTTCTTTTCATCCTTTCTAGTTGTACAATGTGCTCCCTCAGCAATCCCTTTCCCACAAACACCCTTGTACCCCTCCCCCTCTCACCCCCACTTGAAACAATACACCCCCTCCCTTTTGCTCCTCACCTCACAATCCAACCCCATCTCCATCTGTTTCACATCTGTCACAGAAAGCAGAGCTGTCTCCAGCCTGTGACCAATCTGTGTGGTTTGACCACAGACCACAGCACACACGAAGTGCTGGCTGTGTGTTCATTGCCAGCACCTGCCACTTCATTATCTCTGCCGAATTTGCCATTACCAAGCAGCATGCTCTGTTAGTCACCACTGTAGGTTAAATACCCTGTGTGTGTGTGTGTCAGGATTTTCACCTCATAAAAGATGGTATATCACCTGCTGACTTGATGAAGCGGGAGATATATACCATTTTTGTGAAAATTCTTCATGACAGAACATGAAAACAAACAGAAGAATCATCAAAGGGAATGACAGCAAATGCACTTTCCAGATTCCTGCAAGGGGTCTGGCTGCAGTTGTTTCCAAGCAAGGTGGGCTGTTTGAGAAGAGAAACAAAGCGACTGACCCATATGTTCCGATTCATGACCTCTTTACATGGTCGTTATCTGTCCCCAAGCTTCAGGCTGATTGGACGTAAATCCCATCATTCACCTGACACTGACAGTGCTTCAGCTGCCTTTGCTGGGCTCAACATACCCACCTATTCCGCTGCTAGAACAGTTAAACCCGCTGGTAGGGAGATGGAAAGGCACTGTCCACTTGTCTGTTTGGCAACCAGTTATTGACAGTGATCTACCCTTTTTAAATCTCACCCTCCTCCAACCCCCTACCATTGCCCCTCTCTCACCCTTTCTGCCTCCCCCCTCCCCCTCCCCAGTTGTTCTCAGAATGGAACCCAAGTGAGCACTGGTTCATAAGCTAGACAAGGAGGGTTCTATGTGCCATCAGGCCATCAGTATGTAAGCACTGTGCTTGGTCAGTGCGAAAACGATAAATCTCTTCCCTTTATTTCTTCCTCTCAGGTGGTTATCGCATGTAAGTTACTCATGCCATTGATGGTAGGTACTTACCAGCTTTGTTACTTTTATTACTGTCGCTAAATAAGTACATCGGTAATGGAGGGTAAGCAGAAGTTTGGGGGGACAATTTTTTTTCCATCTACTTGTCCCCACGACAAGTATTCTAGCCCAGCTTTGACTTTGGAACAAGACTACAGTGTCATTAAAGGTTGCTTCATTTAGCCAGTTATGGAAGAGGTCCAGTCTGGCGTGCTGGAAATGAGTGGAACTCATCTAAGGAAGATGAGGTTTGGTGTCTGGCAGGTCTTCAGCCGAGTTTGGCCAGGGGCAGCAAACTTCAAGGGGAGCTGAGGGCAGTTGGGGGGGAGACTTTAAACCGCCCCACTGTGTTCTGATTCTAGAAAACAACTTTTATTCCACTTTATTTGCCATTCTCAGGTTTTGGTTATTACTACTGGAAACATT
>CM031620.1:5591723-5604223 GCA_018398815.1 Conus ventricosus | reverse complement strand
TGTGGTGGTGGTGCAAAGGGCCTCTTTTTTTTTTTTTTTTTTTTTTAAAGTTCTTTCATTAATTCATTTTGTGTCCAGCTGTAGGCCAGATTTCAGATTTGGAACATCAGGCCCATTTTGTAGGTTGCTGTATCAACGGTCAGGGCTCCTGCTGGCTACCAATCGTTTTTTTTTCTTTCTTATTTTCCACAGTTACCCCTTCTTAGAATAGGTTTCTGATCGGTCCATCAGTGAGCATCACAGTTGCTTTCATTTACCTTGTTCTTGCCATGTTGCCATTTTGGGTCCATCAATGAGCATCACAGTTGCTTTCATTTACCTTGTTCTAGCCATGTTGCCATTTTGGGTCTGTGAGCATCACAGTTGCTTTCATTTACCTTGTTCTAGCCATGTTGCCATTTTGGGTCTGTGAGCATCACAGTTGCTTTCATTTACCTTGTTCTTGCCATGTTGCCATTTTGGTCTGTGAGCATGGGGCGTGGCTTGGCTTGTGCATTCTTTTGGCTTGCCTTGCGCCCACAACCCAACGGCAGAGTTCAGATTCTTACGGGTTTCAGAGAGATATCGATGGCATCCGTCTGTCTGGAGAGACAATGGTGTCGCACCATGGATCAGTCAGTTGTGGAGTTGCAGCGCCTGGTGTGGCCGAAGAGCCTGATCCTTGAGTGGCGGACTCTGTTGCAATTGCTGCAGGTGGAGTCTCGGTCATGAGCATCTGTTGGTGCTGATGCAATTCTTCACCGTCTGTGACGCCTCTGTTCTTCCCACTGGGCCTCTCTCCTCTGCTCTGCTTGTTTGATGCTAGCCTTGGTGGTGGACCGCCAGCTGACCCGGTCTGAAGCTGCTGTCTCCAGGTCTGCTGTGTGGAGGCTGCCTGCCCACAGGTCACACTTGCAGACATCCTTGTAGCGTAGGGCGGACTGTGGATACAGTGATGTGATCTCTCTGCTGATATCTCAGCAAAGAGATATCACTGTATCCCCATAAAGAAAAACCAACACAAAAAAAAACTTAGTTGTTCCCATTCATGAACAGCAATGTTGCTGCTGAGTAAGTGTTCATTATAGTTTTTTTTTTTAGTGGACAATGGGGAATGAGGGGGTACCCGTCACCTCTAGGAAGTATCATGATGCATGATGGATATTTTGTGTTTCCATAAGCCATGCAGTGGAGAAATGGATTACATGATCTTCAGAGTGTGTAGTCATATGACAGAGGCCAGCCAGCAGCAAGGCTTCCACATATGAAGGTCAGGGAGACGCAGGGAAAAAAAAAGAGAACCCTCTCTACACTTCAGAACCATATGCTGCAGGGGCTTGAACAGGCGACCTTCAGATTGAGAAGCAAGTGGTCTAACCACGGGTCAAGGCACTTGTCCCTCCTCTGTGCATCATGTGATATCCGGCTTTAGAGGATGGCACTGGCTAGGCAAAATTAGAACAGCCCTACTTAGAATTTGGATCAGCCCAGTGCAAAAAAATAAAATGATGGTACATACACCTGCTGCATGAAAGAGGTAATGACAGTTGACCATAAACAAAATAATGAAGGGTAAAGATGCAAACAAACAAACAAAAGGTCTGACCTGTTTATCGATCTTAAAAGTTTAAAAAGTGAAGCGGACCATTTAGGCAGAGCACGCATGGGTTTATGTGCACATACTCATTTTCCCTTTTCCATCCCTCTCTTACACACACACACACACACACACACACACACACACACACACACCACACACACACACACATTAACACGAACACTAACACACACTCCAAGTCCAACACACACACACACACACACACACACACACACACACACACACACACACACACACACACACACACACATACATAGATACACACCACACACACACACACACATGTCATTTAACAGATGTGTGAAAGTTGTTTTTTTTTTTTTTTTTTTTTTTTTAATGACTGGTGAGTTGATTTTAACGTGGTGACAGCCCTGATGTGGCCCTTTGCGGTCGGCTGGGCTATAAGCAACATTATCTTATCTTATCTTACACACACACACACACACACACACACACCACACACACACACACACACACACACACACTACACACACACACAATTAACACGAACACTAACACACACTCCAATCACACACACACACACACACACACACACACACACACACACACACACCACACACACACACACACACACACAACACACACACACACACACACACACACACACACACACACACACACACACACACACACACACACACTCACACACACACACACACACACACTCCCCCTTCTTTCATCAAGATTATTGGCCCCAGCTGTGACCAGCAGTTGTTTGACTATTATCACACATAATTTTCATAATATGTTAATGTACGTTTGTGTTTTCAGTTAATTGTTGTGCACAATATTCATACATTACAACAATTACTTATAAATGTGTAACAGTAGTCACATTGTCAGAGATTATAATGAAAAGCAGTTGTTTTTTTTTCTCTTTTGTATGTCTGCCTGTCTCTCACTCCCTTTTATCTGTCTGTCTGTCTGTCTGTCTGCCAGAGTGTATTAGGAGTAGTTACAGACAATAACTTGCCATGGTCTGACCATGTGTGAAGTGTGTGTTAAACAATTTTGTGAAAGATTTACTTACTGTCTGAAATAAAACTCTTCTCTCAATATTTCCCCAACTGCCTAGAGTGAATCTCATGGGAGTGAAGGTTCTGCCATTTGGGGCTCTGGCATGAGCATACCGTGCACCCACAACTAACTTTTCACAGGCCAGCTGAAAGCTGAAAAATTGGTTCTGTTCAAACCATCCGCGTTATCTTATTCTGATTGTGCAGCCTAGGGTGCCCTTTCATTATGAATTCATGAAATCAAAAATGAAACACAGTAAAGCAATCTGTGTGTGTGTGTGTGTGGTGTGTGTGAGTGTGTGTGTTTGGGTTGTGATGGAGAAGTAGTGGTGTGTATACACATTTACGTAAAAATTGATTACTTTGATTTGCATAAATCTTTATTTATTTGAGTGTTTATTTAACTATGGTATACTGCCCTTCCCCTGCCATCTTTGCCTTTCTACGCCCTCTTTGTAAAGGTCTTGAGCTCTAAATCTTATTGTTGGAAATGGAGGCAAGAGTGTATAAATCTCCATTATTATTGTTATGTATATAATTATTAATTTCTGTGTTCAAGATTTTCGCAGGTTTTTGAACCACCAATAATCACATAAATTTCAGTTTGATGTAAATCACCATGTACACACATTGATGCTTCTTCCTCCCAGAATAGATCTCTTCAAATCAGGTCTTCAGTACTGTGGTGGTTTGCTGTGGAATCAGATTTCTACTACTCTAAATGTTGAAGTCACTAGGTTTTTTTAAAAAAGACATCACAGATTTACATACAGTTAAAGAACTACATTGCCAGTTGATTTAGGGAACATCCTCAAGTCCCCTTTTGCTTGTTTTTGTCTCTGTCTGTCTGTCTTTCTATCTGTCTTTGTCTGTCTCTCTCCTCTCTTCCCCCCCCCCCCCCCCCCCCAGTCTATACTTGTTTCTCTCTGTCTCAGTGTGTCTGTCCACTCTCTTTCTCTTTATTTCCCTCCCCCCCCCCCCCCCTCCATCCTTCCCTCCCTTCCTCCACATCCCTTCAGGCCTCTCTCTGGTGTAGTTCTGATCAGATACTTTAGCATTTGTAAAACTTGGAATTGGTGAATCTGTGTTTGTTCCATGCTGAGGTGAATCTCTGCGCATTCCAAGCTGCTCTGTACTTGTGTACATTAGATCTACTTGCAAAGTGAGGTGACTGCAGTTGGAAATCTAAACAAATTTGAAATGTGAATTAATAGCGAAACGCCAAGAAGACATAGACCAACAAATCACACGACAAAACAGTCACCACTTCTCATTCACTTCAGCGCAAGATGGGCGTTGAGTCTGTGTTGATGAATTTTTGTACATTAGTTAGCATGGATGTTTTGCCCGTCTGATTGCCATGTCTCTGTGTATTATCCTTCATTTCCATATTCCTTTTCTTCACTGTCAATCTCCTCTCTCCGTGTCTCTCCTCTCTCTCTCTCCTCTCTCTCTCTCCTCTCTCTTCTCCTCTCTCTCTCTCTCCGCCTGCCTGTCTGTCTCTGTCTGTCTGTCTGTCTGTCTGTCTCTCTCTCCTCTCTCTCTCTCTCTCTCCTCCTCTCTCTCTCTCTCTCTCCTCTCTCTCTCTCTCTCTCTCTGTGTGTCTCCGCCTGCCTGTCTGTCTCAGTCTGTCTGTCTCTCTCTCTCTCTCTCTCTCTCTCTCTCTCTCTCTCTCTCTCTCCTCTCTCTCTCTCTGCCACTCTCTTTCTGCTCTCTCTCTCTCTCTCTCTCTCAGTATCACTCTCTTTCTGCCTCTCACTCTCTTTCTGTCTGCCTCTCTCTCTCTTTCTCTTTCTGTCTGTCTCTGTCTTGTGTATGATGAATTTCTCACATTTTCTTTCTTTCGCTGAAATGTAGTTTCTGTATGATATTCGCTATCGTTTTCTTGTATTACCGAATTTCATGTAAATACGTTTTGCCTTTTTCATGGTCAGGTAAGTAACTACCATGTTGTTTTGTGATAATTCATCAGGGTTTTTCTTTTCTGAGGGCCAGATGAAGAAATGCCACTTTGTGCTAATCAAGGTTTTTTCCCTCCGCAGTAAAACATACTTTTACTTGTTATCTTACTTTTGCTCTCTGTCTTGGATTCTCTCTCTCTCTCTTGCTCATAGTCTGTCTGTGTGTCTCTGGCTGTCTTTCTTTTTTCCTTTCTGTCTGTCTGTCTCTCTTTCTTAACCACCCCCCCCCCCCCCCCCCCCTTCGCTTCCCTCTTTCTCTCTCTGTGTCCCCCTCCCTCTATCTCTGTCCTCTCTCAGGCCCTTGCTCTCTGTCCCCCTCCCTCTCCTTCCCTTTTCTCTCCCTCTCTCCCTACCCCCTCCCCACCCCCCTCTCTCTCTCCCCACTTCTCCCTCTCTTTTTCTGTCTCTCCCCCACTATCTCTCACCCCCTCCAGGCTACTCTCTCTCAGCTCTCTTCCCCATGTCCCTCCCCACAACCCCCATTCTCTTTGTCTCTTTCTTTCTGTCTGTCTGTCTGTCTGTCTGTCTCTTTCTCTCTCTCTCTCTCTCCTCTCTCCTCTCTCTCTCTCTCTCTCCTCTCTCTCTCTCTCTCTCTCTCTCTTTCTACTCTCCCTCCTTTCCCCAATAGTCTCGCTCTTTCCTCCACCTCCCTCTCGCGCTCTCTCTTTCTTCCTTTTTTTGTGCATGTACCGATCCTGTCTGACTCTTTATTATGTCGGTTCCTGGCCACTAATGCGAAATAGTGATTTTCAACCTGTACAGGAAAAATAGGGGCAGTGCAGAAAATGATGGTTCAGCTGAATTGGTTGGCTTTGTCAATAAGCTCTTACACGTGACTACTTATTATTTCTTTTGGAAAAAAGGGGGGGGGGGGGGGGGGGGGGGGGGGGGGGGGGGGGGGGGGGAGAGAGAAAGAGAGAGAGATGGGGACAGTCCTGAATGTCATAATGATGACCTTTTTCTGGCAGTGAATGACATTTCAACCAGTAGAACGCAGGCTATTGAAGAACCCTGTGTTTGTCAGTGCAAGTGTGTGTGTGTGTGTGTGGTGTGTGTTCATGTGCGCGTTCGCATGCACTATAATGTATAAGCTCATGTGTGTGAATGCGGATGCCGCTGTGTGCATGTGAGTTCATGAGCATGGCCCTCACAAACCTACATCCATACAGACCCCCTAATGAGTTTCCATGTTTTGCTGTCGTCGCCAAGAATGGGCACTGATGGTCTGTTTGTGAAGGGAGGGGGCAGAGGGTGCAAAAGCATTGGGTTATTAAAAAAAAAAACAAAAAAAAAAAAAACAATAGAGAACAAAGCCTGACAGCGACATCTATTTTAGAACTCTCATCTCATGGTAGAAGTGTTTGTTTTACTCTGGAAAAAAAGATTTATAATGTCTGGCACCCTGCTTAACTTGTTAACAGGATCCCTGCTCAGGTGTGTTTTATGTATATAAAGTGTGTGTGTGTGTGTGTGTGTGTGTGTGTGTGTGTGTGTGTGGTGTGTGTGTGCTTGTTTTTGTGTCTGGTTGTGTGTTTGCAGTGTGTGTGTGTGTGTGTATGTGGTGTGTGTGTGTGTGTGTGTGTGTGGTGTGTGTGTGTTGTGTGTTGTGTGTGTGTGTGTGTGTGTGTGTTGTGTGTTGTGTGTGTGTGTGTGTTGTGTGTGTGTGTGTGTGTGTGTGTGTGTGTGTGCTTGTTTTTTGTGTCTGGTTGTGTGTTTGTAGTGTGTGTGTGGTGTGTGTGTGTGTGTATTGTGTATGTATGTGTGGTGTGTGTGTGGTGTGGGTGGGTGCGACTTCCTAAAAAGAAAATAAAAAACAGAAAGACTTTCCTGTTTCTCTGGGGGTTGTTGCGGCTCTTTCAGTGCAAATGCATCCTTGCCTTGTGAAAGTTTTGTGTAACGATTTCCTCTCTCTGTCACTCTTTTGCTCTTATTTGTATACAACAATTCTGGGTTACTGTCGTCCTTGTCTTTGTGCCTTCGTGGCCTGTATTCATCTTCATTCCAGGAAATCTGTACATATTTTGATCTTGTACATTCAGGTGTTTTTTTTTGTTGTTGTTTTTCAATGTGGTGGGCAGGTAGTGGAATACAGGGTTCCCACAGGTTGGGAAAGTGTGGGAAAAACATATGGTCTTTTTCCCAGTTGTGAAAGTTTGGGGAAAATGGCATTTGGTGTCTGTGGGTTGGGAAGGTTTGGGAAAATTGAACAAGCATCTTCAAAAACTCAAACAAGCATCTTCAAAGCCAAAGAGATAGAAAACCAAACAGGAAATGCACAAACAAATAAATTTTAATTGTCCGAAAATCGCCGACATCATGACTGACAGTGTGCTAAACTTATGGAGTGTAACCGTTTGTTTTCAAGAGTTACAAGCTAGTATATATAGAAAATGAAAATTGACCTGCCATTACCACATGTGTATGAGATGTAACATGGTTGGGAAAACCGGTGCTGGGTTGGGAAAGGTTGGGAAAAGGTTGGGAATTTTGTTTCTCCAACTCTGTATGAACCCTGTAAGTCTAGTTGCAAAGTGAGACAACTGCAGGCGGAAATCCAAACAAATCTTAAATAAATGTTAGCGAACTGCCAAGAGAAACGTGGGCAAATAAGTCACAAGACAAAACACGACACGTTTCAACCTCTTAGGTCTTCTTCAGGCAAGACACAAACAAAAAGGACAATAAAAATGAACAAATTTTTCACTTAGCTTAGATCTCTTCAGCGCAAGGTAGGCAGGCGTTGAACGAAAACGAGGCTGTTAGAAGGGGAGATAATGTGAGTCAAGGTAGTAATGATGATAATTATATTACTGATACAGTGATAGGAATACTAATAAAAGTCAAAATATTGCCTTATTATCACCAAAAGTAGTAGTAATCCAGTGTAATGTGAGTCGCTCAGTGCACGCATGTTGTTGTGGTCTATATTTCATTCTGAGAGGGCAGAACGGTCGGTCTGTCAGTTCAGATGGCTTTCTTCAACATGCAAAAGCAGGGATGGGGGAGAAGAAAGAGGGGGTGGGATGGTGGGGGTGTGAGGGTGTAAGAGAGGGTAGGGAGTGATGAAGAGAGAGGGGGATTGCAGGTAAAATGACGGTGTGAAATAAGAGAGAACAAGAAAAGATTAAACCCACGCATGCATGCACACACGCACGCACACACACATCACACACGCATGCATGCACACACACACACACGCACGCACGTATGCCCAAGAAAATGGTGACAATAGCAGTCACAGCAGATTCTTTGTAGATTTGCTGAAAAAGGAAAGAAAAATGGTCTGAAAAGTGAATTAGGTGTCCAGACAAAGGGTTTAGGTAAAAAGAAGGAAACTCCAGTCATTTAAACAAATTATGTTAAAGCGATCAACACTGTTTTTCAGGTCTTCATAGGGAATCTTTCTTTGGAGGTTCGTTATTCCTGTATTTCATCATATAGTTTATGTCAGGTGTACATACTTGATATGTGTTATGAGTCGAGGAGAAATCAGCAAGTCCTGTGTCGTAGCTAGATGCCCTTTGCCCTTTGACAGAAGACGATGCCTGATAAGAAGCTTCCCTCCCCTTTCAGGTACAAGAAAACTGCTTCAACTTATCTATTTGACCAGATTTAAAAAAACAAACAAACTCAGCCACATGTAAATTCATCACAATTTAGTTCATGAAGACAGAGCCAATTGTGACATGTAAACCACTGTTTCAGCTTCTTCTGCTGATGCAAGATACATAGAAGTCATGAGTGTGGCTCGTGAAATAATCCACAGAAACCACTGAAAATGTGCCCCCGCCACCCCACTCCCCCCCCCCCTACAACCTCACCCAACACACACAACCCCCCCCCCCCCCCCCCCCCCCCCCCCCCCCCCCCCGACCGTGGTTAATAAGCAGTTGCAGATTGCGGCCGAGGTGTATGCGCCTGACTTTTCTTTGACTGGGCTCATGTCAGTTCATTAGTGCATTTTCATCTGAGTGATCAATTAGTAAGGAATGTAGTGTAGGGACTGCATCAATTTGTGTTGGAGAGAGCTAGCTTATTCACAACGTGGTAGAAGGAAAGATGATTGATATTAACAGGAGGGGGAGGGGGCCAGAATAGCCCAGTAATCTTGGTGATCCTGGCATTGCGGGTTCGAATCTCCGCCAGGCCGTTTCCGTACAGGGGGATTTTTCTCATGGAGTTAACATTGGGTCTGACTCCAGTTCTCATAGGTCTTCAAATGAGACTATAAACTGAGGTTCCGAGTGTGAACGCACGCATAACATCTTGCACACACGTAAAATCCCATCACAACTTTCGGAAGAGAAAGCCAGTTTGGCTGTTGGTATGGATGACACGTTACACATAGCATGCACCTTCCTGAAGTTGGAGTATGGCTGCCTTTATGGCGGGATAAGAAATGGTCATTTACACAAAACCCCACTCCCTTTGTTGGGTAGATGTGATTAATCCTTGCCTGTCTATACAGGGTGTGTCCGCAGGAGTATCACGCTGCGTATGCGGAAAAGAAAAAACAAAAACAGGAGGGGGAGAGGTTACAGGAGGAAAGGGGGTGTAGTTTTGGACATTGTTAGATCAAAACTACAGGATTAGAAAAATTAGACAGCCAGTACTCTGTTATTATCAATATCATTGATGTGTGGTACAATGATTTGAAAGTTATATATGAAAATGTACTGACCCAAACTTTGATATCGTATCAGTCCATGGTATCCATTGTAAGTTAGGGGCAGGGTGGATTCTGGAAATGCAGGCCCATGCATCATTGGCCGTTGCAGTCTGCATCTTATGGGTCGATTCTGTATTGTGCTTGACCAAGCTTGTAGAAATGATTGTCAGGCATAAGTCACATCATTGTTAGGTCAGGTTTGGCTGGTTTCCAAGTTGTTTAATGAAGGGGGGGTGGGGTTGGAGTTGGGAGGGGGGGGGGGGGCCTTAGGGATATTTGATGTCTTCTGTGAAAGGTGGGGGGGGGGGGGGGGGGGGGTGGAGGAGCATAAATTCTATCGTTTCCAGAGAGCTAGATAGACACCACTCAGGAACTAAGCTCACAGCAGTGCATAATGAAGAAATGAACAGGCTTTGACACTTGACTTTCACCTTGGTTTTTTTTTCTTCAAAACTGGGATGGGACATTCACCCAGACGGTCAAACTGCTGTGGGTCATTAGGGAGAATTACTGACCAGTGGCACAGGGAGCGGTCAAGCAGTGGACCGCGGAGGAGGATTAGAGCATTAACAGGGCAGGATTCTGACGTCATTTTAAGTTCATGATGCTTGTTGTTAAAGAACAGAGAGTTAAAGAGAGTGTAAAAAGAGGTGTAGAGAGTAAACAGACCAGAACTTGGACGCCATTAACAGTCCATACATGAAGAGGGTTTGAGAATTAAAAAATCGTTATCGGTTCATGTTATACATTGTGTGAAGGTAGAGGATTAGACAATAGACAGACCAGAAATCAGACATCATTGTGACGAATCTGAGTCCTTGATAATGATATGCATTGTATATATAAACAGGGTTCGTACGCCCCCTTATTTTCTTGAAAAGTGCTTGAGATCTGACATGACCATTTCAAGGCCTGGAAAAGTACTTAAAAATAAGCTGAAGGCCTAACCCCCTGGAAAAGTCCTTGAAATTTCAAAATCGGTCACAATCTGTCCTCTCAAAGCAAGGAAGTGACTGTCACTCAAGAAATGTTTTTTATACGAAATAAATCACAATCTCTGTCACTCCATGTGGCTTCGTGATCGCCGATCCCGTAGCAACCGACAACAGCCTAGCTGAAGCAGAAGGGAAGTAACTCGTCAGTGACTAGTGTTTGACTTACTATAGACGTAAATGTAGAAGCCAACAGAGTTCTTTCCCTTTGGTTACCATCGGGGTTGTGTCGACGGTCGATGTTTTGCGCCAAATAGTGCTACTGAGCCTGCAAGATGGGGAAAGGAGACTGCGTTTTCAATGATATGTGGGCAGAAAAAGATGCTTTCAAAGGTTGGTTAGCTCGTGGGAGAAAACGAACACTCAGCAAGGTGCACATTGTGCAAGAAGAGTTTTAGTATCTCGGGTATGGGCATCAGTGCTGTGAAGAGTCATGCTGATGGAGTGAAACACAAACGGTTGGTGGAACATGAACATGAGAATAAGAGAAATGCCGGTGGTGCCACACAGCTGACCATGCATGGATTCACTCTTGGAAACCGAAACTCCTCACCAAGATCTGAACCACCGGGTGCAAGGCAGGAGACTGGCAGTCAACTGCCTTCAACTTCAAGTTTTACTGCAGTGACAGGGGGGTCTCAAGATGCACCTTCCACATCAGCAGCTGCAGGGTCTTCAAGCAGCTTTTCTAAACAGAAAACGATCGACGAATCGTGCACCAAGAACGATGTCCTAACTGCTGAGGTGTATTGGACTTTGTTTGCCATGGAGAAGCATTACTCTTATCACAGTTTCACTGGTGTTGGGGAGATATTCAAAAAAATGTTTCCATCGTGTTCTGTTGCTGACAAGTTTGCCTGCAGTGAAACGAAGGCCAGGTATTTGAGCACAAATGGTTAATGATTGATAGTAACAGGCTGCTCATAGAGTTTAATAAACATAACTTTGCAAGAAAGTTGTTAATTACTACCCCTTGAATGAAGCTGCTAACCCCTGGAAATTCCCTTGAAAACCCCTTGAACTTTTTTTTCTGATATCTGTGGGAACCTGTATAAAGAGGATTAAGAAATAAAAGCAATAGAACTTTGACATCATTATCAGTCAGTGGTATGCATTGCTAATGAAGAGAATAGAGAATAATCTGTGTAAAAAGAGGATGTTGGAAGAGTTGATGCGGAACTATCACACTATCAGTCCATCGTCCTCAGCGTGGATGAGGAAGATGAGGGGAACAGAAGTATGTTATCATCAGTCCATCACTCTCAGCGTGGATGAGGAAGATGAGGGTAACAGATGGAACAGACGTATCACATCATCAGTCCATCGTTCTCAGCGTGGATGAGGAAGATGAGGGGAACAGATGGAACAGGAGTATCACATCCTCAGTCCTTCATGTAGTGCGGGTGAAGAGGATTAGAAAGGACAGGGAGCAGCTATCTGTCATCTGACGGCATGACAATTCTTATCGATCATTTCAGCGTAGATGGCGGAGGGTCCAGATGGAACAGAAGTATCCTATCATCAGTCCATCATTCTCAGCGTGGATGAGGACGATGAGGGTCACAGATGGAACAGAAGTATCCTATCATCAGTCCATCATTCTCAGCGTAGATGAGGACGATGAGGGGAACAGATGGAACAGAAGTATGTTATCAGTCCATCATTCTCAGCATGGATGAGGATGATGAGGGGAACAGATGGAACAGAAGTATGTTATCATCAGTCCATCATTCTCAGCGTAGATGAGGACGATGAGGGGAACAGATGGAACAGAAGTATCCTATCATCAGTCCATCATTCTCAGCGTGGATGAGGACGATGAGGGTCACAGATGGAACAGAAGTATCCTATCATCAGTCCATCATTCTCAGCGTAGATGAGGACGATGAGGGGAACAGATGGAACAGAAGTATGTTATCATCAGTCCATCATTCTCAGCATGGATGAGGATGATGAGGGGAACAGATGGAACAGAAGTATGTTATCATCAGTCCATCATTCTCAGTGTAGATGAGGACGATGAGGGGAACAGATGGAACAGAAGTATGTTATCATCAGTCCATCATTCGCAGTGTAGATGAGGACGATGAGGGTCACAGATGGAACAGAAGTATGTTATCATCAGTCCGTCATTCTCAGCGTAGATGAGGACGATGAGGGGAACAGATGGAACAGAAGTATCCTATCATCAGTCCATCATTCTCAGCGTGGATGAGGACGATGAGGGTCACAGATGGAACAGAA
>CM031620.1:5584223-5589223 GCA_018398815.1 Conus ventricosus | reverse complement strand
CAGATGTTGCACCTTGAAAGTTGAATTAAGAGAGAGGAAAGAAGAGGGGGGGGGGGGGGGGGTACACTGTGCTGCAGGATATGGTTGCAACTAGAAAACGAGTTGAGACTCGTGTGTGTGTGTGTGTGTGTGTTCATTCAGTATGTTGTTTTTCACAGTAATTGTCTTTTTTTTTTTCTCTTGTTCAATAGCAGCCAGATGAAGTCTCTTATGGAATGCAAGCATCACCACTAGTTTTCTGTAGAAGAACCTTTTACTGCTTTGAAAACATTGTTTCACATTTTCTGTTGGGGGGGGGGGGGGTATTTTGTCTGAATTGCAAAGTGATTGATTATTTTTTCCTAACAAATATATTTACATTCTTTTTCTACATTGATTTTAATTAAAAACAACAACAACATCCGCAGCAACAGCAAAGTAGTAGAGAGTGATTTAGCAATAATGCCATGGGAGACAAAAGCCATCATGATTGTGCAAGGAAACTTGTCTTTGACATGCAGAGATCCCTGACATTAGGTCCTGAAAGGGATGTCTTTACTCACAGCTGGATCTGCGTAACTCTCAACAGTTTTTGAGAGTTTTGCATTTTGCATGAATTTTTTTGGTCATTTTTCAAAACATTCTGTGCATTATTTCTAAAATAATTATATTTTTGTGATGAATGTGTCTATTTCGGGTTTTTAAGCCAACACATTGCTTCAGATAACTAAAATATTGTTGTAAATACCATAATTCCAGGAGATAAGATAAGATAATGTTGCTTATAGCCCAGCCGACCGCAAAGGGCCACATCAGGGCTGTCCATAATTCCAGGAAGAAAACTGTCGATGACCGTTGATCGAAATTCAAGGGAAGGAACTGAAGAGAGTTATAACCAGTTATCCTTTTTATTTTCAGGAGAAGCAAGCATGAAAAGGGGTGGGGTGTGTATGGGAAGGTAGCCACTGTGGTGTCCCCATAAACGTAGTAATACTGAGGATGACAGTAAATGAAGACTGAGCGATCACTTATCTCGTCAGATCCAGGGCAAGATTGCTCGTTCTTCATGTTCGTTGTCCAGAGAGTGTTGGTATCCTGCCTGGAGAAGACCTGAGAGGTCGAAACGTGTTCTGTTTTGTCTTGTGATTCGTTCGTTCATGTTTGGCGGATGTGGTGGTACTGAAATTTTTTGTAAAGATCTGTTTAGATGTCCGCCGGTGGTCGCCTCACTTGCAACTAACGGTTGGGTTTGTGTGCCAGGTTCAGCTACCGTTCCACACAGGTTTCTATGAACTAATCAACTCTGTGTGGTTTGTGTGCCAGGTTCAGCTACCGTTCCACACAGGTTTCTATGAACTAATCAACTCTGTGGTTTGTGTGCCAGGTTCAGCTACCGTTCCACACAGGTTTCTATGAACTAATCAACTCTGTGTGGTTTGTGTGCCAGGTTCAGCTACCGTTCCACACAGGTTTCTATGAACTAATCAACTCTGTGTGGTTTGTGTGCCAGGTTCAGCTACCGTTCCACACAGGTTTCTATGAACTAATCAACTCTGTGGTTTGTGTGCCAGGTTCAGCTACTGTTCCACACAGGTTTCTATGAACTAATCAACTCTGTGTGGTTTGTGTGCCAGGTTCAGCTACCGTTCCACACAGGTTTCTATGAACTGATCAACTCTGTGTGGTTTGTGTGCCAGGTTCAGCTACCGTTCCACACAGGTTTCTATGAACTGATCAACTCTGTGGTTTGTGTGCCAGGTTCAGCTACCGTTCCACACAGGTTTCTATGAACTAATCAACTCTGTGTGGTTTGTGTGCCAGGTTCAGCTACCGTTCCACACAGGTTTCTATGAACTGATCAACTCTGTGTGGTTTGTGTGCCAGGTTCAGCTACCGTTCCACACAGGTTTCTATGAAACTGATCAACTCTGTGTGGTTTGTGTGCCAGGTTCAGCTACCGTTCCACACAGGTTTCTATGAACTGATCAACTCTGTGGTTTGTGTGCCAGGTTCAGCTACCGTTCCACACAGGTTTCTATGAACTAATCAACTCTGTGTGGTTTGTGTGCCAGGTTCAGCTACCGTTCCACACAGGTTTCTATGAACTGATCAACTCTGTGTGGTTTGTGTGCCAGGTTCAGCTACCGTTCCACACAGGTTTCTATGAACTAATCAACTCTGTGGTTTGTGTGCCAGGTTCAGCTACCGTTCCACACAGGTTTCTATGAACTAATCAACTCTGTGGTTTGTGTGCCAGGTTCAGCTACCGTTCCACACAGGTTTCTATGAACTAATCAACTCTGTGTGGTTTGTGTGCCAGGTTCAGCTACCGTTCCACACAGGTTTCTATGAACTAATCAACTCTGTGTGGTTTGTGTGCCAGGTTCAGCTACCGTTCCACACAGGTTTCTATGAACTAATCAACTCTGTGGTTTGTGTGCCAGGTTCAGCTACCGTTCCACACAGGTTTCTATGAACTAATCAACTCTGTGTGGTTTGTGTGCCAGGTTCAGCTACCGTTCCACACAGGTTTCTATGAACTAATCAACTCTGTGTGGTTTGTGTGCCAGGTTCAGCTACCGTTCCACACAGGTTTCTGTGAACTAATCAACTCTGTGGTTTGTGTGCCAGGTTCAGCTACCGTTCCACACAGGTTTCTATGAACTAATCAACTCTGTGTGGTTTGTGTGCTAGGTTCAACTACCGTTCCACACAGGTTTTTATGAACTAATCAACTCTTTGTGGTTTGTGTGCCAGGCCAGGTTCAACTACCGTTCCACACAGGTTTCTATGAACTAATCAACTCTGTGTGGTTTGTGTGCCAGGTTCAACTACCGTTCCACACACTACATGGTGGAGCATGGCTTCTACAACTTCCTCAACTGGTTTGACGACCGGGCCTGGTACCCACTGGGCAGGATTGTCGGAGGAACGGTGAGTTGGCCTGGCCTGCCTTTGTGAACAAAATCCTTGTGGGTTTCTTCATTTTGATTTGATTGATTTAATTTAGAGTCTGTTCACAACGATGGTGATATTAGACTTTAAAAAAAAAAAAAAAAAAAAAAAAAAAAACCCACCTTATACATGTGTGTTTGTGTGTAAGGGCGTTATATGAGAGTGTGTGAGCGCGAGTGTGCGTGTGAGCGCGTGCGTGCATGCGCGCACCCGTGTGTGTATGTGAGAGTGAGAGTGAGACAGAGAGAGAGAGAGAGAGAGTGTGTGTGTGTGTGTGTGTGTGTGTGTGTGTGTGTGTGTGTGCGTGCGTGCGTGTGTGCGTGCGTGCGCGCGCGAGCGCACGCGCGGACACAAATACATGAAAGTTTGCCTATTAACGACCAAACAATAATTATAAACTGATAAATCAATTACAGCAAATGAATAATAACAGAACTCGATATAGCCTTTGCTATATCAATCATTTTTGGGCTGTAAAGAATTTCATGCAAAGCCCCTAATGAAGCAATATCTATCTTTAGAATATTATATAAAGATGTTAGAACTGGACATTCAAAAAGAATATGTTGAATAGATAATGGGAGACCACAAGCGCAATCTACATCCTTAGAAAATTTGGTTTTCCACGAGTTTAAACGCATTTTATAAATTATACTGGACAACGATCTTTGACATAATAACGCTTTCGTTTTTGCAGGAAGTTTTTCATTGTTCATACAATTTTCTAATAGAGAACTGATTTCATGTTTATCCAATTTTAATTTACTATCTGGATTTTTTTCTAAGAGCACCCTCTTTTGCTAATTTATCAGCTATTTCATTTCCACAGATACCACAATGGGATGGGATCCAGCAAAACTCTACAAAAGTTCCTTTCGCCATAACGGAATGTATAATGAATTTTATATCAAAAATGAAGTCTTTCCTTACATTTGCATCCCAATTTCGTAAGCTACAAAGTACAAATTTAGAGTCAACACAGATTAAAATGCTGTAAATTGCCACATTAAGATCAGATATCCAAGATAAGGCCATAAGGATTGCGTATAGTTCAGCAGTGAAAACTGAAAAGTTCCTTCCCAAACAAAATGATTTCTTTACTTTTAAATCGGGAATTACAAATCCAGCTCCTGTATAAGATTCTAAAACTGAACCATCCGTGTAGATTTTAAGATGATGTGGATATGTGTTTTCAAGATGTTCTTTTGCTTCTACTGATATCAAATTGATATTATCTTCTTTTTTAAAGTAGTGTAATCTATATCAAAATTTGGAGAAATATGCTCCCATTGAGGAAACCGTGGGCATAGTTGGAGGTTTTGAAATGGATGTAATATCGATGTCACATTTTCTAAATAAATCATCAGTATAATTTCGAATGGGCTGCAGGTAAGAAATATTCGTGCATATGTGTGTGTGTGAACCCTGCGCTCAAGCACTGTGGCAGAAGAAAGCATTGTTAACTGTCCTGTCCAGTGTGTGCTGTTGATGACGTCTGGTCATGATGTGCACTGGTCTGGTCATGACTGTGCCAAAATGATGGTCTGTCTGGTCAGTGCCTGTGCCAAAATGATGGTCTGTCTGGTCAGTGCCTGTGCCAAAAGATGGTCTGTCTGGTCAGTGCCTGTGCCAAAATGATGGTCTGTCTGGTCAGTGCCTGTGCCAAAATGATGGTCTGTCTGGTCAGTGCCTGTGCCAAAATGATGGTCTGTCTGGTCAGTGCCTGTGCCAAAATGATGGTCTGTGTGTGTTGTTGATGACACTGTCTGGTCAGTGCCTGTGCCAAAACGATGGTCTGTATATGCTGTTGATGACAGTGTCTCTGTCAACGACAGTGCCAAAACGATGGTCTGTATATGCTGTTGATGACAGTGTCTCTGTCAACGACAGTGCCAAAACGATGGTCTGTATATGCTGTTGATGACAGTGTCTCTGTCAATGACAGTGCCAAAACGATGGTCTGTGTATGCTGTTGATGACAGTGTCTCTGTCAACGACAGTGCCAAAACGATGGTCTGTATATGCTGTTGATGACAGTGTCTCTGTCAATGACAGTGCCAAAACGA
>CM031620.1:5569223-5579223 GCA_018398815.1 Conus ventricosus | reverse complement strand
ATGCTTTTCTTTAGTTCTCAAATTTGAGAAAAAGTTTTTGTTTTCTACCAAGATTAATGGCCCCCTTCGAAGATGCTTTTCTTTAGTTCTCAAATTTGAGAAAAAGTTTTTGTTTCTACCAAGATTAATGGCCCCCTTCGAAGATGCTTTTCTTTAGTTCTCAAATTTGAGAAAAAGTTTTTTGTTTCTACCAAGATTAATGGCCCCCTTCGAAGATGCTTTTCTTTAGTTCTCAAATTTGAGAAAAAGTTTTTGTTTCTACCAAGATTAATGGCCCCCCTTCGAAGATGCTTTTCTTTAGTTCTCAAATTTGAGAAAAAGTTTTTGTTTCTACCAAGATTAATGGCCCCCCTTCGAAGATGCTTTTCTTTAGTTCTCAAATTTGAGAAAAAGTTTTTGTTTTCTACCAAGATTAATGGCCCCCTTCGAAGATGCTTTTCTTTAGTTCTCAAATTTGAGAAAAAGTTTTTGTTTCTACCAAGATTAATGGCCCCCTTCGAAGATGCTTTTCTTTAGTTCTCAATTTGAGAAAAAGTTTTGTTTTCTACCAAGATTAATGGCCCCCTTCGAAGATGCTTTTCTTTAGTTCTCAAATTTGAGAAAAAGTTTTTGTTTCTACCAAGATTAATGGCCCCCTTCGAAGATGCTTTTCTTAGTTCTCAAATTTGAGAAAAAGTTTTTGTTTCTACCAAGATTAATGGCCCCCTTCGAAGATGCTTTTTCTTTAGTTCTCAAATTTGAGAAAAAGTTTTTGTTTTTACCAAGATTAATGGCCCCCTTCGAAGATGCTTTTCTTTAGTTCTCAAATTTGAGAAAAAGTTTTTGTTTCTACCAAGATTAATGGCCCCCTTCGAAGATGCTTTTCTTTAGTTCTCAAATTTGAGAAAAAGTTTTTGTTTTCTACCAAGATTAAATGGCCCCCTTCGAAGATGCTTTTCTTTAGTTCTCAAATTTGAGAAAAAGTTTTTGTTTCTACCAAGATTAATGGCCCCCTTCGAAGATGCTTTTCTTTAGTTCTCAAATTTGAGAAAAAGTTTTTGTTTCTACCAAGATTAATGGCCCCCCTTCGAAGATGCTTTTCTTTAGTTCTCAAATTTGAGAAAAAGTTTTTGTTTCTACCAAGATTAATGGCCCCCTTCGAAGATGCTTTTCTTTAGTTCTCAAATTTGAGAAAAAGTTTTTGTTTCTACCAAGATTAATGGCCCCCTTCGAAGATGCTTTTCTTTAGTTCTCAAATTTGAGAAAAAGTTTTTGTTTCTACCAGATTAATGGCCCCCCTTCGAAGATGCTTTCTTTAGTTCTCAAATTTGAGAAAAAGTTTTTGTTTCTACCAAGATTAATGGCCCCCTTCGAAGATGCTTTTTCTTTAGTTCTCAAATTTGAGAAAAAGTTTTTGTTTCTACCAAGATAATGGCCCCCTTCGAAGATGCTTTTCTTTAGTTCTCAAATTTGAGAAAAAGTTTTTGTTTCTACCAAGATTAATGGCCCCCTTCGAAGATGCTTTTCTTTAGTTCTCAAATTTGAGAAAAAGTTTTTGTTTCTACCAAGATTAATGGCCCCCTTCGAAGATGCTTTTCTTTAGTTCTCAAATTTGAGAAAAAGTTTTTGTTTCTACCAAGATTAATGGCCCCCTTACGAAGATGCTTTTCTTTAGTTCTCAAATTTGAGAAAAAGTTTTTGTTTCTACCAAGATTAATGGCCCCCTTCGAAGATGCTTTTCTTTAGTTCTCAAATTTGAGAAAAAGTTTTTGTTTCTACCAAGATTAAATGGCCCCCTTCGAAGATGCTTTTCTTTAGTTCTCAAATTTGAGAAAAAGTTTTTTGTTTCTACCAAGATTAATGGCCCCCTTCGAAGATGCTTTTCTTTAGTTCTCAAATTTGAGAAAAAAGTTTTTGTTTTCTAACCAAGATTAATTGGCCCCCTTCGAAGATGCTTTTCTTTAGTTCTCAAATTTGAGAAAAAGTTTTTGTTTCTACCAAGATTAATGGCCCCTTCGAAGATGCTTTTCTTTAGTTCTCAAATTTGAGAAAAAGTTTTTGTTTCTACCAAGATTAATGGCCCCCTTCGAAGATGCTTTTCTTTAGTTCTCAAATTTGAGAAAAAGTTTTTGTTTCTACCAAGATTAATGGCCCCCTTCGAAGATTGCTTTTCTTTAGTTCTCAAATTTGAGAAAAAGTTTTTGTTTCTACCAAGATTAATGGCCCCCTTCGAAGATGCTTTTCTTTAGTTCTCAAATTTGAGAAAAAGTTTTTGTTTCTACCAAGATTAATGGCCCCCTTCGAAGATGCTTTTCTTTAGTTCTCAAATTTGAGAAAAAGTTTTTGTTTCTACAAGATTAATGGCCCCCTTCGAAGATGCTTTTCTTTAGTTCTCAAATTTGAGAAAAAGTTTTTGTTTCTACCAAGATTAATGGCCCCCTTCGAAGATGCTTTTCTTTAGTTCTCAAATTTGAGAAAAAGTTTTTGTTTCTACCAGATTAATGGCCCCCTTCGAGATGCTTTTCTTTAGTTCTCAAATTGAGAAAAAGTTTTTTGTTCTACCAATGATTAATGGCCCCCTTCGAAGATGCTTTTCTTTAGTTCTCAAATTTGAGAAAAAGTTTTTGTTTTCACCAAGATTAATGGCCCCCTTCGAAGATGCTTTTCTTTAGTTCTCAAATTTGAGAAAAAAGTTTTTGTTTCTACCAAGATTAATGGCCCCCTTCGAAGATGCTTTTCTTTAGTTCTCAAATTTGAGAAAAAGTTTTTGTTTCTACCAAGATTAATGGCCCCCTTCGAAGATGCTTTTCTTTAGTTCTCAAATTTGAGAAAAAGTTTTTGTTTCTACAAGATTAATGGCCCCCTTCGAAGATGCTTTCTTTAGTTCTCAAATTTGAGAAAAAGTTTTTGTTTCTACCAAGATTAATGGCCCCCTTCGAAGATGCTTTTCTTTAGTTCTCAAATTTGAGAAAAAGTTTTTGTTTCTACCAAGATTAATGGCCCCCTTCGAAGATGCTTTTCTTTAGTTCTCAAATTTGAGAAAAAGTTTTTGTTTCTACCAAGATTAATGGCCCCCTTCGAAGATGCTTTTCTTTAGTTCTCAAATTTGAGAAAAAGTTTTTGTTTCTACCAAGATTAATGGCCCCTTCGAAGATGCTTTTCTTTAGTTCTCAAATTTGAGAAAAAGTTTTTGTTTCCTACCAAGATTAATGGCCCCCTTCGAAGATGCTTTCTTTAGTTCTCAAATTTGAGAAAAAGTTTTTGTTTCTACAAGATTAATGGCCCCCTTCGAAGATGCTTTCTTTAGTTCTCAAATTTGAGAAAAAGTTTTTGTTTCTACCAGAATTAATGGCCCCCTTCGAAGATGCTTTTCTTTAGTTCTCAAATTTGAGAAAAAGTTTTTGTTTCTAACCAAGATTAATGGCCCCTTCGAAGATGCTTTTCTTAGTTCTCAAATTTGAGAAAAAGTTTTTGTTTCTACCAGATTAATGGCCCCCTTCGAAGATGCTTTTCTTTAGTTCTCAAATTTGAGAAAAAGTTTTTGTTTCTACCAAGATTAATGGCCCCCTTCGAAGATGCTTTTCTTTAGTTCTCAAATTTGAGAAAAAGTTTTTGTTTCTACCAAGATTAAGGCCCCTACGAAGAGCTTTTCTTATAGTTCCAAATTTGAGAAAAGTTTTTGTTCACCAAGATATGTCCCTTTTCGAAGTGCTTTTCTTTAGTTCCATAAATTTGATGAAAA
The DNA here is from genome assembly GCA_018398815.1 of Conus ventricosus. Classification (NCBI taxonomy): domain Eukaryota; kingdom Metazoa; phylum Mollusca; class Gastropoda; order Neogastropoda; family Conidae; genus Conus; species Conus ventricosus. Next base: position 5,575,502 of record CM031620.1, on the reverse strand, counting down.
AGTTTTTGTTTCCACTCAGATTAATGGCCCCTTTCGAAGATCTATTTCTTTAGTTCTCAAATTTGAAAAAAGTTTTTGTTTCTTACCAAGATTAATGCCCCCTTCGAGATGCTTTACTGTAGTTCTCAAATTTAGAGAAAAAGTTTGTCTTCTAACCAAATGTTAGGCCCCATCGAAGATGTTCATTTTGTTAGTTCGTCAATATTTTGGAAAAAGTTTTTGTTTACCATCAGTTTAATGGCCCCCATTCGTAAGATGCATTTTTTAGTTCCAAATTTGAGAAAAAGTTTTTGTTTCTACAGTAAGAATACTAAGAAAGAAAGGAAAGTGACAAGTAAAAGCTCACATTGGATCTTCACATGAATAGTTTTGCCAGATTTAATGATTCCATTATTATGTAATAAATGTTATCCCTTTCAGGTTTTGCCCCATTTCTCTCACTTTTCTTTTACTTCTCTGTGTTTTTACAAACTTCAGCTGATTGACTGAGTGAATGTAATCGCGAGTTCAATTTAAAAAAGTCTACAAATGCTCAAATGTTAGGGACGACCAATGTTACACTGTTCATATTTGTTAACTTGTTCGTTTGCAGTAGTTTATTGGAAGCAAACTAGTTTTTGAGTTAATCGTTTTGTGGCATATTCTAGCACTGCATTTGTCTTCAGCAAGCTAACAGTGTGTGTGTGACACAGGTGTGGGATGTGGTCTGCTTTCGATGCAGTGTCGTGCTTTGGTGTGGTGTGGTGGCACCAGGTTGAGACTTAAGGACATTGATCGCACCCACATGGAAAAGTTGCAATTTACTGCAGTTTAGTCAAATGACCTCTTACCTCCCCCGGCCCCCCCCCCGCCCCATTTCTCCCTCCACGCTCCCCCTTCTACCACTCTCTGCCTCCGCTTCAGTAACAAACAGGTAAACAGAAGGGAGTTTAAAGATACAACCTGCCAGAAGAGTCTGTGACCACCAAGTTGTTTTTTATTTGTTTGTTTGTTTGTCCCTTGCGGTTTTTGCTCTAAACTTGACAGGCAGCACACACTGGTAGTGTCCTTTTGTGTCATCACTGCATTGTTCTTTGTCTTCCCCTGTGTGCATGTCTGTGTGTGTGTATCACTCTATGTGTGTGTGTGTGTGGTGTGTGTGTGTGTGTGTGTGTGTGTGTGTGTGTGTGTGTGTGATTCTTTTTGTGGTTTACAGCATGCTGTTGATGTATTAAGCGAGCATTGTAGCGCATGGAAGCTTTATGTTAATGTAGCAAAAACAAAGGGTGTAGTCTTTAATGGACGCAGTAATCCTAGAAAAAAGCTCAAGTTCAAAAACCAGTCCATAGAAATAGTACACACTTTCAAATACTTAGGTATAATCTTTAGCAGAACAAGAAATTTTTATAAATGTAAGAAGTATTTGTATGACCAAGGGCAATGTGCAATGTTTTCTTTACTAACGATGGCAAGATTTCAAAATTTGCCCATAAACATTGTACTGGACAAATACTAATCAATGGTTCTGCCTGTGCTTTTTATATGGCTGTGAAATTTGGGGATATAGTAATTTAAACTAAAGCAAATGGAAAGTTTTCAGCTTAAATTTTTTAAACATCTTTTTCATTTAAATCGTTCTACTAAAACAGAACTAATATATGGAGAACTAGGAATGTATCCTGTTTCACTTTCAGTTCAAGTATATGCACGAATGATAAAATTCTGGTCATCCTTACTTTCACCACAAACAAATATTCATCTAGATTGTATTAAGTATTATATGATTTATACAGAAATCTGGTTTTTACATCTAGGTGGTTGATGTGTATAGGGAATATCCTTATTGAAACAGGATTCAACTTTGTGTGGGAGACACAAAAGTTTTCATCTGTTCACATTTTCTGTCGAAAGGTTTGTAATTCATTAGAAGATGTTTACATACGTGCGTGGAACGATGCTTTAGAATCTAGTAATAAGTGTTTATTTTATAGGAATTTTAAAACAGAGTTTTGCCATGAAAAATATATTGAAATGTTGCCTGATGTTTCTATATACCATTACCAACTAATTTGGTTCCGCTGTGGTAATCATAAACTCATGATCGAAACTGGCAGACAATTTGGAATACCTCATGATGAACGATTCTGTTGGGACTGCGACCAGAATGACCTTGGCGACGAATTTCATTTTGTAATGAATGCAGCAAATATGATGATATTAGAAATAAGTTTATACCAAAACAATTTACATGTATAAAGTCCGTATTCAACGATTGTCGTTTGCTCTGTGGTAATAAGAAAGTGTTGCTAAACTTCGTGAAGTTTTTAAAACTTAGTAATTATCGAGAAAATTTTTGGATGTTTGATGTGTTCCATTTACATTTGTTTATTTTGTTTTAAGTCCTCCATGCCCCAAAAGGGGTCACAGGATTAAATGTTTGAATCTTTTTGTGTGTGTGTGTGTGTGTGTGAGTGTGTGTGTGTGTGTGTGTGTGTGTGTGTGTGTGTGTGTGTGTGTGTATGTTTGAGTTAGTGTGTAAGTGAATGTGAGCACATGTAGGGCTGTAGGAGAAGGGAAACAACAACAACTGACAAATGGTGAAGTGACAGAAATACAGAGCTGATGCGAGGAGAGGGGGGAGGATGTGGGGAAGGAGGGAGGGGGTAGAACGGGGTCGGAGAGTGGGACTCTGGAGTGAAAGCACGCATGTTATTCCATAAAACATTTCAACTTTTGTTACTCTCGCTGTTATGGATTAAGATTTTAGCAGTTTTGAGTTTGTCACGTTTCTTGATGTACATATATGTTCAAGTTAAAAAAAAAAAAGTTTCATTTCCAATATACCAAATCAACATGTGGCAGTTAATTGTCTTTGATTTTCAACTGTATATTCTGTTAAATATCTTTTAAACTTTGATTTTCAACTGTATATTCTGCCAAATATCTTTTAAACTTTTTGTTTCTGAATTGAATTTGTCAGAAACAGAGTTTCAGTGTCGTGTTGATCAGATTGTGCTGGGAGGCTGTCCCTGGGCAGTGTATGAACGCTGTATGAGAGCCCTTCAAACAGGCATCTCAATTTCCATCCTGGGTAGTTTGATAAAGACAGGTCCTATTTCATTACTGCAAGCCGTGGACCAAGGCCCCTGTGGCTGTGGGATATATCATGTAATGGGATTACAGGGTGGTTTAAAAAAAAAAAAATTAATGCAGTGTGTGTCTGTGTGTGTGTCTGTGTCTGTGTGTTACATATGCTGTGCGTGCATGCATCAGTTTGGGTGGTTATATATGTGTGTGTGTAATGTTTGTGTGTGTGTGTGTGTGTGCGTGTGCGTGTGCGTGTGCGTGTGTGTGTGTGTGTGTGTGTGTGCGTGCGTGTGTGTGTGTGTGTGTGCGTGCATGCACACATGTATGCATTTTGAGTAAGAATTGGGTGGTGGTGGTGGTGATGGTAGTGGTTAAGCTAGAGAAATGAGGAAGAAAGGCTGAGATGATTGATGCATTTGAAAAAGGACTCTGTGGTTTTGTAATGTTCAAGCAAGAATCTTCAGAACTAGAGAACAGGAGAAAAGGGAGAACACAAATGACAGAGTGGAAAGAGAAAGAGAGTATCCACATACAACCGACTTCACCTTGTATGCAGGCATGGGAGGAGGAATTTCATCTCGACCATGTCCTGACCACTTTAAAATCTGTCGATCTTTTGACTAGACTTGACCATCTGTTAACGTCGTCACCATGTTCACCGTAACCTGGATGGCAGAGCGATTTAAAAAAAATTAACAGATCGTGGTCAAAGACCCATACTTTTACTCTTTAAAAAAAAGTCTCGTTCTGTTCTTTAACTGTCAGACACTGTGTCAGTGAATACCTGTTTCATGTTATACACACATGCAGGTGAATGGGAATCATAATGTACAGTAACCAAATAGACAGTCTACCACCTCAACATAGTTTGCACTGGGTTTGCTCCAAGTGGCGCTGAAGCCTTCTGCAAGTCCAGGGGTGTTCACACTGTCAGACGGGAGTTCTCTAGTTTCACTTCAGAGATGTGCGGTGGCCAAAAAGGTATTTTGGGATATGTGGAGGGGAGGGGGCGGGGGACTGGAATAGAACTTTGCCCATTTTTGCAGAATTGTGGAGGTGGGATTCTTGTAAACCAATCGGACAGTCTAAAACAAGTTTTGGTGAGAGGAAGGGAGGGTGGGTGGGGTGGGGTTGAGGTGGGAGTGGGAAGGATAGGGAGTGGGGGAGGGGGAGAGATGGTGCATGATGAACGCATTGTGTTATCTGTGACATTCAGGGATGCTTTTATGACAACTTTCTCTGTATTCCCCACTCGACACACACTGCAGTCCTCCACACAGAGTATGTTTGTAGTTACAAAAAGGTGCTTTCAGATTTATATGTTGTTTGTCTAAATTGGCCAGGGAGGGGTCTAGGGTGTTTGGGGAACTCTTGGAGCACACCCTTCTCCCCTTTCTATCCTCTCCATTCATGCCTGAAAACATTATGTACTTGCCTGTGTGTGCGCAAATAGTGGTATTTCTCCGCGCAGACAGATTTTACATGCCTGCATATGCATGAACACATATTAGTGATATTCATTCACACAGAGTTTACATGCCTGCATATGCATGAACAGATATTAGTGATATTCATTCACACAGACACAGTTTACATGCCTGCATGTGCATAAACATGTGTTAGTAATATTCATCACACAGACAGAGTTTACATGCCTGCATATGTATAAACAGATATTAGTGATATTCATTCACACAGACAGACTTTACATGCCTGCATATGCATGAACACATATTAGTGATATTCATTCACACAGACAGAGTTTACATGCCTGCATATGTATGAACACATATTAGTGATATTCATTCACACAGACAGACTTAACATGCCTGCATATGCATGAACGCATATTAGTGATATTCATGCACACAGACAGAGTTTACATACCTGCATAAACACATATTAGTGATATTCATTCACACAGACAGACTTTACATGCCTGCATATGCATGAACACATATTAGTGATATTCACAGAATCACACAGAGTTTTACATGCCTGCATATGCATGAACACATATTAGTGATATTCATTCACACAGACAGATTTGACTTGCCTGCACAAGCACAAACAGATGCTAGTGATGCTCATTCACACAAAAGCCTCCACCTCACCTTCCCCCCCCCCCCCCCCCCCCCCCCCCCCCCCCATCTGACAGCCACTTTGAAGGTGTTGTGTTGTGCTGTGGGGTGGGCAGGTGTACCCCGGACTGATGGTCACCTCGGGCACCATCCACTGGTTCCTGCACCTGCTGAACATCCCCGTGCACATCCGCGACATCTGCGTCTTCCTGGCCCCCATCTTCAGCGGCATGACTGCCCTAGCTGTCTACCTCTTCACCAAGGAGGTCTGGAGCCAGGGGGCGGGGCTCTTCGCCGCATGCTTCATCGCCATTGGTCAGTGGCTGCGTCTGCCGTCTTCTCTTGTGGGATTTGGTCTTTTGGGGTGGGTTGGTGTGTGGGATTTGGTCTTTTGGGGTGGTTGGTTTGTGGATTTGGTCTTTTGGGTTGGTTGGTTAGTGGGATTTGGTCTTTTGGGGTGGGTTGGTTTGTGGGATTTGGTCTTTTGGGGTGGGTTGGTCTGTGGATTTGGTCTTTTGGGGTGGGTTGGTCTGTGGGATTTGGTCTTTTGGGGTTGGTTGGTTTTGGGATTTGGTCTTTTGGGGTGGGTTGGTCTGTGGGATTTGGTCTTTTGGGGTTGGTTGGTTTGTGGGATTTGGTCTTTGGGGGTTGGTTGGTCTGTGGGATTTGGGGTTGGTTGGTTAGTGGGATTTGGTCTTTTGGGGTGGGTTGGTCTGTGGGATTTGGTCTTTTGGGTTGGTTGGTTTGTGATTTTTGTCGTTGCTGTTATTGTGATTTTAGGATGTATGTTTGTTTTCTTTTTTTTCCCCAAAAAAAGTTGTCTTAATTGTGGGATGTACCATGCAGTGGTTTTTTTTTTTTTTTTTTTTTTTTTTTTGCAGTTAGTCAAAGTTGAACATGTTGTGTTTTTTCAGTATTAACTTATTGAAATGACTTTGAAAGACATCAGTTCTTCCCGTCTGTCAGATGTCCTTTTTAAAATCAACTGTCGTTTCTGTTCTTTTCTCAGAAATTCCCTTGGTGAGACCAGCAACCATTCTTCTTTGTCAGATGTTCACTTAAAAGTACAAGCACCACCAGTTCTCTTACATTAGGTTTTCACCAAAACAAAAAAAAGAAACACCTACTACAA
>CM031620.1:5491723-5564223 GCA_018398815.1 Conus ventricosus | reverse complement strand
ATGTGTGTGTTAATATCAGGATAGTTAGTGACTTGGTGACTGTGTCGTTTCCTCACTCTGTTTTCGTTTCAAGAAAGGAAAATATTTGCTGCGCCATCTTTTGTGTGTGTGGGTGTAAGAGAGCAGTCCCTTGAAGTAAGTTCTTCACAAAACACAGAGGAAAACCATATCAAAATACAATCAGTTATATATTTTTTTTATGAGACACTTTTCAAATGTAATGTTGCAGAGTTTGGCTGGGTTTCAAGTTTTCTCTCAGACAGTCAAAATGGAAGAACTTGTTGATGTGATAGTACACAGAGTTACTTTCTGGCAAACAGTTTGTTGCCTGATTCTCCAGTTGAAACACACTTGACCATTTCATTGTGTTTATGACCAACACATGCATTTCCTAGGAGCCCTGTGTATATTTTGCTAGAAAGTGTAAGCTTTGTAGTCTGCGAGAACACGTTGTAGTGGGATTCAGAGTAAGTGCCATGAAAGGAGACATTGAAATGAAAAGCATTTCATCATAGAAGTGTGGTCACTGATTGACATTACAATGACAGACAAATGTGAAAAGAACAGTGCTAGCAAGGCGGAAGGGCCAAGGTCACACCTTCGCATGGTTGTGGTAATCCCACCAAGAGGTTTGGGCACTGACAGGAGGCATGTAACCCAAGGGAGCGAAACTCCTGGCATGGCTTCCACAGCAGTGTCGGTATTATATTGAATCGCTGGTACGGGCTGTGGTAACACAGAACAGCTCCTGGTCCTGACATAATGCCGCTGAAAAACTTGCACAGTGTGGGGTCTGGATCCCCGAAGAAGCTCCCCCCCCCCCCCCCCCCACCTCCACCAACCCCCAACCCACCCCAAGTTTCCCAACCCCTTAATATGCTTTCCCTCTCCTTCCTGCCTGCCTCCTTCCCCACCGGACAAGAGGGGGAGGGAAGATTGTGCAGCGTTTGACAGCTGTTGCCCCATTGTGCGTGTGAAGAGAAGTGAGGATGGGTGGTATTGATTGGGATCACCTGTGCCACATCAGATGTCGGTGTCTGCCGCTGGTGATGGTGCAGGGCAAGATGAAGCCCTGGCCAGGTGGCCAGAAACAGCAGCAGGCTTCACACTGTTCCATTGATTTTTTTTTTTGTCTTTCCACCTGAAGGCTGTAAATCACGAAGGGCTGTCAAGTCAAGGGGGTGGGGGGGGGGGGGGGGGGGGGGGGGGGGCATTCTGTACCTCTGGCTTTTCCAAACCAGCTTGTGTGTGTGTGTGTGTGTGTGTGTGTGTGTGTGATTTCTTTGTGTGTGGTATAAGTGTGATTTACAGATTGACTGTGTGTGTCTTTCTATGTGTGTGTGGGAGTTATGGATGCTTATCTGTGTACATTCAGGTATGTAGCAAAAGTGTGGGGTATAGCCTCTGTGCGTGGTGTGTGTGTGTGTGTGTGGTGTGTGTGGTGTGTGTGTGTTCATGATGCTTATCTGTGTACATTCAGGTATGTACAAAAGTGTGGGATTAGCTCTGTGTGTGTGTTGTGTGTGTGTGTGTGTGTGTGTGTGTGTGTGTGATTCTTTGTGTGTGGTAAAAGTGTGATTTACAGATTGACTGTGTTGTCTTTCTGTGTGTGTGTGGATTCATGGATGCTTATCTGTGTACATTCAGGTATGTAGCAAAAGTGTGGGGTATAGCCTCTGTGGTGTGTGTGTGTGTGTGTGTGTGTGTGTGTGTGTGTGTGTGTTCATGGATGCTTATCTGTGTACATTCAGGTATGTAGCAAAAGTGTGGGTATAGCCTTGTGTGTGTGTGTGTGTGTGTGTTGTGTGTGGTGTGTGTGTGTGGCATGTGTTGTGTACATCAGGTTGTGATGCTGGGTAGTGTGTGTGTGTGTGTGTTTGTGTGGCTGTGTGTGTTGTGTGTGAGCATGCCTGTGTGTGTGCACACGTGTGAGGCTTGGCAGTTGAAAGCTACAGTGTGTACATTGGTGTCTTTGCGTGTACATACTCATGAGGAGTGGGGAAAGGAGAGTTGGTGAGAGTAGTGGGTGTGCAGGTGATGTATCATATATTTGTAACAGGTGTGCGAGTGTGTGAAGGGTCAATATTGGAAACAGCTCTCAGGTGTTTAAAAGCCCTTCAGAAGTATCTTCTCTTTTTGTTTTTTGTTTTTTTCTTTTGTGTCATCTTTGTGCCACTCCAGTGAACACGCCCCAGGTTGCACATCACATCCTGTCCACAGTCACACTATGCCTGTCCTGTGTCATCTTTGTGCCACTCCAGTGACGTCATCCCACACTGCTCATCACGCCCTGTCCACAGTCACACTATGCCTGTCCTGTGTCATCTTTTGTGCCACTCCAGTGACGTCATCCACACTGCTCATCACGCCCTGTCCACTGTCACACTATGCCTGTCCTGTGTCATCTTTGTGCCACTCCAGTGACGTCATCCCACACTGCTCATCACGCCCTGTCCACAGTCACACTATGCCTGTCATGTGTCATCTTTGTGCCACTCCAGTGACCTCATCCACATGCTCATCACGCCCTGTCCACAGTCACACTATGCCTGTCCACGTCACACTATGCCTGTCCTGTGTCATTTTTTGTGCCACTTCAGTCACGTCATCCCACACTGCTCATCATGCCCCCCCCCCCCCCCCCCCTGTCCACAGTCACACTATGCCTGTCGTGTGTCATTTTTTGTGCCACTCCAGTGACATCATCCCACACTGCTCATCACGCCCTGTCCTGTGTCACACTATGCCTGTCGTGTGTCATCTTTTGTGCCACTCCAGTGACGTCATCCCACACTGCTCATCACGCCCTGTCCACAGTCACACTATGCCTGTCATGTGTCATCTTTTGTGCCACTCCAGTGACGTCATCCCACACTGCTCATCACGCCCTGTCCACAGTCACACTATGCCTGTCCTGTGTCATCTTTTGTGCCACTCCAGTGACGTCATCCCACACTGCTCATCACGCCCTGTCCACAGTCACACTATGCCTGTCGTGTCACACTGTACCTGTCATGTCACAACCCCGGCACCAGCCATCCACAGGGAGAATGGATGTCGGGTCAACAGGAAGCAACCCACCAAAGTAGACACTGCACTGCTGCTGAGTCACTTTGATGGTGTTCAGTGCTGCCTTTTTCTGATAGCAGCATATGCATGACACAGTATGCTAAGCCCCCTAATGGTGACAGTAATTGTTCAGTGGCCGACCCAGATGGAGTCAGTGTGCGTGCTGAGCCCCCTAATGGTGACGGTAATTGTTCAGTGGCCGACCCAGATGGAGTGAGTGTGCCTGCTAAGCCCCCTAATGATGACAGTAATTGTTCAGTGGCCGACCCAGATTGAGTGAGTGTGCCCCAACATCGGTCCGCTGAAAGTCCCATTAACTTGCTGATACTGGCGACCTTGACATAGTGATCACCAAAGGCATAAACGCAGAGAGGAAAATAAAAACATTTACCATGAGAGCCACAGAACTTAAGACTTCTTTTCAACACTGGCGCATGGCTGACGAGGATGTGGATGATGAAGCGGATGACTGTGGAGTTTCCATTCTGGGCTGGTCTGAAACTGCATGGCAGGGCTGTACTCTGTTCTTGCTTTCACAATGTATCACGACATCAGCCAGCCCTCCAAAAGATACAGATACCTGCAGTGTTGGACAGGATGCTTGAGCAGTGCTCTGAGATGCATCCATTTAGTGGATGAAACTCGACTGTGTGGTCCCAGGCTTCCCAGCTAAACATAGCAAACACAGTTCTAACATAGCAAACACAGTTCTGGGCTGGAGTTAGTCATGGGCCCAAGATTCACATACATACAATGGCTCTGGCGAGAATTTAACCTCTAACCACCAGACGGGAATCTGTGATGCTAACAACTTTGGCCTGGTGGCAAGTATGCCATTATTAGTATGAGAATAGAATGGTTGGTTTGTAAGGCGAGAAACTCCAACATCATGAAGCTGTGCCTGGTAGTTGAGACCTTTTAATCATCAGAGTGAACTCAAGTGTTTAAAACATCAAAGGAATTTTGTTTTATCTTGATCAAGGCTTTAATCTGTGCCTAAGCCCCTCCCCCTTCCTCTCTCTCTCTCCTCTCTCTCTCTCTCTCTCTCTCCTCTTTCTCTCTCTTTCTCTCTCTCTCTCTCTCTCTCTCTCTCTCTCTCTCTCTCTCTCTCTCTCTCTCTCAGTACATTCCACGTTACTTACCACTCACTATAACACATATTCTTAGAGTGTTGCAACTTACATGATATGAGACGTTAAAGCTTTACAGCAAACTTCATGAAAACCTTATTCAGAGATGTTCCACCTGATGTGATTTTTTAGTTTCTTAAAGAGACAAACATTTTTCATACGACTTAGGATTTTATGGAAGAAAAATTGTAAAGCAGTTACGCATGTTTTTAGTTTTTGATGAGCTCTGTAAATGCATTTGTTCTTTTCTTTTTTTTTTTCCTGTTTTTTGTGTGCTTTTTTTTTGTAACTGTGTTAAGAATTGACATCAGTGAGGTGACAATCCTGATTTGGGCCTTGGCAGTCAGCTGGGCTATAAGCTACATGAATTGAACCCCCCCCCCCCCCATCCCCCCTTATCTCTCTCTCTTTTTTTAAGGATATCAAGTGCATCCTTTGCAGCGCTAACTATTACAAGTGTCCAGCAAAACCTGTGCCGCACACAAAACCGGAACAGATGCCTACATATGAAATGAACATGTGTACATGTGGTGTACTTACACATGCCTGCACACACTAGTGCATGCACACTCACACACACACACACACACACACACCACACACACACACACACACACACACACACACACACAAAACTTTGTATATGCACACACACATACACACACAGAGGCACATGCACTTAAATATTTCTGCACACACACACACACACACACACACACACACACACACACACACACACACACACACTGCAGTTTGTGCTTCATGAAAGGCCTCGGTGCACAATATGAATAAATGAATAAATAAAAGAGGATATGGCAATAGGGAATGATGGTCAGTGCACTAACTATACATGTTTTTGATAAAGACATGCGTATTGATTAGATAGGGAATGATGGTCAGTGCACTAACTATACATGTTTTTGATAAAGACATGCGTATTGATTAGATAGGGAATGATGGTCAGTGCACTAACTATACATGTTTTTGATAAAGACATGCGTATTGATTAGATAGGGAATGATGGTCAGTGCACTAACTATACATGTTTTTGATAAAGACATGCGTATTGATCAGATAGGGAATGATGGTCAGTGCACTAACTATACATGTTTTTGATAAAGACATGCGTATTGATTAGATAGGGAATGATGGTCAGTGCACTAACTATACATGTTTTTGATAAAGACATGCGTATTGATCAGATAGGGAATGATGGTCAGTGCACTAACTATACATGTTTTTGATAAAGACATGCGTATTGATTAGATAGGGAATGATGGTCAGTGCACTAACTATACATGTTTTTGATAAAGACATGCGTATTGATTAGATAGGGAATGATGGTCAGTGCACTAACTATACATGTTTTTGATAAAGACATGCGTATTGATCAGATAGGGAATGATGGTCAGTGCACTAACTATACATGTTTTTGATAAAGACATGCGTATTGATCAGATAGGGAATGATGGTCAGTGCACTAACTATACATGTTTTTGATAAAGACATGCGTATTGATTAGATAGGGAATGATGGTCAGTGCACTAACTATACATGTTTTTGATAAAGACATGCGTATTGATTAGATAGGGAATGATGGTCAGTGCACTAACTATACATGTTTTTGATAAAGACATGCATATTGATTAGATAGGGAATGATGGTCAGTGCACTAACTATACATGTTTTTGATAAAGACATGCGTATTGATTAGATAGGGAATGATGGTCAGTGCACTAACTATACATGTTTTTGATAAAGACATGCGTATTGATTAGATAGGGAATGATGGTCAGTGCACTAACTATACATGTTTTTGATAAAGACATGCATATTGATTAGATAGGGAATGATGGTCAGTGCACTAACTATACATGTTTTTGATAAAGACATGCGTATTGATTAGATAGGGAATGATGGTCAGTGCACTAACTATACATGTTTTTGATAAAGACATGCGTATTGATCAGATAGGGAATGATGGTCAGTGCACTAACTATACATGTTTTTGATAAAGACATGCGTATTGATTAGATAGGGAATGATGGTCAGTGCACTAACTATACATGTTTTTGATAAAGACATGCGTATTGATTAGATAGGGAATGATGGTCAGTGCACTAACTATACATGTTTTTGATAAAGACATGCGTATTGATTAGATAGGGAATGATGGTCAGTGCACTAACTATACATGTTTTTGATAAAGACATGCGTATTGATTAGATAGGGAATGATGGTCAGTGCACTAACTATACATGTTTTTGATAAAGACATGCGTATTGATTAGATAGGGAATGATGGTCAGTGCACTAACTATACATGTTTTTGATAAAGACATGCATATTGATTAGATAGGGAATGATGGTCAGTGCACTAACTATACATGTTTTTGATAAAGACATGCGTATTGATTAGATAGGGAATGATGGTCAGTGCACTAACTATACATGTTTTTGATAAAGACATGCGTATTGATTAGATAGGGAATGATGGTCAGTGCACTAACTATACATGTTTTTGATAAAGACATGCGTATTGATTAGATAGGGAATGATGGTCAGTGCACTAACTATACATGTTTTTGATAAAGACATGCGTATTGATTAGATAGGGAATGATGGTCAGTGCACTAACTATACATGTTTTTGATAAAGACATGCGTATTGATTAGATAGGGAATGATGGTCAGTGCACTAACTATACATGTTTTTGATAAAGACATGCGTATTGATTAGATAGGGAATGATGGTCAGTGCACTAACTATACATGTTTTTGATAAAGACATGCGTATTGATTAGATAGGGAATGATGGTCAGTGCACTAACTATACATGTTTTTGATAAAGACATGCGTATTGATTAGATAGGGAATGATGGACAATGCACTAACTATACATGTTTTTGATAAAGACATGCATATTGATTAGATAGGGAATGATGGACAATGCACTAACTATACATGTTTTTGATAAAGACATGCATATTGATCAGATCTTTTATTTCATTTCGATATTTGTTGAAGAATACTTGTACCAATGTAAATTGAACAGAAATATGCCTGTTGTGTGAGCTTTTGTTAACAAGCTGAAATAACAGATACGATATGAAGTGTACATAGCATGCAAAATATGATACATAACGATTTGTCAAACAAGCTGCTTAAAAGACTTTCTTCTTTTGAATTAAACAGGAGTAACGAATTTATCTGTTTTAGATATTTAAGGGGAAAAAGAAGAGAGAAATAAACCCCCTTGACATATGACAGGTATTATTACTTGGTTGTTTCCAGTACAATGCAGGCCCGGTGTGCATGTAATCCATAGGACTTCACTGACAGTGATCTAACCCCACCTGCACTGGCTTCTCTTGGAAGTGACTGCATTGACCTGATGAAACCTCTTCCTCTACTTGCCTTTTCATCTCTTTGTTGACAGTGTGGTGGCCTGACTGTCTGTCTGTGTGCCTGTCTGTCTGTCTGTGTGCCTGACTGTCTGTCTGTGTGCCTGTCTGTCTGTCTGTGTGCCTGACTGTCTGTCTGTGTGCCTGACTGTCTGTCTGTGTGCCTGACTGTCTGTCTGTATGCCTGACTGTCTGTCTGTGTGCCTGACTGTCTGTCTGTGTGCCTGACTGTCTGTCTGTGTGCCTGTCTGTCTGTATAACTGTCTGTGTGCCTGACTGTCTGTCTGTGTGCCTGACTGTCTGTCTGTGTGCCTGACTGTCTGTCTGTGTGCCTGACTGTCTGTCTGTGTGCCTGACTGTCTGTCTGTATAACTGTCTGTGTGCCTGACTGTCTGTCTGTGTGCCTGACTGTCTGTCTGTGTGCCTGACTGTCTGTCTGTGTGCCTGACTGTCTGTCTGTATGCCTGACTGTCTGTCTGTGTGCCTGACTGTGTGCCTGACTGACTGTGTGCCTGACTGACTGTGTGCCTGACTGTCTGTCTGTGTGCCTCGGACTGTCTGTCTGTGTGCCTGACTGTCTGTCTGTATGCCTGACTGTCTGTCTGTGTGCCTGACTGTCTGTGTGCCTGACTGTCTGTGTGCCTGACTGACTGTGTGCCTGACTGTCTGTCTGTGTGCCTGTCTGTCTGTGTGCCTGACTGTTTATCTGCAGGTCTGTCTCTATTATGTGTGTATCCTGTTTCGGGAGTTATGCGGATGTGCTTGTTGTGGTTGTTGGGGTTTTTTGTATCCTTTTTTAAGGTCCTTTTTGAGTTTCATGTTCGGACTCGGTTTTGGTTTTTGTTTTTCTAACATTATAACTATATAAGAAATACTACTATCCATTCTGTACTTTTTTGTGTCATGTAATTTGAATAAGTATGTTAAAACAAAAACAACAACAACAACACATGATCCCAATACGCCAATCTGGCCATGAATACCTTGCTTGCGTTTGTGTGACCTACTTCCATGATTGTGTATCTGTGTGTGCCTAGGCATGTGTGCCTGTGTATGCATGCAAGTGTGTCTGTGATGTATGTGTGTGTGTGTGTGTGTGCCTCTTGCATACATTTGTGCATGTGTGCCTGTGTATGCATGCAAGTGTGTCTGTGATATTGTGTGTGTGTGTGTGTGCCTCTTGCATACATTTGTGCATGTGTGCCTGTGTATGCATACAAGTGTGTCTGTGATGTATGTGTGTGTGTGTGTGCCTCTTGCATACATTTGTGCATGTGTGGTTGCGCGTTTGCATGTGTGTGTGAACATCTATGAATGCTTGCATATATGCATGCACCAGATCTGAACAGCAAATGTGAGGGCAGTCTGTTTGGACATTATGTTAGATTGGCAGTTCAGAAGATGGTTGCTGATTCTGAATTCTAATAATTGTTGAGAGTACTTTAACATAGCGTTAATCCACTGCTAAAGACCAAGCTGTAAACGCTTTACAATCCACACCATCATTCACACAATGAGCTGCCTATCTGGTGTAAACGCTTTACAATCCACACCATCATTCACACAATGAGCTGCCTATCTGGTGTAAACGCTTTACAATCCACACCATCATTCACACAATGAGCTGCCTATCTGGTGTAAACGCTTTACAATCCACACCATCATTCACACAATGAGCTGCCTATCTGGCTAAAGCAAACAGAAGAGCTGCCTGCCAGTGCTTCATTCATTCGTTTCCCATGTCATTCAGTCAATATTAGTCACTCAATTTTCTTTTCTTCATTCTTTTGATTTGTCACACAGGGTTGCATGCTATGTGTAACATGTCATCCATACCAACGGCCAAACTGGCCTTCTCTTCTGCAAGCTGGTGATGGGATTTTTATGTGCGTGCAAGATGTTACAGGGAACCACAGTTTATAGTCTCATTCGAAGCACTTTTTGGTAATGGCGTCAGAACCAGTGTTAACTCCCAGGGAAAATCCTCTAGTACTGAAGCAGCTGGGCAGAGATTCAAACCCACAACCCTAATATCACCAGGATTATGAGTCCAGCGCTCTACCAACTGAGTTAGAACTGGGAGAAAAAAAAAAGAAAAAGAAGGAAAGAGAAAAAAGGAACCCAATCCCAGGTGCATACACACACTGCGTGACATGTCGGTACAAGGTTCCAGACAAGCTGACCCTGATTGGCCATCCAGTGACTCGGTCCCCGGTCATCGGATGCAACTGTTGTTTCACCTTTTCCTTGACGCACCGTTTGATAGTTAGGGCAACTCAGTCGACCTGTTTACAACACGCTGTGCGATAGTTATGGCAACACTGCCATACTTCTTGGACGAGCCGTATCGCCGTTCCATCACAACTATAAAAAAATCCCCTGTTGTCTCATCTCTGGACTAAGGATGCAGCTGCCGTAAATCTTTAGAACAGGGTTCTATCCATTGGAAAAATTAAGTTTGCATGCACCAGCGATGACCTTAGTGACCCCAGAGTAGTCAAAACAAAGAGATACTAGCCAAATAAACGTAAACAAGACTGTGTTGTCCTGCGTTTCAGTTATGTTGATTCCATATCTTCACATTGCTGTTTTACCTAAAATGCATTCAAGTGAATGCTTATTGCACAGTTTGCTTTTTTCCTTTTCCGTTGATATATAACAATAGGTTGTTACGTTTATATTTGGGGACATAAAATGAAATCCAAAAGTGCGAAAATCATGCGTCTGCAACGGTTATAAGTGCGTGCGGAGCACGCAGTAGCAGGGAAGAGACTGAAGCGCAACATCTCACACATCTCCACTGGTGCAAACACACTCCCTCCCCACCATTCCCTTCCATGTACATGAATGTGTCTGTGTGTGTGCACAGGACCACTGCCTCGCCCTCCCTTTCCATGACATTACCTAGACAAGCAAACATGGAATGCTTGTGTACGGCAAGCTGGTGGACTGGAGTATTTGTGATCTGAGCTGAATGATTGGTTTAGTAAATGTTAGCCATATTTAAACATATGTTTTATTTGTGATCTGAGTTTGGTCGATTTGTTTAGTAGATATTTGCCATATTTAAACGATATGTTTTATTATCTGTTGTTCCTCACACTCCCAACCCCCCTTTACCCATCCTCTGTCTCCTTTTTCCTCCCTGTGTGAAAAAAGTACACCTAGGATAAACAGAAAGAAGATAACACACACACACATACTAAGACACACACACACACACCACCACACACACATACTAACACACACACACACACACATGCACACACACATACTAACACACACACACACACGCACACGCACACACACACACACACACGCACACACACAACACACACACACACACACACCACACAGCCACACACACACACAAGAGGGTTTGTGTGCTTTGTTTTGTTTTTGTCATTTCATTCTTTGTATGACAGAAGAATTGTCGCACTGGTTTCCACCCCCACCTCCCCACCCCCTCCCCCATCCTATCTCAGTTTATTTCTTCAATGTGTTATTGTTTTGCCAGTCCATGGGAGAATGCTTCTGTTTCAAGATGTAAGCAAAGGTGGTTCGCACAATCCTTAGGTGCTGTCAACTCTGAAGTGACTGACAACGCTTCGGTTGTTGAGTAGATGAAAGTTAACCACTGTTGACTGTTGACACCTTTTGACCTCCTCTGTATCATTACTGGATCTTGAAGCACATAGGCTAAAAGAGTTTCTTTCATGTTGATGCTGGTTGTTTTTGTTTGTTTGTTTGTTTTTCTGTTTCTTTTTCTTTATAGATTTTTTTTTTTATGCTTTCCCCTGTTCTACCTTTGCTGGCTGCTTTGGGAAGATGTGGGGTTTTGCACCCTCATAGTAGTGAGAATGCCATGAAAATTATAAATGGAATATCTCCGACACCTCACCTGTATATGTGATAGGCTCATCAAGAAGATGAACATTGGCTGTAGTCAGGCAGTCAATGGTTCTGTTGTCAGGACAGACTTGGATGGTCTCCATACACTGCTCGGATGTCAGTGCTCCCCTCTTACCCCATGTTCTCTTTCCAGCCTCCACCTCCCTCTTCCTTTGTTTATTTGTTGGTTTTTTGGACTGATCTTTGCTAAGTCCTCGTCTCAGTCACATAAACAACTCCAGATTTAGATCTTTCACATTTTGTACAAGTTTGATCGCCTCTCAGCACGAGACTTTTTATCCTTTGTGTGTGGTGGGCAGGTGTCAGCATGGGGTGGGTACGTGTTCATCATCAACCTCATCCTCTCCCGTCTTCACCCTTTTGTTGATGGGGCGATACTCCAAAAGAATATTTACAGGTAAGTCAGCTGTAGACTGTTATCTAAAGACTGCTGTCGGCTGATCTCTAAGAGACTGCTGTAAGTTGATCTCTAAAAGACTGCTGTAAGTTGATCTCTAAAAGACTGCTGTAGGTTGATCTCTAAAAGACTGCTGTAAGTTGATCTCTAAAAGACTGCTGTCGGCTGATCTCTAAGAGACTGCAGTAGGTTGATCTCTAATAGACTGCTGTCGGCTGATCTCTAATAGACTGCTGTCGGCTGATCTCTAATAGACTGCTGTCGGCTGATCTCTAATAGCATGCTGTCGGCTGATCTCTAATAGACTGCTGTCGGCTGATCTCTAATAATGCTGAGGTTGATCTCTAATAGACGCTGTCGGCTGATTCTAATAGACTGCTGTCGGCTGATCTCTAATAGACTGCTGTCGGTGATCTCTAATAGACTGCTGTCGGTGATCTCTAATAGACTGCTGTAGGTTGATCTCTAATAGACTGCTGTGGCTGATCTCTAATAGACTGCTGTCGGCTGATCTCTAATAGACTGCGTCGGCTGATCTCTAAGAGACTGCTGTCGCTGATCTCTAATAGACTGCTGTGGCTGATCTCTAATAGACTGCTGTCGTCTGATCTCTAATAGACTGCTGTCGGCTGATCTCTAATAGACTGCTGTCGGCTGATCTCTAATAGACGGCTGTCGGCTGATCTCTAAAGAGACTGCTGTAGGCTGATCTCTAATAGACTGCTGTCGGTCTGATCTCTAAAGACTGCTGTCGGCTGATCTCTAAAAGACTGCTGTAAGTTGATCTCTAAAAGACTGCTGTCGGCTGATCTCTAAAGACTGCTGTAAGTTGATCTCTAAAGACTGCTGTAGGTTGATCTCTAATAGTCTGCTGTCGGCTGATTCTAATAATGCTGCGGCTGATCTCTAAGAGACTGCTGTCGGCTGATCTCTAAAGACTGCTGTCGCTGATCTCTAATAGACTGCTGTCGGCTGATCTCTAATAGACTGCTGTCGGCTGATCTCTAAGAGACTGCTGTCGGCTGATCTCTAAGAGACTACAGGCCACAGGCTGATCTTTAAAATAGAAGCTTAGGCAGAACCCATGAAGTCTTGCTTGGGTTGGTCTCTTAAAGACTGACTTTAAGTGTATGCTGATTTCTAGAATGCTAGCTGAGGCTGATTTCTTAAAGACTGACTTAGGCTGATCTCTGAAAGGTAATGTATGTGGTCCACTAAAATGGGTATAAGAGATTTGTCAAGAACTCATTTCTCATGTATTTCAATCTTCATTGACAAATAAACAGAAAAGAGTTCCTTCTTGTAATAATGAAGAAAAAATATTGTTCAAGTCAATGGATCAGAAAAACACATAATTAAATCGAAAAATACAGGCAGCAAATCACTTAGGGTTTTGTTTGAAAGCAGTCTGTTTTTTCATACACAGTCAGCTTACCTTGTTGAAATACTCTTGTTTTCTTTCGTGCTTGCTGCCAGCAGTGTTCAGGCCACATGTGCTGTTCATGTCAGCAGGCCCCAAGCCTTTGGGTCTGGGCTAGAGGGGTCTTGACAAAGGACAGTAGACTTTTACCAAAGCTGCATTTGACGACACACTCAGGTGATGCAGGCTGCCCATGACCGTATGGTTTGTGCAGGCTTGACTGTGTGCTTTTGCTGTGTTTGTCCCTCTTCAGATGAGAGGGTTGTACAGAACCCATACTGGTCAATGAGTCCTCACGAGTTTATACCTTAATTTAACCAGTGATGCTGGTTGCCCACAGTTTATACTCAATGCATTGCTGTAACTGTTAACCACTCTTTAAAGTAACAGTCTTCCACGACAAGCATCATCGGCAGAGTATGCTTTAATGATGCAGGTGATTATTTTTTTTCTTTTTTAGGCACATGCACCAAAATCAGCTGAAAGATGGCTAATTTGGAGTTTGAACAGATACCCAAAGTTTCCTTTGAAAGTTTTGAATAAGCTCAAAAGATGTAAGGCTGTTACTGTGTTTCTGGGTTATGGGCCATGCAGGGAGCAGGGTCAAGGTTATATCTCCCATGTTCAGCTCATCTTCTTCCAAAGTTGAAGATGTTTAACCCTTGATTAGGAGACACAGTTAAGGTAGGCAACTGTATTGTCTTCTTATTGCAGTTTATCTTGGTCATACTAAAGATGAAATAAAATTTCATGTTCTTCACAAAGTAGTTGAATACTTTTTTTCTTAATCATGAGACATCACTTTCCAAAGGGAAAGGTTAGTTCTGAATTTTAGTCACAGTAGTTTCATGTGAACATAGTTTGGTTTTTATCTGGCTTGTCATCTGTTAGGTCAGCTGGGATATAATAGCATGATTTGACTCACTCAGTAATTGCATTACTTAATGTTGAGTGACTTGTTTAATTATCTTTTTGTTTGTTGGTTAGGTTTTTTGCTTGCTGAACCAATGGGTGGACTGTGGTGAAAAGTACAGGAGATGATCGTTAAGTCAGTTGACTGTAGTTTAAATGGCTGTAGGTGTTCAGCTTATACAGCATTGTGTTTTGATACTTGTTGACAGCTTGGGGCAGTTCCTAATTTTTTTTTTGCTTTTGTTATTTTTAAAGGTGTGTTGTGTCTCTCAACATACACCACATTCTGTTTTGATAGTTGCAGTTTGGGACAGTTCCTGAATGTTTTTCTTTTTTTTTTTTTTTTTAAAAATTATGTTGGAGTGTCTGAAGTGTGGTGTGTTTCAGTGTACACCACATTCTAATTTGATACTTGTTTACATTTTGAGACTATTTCTGAATGTTTTTAGGATTATTTTGGAGTGTGTGGTATGTGGAACGTTCCAGGGCACATGACATTGGAGTTTTTATAGGTGTCAACGATTTGGGGGCAGTGGCTTAATGTTTTGATTGTGGTTTCTGACGCTGTGTGTTGACTGCATGCTCATGCTGTGTATTTCAGTGTACATGACATATGTATTTGGATAGAGATGCAGACCTGTTTACCCTTGCGATTTTGTCATAAGTTTTTACGAAAAAACAATCAAAATTATGGGAATTATGGCCCGCCAAACAAATTACGGGAAAAAAAATCAAAGAAAGAAAATTGTTAAATGCGAAGTTTCATCTGATACTGTTTCGTTCAAAAGCAGTAAGAAGACATTTCCCAGCGTGCCTTGCATCGTCTACTTTGTCGAAGGTGGCAACAAAGCGGTCTTACGCGCCAACGGCCGGCTCTTCCAAATCTTCAAAAGTTGCGAAAGTATTGCAATTATGAAGATTATGGATTTTTTTTCTTTTTTTTTTTCAATTACAGGTTTTGGTCCGAGATGTTAGCAGTGGCACAATTTGGGGTAACAGTCTGGAGATGGACAGTTCCGGGGCAGTGGCCTAGTATTTTGAGAGTGATTTGTGGCTGCATCCTGGTGCTGTGTGTTTCAGCATACACCACGTTCTACATCGTGGGGCTGGTGCTGTCCATGCAGGTGCCCTTTGTGGGCTTCCAGCCAATCAGGACCTCGGAACACATGGCTGCCGCAGGTGGGCTGAGGATGGAGTTGGGGGGGGGGGGGGGGGGGTCTGTGTTATGTGTTGATGGACATGCATGTATGTTTTTGACCCTAAATATGAATACAAATGTTTGAATGAAGGAGAAGAGATCTGGCTGAAGTTTAATTTTATTTTTACGTGCTGTCATAGAAATATGAAGGTAAAAGCAAATCAAAGCTGTGATTCGTTGAAACATGTTAATGATGACAGTCATATGTGTTAGAGAGAGAGAGTATGTAAATGAATGAAATACACTTGTTAACAATGATTCTCTTAGAAAACAGTAATAGCCTTTTCTGAAAGGTCATAAAACCTGGTTTTATTTGTAAGCTAATGTCACATGACACTGTTTCTAGGTTAGATATCAGAGGCACACACAATATAAAATAGTAAATAAGCCAAACAGGAATACAGGAAACGCTGCGTTTCAAGCATATTTTGACTAAAAATGCTGCTTTGTGATGTCCCTATGACACTGCCTGTGGAGGAGTAGAGTTTAATTTGAATATATAAGGGACGATATAGCAAAATACTTGTTGGTCACAGGCTGAATAAATATTTTCATTCTTAATATTATTCACTAGGAATTTCTGAGTGATAAGAGGAAGAAAGAAGAAAAGATTCTTGTGTTATTTTATCTCAGACAACATGATAAAACATGCTGTTTAACTGCTCATGTTCTCATTACTATTCTTAAAGTAGACAGAAACCAGAAAAAAGGGTGGACATTGTCAGCCGTTCTGATACCAGAAGAACAAGACTGTTGACATACATACCCTGTGTTCCAGGTGTGTTCGCTCTGCTGTATGCTATGCAGCACTGAGGTATATGCAGACCTTTCTGTCCAAAGCCGAGTTCCGCTACTTCTTCATTCTGGCGGTGGGAGTGGCGGCCGGAGTGGTCTTCCTTGTGGTGGTGGCTCTGACATGGTTGGGTGAGTGTTGCATGCAGGGAAGGACACAGATCGCAGCTGCCGTCAGGTTCACATGTCCTCAAACAAAAGCAAAAACGAAAAACAACACAACAACAAAACAGCACTTTAAAACGAAAACAGAAAATTTGAAATATGGCTTTGAGGGTCAGTATCAAACTTATTAAATTTAAATTATTCAAGCAAAGAAATTCATTACGGAATTGGGCAGGAAAGCTTTTGATTTTTTTTTTACGTTTGATAGCTAGTGATGGACTAAGTACTTTCACTATGATTATCTTCTATAATTCCAGTTTAAAACTACCAAGTTTTATCATTTCACAGGGTTTGCAAGCACAAACCGAAAGCTATACAAGTGTCCCAATCCAGAAATTGGTGCAAGCAGTTTTGTCGTACTGTGCTGTTGGGTGGAATCATGAATACTAAGTTCTTTCAAGGCAACGACGGAACATTGGTGCGCGTTGTTTTGCCATCTAAGCTTACCATGGTAACCAATCAGCAGGAAATTGGTGTCAAGCAGCTTGGTTGTTGTATGTTTTTGCGTTTGGAACCATGATAGACTAAGTTCTTGATATGCAGACTCAATGCTGTGGCTTGTGCTGCATTTGAACACTTCCCTCACTTTTACCATCCTCTCCCTTATTGCTTACTGTTGGAAAGTCTTTTTTGTCTTGTTTTTTGTTTGTTTGTTTGAGATTGAAGAAACGTTTTCCTGTTACTACACTTCTGTGGCAAAGCAGTACATTGTGATAACAAAGCTATTGAACTCAGACAACTATAGCCAGTGATACAGACCATGACCTGAGGACACTGACTGAAGGCAACGGACGTCTAGGAGTGACCGTGTCTGTGAAGCTAAGCAGATCATTCTAACTATTCACTTTGTAAGCAGCTGGCTAGAAGTTCGCAGGAGACGGCATTTCTAGATGAAAAGTGAAGCTATTGGCAGAAATTTGCATGGGAATGATCCGTGCATGCAGCTCGTTTTCAGCCACCTGACAGAGCAGTAAGTTCTGAAATCTGTTTGCCCGTCTGCATTTTGCAGTCGCATTGTGGACCTGGGGACTGAATTAATCCAGTACTTCTGATTAGTTTCTAGAGCGCTTGTGATACAGGGTTAGGGTTGTACATGATCATGGGACATAGGACTGCCTGATAGAGGGCTCAGAATGTGCTGTTGTTTTCTGGGTGAAAAGGACAAGTGTTCCATTACTTTTCCCTCAGTAGAGTCATTGATCAGTTGTTGCTTTTACCATTGGGTCCAGCCAGACATATTTGAAATTGCTGATTTGTTGAGACTTCATCTCTTTTGTGCATATGTGAAAAAGAAAAAAATGACATGTGTCTGTCTTACGTTGCTTGAGGCTGTTGTTGAAAAATAGTTGTGCAGTGTATGGTGGAGAGATGTTTGTGGACACTGAATTGTCTGTGTGGATGTACACTCATACCTGGGTGCTGTTTTTTTTCAGAAGAAAAGGAATATCTCAGTTTAAAAATGAGTAATGAAAAAAAAGTCTGAGAGACTCTAGTTTTTGTCTAATGGATATAGGTTGATTGGCATGTTTCCGTTAGTATGTTGATATTTTTGACTGACCATTTTAGTCATCCCTACACCGTGATAAAGCAGCTCATCCATGCGAACGCCTGGGTCCCTCAAGTCACATCATCATCAGTATCATCCACATCTGGGTCAACTTCAGTCACATTTGTACAGTGAAAACTGGTGTCCAAGCTGTGGTCATCAACATCATGCACCTAAGTGGCTAACTCATTCGCAGTTAGGCTAAATATATTGTCACTATCACTTTTTGTTTTTGCCACTTAGGTATAGGTGGAAAAAAATATTCACTAAGGCCATTTGGAATGGTATTCAAAAGTTGCTGCTTAGAAGTGCATGTGTGAACTGGAACATGTGTGAACTCCAGCTATTTCTCCCATTTGGAATGGTATTCAAAAAGTTGCTGCATAGAAGTGCCATGTGTGAACTCCAGCTATTTCTCCCATTTGGAATGCTATTCAAAAGGTTTGCTGCATAGAAGTGCCATGTGTGAACTCGGCCATTTCTCAAATAACAGGTATGGTGACAAACAACAGGCAGAACAAACAGAGAGGTTGCTGGGGAACTGGGGAGAATGGCAGTTGAAGGATGAGGGAAAATGGACCTCTGCACATCATTGTGAATGGGACAGTCTGTTACAACATCATTTTCAGCACCATTTATTCATTTCACTGTAGCTACCAACTCCATCTTCCTGCAGAGTACTGTTCTAAAGTTCTTTAGATTGATGCTGACAGTTGTAGGTTTGGAAATCAATTTATGTCTATTTTGGGTTTAAAAACTCATTGTTTCTTTGGAAGAATTCTTGAATAAGATTTAGAAATTGATATCTTTTAATGCCATGTATGCCAGTGGTTCTGCTGAATTTTTCAAATCCATAATGTGAATTTGAATTTTGAATATCTCTTGTATCTGACATTTTTGTCTGCTGAAGTTATGAAACACTGGTCTGTTAATGGCAGTATTTTGACTTGACTACATTTTTCTCTTGGCTAGCTCACCAAAATACTTTCTTGAAGAGTTACAGAGGGTTCTAAACAGCACTGCTAAGTTGGTCTCGAAATCTTCCAGATGAAAACGTCACGCGTCTCTTGTGGTCTCTTCACTGGCTCCCGATTCAGCGTAGAATTGATAATAAACTTGCATGTCTATTTCTCTTCTAGAAAAGTGGTTTTTGTGTGGATGGACGATGGGGAGGGGAAGGGGTTGACAGGGTTGATTGTGTAACAAGTTATCGCCGCTTTGCTGTGTCATAGTGTATGAACACATATATGTCGAGAGGTATGTTTTGTATAAAGTGCTTAGAACCCTTTCTTGGGGAATACAGCCCTGATGTGGCCCTTTGCGGTCGGCAGGGCTATAAGCAACATTATCTTATCTTTCTTGGGGAATAGATACTATATGATATTTTATCGTTATCGATGCCATCAGGTTACATTGCCCCGTGGAGTGGGCGGTTCTACTCGCTGTGGGACATGGGCTGTGCCAAAATCCATATACCAGATGGTTTATTTCAATGTTATTGTTATTGATGCCCTCAGGTTACATTGCCCCATGGAGTGGGTGGTTCTACTCGCTGTGGGACACGGGCTGTGCCAAAATCCATATACCAGATGGTTTATTTCAATGTTATTGTTATTGATGCCCTCAGGTTACATTGCCTTGTGGATGTGGGCGGTTCTACTCGCTGTGGGACACGGGCTGTGCCAAAATCACATACCAAACGCTGTATGTTATTGTATGAATGGCTGTCAGGTTACATTGCCTTGTGGAGTGGGCGGTTCTACTCGCTGTGGGACACGGGCTATGCCAAAATCCATATACCAGATGCTATATTTCAATGTCATTGTTATTGATGTGCTCAGGTTATATTGCCCCGTGGAGTGGGCGGTTCTACTCGCTGTGGGACACGGGCTATGCCAAAATCCACATACCCATCATCGCCTCTGTGTCGGAGCACCAGCCCACCACCTGGGTTTCTTTCTTCTTCGACCTGCACATCCTGGTCTGTGCCTTCCCCGCCGGTGTCTGGTACTGCGTCAAGAACATCAACGACGAGCGTGTGTTTGGTGAGTGGTTTGCTGTCTGCTTGTGTGTCTGTCCATCTCTCCTGCATTGGTTTGGTACTGTGTCAACATCAACGATGAGTGTGTTCCACAAGCAGTTTACTGTCTGTCTGGTTTCTGCTAGTTGTCATGAACATAAACAACAAGGGTTGTACTTGTGAGTGGTTTGCTGTCTATGTCTGATGTGAGCCTTGCTGGTGGAAGTCGGGTTCTGCTTCCACACCATAAATGAAGCGCTGTGTGTTCAGTGAGGGATGGTTTTTGGTCTGTGTCTGTGGGACTGGATGGTCTGAATCTTCCCTGTGTGTGTGGGGTACTGCGTCAGTTATGTCAGTGAGGAGTGTGGTTTGGTGAGTGGTTTGCCCTCTGTTAGTGTCTCTCAGCACTGTCCATGTGCCTGTTCTTCTTTCTCTCTCTCTCTCTCTCTCTCACACACACACATACACCACACAACACACACACACACACACACACACACACACACACACACACACACACACACACACACACACTCTCATACTCACAAACATAACAGTCACACACATATGTGCACGCACACACACACATGTAAAACACACACACACACACACACACACACACACACACACACACACACACACACACACACACACACACACCACTTCCTCATATCTCTGACTCTTCACCCTTCTCCTCCCATTTTGCGGTAAATGTTGTCCACCTTACTCATCTTTTAATGGTCCCCAAATAAGCACACTTTAACATTGACAGACTCAAACCTTTTTTTCTGTTAGCTTTGTCATTTGGACTGACATTTTGCACGAGGAACTCCCCATCTCACTGTCACCCCCCCCCAAAACCCTGAAATATTGAACAAGGCATGGGTGTTCAGTGGCTTTAAATTTTCATATTTCAGATTTTAACCAAACATTATTTAGGGTAGATTCATGAAGAAAAATGTACAGAAGTCTTCTGAATCATGTGTGCCACTTGTTACGAGGCATCATGCTGTTTGCAGAAGTTTTCCTGAATGATGTGTTCAGCTTGCTGCAATGTATCTCACTGCGTTGTTTCAGTAGTGCTCTACGCCATAGTCTCCCTGAATGATGTGTTCAGCTTGCTGCAATGTATCTCACTGCGTTGTTTCAGTAGTGCTCTTCGCCATAGTCTCCCTGAATGATGTGTTCAGCTTGCTACAATGTATCTCACTGTGTTTCAGTAGTACTCTACGCCATAGTCTCCCTGAATGATGTGTTCAGCTTGCTACAATGTATCTCACTGTGTTTCAGTAGTGCTCTACGCCATAGTCTCCCTGAATGATGTGTTCAGCTTGCTACAATGTATCTCACTGCGTTGTTTCAGTTGTGCTCTACGCCATCTTTGCCAGCTACTTTGCGGGCGTGATGGTCCGTCTGATGCTGACCTTGACCCTGTGGTGTGTGTACTGGCGGCCATCGCGTTTTCCAAAACCTTTGAGATTTACCTCAAGGACGATTCACCCAAAGGCAGTCAGAAAAATTCAGAAGATGGTTCAGACAGTCGAAACGATCGTTTGTATGACAAGGTGGGTGCATTGCCATTTTAGGTCTTTAGCTTTTGTCAGTACTAAGGTGCCAACTGATGCATAGATACTTTGTTTTGTTTTGTTTTGTAAACATTAACGATGTCCGCAGGAATAACAATAATCATAATGATAACAGTATAGTTGATCCATGAATTGATCACGATTATCATGAATAACATTTGAACAGCTCATTGAGTTGATTTATGATTGTTTTCTTGCAATGATGAAACTGGAAGTATGGGATAAACAGAGAGCTGTGAAGGATTTAACTAAAACAGTTCATTGTACACATGTGAGGAGGCTAACTGTACAGACATTACACGGTTAATTGTACCCATGTATTGTTAGTTGCAATAACAGTGACTGAAATATTGAAGTTGTTATGTAGAACTGCAAAGCAGCGGGAATGGGAGAGGGGGGGGGGGGGGGGGGGGGTTCTGAAAGATTTTTTTTTGTCTGTATTTGTTACCCAGTTCATAGTCCATTGTCTTTAACTCTTCCATTTTGTCTTATTTTGCTACCACTGGTAGCAGTTAGTTCTGATGTTGTCTACGCAACTGGAAGCCTGTACCGAGTGTCCAGCGCAGGCTCCAGCTTTGCGTGGATAAAATCCATCAGTTGGCGGATGAAAACGGTTTCACCTTTTCTGCTACAAAAACACAGTGTATTACTTTCATAATTTCCGTCAGTTTTTTCCAGATCCTGAACTTCAAGTAGGGAAATCTCCATTCCAGCTGTCAAAGAGGCCAAATTTCTAGGGGTCATTTTTGACCAGAAACTTAACTTTCTCAGCCACATCAAAAACCTCAAAACTGCTTGCCAGAAAGCACTGAATATTCTGCGGGTCGTAGCGCACACCGACTGGGGCGCTGATAAGAAAACTTTGCTGCACCTCTACAGAGCCTTGGTCCGTTCCAAACTGGACTACGGTTGTGCTGTGTACGGCTCCGCAAGATCGTCTTACCTCAAACTCTTGGACCCTATCCACCATCAAGGGCTTCGTCTCTGTCTTGGAGCATTCCGCACCACCCCTGTGTACAGCTGTACGCAGAGCAGGGGAACCTTCACTGTCCAACCGCAGGCTGAAACTGTCTTTGAATTATTATATCCGACTGTTCTCAGAACCGCAGAATCCTGCCTATGACTGTCTTTGATCCTCCGTTCCAAAGTAAGTTTGAAAACAACCCGAAATTTATTCCGCTGTTTGGTCTTCGTATGCAGCCTCACGTGCGGAATGCAGGTCTAGACCTAGGAGTTGTGTCAGATTTTTTCCAAGTTTCCGGATCAACCTCCGTGGACCTTTTTCACACCAGAGATTCGTTTCGATCTTGCAGCTTTTCGCAAAGAGTCTACCAGCTCTCTGGCGTACAAGGCATTGTATGCTGACCTCTGTTCGAAATTCCCATCCTATCAAAAAGTTTTCACTGACGGTTCCAAGTCTGTAGATGGAGTGGCCTGTGCAGCCTACTGCCCTGGGGCTCCTTCTCAGATTACTGTTGGAACATATACATTCAGATGCTTCTGTCTATTCCCGCTGAACTTACTGCTCTGGTTTTGGCTTTGAAGATAATCTCACAATCTTCGAAGAGCGACTTTCTGGTTCTGTCGGATTCGCTGTCAGCTTTGGAGCCATAGCTGGCCGCAACCTTCAGCATCCAGAACTTTTACATTTCTTTGAACTTTTTAGCACGTTGAAAGCGGAGGGTTACAACATTACTCTTGCTGGGTTCCTGGTCATGTTGGCATCGGCGGGAACGAAATGGTTGATCTTTTTAGCCAAGAACGCCACAAGAGAGAAACTGTCCAACATTTATATCCCCTGCTCAGATGTGAAACCCAAATTAACGATTATGTGAGAGCCCTCTGGCAGGAGGATTGGAACACACAGACGAATAACAAACTCTTTCAGATCCGTCCAAAACTTAAGGACTTCCCCCCATCTACGTCGGGAGGTCGTAAAAGAGGAAACGGTTCTGTGCCGGCTGCACACCGGCCATTCGTATTTTACCATTCTTACCTTTTAAAGAGTAAAAGAAGCTCGTGGTGCATTCCATGTCATGCGCCACTCACAATGAAACATGTTCTTTAGAGTGTTGGGACTTGCACGATGTGAGACACAAACATTTTACAGCGGAAGTCCATGAAGATCCTGTTCAGGGATGCCCCGCCTGATGTGATCCTTGAGTTTTTGAAAGAGATTAACATTTTTCATTGATTTAAGATTTTACGGAAGAAAGATTTTTAACGAAGTTTCTGGTACGTTTCTAGCGTTGTCATTTCAATATGTATGAAAGGGGTTTTTTTTTTTTTTTTTTTTTTTTTTTTTTTTTAAAATGACTGGTGGTTGATTTTAACGTGGTGACAACCCTGATGTGGCCCTTTGCGGTCGGCTGGGCTATAAGCAACATTATCTTATCTTATCTTACACCAGTCTCAAGATTGTTCTGAGGAGTTTATTTCTGGCTTGGCAGTGTCATTCGCCCGCTTCAGACAAGTTCATTTCTGGCTTGGTGTGACACATTTGTCAGATTTCTTGGGGTGAACTGCATGGTAGTTTAACTTCATGACACACATGGGTGCTGAGCATGGGTTGGGAGAGTGAGTCGCACTATTAGTGTCAAGCATTGAAGCTGAGCCCAGACCAGCTGTGTGCCCCTTTAACACTGAATAGGCATTGAGTGGACCAATTGCTGAGTAGTTTTCCTGAACAGGAGTGGATGTGACTTGATTCTTGGTCAGGTTGCTCATGGCGTCTGCTTCACTGTGTCAGGCATTTGACAGAGGACGTTCTGATCAGGTGTAGTGACCCCGACAGTCTGGCCACATTACACCTAGAAGCACACATGCTAGGTGCTGTCCATCGTAAGAGAACTTGCCTGCATGTGGTACTAGTGACAGAATTTAACTTTTGTTTTAGGTAAATGTAAGTATGCCGTGTAGGTAAACGTTGTATACATGCTTATGCAGGTGAAGGTCTGAGTGTTTCTAAAATTGAAAGTGTTCTTTTTCATAGGATGGAATCAGAATATTGACCATGACCATGTCATGATTGACTATTGTTGTTTGTTCTTTTCGTATAGAATAGAATCAGGATATTGTTGTTCATTCCTTTTCAGGATTAGAATGACAGTATACTCTATTGATGATCTGACTTGATCAGGAAATGACTTTTTTTTCCTGTATCAGTTTGACAGCCATGAATAGGCTCTGTGAGAGCTGAACCATAACATTAAAAACCTGTAAATCACTCTGACTCTGCAGGGGGGGAAGACAAGAAGGTGAAGGAACAAGCCGAAGGAAAGGAGGGCTGGGCATGAACACAAAGCATCATCATCTCGCCCTGCTGATGATGGAGCTTTTCGCCGTCCCGCAATGGCCCAGCCCGCCTATTCCCCCGCACGTCCTGGCCTCCTACGGACAGGGGGGGAAAGGCCCACATTTTGGGGATTGGTTTGGGGGCCCACGGGGCGATCCCTGCAAGGGTTGGTATTCTTGTTGCAAGGGCCTGAATTGATTGCTCTCCCAAAACCAGGGGGGAATAATTTTTTCGAATTGAGACTTGTTGGGTCTGTTCCTGCCTGGGCCCTTTTAATGATTTAAACCTTTGCAGACTCTATTCCTGTCCCCAATCCTTCAACGAAAACACCATGCAGCGACCTGTTCCTGTCCCAATCCTTTAAAAGAGATAAAAATCATGCAGACAGACTCTGTTCCTGTCCTAATCCTTCAAATGAGATAACACTCATGCAGACAAGACTCTATTCCTGTGCTAATCCTTCAAATGAGATCACACTCATGTGGACAGACTCTATTCCTGTGCTAATCCTTCAAATGAGATCACACTCATGCGGACAGACTCTGTTCCTTTCCCAGTCCTTTGAGTTGACACTCATGCAGACTCTATCCCTGTCCTAGTCCTTCAAAAGAGTTGACACTCATGCAGACTCTATCCCTGTCCTAGTCCTTTGAAAGAGTTGACACTCATGCAGACTCTATCCCTGTCCTAGTCCTTTGAAAGAGTTGACACTCATGCAGACTCTATCCCTGTCCTAGTCCTTTGCAAGAGTTGACACTCATGCAGACTCTATCCCTGTCCTAGTCCTTTGAAAGAGTTGACACTCATGCAGACAGTTCCTGTCCTAGTCCTTTGAAAGAGTTGACACTCATGCAGACTCTATCCCTGTCCTAGTCCTTTGAAAGAGTTGACACTCATGCAGACTCTATCCCTGTCCTAGTCCTTTGAAAGAGTTGACACTTATGCAGACAGTTCCTGTCCTAGTCCTTTGCAAGAGTTGACACTCATGCAGACTCTATCCCTGTCCTAGTCCTTTGAAAGAGTTGACACTCATGCAGACAGTTCCTGTCCTAGTCCTTTGAAAGAGTTGACACTCATGCAGACAGTTCCTGTCCTAGTCCTTTGAAAGAGTTGACACTCATGCAGACTCTATCCCTGTCCTAGTCCTTTGAAAGAGTTGACACTCATGCAGACAGTTCCTGTCCTAGTCCTTTGAAAGAGTTGACACTCATGCAGACTCTATCCCTGTCCTAGTTCTTTGCATGAGTTAACACTCATGCAGACAGTTCCTGTCCTAGTCCTTCCAGAGAGTTAACACACATGCAGAGTGTATTCGGAGTCCTTCAGACGAGTTAAACGCTTTTGCAGCATTCACTCCTCGCCTAGGTCTTCAGAAGACACTTTGAAACGAGGTCCCAATTGTGAATTTGTGAATGAAAAATCATGTCTGCATGTTCAGCCCCATTCTACCTTTGGGAAAAGTGTACACTGACCTGTGCTAATGGGGTGGCTACAGGAAGATGAAACACTTGCACACTGGTTTTGTGTTTAGACCTTCCCTGAAGAGATAATGTGGCTACCTAATTGGTGGGACTAACATAGGTTGAATATGCCAGCATCTCACCACTGGTAGACATCCTAGTTGTAGATGAAGAACGAGGGAAGAGAAGGAAGAGCTTTTGATCGGGCCAGCCACATCTTCATCTTGTATAGACAGGGACAATAAAGTAGCGCATGTTTTTTTCCCGTGATAAAGACAGCATAGCTTGTATTGGCAGGGACAATAAAGATTCTACCTCTTTATGTATGTGATAATGACAGCATTATCCTTGCTTGTCTGCAGAGAGTTGGGCTTTACCTCTTAGTGTGTACAGCATTATCCTTGCCTTGTACATACAGAGAGGTGAGGGCTTTACCTCTTTATGTATGTGATGACAGCATTATCCTTGCCTTGTACATACAGAGAGGGTGAGGGCTTTACCTCTTTATGTATGTGATGACAGCATTATCCTTGCCTTGCACATACAGAGAGGGTGAGGGCTTTACCTCTTTATGTATGTGATGACAGCATTATCCTTGCCTTGTACATACAGAGAGGGTGAGGCTTTACCTCTTTATGTATGTGATGATGACAGCATTATCCTTGCCTTGTACATACAGAGAGGGTGAGGCTTTACCTCTTTATGTATGTGATGATGACAGCATTATCCTTGCCTTGTACATACAGAGAGGGTGAGGCTTTACCTCTTTATGTATGTGATAATGACAGCATTATCCTTGCCTTGTACATACAGAGAGGGTGAGGGTTTACCTCTTTATGTATGTGATAATGACAGCATTATCCTTGCCTCGTACATACAGAGAGGGTGAGGTTTACCTCTTTATGTATGTGATAATGACAGCATTATCCTTGCCTTGTACATGCCGAGAGGGTGGAGGGTTTACCTCTTTATGTATGTGATGACAGCATTATCCTTGCCTTGTACATGCCGAGAGGGTGCGGCTTCACCTCTTTATGTATGTGATAATGACAGCATTATCTTTGCCTTGTACATTTAGAAAGAGTAAGGCTCCACCTCTGTGTGTGATAGCGACAGCATTATTTATCCCACGTATGTACAGAGAGGTTAAGGCTCCATGGTTTTTTTTGTTGTTGTTTATTATAATGACAGCATCACAGGGTTCATTGGGATCTCTCAAGTGCATACTGGTTCTTTTGAATTGAAGTCCTTTGTTTGGATGAATGGTTCCTATACTTCTGTTGGTTCTTTTGAATTGAAGTCCTTTGTTTCGATGAATGATTCCTATACTTCAGCTTTTATTGTTTTTCTCAGCTCCAAGGCCCTTTCAGATCCTGTTCAAAACCATTTGTATTCAACGTAAACTCAAAGAACAATAATTGACGTTTCAAGTTAAAAGCCTAAGAAGGTGCAGCGCAGTTCACCATGAGCGATGGATATCCAGCAGACTGTAGATGTTGCAAGCATGATCCTGCGAGACAACTTGAACACTCAGCTTTGCTAATCAGGAGAGACTACTCTGTTCAGCTATTGTCTTAGGATTGGCCTTTTCAAATTGAAAGTTACCTCTAGGCCAAAAATGTTGGGAAAATGGTGAGTCCTGTACAGGACAAGAAGATGTATACGATAGTGAAAATGGATTCAGGAAAATAATGTCGGATGAACAGTGCACCATGTGCTAAATCAGTAAATGATAGGAAGTCCTATCTTGTACCAGCACATTTAATGGGTTTGTTATCGCAAGCAAGAGACAAACAGGATCAGACACTTTTTATAGCCACAGAACAGCTGAAGATAATGCAGATGCAGAGACTTAAAAAAAAAAAAAGAAAAAAAAAAAAAGAAGAAAAGACAGAAGGTTTAAAGTAATGTTCATTTTTATACCGAATCCGAAACAGAGAAGTAAATTTTCAACAAATCTTCAGATGTTGCAAACAACAGAGATATATCGTGCACACAACAACACCCCCCAGACGACAGTCAGCACGAATATGACAGAGATAACTCTATAAGACTTTGGAGGCCAATTTCATTGAAGTTTCACTGTTGAAATTAAGCTTGATCTTAGTGCAAACAGTTCTGTACCGCTCCTTGCAAGGCATTAGGAAGTCCTGTTAAAGTCGTTTAAGGTCCTTTTATCGTAGTGTGACAGCACTAATGAACGTTGGCATTGTCTTCATCTGTGGACAGGCATATGTCATTGTCTCCATCTTGAGGAAGTGTTCAACCCTAACCTTCTCAGACTGCTTTCTGTCCTGCGTTTGCTTTTTTTAAATCCATCCGCAACCTTGACTTTTTTTTTCCTTTTTGCATTCCCTAATTAGAAATTATAACTGAAATCCTGAATTTAGTGATAAAAAGTCCAAGATTTCCCATTCCCTGTTTAAATATTGGTTTTATGGGCCATTTTTGAACAGGATATCGTACTGCGAATGAAGCCTAAAGATAAGTGGATGTTGAGTGATCATGTGAAAAAAGTTTTCCCTTATTCTGTTTAAAACCATCTTTCATCCGCTTTGGGGCGGCGGGGGGGGGGGAGGGGGGAGAGGGGAGGGAGAGGTGGGGGGGGGGAGAGGGGGGGGGGAAGAGGGGGGGGGAAGGGTGGGGGGGTGGGTTAGTAAGTAGGTAGCAGAAGCATTTTGCAGTCAGAAGTGGAATTGTGGTCTCCTCAGGCCCGTCCATCCCCTGATTCCTGAAGGTTGGCTCCAGAAGACTGGCAGCAATGTAAAATAGGGGTCCCCGCCCCCTCACCCCTCCTCCCCACGCCCCTTTTCCCCTTCTCCCCTTTTTTTCCCTACTCCACTTCACCCTTTTTTCGTCCAGACCCTCCCCCACCCGGGCAGGGAAAAACTGTTAACTTTCTGTCTGTCAAACCAAAGATGAGAAATGCTTTTAGCTTTTACTCTTATCACCCAACTACGTCCCCCCCCCCCCCCCCCCCCCTCCCCTCCAATGTGTGGCATGATCTTGAGCAATATTAGATGATGATGTATCATTCTCCTATTGTGTGGGGAACATGCCAATGTTGGATGAGTTTGTCTCTGTCCTGTCTGCAGGACCGCCACGATACTGGACGATTTCCGTGAAGCCTACACTGCTAGGGCAGAACCACCACGAAAAGCCGTCATTCCGGGTGGATTATGGGAACCAGATAGCAGGCATGGGGAATTCGAACCACACTAGTGGATAATAACACGTGGAACAACAGTCACATAGCATTGGTAAGTGGAAGTGACCATGCGTAATGGTTAATAACACGTGGAACAACAGTCACATAGCATTGGTAAGTGGAATTGACCATGCGAAGGTAATAACAGTGGAACAACAGTCACATAGCATTGGTAAGGGGTATTGAGACCACACTAAGGTTTATAAGAATGTGAATAACGTCACTTTAGCATTGGTAAGTGGAATTGGACCATGCTAGTGGATAATAACATGTGGAATAACAGTACATAGCATTGGTAAGTGGAATTGGACCATGCTAGTGGATGATAACATGTGGAATAACAGTGACATAGCATAGATAAGTGGAATTGGACCATGCTAGTGGATGATAACATGTGGAATAACAGTGACATAGCATAGATAAGTGGATTGGACCATGCTAGTGGATAATAACATGTGGAATAACAGTGACATAGCATTGATAAGTGGAATTGGACCATGCTAGTGGATGATAACACATGGAATAACGGTCATACAGAATTGGTAAGTTGTCTCCCCAAGTCCCGCAACAGTAGAAATATGTCTTCAAAGAAACTTGGGTTGCATTTGAATGAAGATTTTTTACAAAGGCGCTTGGACAAGAGGAAGAAAAAAGAGGAGAAAAGTGAGGAATAGACCATTTCTAAATGGCAAGTGCCTTGACTGTTGTGTCTGTTGTTTCTGTGGTTGTCGACTTGATCAAACTTGATACAAACAGGCGATGTCTGCAGAAACAAAAGGGAGAAGACTGACAGTGAAGGTTTAAAACAAGGGCTGTTTTCCTCCAAAATCGGGGTCTTAGGGTTTCCATTTGTGTGCTCTCTAAGTGTGTAGAACCATCAATGATGTTGATTTTTAGATTCTTAGCTAAAAATATAAATAAGTCATTAAGAAATTGCTCCCTTTGACTCACACACACTCACATCTCCACACACACTCACATGCACAGACAGATTACAATTGACAAAACAAACGCAAAGCAAAGCAAAACACGCACCACGCACGCCATCATCATTGATTCCGATGCCTACCCGTGGGGAAAGCCATGTCGTCCAACGAGACGGCGCCTAACGACAAACATGCGCATGCTGGAAAGGACTACGTGCTGTCATCTTTGGCGAGTCATCGGCTACTCTGGGGACGACATCAACAAGTTCCTGTGGGATGGTTCGCATCGCGGAAGGGGAACACCCCAAAGACATCCGGGTGAGTGGGCCCTTTGGGTTTTCCTAGAGTGGGTCTCATCCTCTATGCAGAGGTCTTGCTGGCAAATAGTTGGTGGCTTGTGGAACAAGCAAGAGTCTAAGGTGAAGGAATGCTCATTCATGTGGACTTCATGACTCGATGAGTGTTATTATCAGAAGGAGGCTTGGTAGTTGTGTTTGGTGTACATTTTTATTGAGATAAGAACAGTGTTGCAGAATATGAGGGATGTAACTCAGCACTAGTGCAGTGTCTCTGGTGGGTTATCTCACAAGGGTTGGTATTGATCTCTGTATGTGGAAAGCTAGGACTGAAAAAAAAGAAAAAAAAAACCTTTCTAGGTGTGGCTGTGTGTGAGGAAGGTGGAGTGAGGAACAGCAAAGGAGGAATGGAAAGGAGGAATGGAAGCTTGTGTAGGGAAAAAACAGAAACGAACAGGATGCGTTTTGGTTTGTTTCTGTTTGTTCTCTTTCACCAAGAGTGTATCCTAAATATAATGATATAGATGTAACCCTATATCTGTAGATCAAAAGCCCTGAGGTGGCCCTTTGGCGGTCGGCTGGGCTATAAGCAACATAAATCTTATCTCAATCTGTAGATCAGCCCAGATCTACCGTCTGCTATGTTCCATAGCTGCTGAACTTCAGTTGGTCCAGTGACTGATTGGATATTGTTCTAAAAAATTACTCATGAGTTACAGTTATTATGCATCTTACACTGCACCATGTCAAACTGAGTGCGAGCTGCAGCCAGGTTGTTGGCGGTGTATGGGAGGGCCAGAGTCTGTGTATGTCTGTACTCGTGTGTGCAGGAGTCGGACTATTTTCACCCCTCAGGAGGTTCCGTGTGGATGCTGCGGGCTCCCCCGTCCTGCTTCAACTGTCTATGTACCCAAGTTGTCCTACACCGCTTCGGACAGATGCAGGTGATCATGTAGGGTGTCACCTCTAAGTTAGCCATGTTTCCAGTGTTGAAGAATCTTGAAAATGCCACTCAGATTCAGGGAGTATTGGTGTAAATTCAGGAGAATATTATGGTGTTAAAATTCAGAGGAATATTGTGGTGTTTTGTGGTTTAAATTCAGGCCGGGGGGGACAAATTCCCTTTGGCTTTTCTGGCTCAAGGGCAGCATTTTCCAGGCTTAGAAAAAAAAAAAGATGAAAAAAAAATCACCTTTGAGTGGAGTTGCTGATAGCTGGCAAACTGCTTTCAACATGACCTTTTCATGGGGCCCAGTTTTTTCTTACTTGTAAACAATGAGTACTGACTGACTTGCATTTAGCAAATACCGATGGCCATTCAGATTGGTCACCACCTGTTTTGTCATCGTCAGGACCATCTTGCCTTTCACTGTTTGTGCTCTGTGCTCAGTGATGCGGCATGTCAGCAGATAAGGACAGTGTGGAGAAATGAAGAAAGTGAAAGTGAGCACTTGCGTTGAGCATGAGAGAAGGGCAGATAGTCTTGGCTTGATGACGGTGATGGTCAAGGAATGGAGAACACATTTTCCTTAAGGAAACAAAATTGTGCATGATAACTCATTCCAGGCCATGAGTTTTTTCCCTTGCTAAACCCTGAAAAGCCGGGATTTGTATAGGGTAGGAAAAAAAATTCTCATAATTATAAATGAGCAGATAGACACTTGAAATTTAGTGAGTGCATGCAATGCATATCAGTGTATATTTAACAAAAAATCTCTGTTCTTGAGTTTCGTACCGATATGTCACTCGGACAGCGCAAATTTCAAAATCCGAATCCGCATATGCGGACATTGGCATCATATGCTTTGTCGTACCATGTCCACATTTGCGGACAAAAGAAGCGCGTGAGTTAAGAGCACCCACCCCCATCCCCCTGGAGGATGATCTGCCCACCTCTTCCCTCCCCTCCCACTGGATCTTTCTTGCCTGGGAGGTGTTTGCCATCACATGGCATCAGTGTCCAGGCGTGGAAAATTTGAAGAACCAGTTTTCATCGTGTTTTTGGGCCTGGTCACCTAGGTTGTGTAGCATCCGTGGTCATGTGGCCAGGTCTGTGTGGGTGACTTTGCAGTGGTGTTTGTTTGAACAGTCAATCAGGATCAGACTGCTTCACTCCAGGGAGTGCAGACTTTGGCCAAGTCTCACAGTCTTCATGTCACTGGAGCCTTTACTTCAGATTCCATCCCACAGCTACCAGAACCACACAATAGCTCAGTTGGTAGAGCACCAGATTTGTGATCTCAGCTTCCAGTCTCTACCTGGTTGTTTCAGAAGAGGGGAACTTCTCACCGGGAGTTAATGTTGGTTCTGATTCCATGTCTGGAGAAGTTCTTCCATTGTAACTATGATCTGAGGTTTAGTGTGTGAACATACGTATAGTATCTTGCACACACATGAAATCCCACAACTGCCGTTGTTGTGATGACACTAATACACTTCGCATGCACCTTCTGTGAAAAATTGAAAGAATAAACGAAAAACTGAATGCCTGATATTAGACTGAATGACATGGCAAATGACTGAATGTAGCGCCAGCAGGCAGCTCTTCAGTCAGCTCTACCCACGCAGGCAGTCTGTAATGTAAATGAGAGCATGGATTATAAATCGCTTAGAGCGTGGATTCTGACCGGGGTAGACACTATATAAGTACTCCTAAGAATGATAATGAATACTACAAAGGAGCAGTCAGGACTGGAGGAAAGTTAAGGAAAGAATTATGTGTGCATAATTGTATTCTTAACTTTCTGCCAGCACTGACGCAGCCTTCATGGGTGGTTTGGTTGCAGACCTGTTTACCCCCTTCGAGACCAATGTGTAGTCAGATGACCAAAATGTGTAGTCAGCCATGTCAAATGTGTAGTCTACTTTTTCGCACAAGATAGTATTACTATTAAAAAAATACTAACATGCACATTAATCTAAATAAAAATGCCAATAAGTGTGTGTGTGTGTGTGTGTGTGTGTGTGTGTGTGTGTGTGTATTGCGTGTATGCATGTGTGTGTGTGTGTGTGTTTGTGACGCCGTTGGGTCAAAAAGAAATAAAATAAGCTCACCTGTTAGCTGTTTGATATCCAAGCATTGAGTTGAATATCTTCTGATTCATGTAACACTACCAGTTCATGTCCTCTCTATACATATTGTCACTTATTCCAGTTTGGATTAATTGTCAAGAACCACAATATATCTACACTATTTACACATTTCACATGGTAGTTTACTGGTTGAGTTTCTTGCTGTACGCACGCACTCTTCAGTGCAGCAGACAGCGGCAAGTTGTTCTGTACCACGAGATGGCACACGATGGCTTCTCCTCTCATAACATCTTGATTGAGACTAGATTCACTGCTCGAAGGTGAAGGCTTTGCAAAAAAACTAGCCAGAGATGACTGCTTTCCTGCTTTACTCTCAAAGTCCTTGTGAGTCTGGTTCTCGATATGCCGTTTGCAGTCAAACATGCCGGCATGTTTGATCGAGAAATCTTTCCTGCACAATGTGCAATGAGCATAATGCTCCCCTCTTCTGGATGAAACAAGGCACGGGTAGCGTTGATGGTATGATGACAGAAAGGTTTTGATCGGCAACTCTTTTCTTCTTTTTGCTGGGAGAAAAGTCGGAAGAATCAGCTTGGCGCTTCGACGAATTATTGTCAGCCATCTTGATCGAAAATGAAAACCGACCGTAACGCGTTCAGCGAGCCGTTCTAACCTGCCCCCTAAAGTTATTGGGCAGTAAAGGGAAATAAGTAACTAACAGAGGCGGGCGGGCAGTCCAGCTGAACGCAGCAGCGTGTCAGGCTGCTTGTATGGCGCGTCAAGTTTGTCAAAAGACGGCAACACGCAAAATAGCTTCAGTTTCGAAAATGCGTACCGGCGAAATTCTGAAATGCGTAGTGAGGTTCCTAAATGCGTATTTGCGTATTTGGGGTCAAAATGCGTAGAATTCTACGCCAAATGTGTAGACTAAACAGGTCTGTGGTTGTGACAAACGTAACGACTTGAAGGTCTGTGATTTGTGTTTTTTTCTTTCTTTTTTTTTTCTTTGACTCGTGCCTCTAAGAAAGTAGGTGTACGTCATCACCCTGTTTTGGCTGTTGATATCCAATTGTGGCTTGCTTTAGAGGGGGCCAGAATGTTTTGGCTGTTGATATCCAATTGTGGCTTGCTTTAGAGGGGGCCAGAATGTTTTGGCTGTTGATATCCGATTGTGGCTTGCTTCAGAGGGGGCCAGAATGTTTTGGCTGTTGATATCCGATTGTGGCTTGCTTCAGAGGGGGCCAGAATGTTTTGGCTGTTGATATCCGATTGTGGCTTGCTTTAGAGGGGGCCAGAATGTTTTGGCTGTTGATATCCGATTGTGGCTTGCTTTAGAGGGGCCAGAATCGTCTGTGTGCCAGTGATGCTTCTTACCTTGCCACACCCTCTCCCTCTTTCTTCTTCATGACGCATGTTGTATTGTGATTTCTTGAGAGAGAAAAATGCAGTAAAATGTTTATCAAAAAAAAATGTGAAAAAAGTATTTAGAAATTACGATTACAAAGCATTCCTTTCGATCATGATCTAGTGGTGAAATATTGATATCATGATCTAGTGGTGAAATATTGATATCATGATCTAGTGGTGAAATATTGATATCATGATCTAGTGGTGAAATATTGATATCATGATCTAGTGGTGAAATATTGATATCCATTCTTCAAAACGAGAACAAACAAACAAAAAAAGCAGTGCTTCTTGCATGGTTGGGAAGGGAGTGGTGGGGGGGGGGGGGGGGGGGGGGGGTCATGAAAGATAAAATTGCTGAAAAGGAAAAAGAAAAAAACCATAATGAGACAGTCACTGAATCAGCCTCCTCTCTACAGCTGGACTTCCGTTCGCCGACGGGCTTTGACCGGACACGGGGGTGGAGATTGGCAACAAGAACTTTGAGCTGACACACCTGGAGGAGGCCTACACCACCGAGCACTGGCTGGTCAGGATCTACAAGGTCAAGGACCTCTCCAACCGCCCCAAGATCAGCAAGACCAAGAAACCAGTCAAGAGGACCAAGCGGAAAACCTCCAAAAAGGTACACACAAGGTTTCTGTGGTGGGATTGTTAAGGTCCATGTTTGTTCAGAAAGGCAGTGATGTTATTTCTTATTCCCTTTCTTTCTTTCTTGTGTTTGTTTTCAGTCCAGTTTTTTTCTTCTGCAGCATTGTGTACATGCTGTACATTCTTATCTTTAACCTTTACACTTGTGGCAAATATGTCCACCATTTGAAACACAAACACACACACACACACACACACACACACACACCACACACACACACACACACACACACACCACTCGCACAACAGTTAACCTTCTCATATCGTTTCATGTTTTGTTT
This sequence comes from Conus ventricosus, assembly GCA_018398815.1. Taxonomy (NCBI): domain Eukaryota; kingdom Metazoa; phylum Mollusca; class Gastropoda; order Neogastropoda; family Conidae; genus Conus; species Conus ventricosus. The sequence continues at coordinate 5,528,117 of CM031620.1, read as the reverse complement.
ATGTGACATGTATGGAACTACCAAATTGATTCTTTAAAATCACAGATGAACTTACGAAAGTGAAACTGTTTATACACACACACACGCACACACACACACACACACACACACACACACACACATACACATACACACACACACAGTTATGTTACTGAACAGCATTCAGCTCAGGGGAGGGGGGGGGGGGTGACAGATAACCAGTTCTGGCAGGCTTGCTGCTGTAGTTTCAATCCAAGGTGGCATCAAGAAGGAGGGCGCTGGTAGAATCTCATGGTGGATCTGTGGAGTTGCTGTAAGTGTGGAAAGACCATGCACATTCCATGGTGTGGACTCGACAGTACACCTTGCAGCTTGTCATGATACACCAAGGTCTCTGAGGTGGTCTGTCATTGAGGCAGTGACAACACATCTGCCAAGTTGTTCTCAGCCGTGGTAACAGATGATGGTCTGTAATGGAGGCAGTGACAACACATCTGCCAAGTTGTTCTCAGCCGTGGTAACAGATGATGGTCTGTAATGGGGGCAGTGACAACACATCTGCCAAGTTGTTCTCAGCCGTGGTAACAGATGATGGTCTGTAATGGAGGCAGTGACAACACATCTGCCAAGTTGTTCTCAGCCGTGGTAACAGATGATGGTCTGTAATTGAGGCAGTGACAACACATCTGCCAAGTTGTTCTCAGCCGTGGTAACAGATGATGGTCTGTAATTGAGGCAGTGACAACACATCTGCCAAGTTGTCCTCAACCGTGGTAACAGTCATCTGCCACTGTCACTCCGTGTCACTTTTGAAAGAGACAGATTTCTTTTTTCCCGGTCAAGTGAAAGCAGTTTGCAGCTGGCCGTTGCTGACTTCCAACCCCCTTGTGAGTGTCGGTGTGAGCTGTGTGGTTTTCTCTTGTTGTTTGCACGTGTGTTTGTGTACATGTACAGACCTGTGTGTGTTTGTGTGTGTCTGTGTTTAAGCGCATGTGTGTACTTGTACAGACCTCTGTGTGTGTCTGTGTCTAAGTGTGCGTATGTATGTGTGTGTGTGTGTGTGTGCATACGTGCATGCATGCGTGCGTGCATATGTGTGTGTGCACATGCACATGCTCTTGCGCTGCACGGCTTGCTGCTGTCCACACCATGTTGTGTCCTCCAGGACCTCCCTCATGCCATCCCATTCTGCGACTGTTCCAGAGCAAGAAGGCTGGAACCATCAGGAACAAGCCCAAGGTGATCAAAGGCAAGAAATCCTCCTCCTCCTCCTCCTCTCCTCCTCCTCCTCCAGCAAGAAGGGAACCAAGTGAGGAGGGGAGAGGGGGCCCAGTGGTCCACCCTCTTCGCCCCCCCTGCTGCCCATCCCATGGTTCGAATCTTCCTGTGGGACGGCCATGCACTCCATGCTTCTTTTGAGGCAACGCTCCATCTCCCTCTTTTGCCTGGGGACTACTCTCTCTTTCTCTCTCTCTCTCTCTGTCTCTGTCTGTCTGTCTGTCTCTCTCTGTTATTGCTGTTCAGGAGTTCCTTCCATCATCTCTTCATTGCTTTGGATCTTTTCTTAGGGTGTGCTTGTGGGTGGAGGTGAATGCAGAGGCTGCTAGTGGGGGACGTTATTTGAGAAGCGGGTTTGTGTGTGTCACCTGTACTGCAGTTGGTGTGGGACTGTTATTTGGGTAGGTGTGTGTGGAATGTGACTTGGAGTGTGGTGTGTGGACAGTTTGAGTGTGTGATGTAAGTGCATGTGTTCAATGTGTATTTAGATATTTATGGGGTTGTAATGTTTGTTTGCATAACATTAATTCAAATGTATAATGTTTATTTGACTGGGTATGTAATATTGGAGTGTGTATGCAAGTATAATGTTTGAGTGTTCATGCAATGTTGATTTACTGTGAGTGTAACAATTTATTTGAATGAGCATGTGTGTGATCTTCATCAGAGTGTTGATGTTAGGTTTACTGGAAGTGTGCTTAGCATCACATTTATTTCTGTGGTAGTTGGTGTGATGTGATGCAGACTGTATGTGGGAGATGTGCAGCAAATGCGTATGTGGCAGCGTGTGCTTATGGCCTGTGCGGTCGTGTGCGTGTGGCTGGCCTTACGTTTCTTGGCGAGTGGACAGCAGTGGTGCCAGTCTTGGTGGCTGTGCTAATCCATCGTCTGGGCTCCAGGCAGACAATGCATATGCTGGAGCACAAGGTGTGTTTGGTGTATCTACACAGATTGGCACTCTCGTACCGTATTGGCCAACATGTAAATCATTCCTAAGGTCTTTGAAGAGTGTGCTGAAGCTACTGATAAGAAGCAAGCGCACGTTTATTCCCTCTCTTGGTGGACTTTTCCATGCCAGCAGTTTTAAGGGCAGTTGTGTCTCCATGGTTGATATGCAGGAGGTGTTCTTAAAGAGCCTTGTTCAGTTTTGATATGTACGGTTAGAATGAGTGCTCTGATAGCTTTTGGGAAGTTGTCCAAACAGAATGAGTGCTCTGATAGCCTTTTGGAACTTGTCCAGTTAGAGTGAGTGTTCTGATAGTGTTTCGGAAGTTGTCCAGACTGTTCGAATGAGTGATCTGATATACTTTTGAAAGTTGTCCAAACAGTTAGAATTGGTGTTCTGATAGCTTTTTGGAACTCGTCCAAACAGAATGAGTGTTCTGATAGCTTTTTGGAACTTGTCCAAACAGAATGAGTGTTCTGATAGCTTTTGGAACTTGTCCAAACAGAATGAGTGTTCTGATAGCTTTGGAACTTGTCCAAACAGAATGAGTGTTCTGATAGCTTTTTGGAACCTGTAGCTTTTTGGAACCTGTCCACACAGAATGAGTGTTCTGATAGCGTTTGGAAGTTGTCAACACAGTTAGAATGAGTGTTCTGAAAGCCTTTCAGAACTTGACCAGAGTTGCAGGTGGTAGCAAACTAGATGTTTGTCAGTCCTGTGCTGCATGATCTCTGTGATTGTATGCTGTTCATTTATATGACGGGGGATGTCATAGTAAGAGAAAGCGACACAAAAAAATAATAAAACAAAAAAAAAGAAAAGAAAAATTGTGTTCAGTTTTACAGTACATTTCTGTTGTTTTTCTTTGTTGGTGTAAGTCTGTAAGTTGAAGGATCAAATGTGTGACGTGTGTGGAATCCTCTGCTGCTTTGGAAGAGCAGGCACAGAGGGGTTCACCACGGTCAGTCACAGGTGGGATGTGCTGGTAGGGGCCACAGAGAAAGGGCACTTAGGCTGTTTGCCCAGCGTCGGTATCATTGCCAGGAAAGGGCACTTAGGGCTGTTTGCCCACTGTCAGTGTCATTGCCAGGAAAGGGCACTTAGGGCTGTTTGCCCACTGTTAGTGTCATTGCCAGGAAAGGGCACTTAGGGCTGTTTGCCCAGCGTCGGTGTCATTGCCAGGAAAGGGCACTTAGGGCTGTTTGCCCACTGTCAGTGTCATTGCCAGGAAAGGGCACTTAGGGCTGTTTGCCCACTGTTAGTGTCATTGCCAGGAAAGGGCACTAAGGGCTGTTGGCCCAACGTCAGTGTCATTGCCAGGAAAGGGCACTAAGGGCTGTTGGCCCAATGTCAGTGTCATTGCCAGGAAAGGGCACTAAGGGCTGTTGGCCCAACGTCAGTGTCATTGCCAGGAAAGGGCACTAAGGGCTGTTGGCCCGACGTCAGTGTCATTGCCAGGAAAGGGCACTAAGGCTGTTGGCCCAATGTCAGTGTCATTGCCAGGAAAGGGCTACCAAGGGCTGTTTGCCCAACGTCGGTGTCATTGCCAGGAAAGGGCACTAAGGGCTGTTTGCCCAACGTCAGTGTCATTGCCAGGAAAGGGCACTAAGGGCTGTTGGCCCAACGTCAGTGTCATTGCCAGGAAAGGGCACTAAGGGCTGTTGGCCCAACGTCAGTGTCATTGCCAGGAAAGGGCACCAAGGGCTGTTGGCCCAACGTCAGTGTCATTGCCAGGAAAGGGCACTTAGGGCTGTTGGCCCAACGTCAGTGTCATTGCCAGGAAAGGGCACTTAGGGCTGTTGGCCCAACGTCAGTGTCATTGCCAGGAAAGGGCACTAAGGGCTGTTGGCCCATCGTCAGTGTCATTGCCAGGAAAGGGCACTAAGGGCTGTTTGCCCAACGTCAGTGTCATTGCCAGGAAAGGCACTAAGGGCTGTTGGCCCGACGTCAGTGTCATTGCCAGGAAAGGGCACTAAGGGCTGTTGGCCCAACGTCAGTGTCATTGCCAGGAAAGGGCACTAAGGGTTGTTGGCCCAACGTCAGTGTCATTGCCAGGAAAGGGCACCAAGGGCTGTTGGCCCAACGTCAGTGTCATTGCCAGGAAAGGGCACCAAGGGCTGTTGGCCCAACGTCAGTGTCATTGCCAGGAAAGGGCACTAAGGGCTGTTGGCCCAGTGTCATTGCCAGGAAAGGGCACTAAGGGCTGTTGGCCCAGTGTCATTGCCAGGAAAGGGCACTAAGGGCTGTTGGCCCAGTGTCATTGCCAGGAAAGGGCACTAAGGGCTGTTGGCCCGACGTCAGTGTCATTGCCAGGAAAGGGCACTAAGGGCTGTTGGCCCAGTTTCGGTGTCATTGCCAGGAAAGGGCACTAAAGGCTGTTGGCCCAACGTCAGTGTCATTGCCAGGAAAGGGCACTAAGGGCTGTTGGCCCAACGTCAGTGTCATTGCCAGGAAAGGGCACTAAGGGCTGTTGGCCCAACCTCCGTGTCATTGCCAGGAAAGGGCACTAAGGGCTGTTGGCCCAATGTCGGTGTCATTGCCAGGAAAGGGCACTAAGGGCTGTTGGCCCATCGTCAGTGTCATTGCCAGGAAGGGTTCACAGGTTCACACTGTCAGCATGCGTGAATCTGATTCTGTGACAGTCACATACGAGTTTGTTGGTTGGTTGGTTGGTTGTTTTTTTTTAAAGGATTCACAGACACTTGATTAGCATTATGAGAAGGGTTTCTATGCTGGAGAAAACTGGCGTTTGATGACTATGATGATTACTATACTCTCTCTCTCTCTCTCTGTCTCTCTGAATTACCTCCTAGTCCCTGAACCTTGTATGTGACCCAGTTACATGGACTTACAAGTGTCTTGCTATGGCTGTGGTATGAACCATACTTTGACTTGTCCTGAGGTTTGAATGTTGCGTTCCTGCGCTAGTGTGTGTTACAATTAGACCAACAGCACTTCTTGAGAGGAACGAGTTCCATCCCCCAAAACACTGTCGTTACGACCCAGGATGTCCTGTTGGACTGCTACAGTTGGTCTGTGCTGCTGCTTTACACGGCCAGTAACTTGCTAGCTGTGCCGGGTGGGGGGGGGGGTTGGGGGTTTCTATCCACAACTTTGTGCTGTCCTAGTCGGCCTCCAGATGAAGTCCATTTTTCTTTGTGTGGATTAAAACATGCATGGCTTCAGAGAAAGAAAAAGACACGACACCACCACCAAAACTTTGTGTTGATTTCAGACGGTGTACACACAGCACAACAGCAGTTAAACCAGCTCTTCAGCTGCAGCAACATTTTGCATGGTAGGCTTTACAGAAATGACTGATTTTTCAAGTTGAATATGAAGAAAAGTGATCAGAAAGAGGTCAGCAGCAAGAAATGAAACATTGCATAGAAAAATTTTTTTTGGCTGTAGTTATTAAACATGAAGATAAGTTAAAAATTGATGTGAATAAGGTCGAATCCATTAAAGAAATGGAGTTGAAAGTGAAGATCGATCTATTAATGAAATTGATGTGAGATTACGATCGATCCATTTCTAGACAGCTTTCAGGAACTGCATGAACATTTGTGACGGTTGCCTGTTGTTTATATATGATATTGTCTAAGTTGCGTGAAGGACAAGGCAGTTGTTCTCAGGTGTCTGTCATACATGAATGGAGTCAACAAAAGCTGTGAGATGTCAGGATATTGTCTAAATTTGGCGTGAAGAGACAAGGCAGTCGTTCCAAGAGTCTGTCATACATAATGGAGTCAACAGAAAGGCTGTGAGATGTCAGATATTGTGCTGAATTGGCGTGAAGAACAAGCAGTGTCTCAAGATTCTGTCATACATAATGGGTCACAGAAGGCTGTGAGATGTCAGATATTGTGCTGAATTGGCGTGAAGGAGACAAGGCAGTCGTTCTCAAGATGTCTGTCATACATGAATGGAGTCAACAGAAAGGCTGTGAGATGTCAGGATATTGTGCTGAATTGGCGTGAAGGAGACAAGGCAGTCGTTCTCAAGATGTCTGTCATACATGAATGGAGTCAACAGAAAGGCTGTGAGATGTCAGGATATTGTGCTGAATTGGCGTGAAGGAGACAAGGCAGTCGTTCAAGATGTCTGTCATACATGAATGGAGTCAACAGAAAGGCTGTGAGATGTCAGGATATTGTGCTGAGTTGGCGTGAAAGAGACGAGGCAGTCCTTCCCAAGATGTCTGTCATGCATGCTTCGAACCGACTAAAAGTTGTCAAAACAGATGGAAATCAACACAGTGACTTTTTGATGAGAGAGTGAAGTCTCAGTCTCGGCGTCAAACCCTACACTTCTGTTGCAGGCGATTTCACAGTAAGGGCACCTGCCTGGCACACGATCTCTGAGCCTTTCATAACAAAGCTTTCCCAACTGTGCCACTGCTTGCGTGTGTACTGAAGTTTTCCTCATGAAGCTCTGCAGGTCTGTGTGTGTGTGATCCTGTTCTCCCAAACTGTGCAGGGAGGTTGTATCCCTACACTTTTTATGTATTGGCACATTCAGAAAAAAGCACAGAATGAAAATGTGATGTAGTGATTTCTGACTAGACAGGAAAGGTAATCTCTCTTTTCTTTGTTTATAGTTCACTCTTACAATGAGTGTGACAGTCTCACAGTTACCATGCATTCTCGGCGTCTCCTTTCACGATGACACTTGTGCGGGCAGTTTGTAGCGTTGAGTGAGGACACTTGTCAGTAGAGAAACTGTCAAGGCCACAAAAGTGTCCCCAGTGCACCAGTCTGCAGAGAAAACACTCCCAGTAGTGGATGAGAAACGCTCCCATCAGCACAATGTGGGTATACAAATCTTCCTCTGAGACTGGGAGCTGCTAGGCAGAAAGGGCACCCATGCCATGGACGGACGCCACTGCCTCCATGTTGCTGTGTCTGGTGTCTAGGGAAGAAGGTCTGTGATGTGCAGGGTGGTCCACTCCTTGACGTGGTCTGGACCGCTCTTCCTCTGCCTTCTCTCTCTCTCCCACTGCCTGGCATCATGGCCTGGGCGAAGGAGTCGTGGTGTGATGCTGCCTCTTCACTCTTTTCACTTTGGCCAGGAGGTGCAGATGTTGGCCAGAAGTTTTCTGTTCAGGTGCAGACAAAGGCATTGGGTTTTTCTGGCTTTTTTTTTTTAAGAAAACAAAAGAGAAAGGGGGGCGGGAGGTGGGTAACTGTGTTAAGTTTGTGTGAGTTGGAATGTCAGGGAAGTGACGTGCCCAGAGTGTGGTCTGTAGCATGGGGAAAGGTTGTTATGGTTCATTCTGTTTTCCTGCCTAGGGCGGTCATGTCTGTGTACTATAGTATCAGTTTCATTTCTTTGTACTGGTTTGCGGTCGGCTGGGCTATAAGCAACATTATCTTATCTTGTACTGGTTTCTTTTTGTGCAGATGAGAACACTTGTCCAGTGTATTCTGTTGTTTGTGCAGATGAGAACACTTGTCCGGTGTATTCTGTTGTTTGTGTAGATGAGAACACTTGTCCGGTGTATTCTGTTGTTTGTGCAGATGAGAACACTTGTCCAGTGTATTCTGTTGTTTGTGCAGATGAGAACACTTGTCCAGTGTATTCTGTTGTTTGTTTGTGGTAGTCGGATTGTAGCTATGCACTACAAGACAGGGAAAACTGTGTTCACCTGTTCAGAATTTACCTTTGTTCACTCTGTTTCAAGTTCACATTCTTCACAACATAGTTACATAACCAAAGGTACTGGATATGTTTGCAACATCATTTGTCTTCTTTTTGTCAATGATTTTTTGATTGAAAGGAATGATTTTTTGATTGAAAGGTTAGGTCTGCTTTAGACATGATCGGGTTCACTTACATAGGTTGTGTAGGCTTTGTTAACTCAGATCATTCATGTTTGTTTCCGATGTAATTATTGACATGGATTAAAAGCATTCATTGACCTGGCTTTTCTCAGCTCTAGTTGAAGACGTGTGGTTGTTCGCGTGACACATAAACAAAGAGAGAATGGTCACCATTAATCTTCATCTTTTGTGTTACAGCTATAGAGAGAGATTGTGTAGAGTTCGCCTCTGACAGAGTGTACGACAACTAGACTAGTAGACTGTGTAGGGTTTACTCTGTTCAGTATTGAGCTGACTGGGGTGATGTGAGGGTGGTTTTTATGGATGATGGCATGTGATTCAGTCCATTGTGTTCTCCATTCTCTAAACAGTTTTTATGGATGATGGGCATGGATCAGTCCGTTGTGTTCTCCATTCTCTAAACAGTTTTTATGGATGAGGGCATGGGATTCAGTCCATTGTGTTCTCCATTCTCTAAACAGTTTTTATGGATGATGGGCATGGGATTCAGTCCGTTGTGTTCTCCATTCTCTAAACAGTTTTTATGGATGAGGGCATGGGATTCAGTCCATGTGTTCTCCATTCTCTAAACAGTTTTTATGGATGATGGGCATGGGATTCAGTCCATTGTGTTCTCCATTCTCTAAACATTGATTCACAGTGTTCATGGAGGCAGGGTCTGCTGTCACAAGTATCCTAGTCACTATACAGAGTGTGAGAAGAAAGGGACCAGTTCGCTTTAGGTACTCCTGCTACTCCAAACCGGTGTTCTTGCCAGTGGCCACATGGTCTGCGGCGCCAGTCGTGGCACGTTGTCTTCTTCATCTCTGGTCACTCTCCCACATCTTCTTCACCAACAGCCACTTTAGTGTCTCCTTCCGCATATCTCTCATCAACTCATCCACTCGTTGCGAAATTTCTTCCGTTTCTTCCTCGCTGTACTCCTCCCGTTTACTTTTTTCCATTCTTGGCCGCGGTGTTCCTGTGAGAAATGTGTCGGATTGATGGTACCAGATGGAAGTGTGGAGCGTCTTTCATAAGCACCCGCACCTCATCAGTTATGCCTGACTTTGGTTGTGATGTTGCATTCACCGTCTCTGTAGCAAAGCTGAGTGAGTGCACGATGGAAAACCCTGCTGTGGGTGAGTATGCAGTGGCAGCTGAGGCCAGTGTGGAGATGTTGTCAAGCAGTCTGGAGTGAGTGCCAGAGGGTGAAAGAGAAGCTGTCATTCCAAGCAGAACGGTGATGGGAACAATCTGAAGGTGGAGATCATGACAAGGTGACGTCTTCTGTTCTTGTTGTATACATCAGATTTCAGAAAGGTCACCTTTTCAGGCTCGGTTGGGGTGAAAAAGATTAGGTTGTTTAGTGTTTGTCATTGCTTTTTCCCTGCAGAACAGTAACATTCATGTAACTGGTCAAGCTTAAAATAGAATGGAAAAAGAATCTTTCTCTTTTCAAAAGCTGTCCCACATTTTTCTTACGAAGAGCATTTGCGAGTGTGGAACTGAAAAAGTTACAGATTTAAAACGGTCGTCAAAAAGTGCAAGAGTTATGCCACATGGTCAACGGCTGTCTGCTGTAGTGTGTGGTGGTGTCGGTGTGCCTGTTTAATATGTGTGTGTGTGTCTGTGTCTGTGTGGGTACATGTGTCTTACCGTTTTATGTGATTTTTTTTTTTCTTAATTTTCTTGTGTTTGGGTGCAAGTATTTTCCACCAGTGATATTTGTATGAAAAACTGCAGAAAAGTGGGAGTGTGTTCTGTGGTGTTCCATCATAGACCACAGGTCTGAAAAGGGGTTGTGAAAGAGAGAGAGAAGAGAGGAGAGAGAGATTTCTTTGAAATTGGGCACAGGAGCAGTCTGGCTAGAAGTGAAGATTGTGGCCTAAGTAGACGATGGATACAACATTACAGCTATTTTAGCAGTTTACTTATTCATCTTGTATCTGTGCTTTCAATTTGTGCCTGAGGCGTCTCAGTTTAGATCTAGCTGGAGGGGGGGGGGGGGGGGGGGGGGGGGGGGGGGGGGGGGGGGGGGGAGGGCACTGCATGCGGACCTCTGTCCCTGACTCTCAGAAGGTTTAGTTGATGAAAACTGTTCAGATTGCTGCAAACTAACACAGAGGGTTGATTGTGGAAGTGTGCCTGTAACTACACCGCAGGCATCACGGCCTGGGTTCACTGATGGATATGGCGTCATGGAAACTTGGACAAGGGCAATAACCTTGTCTTGTCAGACCCAAGACATTGTGGGTCACAGTGGCCTGAGAGTAACCTGGTGAGGAGGTGGTGAAAACTGGTGTAGAAAAGCAAGCTGCCATTTAACAGGTGTTCCTGTACTTCTGATATCACATGGAGGAACATACCTGTGTACCCACACAGATCTGAGGTGGTGTGTTCACTGTTGTAGGCTGTACAGTGTACCCATACAGATCTGAGGTGGTGTGTTCACTGTTGTAGGCTGCACAGTGTACCCACACAGATCTGATGTGTTGTGTTTCACTGTTGTAGGCTGTTACAGTGTACCCATACAGATCTGAGGTGGTGTGTTTTCACTGTTATAGGCTGTACAGTGTACCCACACAGATCTGAGGTGGTGTGTTCACTGTTATAGGCTGTACAGTGTACCCACACAGATCTGAGGTGGTGTGTTCACTGTTGTAGGCTGTACAGTGTACCCATACAGATCTGAGGTGTTGTGTTCACTGTTGTAGGCTGTACAGTGTACCCATACAGATCTGAGGTGTTGTGTTCACTGTTGTAGGCTGTACAGTGTACCCATACAGATCTGAGGTGGTGTGTTCACTGTTATAGGCTGCACAGTGTACCCACACAGATCTGAGGTGGTGTGTTCACTGTTATAGCTGCACAGTGTACCCACACAGATCTGAGGTGTTGTGTTCACTGTTGTAGGCTGTACAGTGTACCCATACAGATCTGAGGTGGTGTGTTCACTGTTATAGGCTGCACAGTGTACCCACACAGATCTGAGGTGGTGTGTTCACTGTTGTGGGCTGCACAGTGTACCCACACAGATCTGAGGTAGTGTGTTCACTGTTTTTAGCTGCACAGATGCATGTAATACTCCTCCACAACATCACAATCAACAACAACACACACACACACACACCACAACACACAATCACACACTGAAAGTACTGTTAAGCCTATGTTACGGTAAATAATGAAGTCAGTGTTGATGTGTTGTGAATGGTGGTGGTATTCTTTTCCTGTTTTTTTTTTTTTTCCCCCAGTGTTTAGTTACAGTATGAGACTGAAACGGCATGGTGTGGACACTGAGCATGTCTCAGTGTGACCAGGCATGGAGAACGATCCCCATTTGATTGTGCTCCCTGATGGATATGGGGCTGGACATAAATCAAACCAGACAAGAGAGGGCCTTGAATCCGTCAACTACTGACTCTATTCCGCCTCTACCAGGAGGAACAGGAGAAGGAATGGGAGAAATAGAGAGCTTCATCAAAAGGCTCTTTTAAGTAAAAAACGGGAAACGGCTTGACCCACATGCTGCATTTGTGTGAGAATCCCAGTCGAAAATGGCTCCTTCTTTGCCTAGTCAGTGGTGTCATGCGTGAGGTTGTAAGTTCAAGGTTCAAAGTGTCACCCGTGACTGGATTCTGTTCATATTTCCACATCTAGGTACATAGTATTCTTGTTGGCGTGTTGTTTGTGGTGTTGTTTGTTATGTGAGCTCATGCACAAAGGGGATTAAATGTATTTGTTTGAGGACAGACAATTTTTGTTCACTTATGGAAGGCAGTTATTCATAGGCAGGAACACTCGCAGAGATACATTAGATAAGAAGAGTGGTGTGTGTGGGTGTGTGTGTAAAAGAGAACCCCCCCCCCTCCACCCCCCCCCCCTATCCCGCTCAAGTGTGATATGTTATTGAAATAATCCTGCAGGTATTCAGTGGAGTCAAAATGAGGGAGACATCAGAATCCAACATTTTCACCAAACAGCAATCCGTGAAAGATGTTTCCAGTAATTCATTAATCAGACCCCCAGAATCAACTTTTCACCAAAATAAGCAATCTTTGAAAGATGTTTCATTAATTCATTATCTGTTCCCCAAATCAACATTTTCTCACCAAACCAGCATTCTTTTGAAAGAGTTTCATAATTCAAGTATCCAATCCATTTGATAGAAAGGCCAACTGTCTAACTTTTTCTTCCTTTTTTCTTTTTACTTTTTTTTTCCTCTCTCCGACTCCCCCCCCCCCCCCTCTTCCCTACCCCCCCCCCCTCCCCCCCCGACTCAAACTTACCTCTCTCGTCCCTCCTCCCCCCCCACCCCCCCCCCCCCCCCCCCCCTCCCCCCCCACCCCCCTTGCAGTCATCTCCTCTCATATCCCCCCCCCACCCCCCCCCCCCCCCCCCCTCCCCCCCCCCCCCCCCCACCCCGCCCCGCCCCCCCCCCCCCCCCCCACACACACACACACACACAACACCAACACTCACACATGTACGTACACACACACTCTCCTTCACCACACACACACAGACCACACAACACACACAACACACAAATGTACACTAACCTTTCCCTTTCTTTCTTGTCTCATGTTTTGCAGCTGTGCTGGAATTCAGTGAAGAAGTCCCTGCATAAAGTGTTGTTCATTGTGAAGCGCCATGCATTCATTTTGCAAGTTATAAGTTGTCCCTGCATTAAAGTGTGTTTCATGTGAAGCGCCATGATCATTTTGCATGGTAAAGTTTGTCCTTAATCATTAAAGTGTTTCATGTGAAGGCGCCATTGCATCATTTTTGCATGGTAAAGTTGTCCCTCTGCATTAAAGTGTTTTCATGTGAAGGCGCCATGCCCATTTTGCATGGTAAAGTTGTGAAATTGAGCACCGACCATGTATCCACATTAAATGCCTTTTAATGTGAACCCAAGACAAATTCCTTTCTATAGCGGAAAGTTGGTCACTTGGTGGATTTTTTGGTCAAAGCATAACATGTACAGAAATGAATGTCTGATTAAGCTGTAGTTTATCTAACAACCAAAGGTTTGGTTTCCGTTCATGAATTTTCCTAGGCATGAAGTCAGAAAATTTGATGATCAGCAAATTCTCTTACTTGAAAGCTAAAGCCCTTACTTCATCATGGTCAATAACAGGTGATTTTTGCTCAATCAAACAATGCCAGAAATAGCCAATCAAATATTTACTATAAATTGTGCTTTTTTTTTGTTCTTTAAAGTTTGAAAATGTGAGAAACTGGTTATTTTGCAGGTTACAGTTCTAGGGCTTACAAACAATAGGTCTGTGGGAAATATTTTAAAATATTGAAGAATTTGAGAGAGTGTGGATGTCAAGGAGTGTAAGTATCAATGTAATTCATCTTGAAGTATAGGACTGAGAGTTTGAAGTGGTGGTTTTGATGGAGGTAGAAGACAGAAGCCAACAGTGAACATGAACACTACTTACCAGGGTAAAGCCTTTGTGAAAAGTGCTTCTTTCACTTCTTACTTGCCCTTCCTCAGGGAATGCATGTCTGTCTGCCTCAGCCCCCTACATTGGCCAAGCCTACCCTTCTCCCCCCCCCCCCAACAATGCAAGTCGTCTTCAGTGTGGAACTTACAGTGTTGATTGTTGTTGGAAGGAATGATTGTCTAGATAGTGGTGGGGTTCTTCTTCTCTTCGTCTTCTTTTTCTTCTTCTTCTTCTTCAATTTATTTTTATATTGTGTGATTTCATTTTTTCTTTTATGTGTGTGTGAAATTGTCAGCAGAAATGTTGTATGGTTCTGGGTTGTTTGTTGTTGTTGTTGTTGTTTTACTTCTGTTTTTTTTTTTTTTAAAGTACTGTGTGATTTGATTTTTCTTCATGTGGTGTAAATGTTTTGGTGAAATTGTCAACAGCAACTTGCTGTGCTTCTGTTTTTTGCTCTGAAGATGGAGGACCATGTGAAAAGTGTTCACAGTTTGAGGGGAGTGTTATTTTGTTCATGGTAGGGTGGTTCACAAGTGTGTGTGATTTTTTTTGAGTGCATGTGAGTGATTTTTGTTCTGTGATGATATGAAAATGTAAACATTTTGTGGGTGGGTTTTTTTTTTCATGCTTGGAAACTGTATGATTGTAAGGCAAAAGTATTGTTTTGTTATGGTAATCAGAATGTTTTATAATGTAATATTTGTGTATGTGTGTGTGTGTACACGTTGAAGGACAGAGGAACTGAGCAGAGATTGATGAGTGACACGACGTTGTGTTGATTAGTTGCGTTTCAGCTGTTTCTGTTTTTAATTTGTAGACTGGTGAGGGACGTGATAGATCAAATCGATGTCTTGCACATCGATGACATCTCTCACATATGGCACTTTAATTTCCTCAGCTGATGACGTCTACGTTTTGATTTCATGATTTTCAAGTGGCCATATTGATTAAGAAAAAGAAAAAAAAAAAATCTGTGGCATCTGTGAGGTGTTCTACCAGGGTAGTCTGTAAAATACCATGGCTACGGTAACGGTTAGTTCCTTTCTTTTCAGATTATTCGCTTTACTTTCCATGTATCCACACTTAGAACGGTAAAGGATGCTTGTTGTACATGTGCTGTCCTGTGTCTTAGCTTGCAAAGGACTGGTCTAGAGCTGCATTTTGCTTTTCGGATCATGATTTGTCACAACTCTTGTGGAGATTGTCCTCACTCCAATTGCCTTGGTGGGGTATGAGATGTGGTAGTTGTGCTCGCTCATCATGGCCCCAGAATGGTGACTCCCCCTATGACACCATGAACAATGCTCTCTCATTCATCAGCCATGTATTCTGTCTTCATGATAAAAAAAAAGAAAGTTATTATGTGTTGTCATGCCATTGTTGACATCTTGGGGTAAATAAGAGAAGAAATAAACAGTCCTTTGAATCACTGCTCCGGCTGTTACGTTATTCCACGTTGAAGGATTTCTGCGCTGAGTAATGCTAAGTTTTAACCAGATTAGTTTTCATTGTGTCTGTGTTTCTTTGCCAACTTAGCGTTGTGTGGATTCCACAGCAGACTAGTCCAGGCACACAGAGGACCGACTCTGTGTGTGTGTGTGTTTTTTTTTTACAGCGGCTCATGTTGGAGGTCTTCATTATAGGATGCTTTTTTGTTCCTTGTACGTCTTTGAAGTGGAAAAGAAAAAGCCAGGGAAGAAAAGCATTTGTCATTATCTCATTGTTGTTGAAGATTTTAAAAGTTCTGGATTAAAGGTCAATGAAATATTATTTTCTGTGTGATTGTTTTATTTGTTTTCTTCAGATTTTTTTTTCTGTTTCATCCCCCCCCCCCAAACCCTCGCTACTCAGCATCCCTCAGTGACGTCACTTGCGTACTGTTTAGTTCCATTTCCTAATGCACAGCGTCCCTCAGTGACGTCACTTACGTACCATTTAGTCCCATTTCCTAATGCACACCCACACCCATGACTGTCCGACCAGCACTGCAGTTCACAGGAAATGTTCGGTACCAGGTTGTCCTCAGGTGACCCACAAAAAGAGATGCTGCCGTGCTTGCCAAAAGTGTCACAAAGAAAGAGTTGAGCAGACTGGCTATCCCTCACACTGATCTGAAACCCAAAGCCTAGGCTTATGTCAAAGACCTCTGGCATGAGGAATGGAACTCGCAGACAGACAACAAACTGTTGAAATCCATCCTAACCTGAAAGAGTTTTTACCATGTTCCATGGACGGCCGTAAAGAAGAAACAGTCCTGTGCCACTTGCACACAGGCCTTAACTTTTATACCCATTCCTATCTTTTAAAAAGTGAAGAAGCTCCGTGGTGCATTCCGTGTATGTACCACTCACAGTGAAACATATTCTCTTAGACTGTTGGGACTTGCATGATGTGAGGCACAAACCCTTTACAGCAGATTCCATGAAAACCTTGTTCAGAGATGTTCCATTTGATGTGATATTTGAATTTTGAAAAAAGAGATCACCATTTTTCATCTGACTAAGATTTTACAGAAGAAAGACTTGTAACTAAATTTCTGGTGATTTTTTTTTTTAGGTGTGTTTGTGTGTGTGTGTGTGTGTGTGTGTGCGTGTGTTAAAGATTTGTGAGGTAATTTCAACACAGTGTCAGGCCTGATATGGCCCTTTGCGGTCAGCTGGGCCACAAGCAACAAAACCTTACCTTGTTTTGCTGCCAAGTCAGTCAGGTGTCCAGTTGTGCCTATTCTGATCTGATATTCACAGGTAGTACCTTTGAAGCCTTCGGCTGATGACAAAATTTTCTTAGTGGCAGACCCAGGGCGGGGAAAGGTGACCCAGGGTGGGGGAAGGTGACCCAGGGCGGGGCAGGGTGACCAGGGCGGCGGGTGTGTGTGTGTGACCCAGGGCGGGGCAGGGTGACCCAGGGCGGGGTGTGTGTGTGACCCAGGGCGGTGTAGGGTGACCCAGGGTGGAGGGGGGTGACCCAGGGTGGGGCAGGGTGACCAGGGTGGGGGGGGTGACCCAGGGCGGGGGTGGGTGAGCCAGGGCGGTGTAGGATGACGGGGGGGGGGGGGGGGGGGGGGTGGACCCAGGGCGGGGCAGGGTGACCCGTGGGCAGGGTGGGGGAGGGTGACTCAGGGCGGGGAGGGTGACCCAGGGTGGGGGAGGGTGACCCAGGGCGGTGTAGGGTGACTCAGGGCGGGGAGGGTGACCCAGGGTGGGGGAGGGTGACGGTGTAGGATGACCCAGGGTGGGGAGGGTGACCCAGGGTGGGGGAAGGGTGGCTCAAGACGGTTGTAGGGTGACCCAGGGCGGGTTGGGTGACCCAGGGTGGGGGAGGGTGACCAGGGCGGTGTAGGATGACTCAGGGCGGGGAGGGTGACCCAGGGCTGAGGAGGGTGACCAGGGTGGGGGAGGGTGACCCAGGGTGGTGTAGGGTGACCAAGACGGTGTAGGATGACTTAGGAGGGGAGGGTGACCCAGGGCGGAGGAGGGTGGAAGGGTGGAGGAGGGTGACCCAGGGCGGGGGAGGGTCACCCAGGCTGGGGGAGGGTCTCCCCTTAAATGCTGTGCCTGGCCACTCAATGACATTGCGCGTGAGCTTGCTGATGTGGATGACTTTGACTGTGTGACATGTTACATGACATCCCAGTGACATGACAGTGGCAGAAGCGTGGAAAGGAAATCTGAACGGAGGTCATCACGAGAGCAGGATGCACCAAATGTGAGTCTTCCTTTTCCTCATGATGATGAACGACCATGATGACGATGACACTGTGGAATTCCATTCGGGTTACAGACTGCATAACGGGGTTGTAGTAGTGTGCATTGACTTCCATAGTCTGTCCCAACATCAACCTAGCCTGAGAGCTGCAGACATCTGCTGGTTAGAAACCTTGAAAAGGACTTCTCAGAGACGCCTCCATAAAGTGGATGAAAGTTCACTGCGTGGCTGTAGTCACAAATTCTAGCCAGGAACCAGCCGGTGGCAAAAAATCCCACATTTGTAGAATTGCGATGCGAATTGAACCTAGGACCTCCCAGCCTACTAGTGCGTGACAGTAACCACTGCAACATGGCAGCTGGAGTTAGAAACGATGTTTTACTCCGTGGACAAAACACACACACACACACACACACACACACACACAAAAGAAAGAAAGAAAAGAAGGGAAAAAAATAAAAGCAGAAATTCAAACCTCTGACCCCAGGATCACCATAATGATGAATGTGGTGTTCAACCGATGAAGTATTCTGAGCTCTGTAATATCAATACTTTTTTTTTATTATTGTTTTTATTATTTTTTCATCCCATTCACTACACAATAAACGGTGATATCATATAACAGAACATAAAACCACTCACGGTTGCAATCCATCTCATGAATTTAGCATGCCATCTTTATAATCATGAGGCGTAACAGACGCTTAAGGGGAACAAAAAAAAAAAAAAGAAAAAGGAAAAAAGCTTCTGTTCATCCTGGACAGCGTACACAGTCTCCAGATCATACCCAACAAGATGGGTGTACCGGCCGAGTACGTCGTTTCCCCATCTTCCAAGTGCTTTAGCAGCGTCACAGCAGCAAAGCTACGTGGTGGGAGAAGCAGCTGAAGTAAACCAGATGCACACATCTACCTCCATCAGCCCTACTCCGCCCAGCTTTACTCTCTGCCCCCCCCCCCCCTCCCTCTCCCCCAGAAGAATGCATGCGCGTGCACACACACACACACAGGAGGGGGGGGGGGGGGGGGGGGATCACAAGACTGCAGAGTTGGAGGCAGCACAAATCATACATGATGTTTTTATGTTGTAACAGGTCTCCGTTATGCACCAGCTTTGCGAAACCGTAAGGAACAAACTACCGCAGTTGTTTTATACCTAATTTTAATGTGTGACTTCAGTGAAGCGTCATTACATTGTACATCGTTCATATAACTGAACCATAAGTTATACCATTCGCCTAACTAGCTCACTGGTCAGAAATAAACAATATGCTTTTAACAGATTTAGATCGGTCGTAAATGATGAATTCTGAACACACACACTCGCACGCACGCACGCACACACAACACACGCACGCACGCACGCACGCACACAGAGCTGCAGTCAAGCACATATTTTGACTCTGTTTTAAAAGTGTTCAAGAGTACTTATGGCTTGTGTGTGTGTGTGTGTGTGTGCGTGCGTGCGTGTGTGCGTGCATGTATGCGCGTGCGTACTTGCCCTCTCTACCTAACCCCAATGTGGTCTCAAACCAAACTCACTGACTTGGTTTGTCTTGATGCACTTTAAGGAGTAAGGGAGATACCCGATAGAGCCTTAAGTCGGTCGATTCATGGCGAAAACAGTCCCAACTCTATAAACAACCATGAAGTTTTTTGAGGCGGTTTTTCAGCGCTGTGCTGTTTGCTGGTAACCAACTGTACGCTTGGCATGGGACTTTCGGGGAACCAGGCCAAGCGACTGGAATTATTCAGAAATAATGGCGGGCATCAACACATCGACTGCCTTTGTGGGGGTTTTGGGTATCGTTGACTTTTACTTGTTGAAGGTAGGTGTGGCTTAAAAAAAATCATTGTTTATTTTCTTTCGCTTATTCATGTAGTTATGTTTGTCTGGGGGTTTTTGTCTGTCTCTCTCATCATCTGTCTGTATGTCTAAAATTTTTTTTTCATTCTTTGATTAATTCATGTATTTGTCTGTCTGCCTTTCTCTCTCTCTCTCTGTATGTATGTACGTGTGTGCATGTGTATGTGCGCGCGTGACACAAGACAACAATAAATTTTCTCTTACTTGGGACAAAAAAACTGACCATACAAACACCACTCATGTGTAGTCCATGTCACGCGTTGCACGTGCGGTGTATGTCCTCCCTTGGCCCGTCCGACACGGACAGTGGCAGTGACGGGCCGTGCGGCAATGCTGACTTTGAGAACAATGGAAAAGCTTTTGGGTTCGAGGACTGTTACCCGCGTGTGTTGTGTATTTTCCAAAGGGCCTGACAGTAATTTTTCTTTTTTTTTTTTATTGATAGAGGTAGAGTTTACCCCCCCCCTCTCCACGCTTATCATTCCTCCCCCCTTAATTAAAACACACTCCTGACGGCTCTTGTCCACTTCACTTTGACGGACGCCATCTTGTCCGTGAAAAAAAAAATTTCCCCAAATTGAAATTTCTAAATCGCATGTTTCTTTGCTTTTTCTTTAAGAATGTAAGAAATTTGAAGAGCATTTGGGGGCAACGGTTCGGCTTAACACAGGCAGCACTTTTTCTGAGTTGTTTGTGATGGTTGGGGCCCATCTTTGTCCAAACCTGCGCCGAAGTTGAAGTTTACAGGTGGCAAGAGTTCAAGACTTACTTCAGAGGCCCCAAATTTTACGCATGTCATTGATAGGTACACTCCAGGCAGGGTGGCTTCTCTTCGTCAAGAGTGCAAAAAAATGAGATCAGCACAAAAAGGGGGCTTTTAAACTAGGACTTGCCTAATTTTCATTCGGTTTCATACTGTAGTGATGCACGGTTTTTGCGCACGTAGGCGAGCTCAGCGGAATGCACCTCGCGTGAGAAGTGTTCACTGACACTCGTGTAAACAAGCCGACGAACTCCGGCAGTACGACACGGGAGCTTGAACAGTGCAGTTCTACTGACTTGTTGTTAGGTTAGCGACACTCGGGCCTTGAGGAGAGAGCGGACTAGCTAACTTGTAGTTAGCTAGGGAGCTCGACACTCGGCCTTAAGGAGAGCGGTCTAGCTAACTTGTAGTTAGCTAGGAAGCTACGTCGTACTACAGTACACTAGTGACAGACCAGTGCTTGGGCCTCCAGTTACCAGGAGACAGTTTTGCCCTAGCACTGCGACAGTACAGCCGTAGACGGACACAACGGCTAGGACGGTTCTGACAGCACCACTGCTGGGCCCGGAGGTGGACACTGACAGAAAGACTGTACCAGCTGCTTGACCCTCTGAGGAAAGCTGCAAGCTCGGCTTGGAAGCTTGGACAGAGTGCGTCGCAGACTGTGTGTGACCGACCTTACTTGACAGTTCATGCTAGTGAAGGGCTTGGAAAGAATCCTGACGAAGCCCCCAAGCCAGAGTCTGGACTGACCAGGTAAGGTAGAGTGCGTGTGTGCGAGTGCAGAAGTGCTAGGTATATAAACGAACTTCTTTTGAGTGTAGGGAAAACACTTCATTGGTGTCAGAAGTGGGATATGCTTAGCACTTTCAGTTAGTACAACCCTAGCTGTAAGTTAACAACAAACAAAAGTTGTTAATAGCGTGGGGTGTTGGTTGTGTTGTACACAGACCAGGTACTAATTGTACTCCACACTAGTACTTTCCAGTTGCTCCATTAATAAAAGGGGGAAAGATTTATTCAGTAGACCATAGGGCTGAATGTAACACAGCCTCTGGATTGAGCAGTGCAGCTTGTGTGTTCAGGGAAAGGAAGGGGAAATTGAGGTTATCCATGATGACGTCCATTCCTTGTGGCAAACCAGTGACGACCTGCTTGAACTGATTGATTTCGGAATGCAGCAGGGGGCCATGGAAGATTTAATAGAGCCCCAAAATGGCCGCCGCATTGGGGGGAGGAAAAGAAAGAGTACTCCCTTACCCACATGGGATGAGCAGCAGTCCATGGATGATTTCTGGTCCTCTCTTCACTCAGGGGTAAGCAAAAACACAAGTCTAGTTGCTGAACCCAGTGATACCAGTTCCCTGCTCGCCGAG
The DNA here is from genome assembly GCA_018398815.1 of Conus ventricosus. Taxonomy (NCBI): domain Eukaryota; kingdom Metazoa; phylum Mollusca; class Gastropoda; order Neogastropoda; family Conidae; genus Conus; species Conus ventricosus. Next base: position 5,506,920 of record CM031620.1, on the reverse strand, counting down.
CTGCCACCAGTTCCAGCTCATCCACCAATTTTGTGGACAAGCTGGTTGAGTTGGAGGTGGGCTCTCCTGGGTCTGCTGAAAGATTGGAACCCCATCCTCCAGAATGGTGAGAAATCACCAGGAAGGAGCGAGTCTTTTAGACTTGGTTACTTGGATCGGGGACACGGGCGGTCGCGGAGGTCTCTGTCTTCGTCAAGGTCGGCCTCTAGCGGACAGCATTGCCACAGAATTGGGTCAGAGTCTCTGGCATGGGAACACAACCAGAGTTGAGGCAGTCGAATCCTGAAATAAGATCACAGGGACGACAGCACAGACACCATGGTGGGGACTTTAGACCTAAAGATTCCAGGCACTTTACCCATACTCAAGTAGGTCCAGGTCGCCAGCAACGACTGACCATAGGCGTCGAGATTTTGCTGGAGATCATGACCAAGAGCATAGAGATGGGGAGGGGCGCCTGTATAGTGGCAGGAGGCATGACGGACGAACGGGCCCCGTCGAGCTGTCCCCTCCCCTCGAGAGTAACTTGGAGCAGGCACCAAAGGTCTAGGTCACACAGAAACAGGTTTTACTGGCATGACCATCACGACTGCACTGAGAGTGAGTCGGAATTGTATTCTGACCCCTCAGACAGCAGCAGAGAAAACAGTCCTGTTAGGTACTCCCATTCTGGACCGAGAGGGGACCCACGGAAATTACCAAAAAATTTACAGTATGACGGGAACACAAACTGGCTGTCATTCAAGTACAGGTTTGACAGCTATAGAACAGCCCTCAACTGGTCAGAAATGGAGAGTCGGGATTATCTGGGATGGTGTCTGGAAGGAAAAGCCCAGACTTCTTCACCATTGCCACCAAGATGAGCAGTCAGTGCTCATATCACCAGATGATGATGAAGTTGGAAGCACGCTTCGGGGCCAGAGAGCTGACTGAAACAGCCAAACTCAAGTTCCAGCAAGCCAGCCAGAACCCAGGGGAGTCCTATGAGGACTGGGCAGACCGGGTCACCGTGCTTGCTGTTTCAGCCTTCAGAGACCTGCCAGAAAGATATGTACAGGGCGAGGCGATCAGCAGATTTTGCATTGGCAGTCAGGACAAGGAGGCAGGTAAATATGCCTATCTGGAGAGGCCCAGAACCATGGAAGAAGCCGTCCATAAGGTCAAGTGGTACCAGCACGTCTCCCTGGTCATGGATGAGGCACCAAGGAAAGTTCAGGAGGAGCCACAGGTCAGTTCTGGTTTTTCCAAGCAGAATCTGGACAGCTTTAAGCTGATTGTGGAGAAACTGACCACTCATCTGCAGCTTATAGCCAGAGAAAGTGGAAAGCAACCTGACAATCCGGATTCCAACATCAAGTGCTTTTACTGCAAACAGGTTGGGCACCGGAAAAAAGATTGCAGGCGGTACCAGAAGTGGCTTCAGAACCAGTCTAGCAAAGGAGAGGGAAGGAAGGAAAACGACACCATCTCTTCAGTCAAGTCGCCAGTTCCTTCACGCTCTGTCAATGCGGTAAAGACCATCTCCAATGGCAGAATTTCCAAGGTGCAACCTTCGGTACGGTCCAAGGCAGTGGGAGCTACTGGCAATAATCCGCCACATATGCCTAGTGCTTCACCACTGAAAGGACCGAACCAGCCTCTGACAGTAAGCACACCATGCAAGAAGTCGAAGGAACCATCGTCTGAGGTTATTCGAATTGCTAGGGTCAGGGCTGGTTCTAAGATGAAAGTGACCATGAGGGAGAACAGGTCAGGATGCCAGAGTAAGGATTCAGGTACAGCTGGCAAATCAAATTGCACTGGAAAAGTGTCAGCCAGGCATACTCAGGACAGTAGGGGTATTGGGCAGTCTAGCCAGCATCAGGAGGATCCCAACACAGGCCTTATTGAAAGGGACAGGGAATCCTCTGACAAAGGGCCCACAACAGGGAATAGATGCACGGACTCGAACCCTACTGCTGAGATCCAGGATGCCAGAACTTCTCCCAAGCACATGTCTGTACATCGCCACAGATCAAGGAAGGCAAAGGAGGTCGGTTCCACATGCCAGGAAACCCAAAAGAGGGGCAAGAAGTGTTTGATTCCTGGATGTGGAGAGGCTAACCGGTATCCGAAAGCTCATGCCTTCATTCACCATCTGCCTGGCATATTTGATGAAAGGTTGCCATCTTCATCAAAGGTTGTTTTGCAGGGTCGGACACAGGCACTTGAGCAGGCAATAGCATGGCTACTGGGGCCATGTGGAAACTGGGAAAGGCTGGTGGACTTCATCAGCAGGCGGCGCTGCCCAGCTTGGGCAATACAGTCTTCACCAACTGCCAGAAGGAGGCCATGAAGGCTTTTAGCCAGCATGTGGGAGAGCCAGTTCCAGAAACACTTCATCTGGAGTCTGTGCCGGCTCTCATTCACTGGAAGGCACTGTTGGTGTTGACGGCTAGTATGAGCCCGGAGAGGCAGAGCTGCTGGCGGAGTGAGTACCCAGCACCAGTGGACATGGAATCCCCTGAGCCTTCTGCTTGCTGTTAGGGTGCCTGAGAGAGAGACTGTGATGGTATGCTGAGGGGTGTGCAGGGCATTGTGGCAGGCCATGGATTGGTTCGTCGTGTCACTGGGAGGCTGGAGGTGACTGCTCCGGTTCCCCTGAATGCAGTGTCTTCTGTCCACCCTGGGTGACGTGCGCATCCAGGATGGCAGAGGGAAGCGATGGCCACTTTTTGCCAGTATATCGGGGGGCTGGTTCAGGGTAGCTTCCAGATGTGCCCGGCTGAGGCGGCAACCGTCCTGGTTCATTAAAAGGTCATGCTGCTTCTGGTGGTGCAGATAGACCCACAGTGAAAAAAACTATGGAGAACACTATCTAGCGCTGGAGGCCTGGAAGCCTGCCAAGCAGTGAGACCTTGGGCATCTGCTGACCCTCCGAAGTGGCTGAAATAGCCTTACCGGACGAGGTCGCAGACGGCTATGGATCAGTTTCCATGGGCCTGTTGGCACACAGTGCTTTTCGCATCTCCGGCTGCTAAACAGGAAGCACTCTCAGAGGACCTGCAAATCGACACTAAACAGACATGGGCTCAAGCGAGGTGAAGAGCTCCCTTCCTCACTGCAACCCCTGAACAAAAAGCTTTCATCATAAAGTCGGGGGGAGTGTAGTGATGCACGGTTTCTGCGCACGTAGGCGAGCTCAGCGGAAGTGCACCTCGCGTGAGAAGTGTTCACTGACACTCGTGTAAACAAGCCGACGAACTCCGGCAGTACGACACGGGAGCTTGAACAGTGCAGTTCTACTGACTTGTTGTTAGGTTAGCGACACTCGGGCCTTGAGGAGAGAGCGGACTAGCTAACTTGTAGTTAGCTAGGGGCTCGACACTCGGCCTTAAGGAGAGCGGTCTAGCTAACTTGTAGTTAGCTAGGAAGCTACGTCGTACTACAGTACACTAGTGACAGACCAGTGCTTGGGCCTCCAGTTACCAGGAGACAGTTTTGCCCTAGCACTGCGACAGTACAGCCGTAGACGGACACAACGGCTAGGACGGTTCTGACAGCACCACTGCTGGGCCGGAGGTGGACACTGACAGAAAGACTGTACCAGCTGCTTGACCCTCTGAGGAAAGCTGCAAGCTCGGGTTGGAAGCTTGGACAGAGTGCGTCGCAGACTGTGTGTGACCGACCTTACTTGACAGTTCATGCTAGTGAAGGGCTTGGAAAGAATCCTGACGAAGCCCCCAAGCCAGAGTCTGGACTGACCCGGTAAGGTAGAGTGCGTGTGTGCGAGTGCAGAAGTGCTAGGTATATAAACGAACTTCTTTTGAGTGTAGGGAAAACACTTCAATACACTGTTCCGTGCGAAAAACTGAAAAAAAAAATCTTTTCAATTTTTAGTTTTAGGTATTAAGGTTTAGGTCTTAAAGCTAGTTACTTTTCAAGTTGACTTGCCGTATTCAAGCATTCTCTATGTTTTCCGAAATCCGGCTCGATAACTGACCACGATTTTTGACTACCGGAACAGTTACAAGGGAGGCGGAAGGGGGAAGGGAGGCGGAAGGGGGAAGGGAGGGAGGGGGGGCGAAAGGAAAGCTTAGCTGGAAGTTGATATTTGAGTCAAGAGCAGGAATATGAGAACTTTCCGGAAAGGCAACCGCATGGAAAAGTTCTGTGGGGAGATGATGAATGTGGGGGAGGTGGTGAGGTGGAGATGGTTCAGGTTCAGGTTCAGGGGCGATGATTATTTCATCACAGCCTCGCGGCTTTATATGCCCCTTCTCTGTGTGCTCTTCCATTGGTCAGGTCCACAGCGAGCCCAGTTTTTATTTTCCACCATCAACGTCGAACATGATGTCTGTAATTATTTTATGCTTATCGATAAGATTTTTAAAAGAGTATTTGGTGCACGTTTGATGTTCGGAGTTAGTTTATTCCAAATTGGTGCTATCCTCTGGCTGAAGGAAAGTTTCCTTATATTAGTATTAACTTGCTGTGTTTGTACTTTGTCACAACTGTTACGGGTTATGTTGGTTAGTGCAGGTTAAAAAAACAAAAAACATGCTTGATCAATATCATCTAGATTATTGAAAATTTTGTATGTTTGGATCAGATCTCCTCTTATCCTTCTGGCTTTGAGGGATGGCAACCTGAGGTGAGGTGATGGTCATGGCTAGATTGAAGAATACGGAAGGGGTATTTTAAAACTGAGATTTTAGGCAGAGCCTATTCTTCCGATCTGTCCTTAAAACACTCACAAAACACACACACACACACACACACACACACACACACACACACACACACACACACAGAGAAAATGTGTGTGTGTGTGTGTGTGTGTGTGTGTGTGTGTATGTGCGTGCGTGTGAGTGAGTGTGTGTGTGTGTGTGTGTGTTATACATATATGTATATATACATATACGTGTGTGTGTGTGTGAGTGACACTCCAATGACCGTGTGTCACGTGCTGTGTCCAGTGGTGACGGCGTGTCCCCTTGGGCTTCAGCCAGATGGGCGACACCTGTCTCAAACTGGTCAACATGAGGGTCAAGTGGCTGGAGGCCAGGGTAAGGAAGGACGTGTCGACCTCGGACATATTTGTCTGTGTACCTGTCAGTCTGTGTGTGTGTCTCTCTCTCTGTGTATCTTTATGTCTGTCTCTTTCTCTCAGTGTCTGCACATCTCTGTCTGTTTCTCTTTGTCATTATCTGTGTTTGTCTGTCCCCGTCTCTCTCTCTCTCTCTCTCTCTCTCTCTCTCTTGTGTCTCTGTCTCTCACGGTCTCTGTCTGTCTCTCTCGATCAGTCGGTCGGTCGGTCTTTCTCTGTCCGTTCGTCCGTTTGTCAGTCTCTTTTGTGTGTATCTCTCTCTCTCTCTCTCTCTCCCTCTGTGTCTGTCTGTCAGTCTCTGTCAGTCCCTTTCTCCTCCCCCTCTCTAGCTGACTGTTTCTCTACCTGTTCGTCTGTCATTCTCTCACTCTCTCTGTCTCTCTCTGCCACACTCTCTCTCTTTGTCAGTATCTCTGTCTCTTTGTCTCTCTCTCTCTCTCTCGTTCACTCTTTCACTCAATTCTCTGTGTCTGTCTGTCTTTCTGTCTGTCTCCCACCCTCCCTCCTCTCTCTCTCTCTCTCTCTCTCTCTCTCTCTCTCTCTACGCGGTGACAGTCCTGATACGGCCCTTTGCTGTAGGTTGGGCTATAAGCAACATTACCTTATTTTACTCTGTCTTTGTCTGTCAGTCTCTCTCTCTCTCTGTCTCTCTCTCTGTGTCTCTCTCTCTCTCTCTCTCTCTCTCTCTCTCTCTCTCTCTCTAAGGCAGTACTAATGTTTAAAGTCCATGCAAACATGGCGCCAACATATCTTGCTGAGTTTATCCAATGGCAACAACGCGATATGATTCAAATAATTACATTTTACCACGTGTCCGCATTGATTTGTTCAAATCTAGTTTTGCATTTTTTGGTCCATCTGTGTGGAACTCTCTTCCTCCGTCTGCCAAAACATGTCAATCGCTGCCGTCCTTCAAATCAGCAGTACTTAAACATTTACTTGAACAATAAATCTAACCTTTTGATCAGTCTCAACGCCCTACTTTTATGCTTGCCTCTATATTAGCTAATGAACATGTGTTTGTGTGTGTGGTGTGTGTTGGTGTGTGTGTGTGTGTGTGGGGGTGGATGTGGGTATGCGCTGTGCGTGTATGTGTGGGCCTGTCATGCATGTGAGCGCGCGCGCGTACGTGTCTGACTGTGTTTGTGTAATTTTGTAATGGATTTTTTTTTTTTTTTTTTTTTTTTTTAATAATTATTATTCTTATTACTATTGTTATTGTTAATATTATAATGTTGCTATATTCATTGTTTCTGTCACTATTAATATGTGCAGTCTGTTTAGTTGAATGTTGTAGAATATCAAGGACAGATTGGAAGAATAGGCACTGCCTAAAATCTCTATCCTTGAGTAATAAAGTTTTTGAGTCTTTGAGTCTTGAGTCTCTCTCTCTCTCTCTCTGTGTCTGTCTGTCTGTCTGTCTTCTTCTGTCTGTCTGTCTGTCTGTCTGTCTTCTCTCTCTCTCTCTCTGGCCCACCCCCTTCTTTCCCCACCCACCTTCTTCCTCCTCGTCGTCCTCGTTCTCCTCCATCTTCTCCTCCGGGTATACAGACATCTAGAGGAAGGGCTGTTGAACTTTCCAAACGAAGTGCTGTTCCAGCCTGGCCATTCCTGGTGTCTCCCACCACCCAGTGATGAGAGCAGAATGTGCACGCCAAAATGGAAGGCCTGTTTTCTGTCTCTGCGTTGGCATGGAAAATGGCTGAAAGTGCCGGAGGAGGAAAACGGCTCTTCAAATGCCTCCCACCTTTCCTTCCCTGTTTTCAGTCAGTCAGTCATTCCCCTGACCGCTGGGGGTCGTTGGGGGACGTGATGAGGCAGCCGCCGTTCTCTCCAGGCTCTTCTGTTGGTAGCTGTCGTGAGGAGATCTGGCATGGTCATTTTGGTCCAGTCCTTTATATTTCGGACCAGCTCTTTCTCTGCCCGTCCTCGTCTGCGCCCTCCTTCAACGGTACCTTGAAGGATGGTTTTGGAGAGGGTGTTGTGACGAATGACGTGGCCAAACCATGCCATCTTCCGTCGTTTGACGGTTGCCAGAAGTGGTTCGTGGGGCCCAACTAGGTTAGTAACCAGGTTCCGCACATAATCATTGGTCTTGTTTCATTGTAGGAGATGCGGAGTAGTTTCCTCAGGCACCTGGCTCAAACGCCTGGATTCTTCTTTCTGTTTCGGCCATCAGTGTCCACGCCTCGCAACCATATAAGAGGATGGAGACCACTAGTGACTTGTAGAGCTGGAATTTTGTGTGGAAATTGATGTTGCTCTCCCACACTCTGTTTTAGTCTGGCCATCGCTGCTGATGTTTTATGAACAAGAAAAATATCGGTGAGCACTGTTCGCCAGCAAGGTCGGACACGTTCTGAAACAGTGGTGTTAATCAACAGTTTTTCTGTTAATAATCAATGAAAAAGTGTGATGGTGCCCGCTGGATTAATAGTGCGACCACTGCCAATCTCCACCAAAGATGTCAGATAATTTTTGAGCGCAGCAACCGCGATTTCAAGCGAAAATGAAAGACTCGAGTCGAACCGTTACAAGTCAATATGGCCGGCGGCGGACAACGGAAACGTAAACACAGAAAAACAAACTCCAACTCGGGATCAAACTCTTCTGGTGCATGGGTTTGGGAAAGTCAAGTGACTTAAATAATTCAAATAATACGCCAAAGAACAAAAAGTTGTGACAAGCACGCCTACATCGGTGAAAGAGAAGCTGTCAAAGTTTGTTTACGTTTCCGAATCGGCAAACCAAGACATGACTGACAAGGGAGACAACTTACCCTCTGTCAACATCCGAGAGCTCTACGAGGTCTTCTCCCCTGAACACAGTACGAATCTTCATCAGGGTTGCCATTACCAACGAAGACCTGATTAAGAAATTGTGCGCGAACGCTCTGCTCTCGCAAAACTGTCCACAGTGGTAGAAGAACTGACGACCGCCATTCTGCTGCTGCAGAACGAGAACGACAAGCTGAAGAAGGAGGTGGGGGACGCCAAACAGAGGGAAGACTCCTTGAGGGACCAGCTGAGGGAAGCCCGTCACCTTGCCGAGACCGCCGACCGTAGAACGGAGGACTTATCGGCGTACGTCCGTAGGAACAACCTACTTATCTACGAATGAAGAAGACCAAGGTGAGACGGCGCAGCAGTGGCGAGGAGAAGGTCCTTTTTGTTGATCTCCCAGTCAACTCAAGGTCAAAGTGAAGCTGAGGACCTGGAGGCTGTACAACCGTGTGGGTGGCCCGTGTCCAACGTTCCGGGGGCGCCACTGGCGGTTCTGGGAACTCGGGTAGGGGCATAATATTACGTTTTGTGTCCCGACGCGTTCGCGATGCTGTCCTGTATGCCAGGAAAAATTTTGAAGGGGAGTGGAACTGTCGTTGTTGAGGATCTGACCCCACGGACGTATTCACTGTTGTGCAGGTGAAAAGTGACACTGCCTGTCAGCAGGCGTGGACCAAGAACGGGACTGTTTGGGCAAAGACGACAAACGGGAGAGTGTGTGTCTGTGAGATCACTCGCTGATTTCAGACAGCATTCCAGAGAAACGCCGCCCCGTTAGAACCGGAAGTCCAGTGTATCGTCTGCTTCGACATCCCTCGTCTGCTTCAGGTAGCTAGCTATTCCTAGTTTTATTTTTTTTCGGTTTGCCTTACTATTGTTTCATTTCATTTTTCACTTATTTTCTTCTACTCGTAAACTTGTTGACGGATTGTTTCTATCGGTTAATTGTTACGGAAATCTTTGAAATTCTGCCATTCCTTGTCTGTACGTCAGTGCATAATGTTTGGTACATTTTACATTTTTCTTTCGCGCATGTCCTCAAGGTCAAGGGTTAGTTTGTTCGAGCTGTACTCGTGTTTTTTTTTGTTGTTATTGTTTTGTTTTCCCCCGGATTGTTCTGTTAATATTTACATATGATTGAATGTCCCTGCGCAATAGCTGGTAGTATATATTCCACTTTGCATTGTATTCTACTTGGGCTTCAAAATATTGGGAGGACTTTTAGTTTTGTTTGATCACGTGACGTTCAGTGTTTACGTCACGTGTTTTGCTGCAAAGGTCTGCATGCTGAGAAGTCATGCTGGAACTTGTAAAAAGGTTTGCAATTTCTCTAAACCGATTTCTTATAATAATGTGGGCTGGAGTATTGGCGGTACAACCCATGGATGAATCAAACAAGTAAGTGTTATTTGTCTTTTTGTTGTATTCTTGTTTTTTGCATTATTTGAATGTGTGCGTGAGAGAGAAGGGTTACGGGGTTGGAGAAAGGGAGCGGGGTTAAGGTAGAAATTGGGTCATCGCAATGTGTGTTTCACGTGGGTCATAAAAAGAAGCTACTCCATATTTTTCATGCTTTGTACTGCAACGTTGAACAACATACTTTGATGGTCTGTCAGTGTCTGCAAAGTTGTACATGTGGTACTTTTGGCTGGCTTTGATTTTGAATTTGAGCAATGGGCTGACACTCATTCTACGATTTCATATGATCTCATTTTTTTCGACCTATTATCAGCTTTCTTACACTCTATTGCCTCCTTATTCAGCACAATGGCATCGAATAAAGCATTTAGAATTTCCTCATTCAATTGCAATGGGCTTAACGACTCTACAAAAAGAAGAGATGTATTCGACTTTCTAAGAAAGACAGAGGCTAACATTTTTTGTCTTCAAGAGACTCACTTGAAGGCAGACATTGAGAGCTATATACAGGCAAGCTGGGGTTATAGGGTTTGGCTCAGTGGCTGTGAAACCAACAAAAATGGTGTGGCTATCTTATTTAATAACAATTTTGTTTACAAACTGCACGATGTAATCAAAGACCAGCATGGTGTTATATTGTGTTGAATATCGAAGCTCCTAAAAAAGAAATTTACTTTAGTCAATTTGTATGGCCCTAGCAGTGGCGACAGGCCAGATTTTTTGGTGGGTTTTGACCACATTGAAAATATTGGGAATGAACAATGTAATTGTTACAGGGGATTGGAACTGCCCTCTAAATATTGATTTAGATATTCGTAATTATTCTAGTACTGTGAATCGTCCCAGGACACGGAAAAAGATTTACAGTATCATGACAGAATAACAACCTTTTTGTGGTGTGTTTAGAGAAATGTATCCCGACAAAAGAAAATACACATGGAGAAAGTTTAACTCAATAAAACAGGCACGATTAGATTATTTTTAATTAGTGGAAGAATTTTTGTCATAGTTAATGATGTATATATATGACCCTGGCTACAGATCAGATCATTCTCTTGTCACCTTAGCTTGAAAAAAGATGAATTTAAAAGGGAAGACCCTTTTGGAAATTTAATAATAGCCTCTAAAAGACAAACATATATTTTGGAAATAAAAAATCTTATTTCAGAGATTAAGAAACAATATGCGGTGCTTGTTTATAACATGGACAACATAAATAGTATACCAAATGAAAACTTATTTTTTCAAATAAATGATCATTTATTCTTTGAAACATTATTGCTTGAAATTAGAGGTAAAACAATTTCTTACTCCACACATAGGAAAAAGGTATTGGGTGAACAAGAGTCTGATCTGGAAAAAAAAATTAAAAATCTTGAAAATAATTTACAACAAGAGGATGTTCCGTATTTAGAAAGTTTAAAACTACAGTTACAAGAAATTAGAGAAATAAAAAAATTCAAGGAATATCTGTGCGCTCACAGATGCGTTGGATTGATCAAGGAGAAAAAAGTGACTAAGTACTTTGAAATTTAGAAAACCGAAACTATTTAGATAAATCCATACCATTTCTTGAAACTGATGACAAAGGTATCACTCGGATCAAGACATAATACTTAATGAAGTAAGACAATTTTATCACAGAATTATACAAGTCTACAGATGTAAGCGACATTAACATCCCGGATGAGTGTCCAAATGCTACTATTTATCCAATGAAGATAGGGAAGCAATAGAAGGATTAATTACTTTTGAAGAGGCTACTAAAGCATTAAAAAACATGAAAAACGGTAAGAGCCCAGGTCCTGATGGATTTACAGTGGAGTTTTTTTAAATTCTTCTTTCTTGATATTGGCATATTCTTAGTACGATCTGTCAATGAGGGTTTATGAAAAAGGACAAATGTCTATAACACAGAGACAGGGTTCCATCACCTGCATTCCCAAAGAAGGGAAATCAAAGAGATTCATAAAAAACTGGCGACCTATCTCCCTTTTAAACACTAACCTATAAGAATTGCCTCAGCGTGTATTGCTAACTGGCTAAAAGATGTTCTACCAAATATTATTTATGAGTGTCAGAAAGGTTTTCTAAAAGGACGTTTTATTGGGGAAAACATCCGTATGCTTTATGATACCTTATTATACGTGAAAAAGAAAATATTCCGGGAATGCTATTATCTATTGATTTTGAAAAGGCGTTTGACAGTGTTTCCTGGTCCTTTCTTTTGAAATGTTTACATTTTTTTAACTTTGGTTCGGATATGATACAGTGGATAAAAAAACCTTTTATTGCAATATAACCACTTGTGTTTCGGTGAATGGTCAGTATTCACCCTGGTTTAAGATCGAAAGGGGGTCAGACAGGGAGATCCGTCTTCGCCCTATTTATACTTAATATGTGCAGAAATTTTATCACTCTTGATCCGTAAAATGAAAATATTAAAGGTATCAAAATAAAAGAGAAAGAAAATTTACTGTCACAGTTCGCTGATGATACAAACTATACCTTGATGGTCTGAAAGATCATTTAATGAAACTGTGTGCTCACAAATTCTCACACATCTCGGGTCTAAAAATAAACTTTGACAAACTCAGATTATCTGGATAGGAAGTGGAGAAACTGTGGCATTCAATATATGAGGGACAAAAATTTTGTGTGGGATCCAGGTACTTTAAAATTCTTGGTTCAAATTTTCTACTAACACAGATAGCATTGTACGTATCAATTATGAAGATAAACTCTTGGAAATATGAAGAATTCTAACATCATGGAAGAAACGGCAAAATCACCCTTTTGGCAAAATAACAGTTATCAAGACTTTAGTATTTTCAAAAATTGTCCATCTCCTGATCAACCTGCCGGACCCCCCGGATGATTTCATTACATCCTTAGAAAGGGAACTAATATACCTTTTTATGGAATGGGAAGAGGGGTAAAATTAAAAAATCAGTAATTGAAAAAGAATACAGTGCTGGTGGCTTAAAAATGCTTAACGTTAGAAATTTTATGTCTCCATGAAAATCAGTTGTTACGAAGACTCTTGTGTGATGATGGTGATTGGAAAATGTTTACTCTAAATATGTATCCTATGTTCAATGATTGTGCGGTATTTGGGAGCAGAATATGTAATATTGTTATGCAAAATGTTCAGAATCCATTTTGGAAGGATGTTTGAGACATTATAAAAAACTGTGTTTGAAATGTAAGCCTTCCTCTGTTCATGATTTTATGTCAGAATGTATCCATTACAATGTGAATATTATAAGAAATAAAAAAGTTATATTTGTGCAAGAATGGTATAACCACAATATCTTTTTTGTAAAGTAATTAATGAATGAAGATGGCAAATTCATGTCATACAGAGAGTTTTTGACAAGTTTTCCAGGAATCAGAACTACTTTCTTTTGTATGAAGGTATTCTCAGTGCTGTTCGTTCTTACGGCAGGAAAGTAAATGTTGTCTTTACCAACAGATATAAATTGCTCGATCAGAAAGTATTTTTTTTTTATCAGAAAAGGCAATAAATGTGTACAAAATATTTTGAATGACAACAATGCTATGCCTACCTGTGTCACTAAATGGAATAATCTCTTTGAGAATCTAAACTGGAAACTGATCTTTTCTCACACTGCTTTAAAACCACAACAGATGTCCAACTGAGATGGTTTCAGACTAGACTTCTACACAGGCTGCTCCCAACTCAAAGATACTTATTTATGTGTAAAATCTCTGATTCTCCTATTTGTAACTTTTGTAATCAAGAAGAACAAACCATTCCTCACATGATGCATGACTGTATTGTTGTTTAAAAAATTTTTGGAATGATTTGAAAATATGTTCAAAGATAAATGCCAACTTTGTCATAATATAAAACATAAACAAGGAATTTGTTCTATTTGGGGTCAAGGTGGATACAAAAACAGATAAAGTAATGGATCTCATTCTTCTGTTAGACTAAATTCTACATTTATACATGTAAACTTCGAGATGTCTATCCTGCTTTGTTGGCTTTATGTTGCAACTTTGAAAAATAGATATAATATTGAAAAATATTCAGCTGTTATAAATTGTAATGCAAGACAGTTTGAAGAAACCTGGTCCCCGTATCTTACAGTAATTCCTTGATTGCCTTCTTTCTCCCATTCCAAAATATCTATTTTATTACACGAGTATCACCAATTGTTCTTTAGTATTGTATGCACATGTATTGTCTATTGTATAAGGTAATCGTTTGTTACCCATGGCTTTCGGACCTCACTCCCAAATACTAAAGTGTGTGCACATGTTGCCTATAACTGTACAGTGTGTGCATATGATGTATGTTGACACTGATGTAAAGTACAAACTGTATCTATACTTAGTTGATTTTCTCATTCTCGTTTCATTTATTCTTGTAAATATGGCAGAAATTATACCCCACACAGAGATGGGAGGGAGGGAGGGGAAAGTGTGTAATATTGAGAGTGCCGTCATTCACCATGTGTATATGTGAATACAGATATATTATTATATATATATAATATATATATATAATATATATATATAATATATATAGGGGAGGGGAAGGATGTTTTTTTTGTTTGTTGTTGCTTTCTTTCCCTCCTATTTACAACTTATGAAGAAAATGCATATGTCTCTGTATGAAGTTGTGTATGTCTTGCAAAAAATGAAAAATTGTTCAATAATAAAAAAAAAAAAAACGAGAAAAATTCCCCCCATCATTTGTTGAACAATTAAGCGATTTACGGTGTTCCCTTGGTATTCCCAGAAAGGCAGTAGCTACGGTGACACAGGTAAGGAGAGACAGTTTGTTGACGGAGAAGCCGCTCGTCGAATAAATATCTGAAAAGTTTCTTTCTGTTAGTTGATTATCTTCCCTTGTTTTGTTTATCGCCCTCAACTACCAACAGATTACGTTCTCTTACTTTTGGCTACAAAGCGTGGCCGGTAAGAAAACATTCACTATTTACTATGAATAGATGGACCATGCTTGACGAAGCACACGCGCGCACGCACACTCGCACATTCTCCTCTTCTCTCATCTCTCTCTCCTCTCTCGTCGCGCATCTTCGTCTGAAAACTTCTCCTCCCTCCGTTCCTCCCCTTCCCCATAAATATTTTGTTATATTCCCAGATTTCTACATTGGTGTTCAGGAAGTGTTCTTAAACTGAACATTTTGATAAAAGTACTTAAGCCTGAAACATTTGATAAAAGTCTGAAAAGAAGCGAGGATTATCATTAAACCTCCCGGGCCGTCTCCTTACCGCCCCCCCCCCCCCTCCCTGCATCTCACCCTCCTCCTTTTTTTTCCGGGTGGTTTCAATGTTGTGTCTATGGGCAACTTATGGCTGTCGCCGATGTCCAAAACGCACGACACATTCCAAGGGTAAAAGTACAAGTCTGGATATTTTCACTCAACGGAATGCAACGGTTTGAAATGGACGTGCGGAGAGGGGGAACGGGGAGGAGAGGGAGGTGAAGGGAGGAGGGGTGGGGGGGGGGGGGGGGGGATGAAGCGAGAGATAGAGGGAAGAGAGAGAGAGAGAGGGGGGGGGGGGCAGTTCAAGGAGCGCAGCAGCGGGGTCAGAACGGAAATGCTGCTTTGATGATGTCAGGGATTCTGCGAGGTCATGGGGGCGGAGCTGGTGGCGCTGCCCACGCCGCAGTGACCAGCGCCACTTGGAGCAGTACCTGAAGGACACCCTGGGAGATCAGCTGATCGCCACGACCACCACCGTCGGCCGGACACCATCGTGGACCCTGACGCTGACGTCAGTGAGTAGCCTACGTCATTGGTGACCCTCGTGGGTGAAGGTCGTTTTTTGAATGAATGAACCGTTGGTAGGCGATCTCGCTGGCGAAGTAATGACGAACCGTGGTTTCTAAACTGAAGCCTCGCCGC
>CM031620.1:5468535-5491623 GCA_018398815.1 Conus ventricosus | reverse complement strand
GATCCGCGATCTGGTTTGCAGAGTCGGCGAACTGATGGCCTGGTTCTTAACTGGAGCTTGGAACGATCATTTCTCAAAGGAAGAAACACCAGCTCGCTGGAGTTTGCCAGAGATACATTCGTTAAGACATACGAGCTGGGAACGTTGATATGGCTTTGAAATCGATTTTGGGCGAGTTGTTTGTGCGAATTTAGACAGTTGTTTCTGGAGTATGGTGAAGTTGAATATGATTATTGGCTGTACCGAACGTAAGTTTTTTTCTTTTTTTTTTCCCAGCATCGAGAATGGAAATGTAGGACAACCGACCAAAAACAGACTTTCACGACAAGAGAGTTTGTCAGTTTGTCATGGATTGATTTTTATTTACAGAGAGCTTTAAACGGTTTACTTCCCTTATGTCAGATACCCAAACGATTATTGGAACATGTTGAACTATCTTTTTCTTCTCTTTCTTTCACTCTCTCCTCTCTCTTCTCACTCTCTCCTCTCTCTCTCTCTCATCCTCCTCAGTGCAAATCTAGGAATCCGCGAGAAATGCGAACCGCATCGATATTGGATTGGATTGCGAACTTAAACACCAGGCCATGAAGAACTGAGACAAGATCACCAGATCACGAAGTAGACGAAATATTTCGCGATCTATAAGTTTAAGTGAAGAACACCTCACAGGGGACAAGCGATGAAAGGTCGAACCGTTGGCAGAGTGGATGGATGATTTTGTGTGTTGTGGTGTTTTGTGTGTTCTGCATGGTAGTGTGGTGTGGTTTGTGTTGTGTTGTGTTGTGTTTTTTGCATTGTGCTGTGCTGTGCTGTGCTGTTGCTGTGTTGCATGGTAGTGTGTTGTGTTGTGTGTGTTGTGTTTCTGTATTGTATCGCACTGCTTATTTGCTGTCACAGATTCTCTGAGAATTCAGGCTCCTCTCCCGTGGAAGAACACGTCGCCACAGTACAGATTTCTTTCTCCCTGCCTGCACATGATATTCGTGTTTCATTATACTCGTGGGATTCTTGACGTGCGTTAAATGTATGCTCTCTCTCTCCTCTCTCTCTCTCTCTATATATATATATATATATACAGCTTACATTCCCCATTCACCCACTCAAGCGCATACTGTTAGGCAGAATTATCTACCACTGCAGACATGAATGCTTATCTCCCCCTATTTCTTCAGTCTAAGACACAAGAGCAAGCTTTGTTTATAATTGAATATTTCTTGCAGTCATTGCAACACCAAGCTGCTCTGTAAGTTGCTGGAATGGTGCTCGGTACCTATCCTTGGAATTTATTAGTTTATTGATAGAATATATAATATATATATATATATATATATATATATATATATGTATATGGGACCTCACTTTATTTTCTCATCCAGAAGACTAGCACCCTCCTCATCCCCCCTCCTCCCCCCCCCCCCCCCCCCCCCCCCCCACACACACACACACAGGATGTCTGGTGGAAACAGGGAGCTAAAAACAACAAACTGTGCCATGTGCGAGATTGGAACCACCGACCTGCGATACCTGCTTTCCTGGGTGATTATCTGATTGCCTGGGTCCTCTGTCCATATGATGAGTCGTCCGATGAAATCCTCCCTTCAAAAGAGAATGGAGAGGGTGGCCAGGATCGGGGGGGGGGGGGGGGGGGGGGGGGGGGGGGGGGGGGGGGGGGGGGGGGGGGGGGGGGGGGGGAGGGTGCGGAGGAGGAACATCCAACTGAAGGCAAAGTTGACCCACGCCCGCGTCAACACAATGGAACAGGTCAGGTTCACAGTGGAACAGTTCAGGTTGGCAGTGGAACAGTTCAGGTTCACAGTGGAACAGTTCAGGTTTGCAGTGGAACAGTTCAGGTTCACAGGGAACAGGTCAGGTTCGGAGAGAGCGACTCACGGGCCTCTTGACGTGCCGGACCAGAGATGAACAGGGGACAGGATCAGTGTCCATCCCACTTGGCCCTTTCCTCGCGTGTCTTGGAGTCCCGTTCGCCCGCGCAGGTCGTCCGCTGTGCGGCGATGTCCTGTTTGAACGTCGCCAAGTACCCGTGGGGTAACCCACAGGTGTCTGAGCTTCAAACAGTAACCCACAGGTGTCTGAGCTTCAAACAATGTAGGAAATCGCCAGCTGTGAAGTGGGGTGAACTTGTTAGCCAGCCCGTGAACAGAAGGCAGACCGCCAATCTGACTGAATCAGGATGGACAGGAAGTGAGGAATGCCTTAAATCTGCGAATCGGAAGTCCAACCAGAAAAAAGAAGAGGCGGAGACACTGATCTGTCCCATCTTTGTCTTTGGCAGTGCGCAGCGGGAATGAAAAAGACCAGGCGCTTGGTTCTCGCTGACAGTTCGTCTGAAAAGGCAGGCACACACGCTCCAACTTTGCCATCAATAGTATTGACGTCAAATGACTTGACAGTTTGACGTTTGCCCTACACGTTCAATATTATTGTGCAAAATTCAGTCTGTGCGATGGACGGAGCAACAGCCTTTTGGGAGCCTTTTGGGAGTCGTTGACTTTCTTCAGTTCTTTTCGAAAGTTTGTCCTCAATGCGTTTATCTTCTTCTTCAGTTCATCTTTCGTGCCTTCCTTGTAGTATTCGCGGTATTTCTTTAGAAGAGTCTCATACGCAGTGTCTTTTTTCTGTCTGTCACTGTATTCCTTGCTTTTAATTTTCCACAGCGCAGGTAAGCTCCGATAAACATCTATGAGCTCAAGAAGAAATTTCTTTTCTTCTTTTGATGGCGCCATGATGATCCGTTCTCTCCTGCGGCAAATCAAAAAGTGAAATTGGCGCAAAATATTGATGAGTACCCACACACGCTCAATAAATTGGCGGTTTGCGCAAAAAATATCAACTGAAAAAGATCCGTCAATATATTGACGTCAATACTTTTTAGGCCATCAATATCGCCCCTACACGATCAAAAAAGTGTCAAATAATTTGACGTCAATACTATTGATGAAAAAGTTTGAGCGTGTGTGGGCCGCTTTACGTCAGTAGATGACATGTGGCGGTGCAGTGCATTGCAGAGGATCGCCGGCCCTGGCTGCATTTTTTTCCTGTTCGCTGCTTCAGAAAGCGGGAGTTTGACCGGGAATGTTGCCGCATGGTCTACCAGCGGAGACTTCGCCATGTCTGTGGATCGGCCTGCCTGCCTGCTGACTGAATGGCTGGCTGAATGGCTGACTGAATGGCTGGCTGACTGAATGGCTAACTGACAGACAGACATGCGGACAGAATGGCCTGTTAATTGTTTAATTGTTTTTGAACGTGCGTGTAGCTTCGTTCTTTCTTGTCTTTCTCTGACTCTCCCCCCCCCCTCCCCCCCCCCCCCCCCCCCCCCCCCCCCGTAAATAATGTTAAGCTTTCCTCAAGATTTCCTACTCCCCCCCCCCCCCCCCTGTTTCTTCTTGTTTTCTTTATCAATTTTTATTTGCTCATTCATTCATGTATTCATTTATTGATATATTCATTCATCTGTTCATGAATGAATGAACGTAAGAATGAATCATTGATTTCATTTATTCATTCAGTTCATTTTGTCATTCATCGACGCCTGCATCGTTCGCACAGTCATTGATCGATTGATTTACTGATTAAGCGTCTGATTACCAGGGCACTTACTTGCTTATCTACTTACTTCCTTGACTTAATCCACTTTTCATTCTTTCGTTCATTTATTCGGCTATCTTTCCATGGATGTCTACTTACTTCCTTGACTTAATCCACTTTTCATTCTTTCGTTCATTTATTCGGCTATCTATCTTTCCATGGATGTCTACTTACTTCCTTGACTTAATTCACTTTTCATTCATTTCGTTCGTTCATTCATTCAGCTATCCATCCATCCATCCACCCATCCATGCAGCCCATCCAACTGTCCTTCCCCCTCATTCATCATTCCTTTTCACGGCCCTCCACAGACCCATCGCACGCTATCTCTGCTGTACGGAGCGACCTCCATCCAAAGCGAACCTTCAGTGGATGGGCGGCGGCGGTGGCCCGCGGTCCCTGACTCCGGCTGGCGGCGGTTCGAACCCCGCTGTCTGGCGACCAGGAGGAGGTGCGTGTATGGCGCTGGACATGGGTCAAGACAGCCGATGGGTCAGCCTGCCCGCTGCCCTGCACTACGCTTCGTCTGTGCGGTCAGGTAGGGTGTGGACTGCTCGTCTGTCTGCCTGTCTGTTCATTCTCTTGTGTCCGTCTGTCTGAATGCCTGTCCTGTCCGCTGTTCTTCTCTGTGTGTCCGTCTGTCTGAATGCTGTCTGTCCGTCTGTCTGAATGCCTGTCTGTCCGTCTGTCTGAATGCCTGTCTGTCCGTCTGTCTGAATGCCTGTCTGTCCGTCTGTCTGAATGCCTGTCTGTCCGTCTGTTCTTGTCTCTGTTGTCTGTCTGTCTGTCTCTTTGCCGTTCTGTCTTTTTCCTCTGTTTCTGTCTGTTGGTCCCTTTCTGTTCCTTTCTCTCTCTCTCTCTCTCTCTTTGTCTTTATCTCTGGTGCCTGTCTATGTGCCTGTCTGTCTCTGTCTGTCTGTCTGTCTCTCCCTTTCTTTCTGTGCTGTCTCTCTCTCACCCTCTTTTTCTCTCTGTGCTGTCTCTGTCTGTCTGTCTGCCTCTAGTCATGCTTAGTTAGTCCCTTAGAAGGGCAAGGGCCGGATGAAAAAAGCATGTGTTTGCTTATTCGTTACCCTTGGAAATAAAGATCATCATCATCATCATCATCACACACACACACACACACACACACGCGCGCGCGCTCACATACAGACACACACACACACACACACACATACAGACGACACACACACACACACGCACTCACATACAGACACACACACACACCCATCACATACACACACACGCACTCACATACAGACCACACACACGCACTCACATACAGACACACACACGCACTCACATACAGACACACACAACACACACACACCACTTGCTTGCGCGCAGGTAAACACGCATTTGCACTCACAAACACATCGCGCGCACACGCACGCACACACACACACAAGTGTTCTCTCCCTCTCCCTATCGGTGTCTCTCCCTCTTGCATGCACACACACACACACACACACACACACACACACACACACACACACACACACACACACACTCACTCACTCACTCACACACACTCTCTTTCTCTAGTGTTCTCTCTCTCTCTCTCTCTCTCACGCACACGCCACACACACACACACACACACACACACGCACGCACGCACGCACGCACGCACGCGCGCGCGCGTTCGTGCACGAACACATACGCGCGCGCGCGCATACATACACGCACACACATACAGAGAAACGCGTGCGTGCGCGCGCACACACAAATACATAATTATAACGACTACCGGATTTACACAGGTCACTCAGCTAGGAATAGCACTTACTTGGAGCTTTCGACAGACCTCCGTCTGTCTTCTTCAGCGGTGGTGTGGCTACTGGGTGAACTGGCGTTCAGTGCACACGACCACGGGTCGAACCCTGGTCATGTGACTGAACAACGAGGGTGTTGTTCACCGATGGCAAGGTGTGTCTGCCCCGGTCCCGGTTGAGTTGTGGGGTTGTTGGCGGCAATATACATAGCCTCCTTCACCCCACGCTGAAACCATCTATTGTCACGGTCGAAATGTTGTCATAATCGAACTGATGTTGCTGGGCATGTAGGTGGGCGCCTACTGGTGATGATTCCCATTTGTGTTCTGTCAAGCGTTTTCGAAGGTTTCTCTCAGTTTCCCGACATAGTTCTCTTCACAGTCACGACAGTCTGTTTGGTAGATGACTCCAGACTTGTCCAGTATGTCAGTTTTGTCCTTGGGGGCGACCAGCTGGCTGCAGATGGTGTTGATAGGTTTGGGATGTACGGAGACGCCGGTTTTCCTGATCTTCCTGCTCAAGGTTTCAGTCACACCGCGGACATAGGGGATGGTGACATGTCCTTTACGCCTGGTTTGGTCTTGTTTGATAGTAGGATACATAATTATGTTCGCACATGTCAACATCTATCTTACTTTTCTTTCCCAGTGGCATATTAGAAAAAGTCAAAAAATGTGTTAGACTTTCAAACTTGCCTGATGATTACAACGGCCAGTACGATAGAAGCAGATTATTGCATTACTCTTTATCTGAAGTTTACAGATGATCATTGGGCGTACGTCCAGACCTGGTCATCTGAAACGCTCCCAGAGGAACGAAACTATGTCGGCCATGTCTGAAAATGACCGTTGATGAGAATGGTCAACTGAAAAAAAGAAAGAGAAAAAAGAAAATTAAACTGAAACTTGCCCCGGTTCAGCTGGATTCAGTTCATGCTGGTTATAGCCCAGCCGACCGCAAGGACCATACCGGAGATGTCAAAACCCTTTCCAGATATTTGATTACAAAAACAAAAAAAGTTAATAATGGCCAACAGTAAGGCAGTTTATATCAGAGGTGCTAAAAATTCCTCCAAACTGGATTCTTTTTTTTTTCTCTCCTGCAAGATGTTGTTAAAGTATAAGATGAATAATGGTGGCGTGTCTTCCAGAAACTTAGAACCCCCCCCCCCCCCCCCTCCCCCCTTTCACAGCAGGATGCGGGGCGACCATACCGGAACCTAACAGGGTTACCCACCCCTTGTTGTTGCAGAGCGGACAGGGCAGACCCCCTGGTGGGCTGAGAGCCCCAGTGCCGCCCTCTGTCGGGGCCTGGGCACCATGGGCACCGTGGGCACTTGTATGTAACGGGGATACATCTACTGGAAGAACGCGGCGAAGTCGGAGAGAGAAGGGGGGGGGGGGGGGGGGGGGGGGGGAGTGTGACGGATTTATAAAGCCCCATTCAATAAAGATGGTTGAATGTTCAGGCAAGAATGATAGACCGTTGTAGGAAAGTTAAACTTTCGTCCACTCCCTTCACATTCTTTCTAAAGATGGAACAAGAGGTTTGATTTTTTTGACAATAACAACTAAATTTAATAAAATATGAATAACGATGAAGATGATCTGCAGTGAGTATGTCGTTTTGTTGTTTTGAATGCTGATGTCCGTTTGCTCTTTATGAAATGGATTACATACAAAAGAAACTAATCATGCACATTCACTTTGAAACAGCAAAGCTTCTGTCCTTCTCCGCTTCGTTTATGCAATAGCACAAATATCGATTGTCCATTCGTGCTAAAAATGTTCTTCGGAGAATACACATAGAATATAGTTATGCATTACAACAACAACAAAAAAAAGTCTGAGTGTGTTGTAGCGTGATTGAATGTGGAGGGATGTGTTTGTATGATTGGCACTCAGCTTCACGGAATCCTGTAGTCTTCCGGAGTTCCACTGATGCTCAGAGTCCACCTCCAGATTCCAGCAACGTTGACACGCCAACACGTTTCTCTCAACGAAGAATGTAGTAGGATGAGGATGCGTGACGAAGATGAAGATAAAGATACGGAAAGAGGAAAAGGAACCTGCAAGATAACGATCGTCTTAAATCTTGCACTATAATGGCACATCACTAATCCAACCACTACACGCTCCAAACACACTTTACAATTGCACTAGCTTGCTCTATCATTTACAATTGATTTCCTTCAAAAATTTGCTTTACGATGTAACTCGTTAACAAAGAAGAGAAGTATACACGAATATTCCAATCTGCCTTAATTGTGTAATTCGCCAAGGCTCAATGCTTGATGAATTACAATTATATTTAATCCCTGAACAGGTTAAATCAAATCGCGTTAATCTTCATATTACACAGATCACTTAGATCCAAGAAAAATGTTTCGTTCATAACTTGAACTCGTTTACGATTCTCCAAATAATAAATCTGCATTCACACAAATATCATATCTTCTAAATATGGTTGTATGCAACGGTGAAACTGAAATAGAATTTGTGTAATATAGATTAATGCATGACAACACGATATGATGAGAGCAAAAAAATGAAAATGACAGCTCCATAATCAGTCATATGTGTTGACTGGTAAATCTGAAACAATTAATTTGGAGCATTTTAGATGATCGCGCGCACAAAATATTATTGAACCGGTAAAATGTGCCTTAATACGATTATATTGAGATAAATTTTGTTGCGCTACACAAAAAAAATGGTTTCGATCTATTTACCTCAGCACAGTCTTAGTGGCCACAGTTACCGACTCGCCCACGGAACGATGAGACTCGTCAAAGCCTTCCCCGCAAAGGTTGTGGATGTTGTCGATCTGCCTGCAGTCCCCTCTCAGTCTGGCCTTGACTGATTCCTTCAACAGGCTTCTTCTTTTTCGAAAAAATTGACCTTTCGTGTCGAGCCAATTTCTTGTCAACTTGGTTGATCAGTTTGTATGAAGCAACGGCCAACACTTACTGCACATGCGCGGATAAAAAAACAACTGATACTTCGATAATTATGATTGGTCAATGCCATGGTTTCCATACTCTAGATTGTAAATTATTTTATTATTAATACAAATACAAGTCTACACAACGTTTGAAATCATAAGCGTACTGCACTAAAGCAAAAACTAACAATTAGTTTCGTCGTTTGGACATAGAAATATAAAACAAGTGCAGAGCAAATAAACGTCATGCATCAATTGCGTCATTTTCTCAATGAAAATGACCCGAGCTTATGAATGAACGTCACAGGGAGAGAAGGGGGGGGGGGGGGGGGGGGGGGGGACGTAGGGGAAAGGGAGAGAAATGTGTTTGTGTGGAGGCAGGGGGCGGGGGGGGGGGGGGGGGGGGGGGGGTGATAGGGGAAAGGGGGTGTTGGGGGAAGGGGGTGTTGGGGGGGAGGGGGGGGGTGGCAATCGGTGCCAACGCTGCAAATGCTGTCGAACGTCGCCTAGACTTGTTTAGTGCTGTATTTCCACACCGTAAATGGACTAAATGAACTGAGTGATCCACGGCGCCACACCATTGTCCCCCCCCCCCCCCCCCCCCCCCAAACAGACGGATGTCACCACATATTCCTATACCGTCAATGAATGAATGAACAAAAATGAATAAGTAAAACAAAAGAATAAATGAACATATTATTGTCAACCTCGGGTGATGTCGATGGAGGAAGGACTAGCGCACAGCCCAAACACACTCACAGCTTGCTTACGATCTCATTCATATATCATGCATTCGTCATCAAAACCACTAGTAAAGTCTATAACTTTACTACACATGTTCATAGAACGAACCATCAATGCATATGGAATCAAACAAAATAAAATATTCTCCCTTTCCTGAACTTCACAAAATCGTTTGTCTAAAACATCATTAACTAACCCGGGTATAAATAGATTTCTACTTTACCTGGCCAGGTGATTTTAACTATTCACGAATCACTGTCTTTTCTTTTCTTTTTTTTTTTTCTTTCTTTTCACTGTCACTTTCACAAGCACGACACAACTGCTGGCACTGGTCTTGGTCTGCTGGCGCCTGGTCAGGTGAGACTGTTGGCACTGGCGTTGGTCTGTCGATGAAAGTGGCGCTGGCCAAGTATGAGGTCGAACCCCAGTGAAGATAGAACAGTGACTATCAACATCGATCTGTTCTCCTTTCTTTCTTCCTGCATTAACGCATTGCACTCTCTCTCTCTCTCTTCTAGTCTGCTCTTATCAAATGGACATGGTTGCTTTTCTTTTCTTTTTTTCTTTTCTTTCTTTTCCTCCTCATTAGTTAGCAGCTCTCTCTCTCCACATCTCTCCTCAGTCCTTCCTCTGCAGACTATCTCATGCTAATCTCTCAACTTGGTTCTCTTCTCTCCTCCCCTCATCTCTGCTTTTCTCTCCTCAGAGATTACACTCAGACCTCTCTCTCTCTGTCTCTCTGTTCGTTCTCCCCTCGTTCTCCCGTTCTCTCACTCTCACATCCTTCTTATGCCGTTCCGATCTCTCCAAAAAGGGCGAGTACCATTGGTCAGTATTTTTACCCTGATACTCGAAGTTATCTCCCTCTAATTCCATTGGATGTTCAAATCATGCCAGTCATGCCTACACGCCTTACTCTCTGTGGTGGTCAATTGGTCATTTAATTGATTAGCTAGATTTCACCCCCACCACGCACTACCTTCCCCCTTTCCTACTTAACTGGCGCCGTGTGGCTTAGCTCGTGGACACTGGTCACTCTAAATTGGCCAGATGAGTCTGGGCCAGGCACTGAGATCGGTCCGGGCAGACATCGAGGCGTCGGTCAAACGGCTTAGTCTGTCTGGGTGGGTCGGACCGTCTCCGTGAAGGATGAGAATTAGCCTCCCCTTGTGCCCAAATTGGCTGAGGCGATGCTTGAAGGCGTCGGGTGTCTGAGTTTGGACTTATGTCCAGTTGAAGTGGCCGGCGACGGACCACACTTTGGTTGTGTTGAATTTTGACCGTGACAATTTCCCCCTTGCAAAAGACTATGCACCGCATTGTCTCAAAACAACGGTACAAAAAAGACAACAACCGAATTTGCTGAACCACAGCTACACGTGCAAAGTTTGAAAAATACTTTACAACCAACGGTTTATAAATTATAAAATATATCATTAGTGAATACCACTCCAATGAGTTATCATTGACGTGCGCTCTTGCGTTATTTCAACTCATTTTATAACGACCTCTGTGCGCACTTATGCAATTCCCCTACCTGCGGATTTGCCATATCTTCTCTTCACAATTCTTATGAAAAAGCACAATATAATATGATCACGATCCATGACACTTCACTGAGGAATCTCCATCCTCACTTATTGCAAATAATGCATCACTACACGAGCGACTGTATGCTCCACGCATAACTACATTCACATGAACAAGTCTCACAAAAAAAATATGAACAAGTCTCACACAAAAAAAATATGAAACCATAGCCAACTGGGAATGAACCCATATCCAATCAACATAACTGTAATCAACACATATTATCAACAAAGCACCCCGGATATGACTGACTTCCTCTGAGTTGCAGCTTGCTAGACTACACGGCTTAAATAGTCAGCTCCGACATTCTGTCGACCGGGAATGTACTGCACTCGATACCTGTAGGGCTGCAATGCCATTGCCCAACGCAGAACCCTGCTGTTTTTCAGCTGTGCCTCCTGCAGAAATTTGAGTGGTTGATGATCAGTCTCTATCACGAACTCCTTCCCATACAAGTATTTGTGGAACTTCTGCACGGCCCACACAACAGCTAAACACTCCTTCTCCACCGTTGCGTACCCTTCTTCACACTTTGTCAACTTCCTGCTAGCATACCTCACAGGGAACTCGACCCTTCATGCTCCTGCAACAATACTGCACCTATCCCACCACCTGATGCATCTGTCCGCAACAAAAATGGTTTGGACATATCTGGTAGCTTCAAGATGGGACGGGAACCTAGTCTTTCCAGCACCGTCTGCAGTGCTTGCTCTGCAGCGTCTGACCACTCGACCACTGCCGGTTTCCCTGCCTTGACCAAATCACTGAGAGGACTCGTGATTGCTGCGAAATTTGGTACAAACTCCCTATAGAACCCAATAAAACCTAGCAGACTCCTGACTTCTGTTTTGGTCTTTGGTCTCTCTGAATTCATCTTCTCCACCTTTCCCCTTTCTGGCTGCTTTGTGTCGCCTCCAACAAAACCTAGGAACTCCTACTGTCTAGCCCTTCATACAGTGACACATCCCTGTATGACTCTTCTGGAAACTTAGGCAACAAAATCTCCCCTTCTTCTGCTGGGTCTCTTTCACCTCACTGATTGCTGCTGCGCCTATGTGCTGAGTCTCACGCTGAATATATCTGCGGAGGAAATTTGCATGGAAAAGTTTTGGTTTCCCATTCACATCAATTCGGTAATCCCGACCGACCTTTTCAGTGATGGTGAATGGTCCTTTCCAATGCATCAGCAGCTTGTTGTGACCCGTGGGAAGCAGTACCAGGACTTGATCTCCCACCTTGAGGGATTGCTTCCTCACCTTCCTGTCATATTGCTTCTTCTGACCGACCCTAGCCTCCTGCAAACCTTCCCTTGCAACCTTACATGTCTCATACCTGTGCCCACCTTTGGAACAGGGCGAGATTGGGCCAATCAGACCAACAGCCACTCTCCTGAATTGTGTGTCAATTAAAGGAGGCTGTTTAAGAGGTGCCTTCCTCTTCACCCCTCTTGTGGCTGATCTTTGACACACATCACATGACATGCAGAAACGTTTTATGTCTGCCATTGCTCCTGGCCAATGAAAGTCATCAAAGATTCGGTCAGCTGTTTTGCTGGTGCCGAGATGACCCGCCATGAGCGACTCGTGACCACTGACATGACAGTGTCACGATAACCTGCTGGTACCTCTAACTGAGTGGTCACCTTACCTGTCTTCCCCTTGGTGAACACTCGGTACAACAGCCCGCCTTTCACAAGAAATTCTGTCTCACCTCCTCTAACACCTGTTTCTCTCCACCTCTTGCCAACTCCCAAGACTTCACGAGCGAAGGGTCTTGTTCCTGCGCTGCCCTAACATCATCAGGCGACACATCTATGCCTGACTTCCTTGCTGGAACGACTAACGGTTTATCAACCTTTTCCTCCTTCTTGCTCCTTGTTTGAACTGCTGCCCCTGTAGCGGTCAACAACTCAGGATCCCTGGATCCCTTGCACCTGGAATATTTCCGATGATCAAATCATGAAGGGGTTTCTCCATTACCAACGCAGACAACTCGCCTGAGAAGTAAGGGGTACGTACTTCTATCTTAGCAACTGGAAACTCCCTCACAGTGCCATCGATTAGAGTACAGGTCTGGATTTGCCTGTCAAATCCCTTTCTCGACCAGCGTTGTTCGTACTACCCCGCATGAACAACCAGTGTCTCGTAACACTTTCACCCTCTGCTGGCCAATCCACCCTTCTTCCACTGGTAACGAACCACTCAGCCTAGTGCCCTCCATCCCTGACACTGATGCTGTCCAGTGCTAGCCATAGGCTGCACTCCACCCTCTTCAGACTGAATCCCTTTTGGTTCCACTGCAGTTCGTTTCCCTTGACGACCCTTATCCACCTCTTGCAAGGCTGCTGCCTTCTGGAAACCTCATGCGACAATCCTCGCCACATGTCCCTTCTTGTGACAAATGAAAACCTAATGTCCCTTTGGCCCTTCCTTCTGCCCCACCACTGGGTTTGCAGACTTTGCAGAAAACTCCCCTGGTCTCCTTGCACTCTTCTCACCTGTGCCTAGCACCCGTTTCTCCTGCACCTTCGTGCCCAAACGTGCCTCTCTATACACCTCTGCGAACTTCAACAACTCCCCTGCTGTCTCTGGCTGTCTCTCCTTCAAATGTATGGTTAATTCAGGGCCGCAACCTGACAAAATTTGTTCCTTCATAACTAGCTCTTTCAATTCAGCGAACTCCTTTTTCGTACCACTCAACTCTAACCACTTCTCAAAATAGTGATCTAGACGTGCACCAAACTGAGTGTACGTCTCACCTGCTTGTAATTTAGCTGAACGAAATTTCTTCCTGAACCCCTCCTCTGTGAGGTCAAATCCTTTCATCAACGATTCCTTCACAGCGCCGAAATCAGACTGTTGTTCTGCTGGTAACGCAGTGAAAATTTGTAATGCCTTACCCGTCAGTAACGCCGACAAAATGACTGCCCACTCTTCTGGAGGCCAACCCTGACTGGTCGCAAACGTTTCGAAACGACTGATGTATGCATCAATCGAATCGGTTCCTTCAGAGAATTTTGGCAACTTGGGTCGGGGGGCATAGCTGCGCACAGAGTCACTGGAAACTGAACTCCCATCCTCGGTGGTCTCCCTTTGTATTCTCACTTTCTCTAGCTCCAATTGAACCTTTAATCTTTCGGTTTCCTGCGCTTCCTTTAGTCTTTCTGTTTCCTGCGTTGCGCTAGTTTCATTCTTTTCCTGCTCTGCTATTTCTACTGCAACACGGCGTCTTTCGCGCGTTCATCTCTTTCCATCTTTTGTTGGTGTTCAACAAATGCACGCAACTCATCTCCTGAGTAACCTAAATCACGAGCGACGCTCACAGTTGTTCAATAGGGGTGTTCTTTTCTTCCGCCATTATATCCCTTTTTTTTTTTTTTTTGAACAGATTTTATTACTACGACAGCCAACTGGTGGTTTCCGACACGAGTGACGCAATAGCACAATCCTATGAATGATAATATTTGCTTGGGACAACGTAATTAGTTTTTATAAGACGCCTAGCGCCTGACCCAACTATGAGAGCGAATTATAGGCAATCTGTGCGAAATAAGTACTCTGGGGCTGAAATGCCAAGCCTAGTGTTAACTATTTTTGGAAGCAATGCCAAGCCTAGTATTTAACTATCTTGGGAAACATACAGTAAGACACTACCTTGTTTAGGATTACAATACTTGAATCCCACCCAGCTTCCTCTCTGAGAAGTTGAACAATTATAATAAATGGGCCAGAATATCCTGGCAAGCTCGCCAATAAATTGTCAACCTCGGGTGATGTCGATGGAGGAAGGACTAGCGCACAGCCCAAACACACTCACAGCTTGCTTACGATCTCATTCATATATCATGCATTCGTCACATCAAACCACTAGTAAAGTCTATAACTTTACTACACATGTTCATAGAACGAACCATCAATGCATATGGAATCAAACAAAATAAAATATTCTCCCTTTCCTGAACTTCACAAAATCGTTTGTCTAAAACATCATTAACTAACCCGGGTATAAATAGATTTCTACTTTACCTGGCCAGGTGATTTTAACTATTCACGAATCACTGTCTTTTCTTTTCTTTTTTTTTTTTTCTTTCTTTTCACTGTCACTTTCACAAGCACGACACAACTGCTGGCACTGGTCTTGGTCTGCTGGCGCCTGGTCAGGTGAGACTGTTGGCACTGGCGTTGGTCTGTCGATGAAAGTGGCGCTGGCCAAGTATGAGGTCGAACCCCAGTGAAGATAGAACAGTGACTATCAACATCGATCTGTTCTCCTTTCTTTCTTCCTGCATTAACGCATTGCACTCTCTCTCTCTCTCTTCTAGTCTGCTCTTATCAAATGGACATGGTTGCTTTTCTTTTCTTTTTTTCTTTTCTTTCTTTTCCTCCTCATTAGTTAGCAGCTCTCTCTCTCCACATCTCTCCTCAGTCCTTCCTCTGCAGACTATCTCATGCTAATCTCTCAACTTGGTTCTCTTCTCTCCTCCCTCATCTCTCTGCTTTTCTCTCCTCAGAGATTACACTCAGACCTCTCTCTCTCTGTCTCTCTGTTCGTTCTCCCTCGTTCTCCCGTTCTCTCACTCTCACATCCTTCTTATGCCGTTCCGATCTCTCCAAAAAGGGCGAGTACCATTGGTCAGTATTTTTACCCTGATACTCGAAGTTATCTCCCTCTATTCCATTGGATGTTCAAATCATGCCAGTCATGCCTACACGCCTTACTCTCTGTGGTGGTCAATTGGTCATTTAATTGATTAGCTAGATTTCACCCCACCACGCACTACCTTCCCCCTTTCCTACTTAACTGGCGCCGTGTGGCTTAGCTCGTGGACATGGTCACTCTAAATTGGCCAGATGAGTCTGGGCCAGGCACTGAGATCGGTCCGGGCAGACATCGAGGCGTCGGTCAAACGGCTTAGTCTGTCTGGGTGGGTCGGACCGTCTCCGTGAAGGATGAGAATTAGCCTCCCCCTTGTGCCCAAATTGGCTGAGGCGATGCTTGAAGGCGTCGGGATGTCTGAGTTTGGACTTATGTCCAGTTGAAGTGGCCGGCGACGGACCACACGTTGGTTGTGTTGAATTTTGACCGTGACAATTATAAATTAATAAACTTTGGCGTTTTACCCAAGAGGGATGACTCGGAGGGTGTGGCTTTGGTTTTTGAGCGATTGGGAATGAGCAGCCTGGAGTGATCTCCCTTTGGAATGGCCAGGGAACATGACACGGCAGCAGATAACATCTTTGACAGGAGGGGGGGGGGGGGGGGGCGGAGGAGTTGGAATGTGCCGTGATCAGTCGATCCAAACGACAACCCACATTCTGGGCCTGCATTACGAAAACGCCTTTTAAATACACGCTCTACTCTGGTGTTTTTTTTGTTTGTTTGTTTTTTGCGGAGCAGAGGTGTAGGTTTCTGTTTTTAACAGACGTTATTTCTGGCACTGCCTTAAAAGCGTCTCTGTTATTCCAGTTGACATGCTTACAAAATATGTCGGGTTTCAGCGCCACAGGTCTGGAACTCGCTGCCCCTAAAGTCTGCGCGACATCCGACCTCTTCCAGGGCTGGAAAAATGGCTTTTTAACGCAGATCTGTTTCCACAAGCACTCACCTGATCTGGGTGATAAGGCGTAGGAGTCGGTTGGGTAGACGGAGGAGGGGGGAAGGGGGGGGGGGGGTCATGTGTTGGTGTAAGGTCGGGGATGGGGGTTGGTGGATATAAGGTTCGACTTCAGTGAATGGTGGAAGTACGTGCACTGTGTTCCCAAAGCAAGATACTGCGCTTTGTGGATTTCATTCATAATCATTCCCATGGGCAGTTTCACCATATCTGCAGACACTCGTTTCTGTTAAAGCTGTGAGCTGTTGAAGTCATGTAACCACAGTATTGGTCCATGCGATGAAAGGAAATTGATATTTTCATAACCTGTGATCTTTTGAGCGATAGAGATGTTAATTTCAGTCCTTGTAAGTTCATCGTGGACGTTTGAAACAGCATGCATACGTCAGTCACATTTAAAGGAAGCCGATCGTGGTGGCACATACAAAGTTATTTCCATTATCATTATATTTTTTTTATTTCGTGGTCACCTTTTGAGCACTGATGATGGTATGACTATCTTGTACAAGACCAGGGGTTTCCGACAGATGAACGGGATTTCGGCCTGCCCATCAGTGCTGAAGTCACATGACTTCCGACTTTACAGCTTGGACAATCACAGGTGTCCGCACAATACCGTCAGACTGTCCTTCGGTCCAGTCACTGTCACGTGAAGAATCACGTGTGCGGAAATGGCCGCGTTATGGATTGGAGAGAGAGAGAGAGAGAGAGAGAGAGAGAGAAGCAGCAGCAGACATTTTTACACACACGCAATTCGGAGAGGGTGGCTTACATATCAGTAGAGACATATGTAAGTCTACTCTCAGACTGTACGATTCGATCTGAGGTAGATTATCGTTAAGATCAGCTGAATGGTATGAAAATCTACGCAGCGTCGTCATCCACACAACAATGTACGCTATGTTAGGAACTACGTTTCGGACAATTAGGTAGGCGTTCAGCTGAGAGAGAGAGAGAGAGGAGAGAGAGAGAGAGGGGGGGGGGGGTGTTGTAAATACTGCCATGTCATTTGCTGGATAAAAAGGAAAAAGTGTTGTGTTGTTCCGAGTGGTGGTGTTGCAGTGTTCTGCACACAAATGTACGTCCGTGTGAGGTCATTTTCAGCCTGTGTTCACAGGGGATACAGCACACGGGACAGCGTGTTTCCGAAAAGATATGCTACAGTGTGTGTGTGTGTGTTGTGTGTGTGTGTGTGTGTGTGTGTGTGTGTGTGTCAGTCTGTCTGTCAGTCTGTTGTGAGTCTGTCTGTCTGTGTCAGTGCTCGTGCCCGCGCGTGCGTTTGTCACTTGAAGGAAGACATCTTTAGGGTTTCAAGTCTTCAAGAATGATCGTCAACGTGGACATCGGACTGTGCATGACGATCACCCGTTCTGTTTTCACGGGTTACTTTGTGGAAACGTGTGATGGATCTAGACGGCTTGTAGGGGGGGGGGGGGGGGGGGTGGTGAGGGGGGTGGAGGGGGGGGGGTCCGTGGTGTCAGGCGTTGTGGATCTTTTCAAAGTCCAGGAGAAGGTCGGTGTTGAGGCATCGCTGGGGACTTCTGACCACACCTGTGCGTCTTGCTGCTCTTCGCTGAGGTCCTCGGCACAGGCCTGTCTCTTCGCTGAGGTCCTCACAGGCCTGTCTCTTCACTGAGGTCCTCACAGACCTGTCTCTTCACTGAGGTCCTACAGGCCTGTCTCTTCACTGAGGTCCTCACAGGCCTGTCTCTTCACTGAGGTCTCACAGGCCTGTCTCTTCACTGAGGTCCTCATAGGCCTGTCTCTTCACTGAGGTCATCGGCACAGGCCTGTCGCTTCGCTAAGGCGGTGCTTCTCTCCCTTGTTTTCCCTGTCCTTTCTCCCTCTCCCTCCTTCCTCCCGCACCCTCCCTGGCCCTGTGCCCGCCCTGCAGGAGGGCTATAGTCAGGCTGGTTGCCGCACTGCAGGAGGGCTATAGTCAGGCTGGTTGCCGCCCTGCAGGGAGGGCTATAGTCAGGCTGGTTGCCGCCCTGCAGGAGGGCTATAGTCAGGCTGGTTGCCCCCTGCAGGAGGGCTATAGTAGGCTGGTTGCCGCCTGCAGGGAGGGCTATAGTCAGGCTGGTTGCCGCCCTGCAGGGAGGGCTATAGTCAGGCTGGTTGCCGCCTGCAGGGAGGGCTATAGTCAGGCTGGTTGCCGCCTGCAGGGAGGGCTATAGTCAGGCTGGTTGCCGCCCTGCAGGGAGGGCTATAGTCAGGCTGGTTGCCGCCCTGCAGGGAGGGCTATAGTCAGGCTGGTTGCCGCCCTGCAGGGAGGGCTATAGTCAGGCTGGTTGCCGCCCTGCAGGGAGGGTTATAGTCAGGCTGGTTGCCGCCCTGCAGGGAGGGCTATAGTCAGGCTGGTTGCCGCCCTGCAGGGAGGGCTATAGTCAGGCTGGTTGCCGCCCTGCAGGAGGGCTATAGTCAGGCTGGTTGCCGCCCTGCAGGAGGGGCTATAGTCAGGCTGGTTGCCGCCCTGCAGGAGGGCTATAGTCAGGCTGGTTGCCGCCCTGCAGGAGGGCTATAGTCAGGCTGGTTGCCGCCCTGCAGGGAGGGCTATAGTCAGGCTGGTTGCCGCCCTGCAGGAGGGCTATAGTCAGGCTGGTTGCCGCCCTGCAGGAGGGCTATAGTCAGGCTGGTTGCCGCCCTGCAGGAGGGCTATAGTCAGGCTGGTTGCCGCCTGCAGGAGGGCTATAGTCAGGCTGGTTGCCGCCCTGCAGGGAGGGCTATAGTCAGGCTGGTTGCCGCCCTGCAGGGAGGGCTGTGGTCAGGCTGGTTGCCGCCCTGCAGGGAGGGCTGTGTCAGGCTGGTTGCCGCCCTGCAGGGAGGGCTATAGTCAGGCTGGTTGCCGCCCTGCAGGGAGGGCTATAGTCAGGCTGGTTGCGCCCTGCAGGGAGGGCTGTGGTCAGGCTGGTTGCCGCACTGCAGGGAGGGCTGTGGTCAGGCTGGTTGCCGCCCTGCAGGGAGGGCTATAGTCAGGCTGGTTGCCGCCCTGCAGGGAGGGCTATAGTCAGGCTGGTTGCCGCCCTGCAGGGAGGGCTATAGTCAGGCTGGTTGCCGCCCTGCAGGGAGGGCTATAGTCAGGCTGGTTGCCGCCCTGCAGGGAGGGCTGTGGTCAGGCTGGTTGCCGCCCTGCAGGGAGGGCTATAGTCAGACTGGTTGCCGCCCTGCAGGAGGACTGTGGTCAGGCTGGTTGCCGCCCTGCAGGGAGGGCTGTGGTCAGGTGGTTGCCGCCCTGCAGGGAGGGCTATGGTCAGGCTGGTTGCCGCCCTGCAGGGAGGGCTATAGTCAGGCTGGTTGCGCCTGCAGGGAGGGCTATAGTCAGGTGGTTGCCGCCCTTCAGGGAGGGCTGTGGTCAGGCTGGTTGCCGCCCTGCAGGGAGGGCTGTGGTCAGGCTGGTTGCCGCCCTGCAGGGAGGGCTATAGTCAGGCTGGTTGCCGCCCTGCAGGGAGGGCTATAGTCAGGCTGGTTGCCGCCCTGCAGGGAGGGCTATAGTCAGGCTGGTTGCCGCCTGCAGGGAGGGCTGTGGTCAGGCTGGTTGCCGCCCTGCAGGGAGGGCTATAGTCAGGCTGGTTGCCGCCCTGCAGGAGGACTGTGGTCAGGCTGGTTGCCGCCCTGCAGGGAGGGCTGTGGTCAGGCTGGTTGCCGCCCTGCAGGGAGGGCTGTGGTCAGGCTGGTTGCCGCCCTGCAGGGAGGGCTATAGTCAGGCTGGTTGCCGCCCTGCAGGGAGGGCTGTGGTCAGGCTAGTTGCCGCCCTGCAGGGAGGGCTATAGTCAGGCTGGTTGCCGCCCTGCAGGGAGGGCTGTGGTCAGGCTGGTTGCCGCCCTGCAGGAGGACTGTGGTCAGGCTGGTTGTTGTCGAAACGTGCCCATACCAGTCTCCTTTCCTCCTCATGACAGTGGCGACCAGGTCAGTATATAGTCCAGTGACACGTCCGGTTTACATCAAAGACCTCGGTCAGAAGGAATGGAACTCGCAGACGGATGATACAAACTATTATTATATTTTTATTATTATTATTATTATTATTATTATTATTATTTTATATGAATACCTACATAGCGCCTATTCTCGGCTAGAGACCAAGCGCTAAGCGCTTTACAATCTACACTCGTTTACGCAACGGGCTGCCTACCTGGGTAGTGCCGACTGAAGAGCTGCCAGTTGGCGCTTCATTCAGTCGTTTCCCGTGTCATCCAGTCAGTATCGTTCAATATCGATCACTCAATTTCCTTACTTCCTTCATTCTTTCCATTTCTCACGCAGGGGGCATGCTGTTTGTAACGTGTCATCCATACCAACGGCCAAACTGGCTTTCTTCCAAATCCTTCCGAACCTGAAAGCCTTGAAACCGTGTGCCATTGGCAGACGTATAATTTATTTAAAAAAAAAAAAAAAAGTCTTGCGCTATTGTCACATCGACCACTTCATTTACAAACCCCTCGTCTACTTTAAAAGGTGAAGAAGCTCCGTGGTGCGGATGTTCCACTCACAAGAAAACACGATCTTTATAGAGCGTTGAGACTGGCACGATGTCAGACGTAAACATGATGGGGAGACAGGAACAGTTTACGGGCAGACTCCGTGAAAATCCTGTTCAGATATGTCCCACCTGATGTGAGTTCTTTTGTTTTTGTTTTTAGTTCCTGAAAGAAGTTAGCATTTTTCGTTTGATTTGAGATTTTACAAAAGAAAGATTCTAATGAAACTCCGGTCGGTGTGTGTGTGTGTGTGTGTGTGTGTGTGTGTGTGTGTGTGTGTGTGTGTGTGTGTGTGTTAAAAATCTGTGTTAATGATTGTTATGTGTGAGGTTTTATTTCTTTTTTTTTTTTTTTAACTTCCTTTTAAAATTAATTTGGAGAGTTGGCGTCAACGACGTGACAGCCCTGATGTGGCCCTTTGCATACACGGACGCACTCACACACAAGTTGTTGATTTTTGACATGAGTTGTTACGATCCCGCGTGCGCCCGTGGACGCGCGCACACAAACACGCACGCACGCACGCGCGCTCACTCACACACACACACATACACACGCACGCACGCACGCACGCACGCACGCACGCACGCACGCACGCACGCACACACACACACACACACACACACACACACCCCACACACACACATTGAGGCACACACGCGCGCGTACACACAAATACCTACATTCACACATTTCACACTCTAGTATATATATATATTTTTTTGGTGGTCGATTTATATCGAGAATGCATAACGAGCTTCTTTGTGAGCGTCCCTGTGAAGCAGTGAACGATGGTGAAGGGATGATTATCATCATAACAGGCACTATCCACATTGACTACCGTGTCTGTGTCCGTCCGTCAGTCTGCCTGTCTCTGTCTGTCTGCTTGTATGTCTCTGTCTGCTCTGTCTGTCTCTCCCTCTCCTCCCTCCCTCCCTCCTCCCTCCCTCTCTCTCTCTCTCCCTCTCTCTCTCTCTCTCTCTCTCTCTCTTCCCGATTTTTTTTGCGTGTATCTGTCTATGTCTATTTGTCTGTCTGTCTGCTTGTCTGTCTCTGTCTGTCTCCCTCCCTCTCTCCCCCCCCCCTCTCTCTCTTCCCATGTCTCTGCCTGTCTGTCTCTGTCTGTCTGTCTGTCTCTCTCTCTCTCTCTCTCTTTCTCTCTCTGTCTCTCTCTGTCTCTGTCTATCGTCTCCTTCATCAGCATAGCAGAACCACTTTCTGAACCAGGGCAGAGTGCCCAACACAAAAAAGTTATAAAAAAAAAAGTGCGAGGTGTGTGTGTGTGTGTGTTGTGTGTGTGTGCGTGTGCGTGCGTGCGTGCGTGCGTGTGTGTGTGTGTGTGTTGTGTCTGCTCCGCGCAGTTATCTGTCAGAGCACTGAAACGCGAATCCTTAACTGGCCAGCTATGGCTGATCAGCTAAGCTACCTGCCCAGATAAGAAGCTGATCAGCTTAGGCGTTAGCTGTTCAGCTCTGTTGTGCAACCGGGCCTCAGGACGTTTTTGTTTGGTCTGTTACTGATGTTCCCCGCTTTTACTGGGGGAGGGGAGGGGGGAGTGGAGGGGAGGGGAGGGGGGGGGGGCGTGCCTGTCATACCTCCTCATTCCTCATCACCCTTACCTTTCTATCCTCCCATTCTCCATCGGTTGTGCTCGAAGTTTCCATCTTTCAGAAGAATGTTCATCGACGGTTCTTTTTGGTTTTGTTGGTTGGTTTTTAAATACTGACTTGAGAGTTGACTTCGACGCGGTGTCGGCCTGATATAATGACCCTTTGCGGTCGGCTGGGCTTTAAGCAACAGTACCATACTTTATCCTTGGCTTCTGTCTCGGTCGGTCGGTCGGTCGGTCTCTCTCTCTCTCTCTCTCTCTCTCTCTCTCTCTCTCTCTCTCTCTCTCTCTCTTCTCTCAGCGCGCGCGTGTGAGTGTGTGTGTGTGTGTGTGTGTGCGTGTGCGCGTGTGTGCGTGCGTGGGTGGTGATGAGTGTGTGTTCTAAGCGAGCGAGACACAATCAACACACACACACACACACACACACACACACACACACACACACACACACACACACACACGCAAGCGCAGAGAGAGAAGGGGAGAGAGAGAGAGAGAGAGAGAGAGAGAGAGAGAGACAGAGAGAGAGAGTGGTGGTGGGGGGGGGGGGGGGGGGGGGGGAGGGGGGTGTTGGAGCGAGCGAGCGAACAACTGACAGCGACATGAACACTTTGTCGTTCTTTCCATACCTCACCAGCCCATATCGTGCTTCGTGTCTGGCACACGATGATAAATTTTCGTTTTAATTTTGTTTCTCGTTATTTTGTGTGTGTGTGTGTGTGTGTGTG
>CM031620.1:5436035-5456035 GCA_018398815.1 Conus ventricosus | reverse complement strand
GGACATATCGCACTGGCGCTGCCAGAGTCATAGTGAGACACGACGGAGCGTGATGTAGCGAGGGACAATCGCACTGCACTGCTGGTCATAGTGAGGACACGACGGGAGCGTGATGAAGCGAGGGGCATATCGCACTGGCACTGCCTGAGTCATAGTGAGACACGCGGAGCGTGATGAAGCGAGAGGGCATATCGCTCTGGCAATGCCCAGAGTCATACGTGAGTCACGACGGAGCGTGTGAAGCGAGGGGAACATATCGCACTGGCACTGCCAGAGTCATAGTGAGACACGACGGAGCGTGAATGAAGCGAGGGACATTATCGCACTGGCACTGCCCAGAGTCATAGTGAGGACACGGACGGAGCGTTGATGAAGCGAAGGGGATATCGCACTGCACTGCCAGAGTATAGTGAGACACGACGGAGCGTGATGAAGCGAGGGACATATCGCACGGCACTGCAGAGTTCATTGTGAGACACGACGGAGGCGTGTTGAAGCGAGGGGCATAGCGCACTGGCACTGCCTGAGTCATAGTGAGACACGACGGGAGCGTGATGATGCGAGGGAATATCGCCTGGCATCTCCAGAGTCATAGTGAGACACGACGGAGCGTGGATGAAGCGAGGCGGAATATCGCACTGGCACTGCCAGAGTCATGTGAGCACGACGGAGCGTGATGAAGCGAGGGACATATCGCACTGGCACTGCCAGAGTCATAGTGAGACACGACGGAGGTGATGAGCGAGGGGCATATCGCTCTGGCACTGCCAGAGTCATAGTGAGACACGACGGAGCGTGATCGAAGCGAGGGACATATCGCACTGGCCATGCCCCAGGAGTCATAGTGAGACACGACGGAGCGTGATGGAGCGAAGGAGAATAATCGCAATGGCACTGCCAGACTTGTCATAGTAGCTCCCTCCACGACGGAGCGTGGATGAAGCGAGGGACATATCGCATGGGCACTGCCAGAGTCATAGGAGGACACGACGGAGCGTGATGAAGCGAGGGACATATCGCACTGGCACTGCCAGATCTTATTGAGACACTGACGGAGCCGTGAATGAAGCGAGGGACACAATTATCGCACTGGCACTGCCAGAGTCATAGTGAGACAACGACGGGCGTGATTGAAGCGAGGGACATATCGCACTGGCATTCCTGGGAAGTCATAGTGAGACAACGACGGAGCGTATTGCAAGCGAGGGACATATCGCACTCGGCTCTGCCAGAGTCATACGTGAGACCCCGACTGGAGCGTGATGAGCGAGGGGCTTATCGTCACTCACTGCCAGAGTCTTAGTGTGACACGACGGAGCGTGATGAAGCGAGGGACATATCGCACTGGCATTGCCAGTGTCATAAGTGAGAACGACGGAGCGTGAATGAAGCGAGGGGCATATCGCACTGGCACTGCCCAGAGTCATAGTGAGACACGACGGTGCGTGATGAAGCGAGGGACATATCGCACTGGCACTGCCAGGAGTTCATAGTGAGACCACGTCGGTAGCGGATGAAGCGTGGGGCATATAGCACTGGCACTGCCAGAGTCATAGGGTGGACACGAAGGAGCGTGATGAGCGCAGGGACTTATCGCACTGGCACTGCCAGAGTCATTGAGTGAGACACGCAGGAGCGTTGTTGATCGCGAGGGGCATATCGCTCTGGCACTGACCAGAGTCATAGTGAGACACGAAGGAGCGTGTGATGAAGACGAGGCGGGCATATCGCATTTCTAGGTGACGGCAGAGTCATAGTTGAGACACGACGGAGCGGATGAAGCGAGGAGGGGCATATCGCTCTGGCACGGCCCGAACGTCATGTTGAGACACGACGGGAGCGTGTTGATAAGCGAGGGGCATATCGCACTGGCACTTGCCAGAGAGCATAGTGAGCGACACGACGGAGCGTGATGAAGCGAGGGGATTATCCGCACTGGCACTGCCAGAGTCATAGTGGGGACACGACGGAGCGTGTGTTGAAGCAGAGGGGCTATCGCATGGCACTGCCAGAGTCTTAGTGATCACGACGGAGCGTGATGGAAGCGAGGGGCATATCGCACTGGCACTGCCCAGGTCATATAGTGAGACACGACGGTAGAGCGTGATGAAGCGAGGGGGACATTATCGCACTGGCACTGCCAGCTGTCATAGTGAGACACGACGGAGCGTGATTGAAATATGAAGAGAGGGAACATATCGCACTGGCACTGCAGAGTCATAGTGAGACACGACGGAGCGTGATGATGAGCGAGGCGGAATTTCGCAATGGCACTGAGAGTCATAGTGAGACTCGACGGAGCGTGATGATGTCGAGGGACATACGCAACTGGCACTGCCAGAGTCAGAGTGAGACTACGACGGAGCGTGATGGAAGCGAGGGGCAAATCGCACTGGCACTGCCAGGAGTCTTAGTGAGACACGGTCGGAGCGTGATGAAGCGAGGGACAGATCCGCTCTGGCACGCCAGAGTCTTAGTGGAGACACGTCGGTGCGTGATGAAGCGAGGCGACATATCCGCACTGGCACGGCCAGTGTCATAGTGAGACACGGACGAGCGTGATGATAGCGTGGGGCTTTTCGCTGCACTGGCACTGCCAGAGTCCATAGTGAGACACGACGAGCGTGATTTGATAGCGAGGGGCATATCGCCACTGGCTCATGACAGAGTCATGTGAGACACGACGGATCGCGTGATGAAGCGTGGGGCATATCGCACTGGCACTGCCAGAGTCATAGTGTGACCACGACGGAGCGTGATGAAGCGAGGGACTATCGGCATGGCACTGCCAGAGTCATAGTGAGACACGAGGTGCCGTGATGAAGCGAGGGGCATATCGCAATGGACACTGCCAGAGTCCATAGTGAGACACGACGAGAGGCGTGATGAAGCGAGGGGGCATATCGCTACTGGCACTGCCAGAGTCATTAGTGAAGGACACGACGGAGCGGGATGAAGCGAGGGGCATTATCGGCACTGGCACTGCAGAGTTCTAGTGCAGACTCGACGGAGCGTGATGATGCGAGGGGGCTTTTCGCACTGCGCACTGCCAGAGTCATAGTGAGACACGACGGTGCGTGATGGAAGGAGGGAATATCGGCACTGGCACTGCAGTGTCATAGTGAGACACGACGGGAGCGTGATGAAGCGAGGACGGCATATCGCTTGGACTGCCAGGATTCATAGTGAGGACACGGGACGGAGCGTGATTTGAAGCGAGGGACATATCGCATGGCACTGCCAGAGTCATAGTGAGACACCGACGGAGCGTGCATGAAGCGAGGGAGGACATATCGCACTGGCACTGGCCAGTGTCATTGTGAGACACGACGGAGCGTCGATGAAGCGAGGGACATATCGCACTGGCACTTGCCAGAGTCATAGTGAGACACCGACGGCGGAGCGTGATGAAAAAATAGAAGCGGTGGGAACATATCGGCACTGGCACTGCCAGAGTCATAGTGAGACACTACGGAGCGTGATGATGCGAGGGACATATCGCACTGCACTGCCAGATGTCATAGTGAGACTCGCCGGAGCGTGATGTAGCGTTGGGACATATCGCCACTGGCAACTGCCAGAGTCATAGTGAGGACACGACGGAGAGTGATGAAAGCGAGGGGACTATCGCACTGGCACTGCCAGTGTCATAGTGAGAAATCGCGGAGCGTGATGAAGCGAGGGACCTATCGCACTGGCACTGCCCACAGAGTCTTAGTGAAGACACAACGGAAGCGTGATGAAGCGAGGGGACATATCGCCTGGCACTTGCCAGAAGTCATGTGAGACACGACGGAGCGTGATGAAGCGAGGGACATATCGCTCTGGACTGCCAGAGTCATAGTGTAGGACACGACGGAGCGTGATGAAGCGAGGGGCATATCGCACTGGCCATGCAGAGTCATAGTGAGACTCGACGGAGCGTGATGATGCGAGGGACATATCGCAATGGCACTGCAGAGTCATAGTGGACACGACGGAGCGTGATGATGGCGAGGGATCATATCCGCACTGGCACTGCCAGTTCATAGTGGGACACGACGGAGCGCGTGATGAAGCGAGGGACATTTCGCCCTGGCACTTGCCAGAGTCATAGTGAGACACGACGGAGCATGTTGAAGCGAGGGACATATCGCCACTGCAATGCCAGGTTCTTTGTGAGACACGACGGAGCGTGATGAAGCGAGGGGCCATATCGGCTTGGCACTGCCAAGAGGCATAGTGAGACACTGACGGAGCGTGATGAAGCGAGGGACATATCGCACTGGCACTGGCCCGCCCAAGAGTACAGAGTGAGGGACACGACGGAGCGTGATGAAGCGAGGGGCATATCGCCTGGCACTGCCAGAGTATAGTTGAGACCACGACGGAGCGTGATATGAAGGCGAGGGACTTATCGCAATGGCAACTGCCAGAGTCATAGTGAGACACGACGGAGCGTGATGAGCGAGGGGCCATATCGCACTGGCACAGCCAGGTCATAGTTGAGACACGACGGAGCCGTGATGAAGCAGCCCACGCGGGGGACATATCCGCTCGGCACTGCCGAGTCATAGTGAGACACGACGGCAGCGCTGATTGATGAAGCGAGGGGATTGGCAATATCGCACTACTGGCACTGCCAGAGTTCTTAGTGAGACACGACGGAGGTGTGATGAAGCGAGGACATATCGCACTGGCACTGCCCAGAGTCTAGTGAGACAGGACGGAGCGTGTGATTGAGCGAGGGAACATATCCGCACTGGCACGCCAGAGTCATAGTGAGGACACGACGGAGCGTGGATGAAGCGCAGGGGACTTATCGCACTGGCACTGCCTGAGTCCATAGTGAGACACGACGGAGCGTGATGACGAGGGACATATCGCACTGGCACTGCCAGAGTCATAGTGATGGGACACGACGGGCGTGTTGAAGCGTCGGGACATTTTCGCACTGGACAATGCCTGAGTATAGTGAGACACGCGGAGCGTGATGATGCGAGGGACATATCGCACTGGCACTGCCAGATCGCAGAGTCATAGTGGACCACGACGGAGCGTGATGAAGCGTGGGACATATCGCACTGGCTCTGCCAGAGTCATAGTGAGACACGGCGGAAGCGTGAATGGAAGCGAGGGGCATATCGCACTGGCTACTGCCAGAGTCATAGTGAGACACGACGGAAGCGTGATGAAGCGTCGGGACATATCGCATGCACTGCCAGAGTCATAGTGTGACACGACGGAGCGTGATGAAGCGAGGGGCATATCTGCACTGGCACTGCAGAGTCATAGTGAGGGACACAAACGGAGGTGATTGAAGCGAAGGGGTCATATCGCACTGGCACTGCCAGAGTCATCAGTGAGACACGACGGAGCGTGATGAAGCGAGGCGGCACATAGCATGGCACTGCCAGAGTCATAGTGAGACACGACGGAGCGTATGAAGGAAGGGGACATATCAGCATGGCAACTCGTACCAGATCATAGTGAGACACGACGGAGCGTGATGAAAGCGAGGGGCATATCGCACTCGGCACTGCCATGAGTCATTGTGAGCCGACGGAGCGTAGATGAGCGACGGGGCTTATCGGCACTGGCACTGCCAGAGTCATCGTGTGACACGACGGAGCGTGATGAAAGCGTGGGGCATATCGCACTGGCACTGCCCGCGGTCATAGTGAGACACGACGGGAGCGTGATGAAGCGAGGGGGCATCATCGCACTGGCACTGCCAGATCATAGTGAGACACGGATCGGAGCGGATGAAGCGATGGGGCATATCGCAATGGCACCTGCCAGGAGTCATTGTGAGGGACACGACGGAGCGTGATGAAGAGAGGTGCATATCGCACTGGCAATGCCAGAG
This sequence comes from Conus ventricosus, assembly GCA_018398815.1. Lineage (NCBI taxonomy): Eukaryota > Metazoa > Mollusca > Gastropoda > Neogastropoda > Conidae > Conus > Conus ventricosus. The sequence continues at coordinate 5,450,187 of CM031620.1, read as the reverse complement.
GTCATAGTGAGACACGCGGATGCGTGATGAAGCGAGGGACATATCGCACTGGCACTGCCAGAGTCATAGTGAAGCTACCTCGACGGAGCGTGTGACATGGCGAGGGACTTTATCGCACTGGCACTGCCAGGCAGTCATAGTGTGACACGACGGAGCGTGATGAAGCGAGGGACATATCGCACTGGCACTGCCAGAAGTCTCATAGTGAGGACACGACGGAGCGTGATGGATGAGCGAGGGGCAATCGCACTGGCACTGCCAGAGTCTTCTGTGCGACCACGAACGGAGCGTGATGAAGCGAGGGACATATCGCACTGGCACTGCCAGGAGGTCATAGTGAGGGGACACGACGGAGCGTGAATGATAGCGAGGGGCATATCGCACTGGCACTGCCAGAGTCTTACGTGGGACACGGACGGAGCGTGATGAAGCGAGGACATTTCGCACGGCACTGCCAGAGTCATAGTTGAGACCACGACGGGATGCGATGATGTAGCGAGGGAACATATCGCACTGGCACTGCCAGAGTCATAGTAGTTAGTGAGGGACACGACGGTGCGTGATGAAGCGAGGGGCATATCGCATCTGGCACTGCAGGAGTCATTAGTGAGACACGACGGCAGCGTGATGAAGCGAGGGGCATATCGCACTGGCACTTGCCAGTGTCAATATGTGAGGACACGGACGGCGCGTGATGAAGGCGAGGGGAATATCGACCACCTCTGCTTGTATGCTATTTTCTGTTCCATTCGAGACAATTAGTTATAGGAGCCGAACAAACATGCCGCTACACATTTCTGACCCAAATTTTTGTTGTTGTAGTCCAAGCAGAGGATGTTATCAAACTTGTGTATTAGTTAACTAGGGAAAAATTAAGTTCCTCAGAAGGTGATGACGTCATTCTTTCACAATTGTGTGTTGTGTGTTGTCATTGTATTGACTATCGCCTGACCTATTGTGTACAAGCTTTATGCAGTATCTACAGTATCTACAGGAACAATTAAACCTTTTCGTCGAGTTTGGTATTAAAAGGAATTGTCGGGAAGTCGCCTATTCAGTCATCTCATGAGCACAGATATATTACATTTTTCATGTCATCCATCTGATTATCAAAATAAGAACCCCATTTGTAATGTGCCGAACTAATAATGCCGAACACTTGCTGCCTGACCCGGCTGATACACAGATGACATTCAGTTGGTTCGAGTACAAGCACGGTTAGTGGCTGGTGGGGTGCAGCCTGCAGAAACACCCCTTTCCTGGACCTGCATTCACGGCTTGGCCTCTGCAGCTGTGCGGAGAGCTGTAAACTCCCCTGCCTCTCAGAACTAAGTGGCTTGCTCTGAACAGGCCGTGGCACTGGCATGACAGAGTCATAGTGAGACACGGACGGAGCGTGATGAAGCGAGGGCACATATCGCACTGGCACTGCCAGAGTCAGAGTGAGACACGACGGAGCGTGATGAAGCGGGGGCATATCGCATGGCACTGCCTGAGTCATAGTGAGGACACGGACGGGCGTGATGAAGGCGAGGGGCATTATCGCATGGCACTGCAGAGTCATGTGGGAGACAACGACGGAGCCGTGATGAGCGAGGGGCATATCGCACTGGCACTGCCAGAGTCATAGTGAGACACGACGGAGCGTGATGAAGCGAGGGGCATATCGCATGGCATCTGTCCAGAGTCATAGTGAGACTCGAACGGAGCGTGATGAAGCGAGGGACATATCGCACTGGCACTGCCAGAGTCATAGTGAGAACACGACGGAGAGCGTGATGAAGCGAGGGGCATATCGCACTGGACTGCCAGGAGATTAGTGAGGGACTCGACGGAGCGTGATGAAGAGAGGGGACATATCGCACTGGCACTGCCCAGAGTCATAGTGAGACACGACGGAGCGTGTTGAAGCGAGGGACATATCCACTGGCAATGCCAGAGTCATAGTTTGTCACGACGGCGGTGCGTGTATAGAAGCGAGGGGACATTTATCGCACTGGCACTGCCAGAGTCATAAGTGTGACACGGACCGGAGCGTGATGAAGCGAGGGATTATCGCACTGGCACTGACAGAGTCATAGTGAGAACACGACGGAGAGTGATGAAAGCGAGCGGACACTATCGCACTGGCACTGCCAGAGTAATAGTGAGACACGACGGAGCGTGATGAAGCGAGGGGCATATCGCACTGGACTGCCAGATGTCATTTGTGAGACACGCACGGAGCTGTCGAAGCGGAGGGGCCTATACGCACTGGCACTGCCAGAGTATAGTGAGGACCGACGGGAGCGTGATGAAGCGTGGGGCATATCACACTGGCACTGCCAGAGTCATAGTGTGAAACGGACGGTGCGTGATGAAGCGAGGGGCATATCGCACTGGCACAGCCAGAGTCATTGTGAGACCACGACGGAGCGTGATGAAGCGAGGGAATATCCACTGGCACTGCCAGACAGAGTCATAGTGAGGACTCGACGGGAGCGTTGATTGAAAGCGAGGGGCATATCGCTCTGGATGCCAGAGTCTTAGTGAGACTCGACGGAGCGTGATGAGGCGAGGGACATATCGCACTGGCACTGCAGATCATAGTGGAGACACGACGGAGCGTGTTGAAGCGACGGGACATATCGCACGGCACTGCCAGTGTTCATAGTGAGACAACGACGGAGCGTGATGAAGGCGAGGGGCATATGCACTGGCATGCCGAGTCATAGTGAGACACAGGTGCGTGGATGAAGCGAGGGGCAATCCGCACTGGCACTGCCTGAGTCATAGTGGTATCGACGGAGGTGATGAAGCGAGGGGCATATCGCATGCACTGCCAGAGTCATTAGTGAGACACGACGGAGCGTGTTGGATGATGCGAGGGGGATATAGCACTGGCTACTGCAGGTCATAGTTGAAAGCTCGACGGAGCGTGATGAAGGAGGGCTCTTATCGCACTGGCACTGCAGAGTCATTAGTGAGACACGACGGGAGCGTGATGAAGCGTGGGGCATATCGCACTGGCACTGCCCAGAGTCATAGTGAGACTCGACGGAGCGTGATTTGAATCGTGCGGGCTTAATTCGCACTGGCACTGCCAGGAGTCATAGTGAGACACGACGGAGCGTGATGAAGGAGTGGGCATATCGCACTGGCACTGCCAGAGTCATAGTGAGACTGACGGAGCGTGATGTAGCGAGGCGGCTTATCGCACTGGCATGCCTGCAGAGTCATAGTGAGACACGACGGTAGCGTGATGACATGCGAGGGGCATATCGCACACTGGCAGAATGCCAGAGTCATATGAGACACGCTCGGAGCTTGAATGAAGCGAGGGGCATATTGCACTGCATGCCAGAGTCTTAGTGAGACACGACGGAGCGTGATGAAGCGTGGGGGCATATCGACTGGCACTGCTCAGAGTCATAGTGAGGCACACGACGGAGCGTGTTGAAGCTGAGGGGCTTATCGCACTGGCACTGGCCAGAGTCATAGTGGAGACACGGACGGTGCGTGATGGATGAAGCGAGGGGACTTTCGCACTGGCAATGCCAGAGTCTAGTGAGACAAGACGGAGCGTGATTGAAGCGAGGGGGCATATCGCATGGCACTGCCAGAGTATTGTGAGGACCACGACGGAGCGAGATGATGCGAGGGGCTTTTCGCACTGGCACTGCCAGAGTCATAGTGAGACACGCGGAGCGGATGAAGGCGAGGGGAATATCGCATGGCATGCCAGAGTCCTAGTGAGTTCCACGACGGAGCGTGTTGAAGCGAGGGGCAATCGCACTGGCAACTGCCAGTGTCATACGTTGAGAACGACGGAGCGTGATGATCGAGGGGCATATCGCACTGGCATGCCTGAGTCATAGTGAGACACGCGGAGGTGATTGCATGCGAGGGGCATATCGCATGGCACTTGCCAGAGTATAGTGTGACACGACGGTAGCGTGTTGAAGCGAGGGGATATCGCACTGGCACTGCCAGAGTCATAGTGAGACACGACGGAGCGTGATGAAGCGAGGGGCATTTCGCATGGCACTGCCAGAGTTCATGGTGAGACACGACGGAGCGTGATGAAGCGAGGGGCATATCGCACTGGCATGCCAGCTGATTCATAGTGAGAAAGACGGGCGTGTTGAAGCGAGGGCATATCGCACTTGGCACTGCCAGAGTCATAGTGAGACACGACGGAGCGTGAATTGAAGCGAGGGGCTATATTGCACTGGCACTGCCAGAGTCATAGTGAGACTCGACGGAGCGTGATGATGCGAGGGGCTTATCGCACTGGCACTGCCAGAGTCATAGTGTGACACGACGGGAGCGTGATGAAGCGAGGGGGCATTTATCGCATGGCACTGCCTGAGTAATAGTGAGACACGACGGAGCGTGATGAAGCGAGGTGCATATCGCACTGGCACGGCAGAGTCATAGTCGAGACACGACGGAGTTGATGTGCGAGGGGCTTATAGCACTGGCACTGCCTGAGTCATAGTGGACACGACGGAGCGTGATGAAGCGAGGGGCATATCCACTGGCACTGCCAGAGTCATAGTGTGATCACGGACGAGAGCGTGATGAAGCGAGGGGCATATCGCACTGGCACTGCCAGAGTCATAGTGAGACACGACGGGGTGATGAAGCGTGGGGCATATCGCACTGGCTCTGCAGAGTCATAGTGAGAACGACGGAGCGTGATGAAAGCGAGGGGCATATCGCACTGGCACTGCCGAGTCATAGTGAGACACGACGGAGCGTGATATGAAGCGAGGGATACTCTTAGCACTGGCCACTGCCAGAGTCGTAGTGAGACACGACGGAGCGTGATGAGCTAGGGGCATATCGCACTGGGGGGGGGGGCCCCGGTGGTTGGTTGCGGGACACTGCCAGTGTCATAGTGAGACACGGACGGAGCGTGATGAATGCGTGGGGCATATCGCACTGGCACTGCCAGAGTCATAGTGAGACACGACGGAGGCGTGATGAAAGCGAGGGGCATATCGCCTGGCACTGCAGAGTCTAGTGAGACACGACGGAGCGTGATGAAGCGAGGGGCATAATCGCACTGGCACATGCCATGAGTCATAGTGAGGGACACGACGGCGCGTGATGAAATGCGAGGGGCATTATCGCATGGCACTGCCAGGAGTCATTGTGAGACACAGACGGAGCGTGATGAAGCGAGGGGGGCATATCGCACTGGCACTGCCAGGTCATTAGTGAGGACACGGACGGAGAGTGGATGAAGCGAGGGCCATATCGCACGGTGCACTGCCAGGTCTTAGTGAAGACTCGACGGAGGTGTTGATGCGGGGGGGGAGGGGCATTTCGCACTGGCACTGCCTGAGTCTTAGTGAGACACGATGGAGCGTGATGAAGGGTGGGGCATATCGCACTGGCACTGCCAAGAGTCATAGTTGAGACACGACGGGCGTTGATGAAGCGAGTAGGGGCATATCGCACTGGCACTGCCAGAGTCATAGTGAGAAACGACGGAGACGTTGTTGAAGCGGAGGGGCATATCGCACTGGCACTGCAGAGTATAGTGAGACACGACGGAGCGTGATGAAGCGAGGGGCATATCGCACTGGCACTGCCAGAGTCATAGTGAGACACGACCGGAGCATTGATCGAACGCGAGGGGCATATCGCACTGGCACTGCAGAGTTTTAGTGAGGACACGACGGAGCGTGGGATGAAGCGAAGGGGCATATCGCACTGGCAGCTGCCAGAGTCATAGGAGACACGACGGAGCGTGATGATGCGAGGGGATATCGCATGGCACTGCCAGTGTCATAGTGAGACACTCGGAGCGTGATTGAGCGAGGGGATATCGCACTGGCACTGCCTGAGTCATAGTGAGACCGACGGAGTGCGTGATGAAGCGAGGGGATATCGCATGGCACTGCCAGAGTTCATTAGGAGACACGACGGAGCGTGATGATGCGAGGGGCAATCGCACTGGCCACTGCCAGAGTCATTAGTGAGACACGACAGGAAGCGTGATGAAGCGAGCGGGCATATTCGACTGGCACTGCCAGAGTCATAGTGTGACACGACGGAGCGTGATGACAGCGGACGGGGCATATCGCACTGGGCACTGCCAGAGTATAGTGTAGTGAGACACGAGGGCGTTGATGAGCGAGGGGCGGGCATATGCACTGGCACTGACAGAGTCATAGTGAGGACACGACGGAGCGTTTGATGAAGCGAGGGCATATCGCATGGCACTGCCTAAGAGTCATAGTGAGACACGACCGGGAGCGTGCATGAAGGCGAGGGGATATCGCACTGGCACTGCCAGAGTCTTAGTGAGACACGACAGGAGCGTGATGAAGCGAGGGGCATATCGCACCTGCACTGCCAGAGTCATTAGTGAGACGCGACGGAGAGAGTGATTGTGAAGCGAAGGGCATATCGCACTGGCACTGCCCAGAGTCATAGTGAGGACACGACGGAGCGTGATGATGAAGCGAGGGGCATATCGCACTTGGCATGCCAGAGTCTTAGTGAGAACGACGGAGCGTGATTAGAAGCGTGGGGCATATCGCAATGGCACTTGCCAGGAGTCATTGTGAGACACGAACGGAGCGTTGATGAAGCGTGGGGGCATATCGCACTGGCACGTGCCAGAGTCATTGTTGAGGAACGACGGAAGCGTGATGAAGCGAGGGGGCATATCGCACTGGCACACTGAAGCTGTCTAGTGAGACACGTCGGAGCGTGATTTGAAGCGAGGGACATTTCGCACTGCACTGCCAGAGTCATAGTGAGACACGACGGAGCGTGATGAAGCGAGGGACCATTATCGCACTGGCATGCCAGAGTCATAGTGAGACACGACGGAGCCGTGATGATGCGAAGGGACATATCGCACTGGCCAATCCCGAAGAGTCATAGTGAGACACGAAGAGCGTGTTGACAGCGAGGGCATATCGCCATCTGGCAATGTCAGAGTCATTGGAGACCACGACGGAGCGTGTTGAAGCGAGGGACATATCGCATGGCACTGCCAGAGTCATGTGTGGACACGAAGGAGCGTGATTATGAAGCGAGGGACATATGCAGGCACTGCCAGAGTCATAGTGAGACTCGGACGGAGCGATGATGAAGCGAGGGGACATATCTCACTGGCACTTGCCAGAGTCCATTTTAGTGTGACACGACGGTAGCGTGATGCAAGCGAGGGACATATCGCATCTCGGCTTGCAAGAGTCATATGAGACACGACGGAGGCGTGAGTTGAAGCGAGGGACATATCGGCACTGCACTGCAGAGTCATAGGAGGCACGACGGAGCGTGATTGCAAGCGAGGGGACATATTCGCACTGCACTGCCAGAGTCATAGTGAGACACGACGGAGCGTGATCGAAGCGAGGGACATTATCTCACTGGCACTGCCCGAGTCATATAGTGAGACAGACGGGAGGTGATGAAGGAGGGAATATCGGCACTGGCACTGCCAGGTCATAGTGAGACACGACGTGAGCGGGATGAAGCGAGGGGACTTATCGCACTGGCACTGCCAGAGGAGTCATAGTGAGGACACGACGGAGCGTGAGGAAGCGGAGGGACATATCGCACTGGCCACTGCCAGAGTCATAGTGAGAACACGACGGGAGTGATGAAGAGAGGGACATTTCGCACTGGGCCACTGCCAGAGTCTAGTGAGTCACGGACGGAGCGTGATTGAAGCGAGGACCATATCGCACTGGCACTGCCTGAGTCATAGTGACGACACGTCGGAGCGTGATGAAGCGAGGGACATATCGCACTGAACTGCCAGAGTCATAGTGAGACCACGACAGGAGGTGTTGAAGCGAGGGACATATCGCTCTGGCACTGCCAGAGTATAGTGAGGACACGAGGATGCGTGATGAAGGCGAGGGACATATCGCACTGCGGCCACTTGCCATGCAGTCTTAGTGAGACACGACGGAGCGATGATGAAGCGCGAGGGACATTTCGCACTGGCACTGCCAGAGTCATACAGTGACTTCCCCCTTTCCTACCATCCCCCTACATTCTCCCCCCCCATCCTCTACCTTCCCGCTCCGCTAAACGCACACACACACACAAACACACCTCACACACACTCAACACACACACACAGCAGGGCAATTACAGGGGTGGGAAGGGATGGTGTTTGCGTGTGTGACGGGGTCTACAATAAATACAAAACAAAACAGAACATCAAGTACAAGGTGGGGGGAGGGGAGGGGGGCCTGTGCTTTTGTGAGGGGCATAACAGAAAAAAAAAATATCAGAATCAAGGGAGGGGGGCGGGGGGGGGGGAGGGGGTGCGTGTGCGTGTGGGTGGATCTACCTCAATAATAATTTAAAAAATAAATTCAGCCTCACCACATCCCCACAGAACGTCGAGCACATGGGGAGGGAGGGGGGGGCGGGGAAGGGGGGGGCGGGGGGAATGGGCATGTTGCGTGTTTGAGTGGGTATACAAGGAAAAAGATTCGGAACTATCAAGTACATTTGAGGGGGGTGGAGGGCAGGGGGGGGGTGGAGGGGGGGGTGGAGGGAGGTGGGGGGAGGGGTGGGGGCCGGGGGGGTGGGGGCGAGGGGGTTTAGTGGACATGTGTGTGTAATATGCAAAATAAAACCAAAAAAACAAACCATCAAGCACGTTGTATGTATGGGGATGGGTGTGTGTGTGCTGTGGTCATGGGTATACCTAAAAAAAAATCTGAAGAACATTAAGTAAAACAGAAAGGTGTGTGTGTGGGGGGGGCGGGGGGGGGGGGGGGACATAAGGGAGGGCGTGTTGCACGTGCGCGTGTGAGTGGTAATATAATGAAAAAAATCGGAGCATCAAGTACATGGTTGGGGGGGGGGGGGGGGAGCGCGTGTATGTGTATGTGTGTATGAGAAAAAAGCACACGCAGCACAGATCACGCAAGTGCGGGAGTCGGATGGGGGGACGTGTGATGGGTCGGAGAAAAAAGGTCAGAACTTCAAGTTACTTTCGGCTGGGCGGTGAGTTGGGGGGGTGTTGCGTGTGTGAGTGGATATACCGAAAAAAAAAAAATCAGAACTTCAAGTACTGAGGGGGGGGGGGGGTGCGTGGGGGGGGTGCGGGAGGGGGGGGGGTGCGGGGGGGGGGTGCGGGTGCGGGGGTGGGGGTGCGGGGGGGGGGGGGGCAGGGGTGCATGTGTGGTGTGCGTATGCCCCCCCAAAAAAAAACATACAACCCCAACAACAACAAACTGGAATATGTGTGTGGAGAGGGGAAGACGCGCGTGCGTGCGTGCGTGCGTGCGTGTGAGTGTGTGATGTGAGGTCGGGTTTGCCTTAAAAAAAAATCAGAACATAAGTACAAGGCAGGGTAGGAATTTGGGAGGGCGTAGAGTGCGTGTGAGTGGATTATAGAAAAAAATATCAGAACATGAAATTCATGGGGGGGTGGGGGCGGGGGAGGGGAAGGAGGGTGTGCGTGTGTGTATGAAAAAAAAGAAAAAAAAAACATACAAGACACACGCACACAGACACAAGTTGCAGGGGTTGGCGGGAGGGGTGTGTGGTGTGCGGGGGAGGGTCGGGGGGCCGTAAGTGGTGCGTATATACTACGAATCCAGAACACCAATTACATTGAGAAAGGGGGGGGGGGGGGAACTGGGGGCATGTGCATTGTGAGGTGGGTATACAAATATTGTATTTAAATAAATCTGAACATCAAGTTCATGGAGGGGGGGGTCGGTGGGTGGATGGGTTCATGTGTAAGTGCCAAAAAACGACAGAAACATCGGGCTTGTGAACAAGGAACAAGAACATATTTTTTATTGGCCATATGAAAACCAGAGGTTTTGTGGGGCACAGATGATCATGGTGTGTGTATGTGATTGAGTGTGTGTGTTTGTGGGGGGGGGGGGCGTGTGGTGTATGTGTGTGTCACAGGATACACCTGTCAGTGGGTATACCCTTAATTTCAGAACATCAAGTACATGGGGGGAGGGGGGGGCGTGCGTTATGTGATGGATTATACCTTGTAAAATTCAGAACATCAAGTACATGCGGGGGTGAGGGGGCGTGTGCTTGTGTGTGAGTGAGCTTTGTACCTTAAAAAAAAAATCAGATACTTCCATGTACATGACAATCGGGAGTGGGGGGGGGGGGGGGGGGGGCGTGGGGCGCATGTGCTTGTATGAGTGTGATGAATGTATACCTTTAAAAAAAATTTCAGCAGAACATGGGAAATACATGAAAAATATTGGTTATTCTCCACAAGTCGGGAGATCTGGGGCTGTCGTGCGACATGTGTACAAGTGTACGTTATAGGGTTGGGTGAAATTGATGTGTGTTTTTTTTAAAGACTTGTGTGTTTACTTCAAGCGGTGACTGCCCTGAATATTGCCCTCTCGGTGGCAGGGCTATATAAGCCAACATGACCTTGTCCTTACCTGACATGTCACCATAGTAATGGTGAGTAACACCCCCCCCCCCCCCCCCCCCCCCCCCCCCCCCCCCCCCCCCCCCCCCCCCCCCCCCCCCCCCCCCCCCCCCCCCCCCCCCCCCCCCCCCCCCCCCCGTCCCACATTTTGACTCCTCGGTCATACATCGACAGTCTTGCTCTGACCGTGATGTGAGGAGTACTGTTTGGCGCATTTTAGATGCCTGATGTGTAGGCGATGTCTGAAAACGACTTTTTTTTTTTTTGGATGGGGGTGGGGGTGGGTGGGTGAGTAGGGGATTCTCTCGTCTGTCTGGCATTACTTTTACCTTGCTTTTGCGTGTGCATTTTCATGTTGCTCTGGGTGTGTGTGTGTGTGTGTGTGTGTGAGTGTGTCGAGTGTGTGTGTGTTGGGTGTGTGTGTGTGTGTGTTGTTAGAGGTGTGTTATTCAAGTGTTGAATGGATTCTTTTTTTCTCCGTTATGGACTGAAGAGGTTGACTTCTACGTGGGGACAGCCATGATGACATGGCCTTTGCGGTACGGCTGGGCTTTAAGGCAATCATTTACCTTATCTGTTGGTCGTTTTTTTTTTAATTGTTTTTATTTTTTTATTTTTTTAGTGGGGTTTCGATCTCTTTCATTCTACCGTAATGAAAACCTGGCCCCCTGCGACTTTGCTTCCAGTATTGGGTGAGGAGAAGGGGGGGGGGGGGGGGGGGGGGGGGGGGGGGGGAGGGGGGGGGGGGGAGGTTATCGAGTGGAGCAGACAGTAGCAAGCAGCCGGTAGAGAAACGTCAGATTTTTTTCTTTAGTCTTTTTTTTTTTTATTGCTGGCAGCCGCGTGTGCTGGTGATTTTCATCCTTCCTTCATGGGTTGGGATCACATTGTTCGATAATAGACCCCGATCCGTGGTCGGTTGGATATTCTCATTTTGTCGAACTCGGCTTTCTGCTTAGAAGCCTCTTGCCAGCCGTAACCTACCCCCCTCAGGCTGCTGAAAATTGAAATTCGGATTTATTTACGAAGGAAAGATCTTGAAACGAAATTTCCGAAGTGTGTGTGTGTGTGTGTGTGTGTGTTTAGAAGGTTTCTTTTATAGGGTTTTGTGATGAGGTTTACTTATTAAAAAAATGACTTGAGAGTGACTTAAACGCAGTGTACAGCCCTGGATAAGGCCCTTTGCGGTCGGTGGGGCTTTAAGCTACACTCTCTCTCTTCTCTCTCTCTCCTCTCTCTCTTCTCTCTCTTTTCTCTCTCTCTCCCCTCCCTGTCTCTCTCTTCCTCTCTCTCCGCTCTCCTCTCCCTCCTCTCTCTCTCTCTTGCTTCCTCGCTCTCTCTCTCTCTCCTCTGTCTCTCACCCCCCATCTCTCCCCTCTCTCTCCCCCCCTCTCTCTCTCCCTCTCTCTCCTCACCCTACTCTCTCTCCTTCTCCCCTCTCTTTTTCTCTGTCCCTCTCTCCCTCTCCTCTTCTCTCCCTCTCTCTCTCCCCCCTCTCTCCCTCCCTCCTCTCTCTCCCTCTCTCACCCTCTCCTTCTCTCTCTCCCTCCCCCCTCTCTCTCCTTCTCTATGGATCAGATGAGTTGGTTTTTTAACAGATGTCAGTACAAGGGGATACGGGTTGCGGAAAGCTCGCCTTCTCGGGAATACATAGCGTTGAGCTCTCCAGGGGGAAGCCGGGTAGACCAGCGGCAATCTGGTTCGCTTTACGCGGAGAATCGCGTCAGGCGTGTTGCCGGCCTTGGTGACCCGCTGCTGAAGAGAAAACGTTTCCACATGACACTCACACTGAATGAAAGCAAATGACCATGGTCAGATTACATTTCCACAACGCCATGTACACCGCAACTGTGTTTCAATATGCATTTTTAAAGGGTTGTGTAAATGATTTTTTGTTTTTTAGTTTGGTTTCTTTGTTTCTACGACTTGGGAGTTGACTTGAACGCGGTTGAGGAGCACTGAGGTGGCCTTTGCGGTCGGCTGGGCTTCTTAAATGCAAGATCACCTAAGCGTAGTCGTTTAGACTGCTGAAAAACGGCTCTGTCGGGAAGATCTATGGCACTCTTCACTGGAGGGGGAACAGCTTTGGACCTTCTTCTCTGTAGGCCGTCACACTTGCGGATGGTCCTGGAGATGGTGGGTCCTCTGTGCCTCCACAGACCCCTGTAGCCCCAACCCCCCCCCCACCCCCCCCCCCCCCCCCCCCCCCCCCCCCCCCCCCCACCCCCCCCCCCCCCCCCCACTTGTACAGTGGGATGGAAATCGGTCTGCTCTCCTCTCTCGCGCCGTGTGAATGAGTTGAAAAACAAATTTTTTTTCATACTTTTTTTTCTTTCTTTGTGAACGGCTTTTGGGTTGACTTGGGGCGCGCGTGACTGCCCTGATCCTGATGTGGCCCGTTGCCGTTGGCTTGGTTATCAGCAACGTGTCCTTGCCCTTCCTTAGCTGTCTCAGCCTTGTTTGGGAGGAAAGGCTTCGCCGCGGTCAGCTCTGCTTCTCCGGAAGAAGTCAGTGTCAAGCATGGGGCAGGTGATGGAGTGCGGGACATTGTCAGTGTGGGGAGTGGGACCATGGTCTGTGTGGGGGAGTGGGACATTGTCAGTGTGGGGGCGTTGGACCATGTCAGTGTGGGGGAGTGGGAACAAAGTCAGTGTGGGGGGAGTGGGACCATGTCATTGTGGGGGTGTGGACCATGTCGGTGAGGGGGAGTGGAGCCCATGTCGGTTGTGGCGAGGAGTGAGGACCATGTCGGTGTGGGGTGGGAGTGGGGACCTATGTCGTGTCGAGGGGGCAAGTGGGACCATGTCGGTGTGGGGGAGTGGGACCATGTCGGAGTGGGGGAGTGGGACCATGTCGGTGTGGGGAGTGGACCATGTCGGTGTGGGGGAGTGGGACCATGTCGGTGTGGGGGAGTGGGACCATGTCAGTGTGGGAAGTGGGACCATGTCAGTGTGGGGGAGTGGGACCATGTCAGTGTGGGGGGAGTGGGACCATGTCAGTGTGGGGGAGTGGGACCATGTCAGTGTGGGGGAGTGGGACCATGTCAGTGTGGGGGAGTGGGACCATGTCAGTGTGGGGGAGTGGACCATGTCAGTGTGGGGGAGTGGACCATGTCAGTGTGGGGGAGTGGGACCATGTCAGTGTGGGGGAGTGGGACCATGTCAGTGTGAAAGCATGGCGGCAGGTGGGGGTGGGGGGTGGGACCATGTCAGTGTGGGGGAATGGACACATGTCAGTGTGGGGGAGTGGACACATGTCAGTGTGGGGGAGTGGACCATGTCAGTGTGGGGAGTGGGGACCATGTCAGTGTGGAAGCATGGCGGAGGTGGCGGAGTGGAAACATCAAAATGACATGTTGGAATGTCGGGCTCCGCTTTAACGCAGCAAACAACTAACAAGCTTCGACGTGTTTCGTTTTGCTCGACAATACGGGAACAGACAAACAAACAAACAAAACACGGAGTGTGCGAAAGAGGGGAAGGGGGGGGGGGGGGGGGGCAGGGTAGAGGGAATGGGGAGGGGGGTGGGGGGTGGCGACAAGTGCACGGAAACAAGACGTCCATCACTAGGAAAATGACTTGGCAAGGGTTCACAGACAGGAGGGTGGGGTGGGAGGGGCGGGGGGGGGGGGGGGGGGGGAGGGATGGAGAGCAGCGGAGAAGACGGGATGAAAATAAAAAGAGGACATTTTCGTAGTGATGGAAGAACCTTTTCCCCCTCCCTTTGACTAGCTCCACCCCCCTGACCCTATTCATCGTGTGTGTT
>CM031620.1:5425059-5435935 GCA_018398815.1 Conus ventricosus | reverse complement strand
TGTTTGCTTTTTCTTGTAGTGGCTCACGAGGACCAGCAGATCCAGGCTTGTAACTGTGGTGTGTGTTTCGTTGCCAACATTTGTTTCCGAGCAATCTCCGCAGGTGCAGGGGGGGGGGGGGGGAGCGGCTGTACAAAGGGGGTGGTTCAGACACGTGAAGTCTGTCTTCAGGTGGACATTGCTGACCTGTTCTCCCCCTGCCTGTTCTGATGATGGTGGCTCTCTCCTGTGGCTGCGATGTCCTGTCCGGAGACTCCATGGCGGGTCTTCCATGAAAACCGTGTTCAGAGATGTCCCACCTGATGTGATCTTTGAATTTCTTGAAAAGGTCAACATTAAAAAAAAAAATCTGATCAAAGATTTTACAGAAGAAAGTTTTTTTTTTTTTTAACGAAATTTCCGGTGTGTATTTAGGTGTGTATTAAAGGGTTGTGTGAGTGTTTTTTTGGTTTTTTTTTTAAAATGACACGTGAATTGAACGTGGTGACAGCCCTGATATGACCTTTCGCGGTCAGCTGGGCTATATAAGCAACATCACCTTTCCTTACCACGCAGTTCCGGCGCAGGCAATCCGCAGGGAACTGTCAACGTCAAGTCGTCAGTGAGCAACCCACCAGAGGAGACACAGCATCGCAGTCTGGTCATTTCAGTGGGGTTCAGTGGCGCCAGTTCTAATTCGACACACACGGGACATCACCTACCAAGCCCCCTGCTGGTGGTGACAAGAATTTCACACTCGCGGAGCCAGCGTGCATGAGCTCTCCTTCCGGAAGGCGCCACCTCCTCTGTTCAGTGACAGCTCCCTTCAATGTGCCAGCATTAGCGACCCCGACAGAATCAAAGCCATGCTTAGATGTCGAGAGGCATTGGGGTCACCAAGAGAGCAGGGCATGAAGGACCATAGAATCTGTGACATTTTTATGCTGATCGATGAGAATCGAGGATGATGAAGACGATGCGACGGATTTCCCACTGGTCTGAGACTTCATGACAGGGCTGCACACTCTACGCTTACTTTTCATGATATATCGACCAGGCCCGAGAGATAGAGACACCTGCAGCGTTGGTCAGGAAATTTGAGCAACACGCGCAGGGACGCATCCATTACGTGGATGAAACTCGATTGTGTGGTCCCGGTCATCCCAGCTGAGTCCGCAGCAAACCCCACGGTCCTCTGGTCCGTGTCTTGGAGGAAAAGCAATGTCCCTGGCTCCTCCTTTGTTTCGTGTCTTGAAAGGAGAGCAGTGTCTTTGGCTCGTTCTTTGTTTTGTGTTTTGAAATGAGAGCAGTGTCTTTGGCTCGTTCTTTGTTTCGTGTCTTGGAAGAAGAGCAGTGTCTCTGTTTTTTGACTCGTCCTGGGAGAGCAATGCCTTTGTTCTTTGACGTGTCACAGGTTCGTGTCTGGGAGAGCAATGCCTTTGTTCTTTGACGTGTCACTGGTTCGTGCCTGAGAGAGCAATGCCTTTGTTCTTTGACGTGTCACTGGTTCGTGCTTTGAAATGAACACCGTGGTTTTGTCTTTAGTTTTCTGTCTGGATTTGAACGCTGTGCCTGTTCTCTTTTGCACCTTGAAGAGACCGCTGTGCCTTGGTCTTTTGTGTCTTGATCTGAACGCCAGGCCTTTTCTCTTTAATGTCTTGAAGAGATTGCTGTATCTTTGTCTTTGGTTGTGTGCCTTGAAGTGAACTCTGTGCCTTCTCAAGGGCCTTGAAAATCAGGTTAGCTTACCACCGTGCTAAGAGGCTGTCCCTCTCTGTTCTGTACGGATAACAGACTTTTCCACTCCGCCCAGACCTGGGGGAATTGGTTTCTATGTTCAGGGGCGGCCGTAAAAAAAAAATCAATTCTTGTGCCGTTTGCGCACAGGCCACTCCTTTTACACCCATTCTGATCTTTTAAAAGGTGAAGAAGCTCCGTGGTGCATTCCATGTCATGTGGCACTCGCAGTGAAACATATTCTCTTAGACTGTTGGGACTTGCTGATGTGAGACATGAACATTTTTACAGCAGACTCCATGAACACCAGGCCCGAGAGAAACAGAAATTTGCACGGGTGGGATTTGAACCCACGATCTTCAGCCCGCGATGCCAATCACTACCGCACCGTAGGTGTTTGGACGTTAGGTCCACACCGTCAGAACAATCCGTTGCAACTCTTTTAAAGCTCAGAGAGAGAGAGAGAGAGAGAGAGAGAGAGAGAGGAGAGAGATCTCCATTGCAAAGCTTTTATTGATTTAGCACACACACACACACACACACACACACACACACACACACACACACACACACACACAGAGAGAGGAGGGAGAGGGGGAGAGAGATCTCCATTGCAACGCTTTTAATGATTTAGCACAGAGAGAGAGAGAGAGAGAGAGAGAGAGAGAGAGAGAGAGGGGTGAGAGGAAATTGGCAAGGTTATCGCCCTAGTATGCCGAGACTTCGCTTGTCTTTCTCCTTTTTTATATTTTGTTTGTTTTGTCTCGCCTATTTTTCTGCTCGTCCTCAGTCTCTCCCTCCACCCCACCCCACCCCACCCCGCCCCGCCCCCAACCTTCTCCCTTTTTCTGCTGCCATTTATATAAACTAGCTACCCAGGAAATAAAAGCAGACTGGCCGTGTCGGGGGAAAGAATTGAAGCGAGAGCCCCTCACGCCGACGGCAAAATCCCCATCTCTACCCCCCACTGAATAGCCAACCTTCAGACGGATCTGAAGACTGATACCCCCCTCCCCTCCCCTCCCTCCTCGGTCCTCCCTCCCTCAACACTCGCATTCGTTCGTATCGCCGTGAACAGACGGGAAGAGAGAAATTTCACACGAGGTCTCGTCAGTCGCGCGACTTGAAGCTCTCTTGAAACAGCAAGTTTTGTTGGAAGACTGGTTCTGTGGATTAGGTTTCGCTGGTTTTGTGAGCGTGTGTGGATTTTTGTTGTTGTTGTGTGCTTTCGTTTTTGTATTCTATGATTCTAAACTACAGATTCTAAACTCCAAACGCGCGCAAAGAGCTTTGAAAGTGTTGGCGAGACTTTGAAAAGAGCAGAAAGACGCGGATTGTGGAAAAGGGGTACGTACGTGTGTTCTGGTTTGCGGTGCATGCTTGATTAATTAAGGGTGGATTTTGTTGACAACTATCTTTTTTGGTCAGGGCAGTTAGATTTCGGGTGTGAGATAACTTTCAGTTGTTTTCTTCAATCCAAACCCTGAAGGATTTGCAAAGGATTTATGAAGTAATGAGTTGGTAACGGTAACCCCAAAAAGACCACACAAAAAAAGACAAAAAAAGACAATACTTCCCAGTAAACTGAGGATCTGTTTGTATGGCTTCAGTTCGTTCTGCTTGACTTCTTGTCCAGTAATTCAGTTCCAACTGTTTTACCGCACGAGTTTCGCGTGCTAGCTAGGGTTTTTTTCCCCCTACGTACTTCAACCTCATTTTACCTTCACGACTCAAAATATGATGACGTCATACTGCCTCTGCGTCATCCTGTCGTGCGTCATCTCCCTGGCGTCCACGAGCGGGGTCGGGGTGACGGCCCCCAGGCACAAGGGGTGTCTGTACGGGGGCCGAGTGGTCCAGCCCGGCGCCAGGTTCAAACCCGAGCCCTGCACCTCGTGCCGCTGCCCGTGGAAAGGGGGCTCAGCGGTCTGCACCGTGGAGGACTGCCAGGACCAGCCGCACTGCTTACGTCACGCCAACGTGACGTCACGCCGGTACCGCTCGTGCTGCCCGCGCTGCGCGGAGTACGGGTGTCGTCACACGGACGGTCACGTGTACCAGCGAGGGGAGGTCATCTCGGAGGACGGGTGCTCCCAGTGTTACTGCCCTTTGGAGGGCGGGGCCACCACCTGTGACGTCAAGACGTGTCCGCCAATCATGTGCGTGGATTTCGTCTTGCGGCCCGGCAAGTGCTGTCCGCGATGTCCCAGAGGTGAGTTGGCGCTGTCGTCGTCGTCGTTGTCATCATTCTTCATCACCTCCAGGTACCACCACCACTACCGCCACAACCACTATCATCGCTATTGTCATCATCGGTTATCGTCACCATCGTCACCTCTCCATCACTATCAAAACTTTCTTCATCATCATCAACGTCATCCTCCTCCTCCTCCGCCTCCTCCTCATAATTCTAGATCATCGGATCATCCATCATCATTCCTCCTCTTCTCCTCCTCCCCCCTCCTCCACCTCCTCCTCCTCTCCACCTCATATTTCTAGATAATCGGATCATCCATCGTCATTCCTCCTCCTCCTCCTCTCCTCCTCCACCTCCTCATATTTCTAGATCATCGGATCATCCATCATCATTCCTTCTCCTCCTCCTCCTCCTCCTCCCCCACCTCCTCATATTTCTAGATCATCGGATCATCCATCATCATTTCCTCCTCCTCCTCCACCTCCTCATATTTCTAGATCATCGGATCATCCATCATCTTTCCTCCTCCTACTCCTCCTCCTCTTCCTCCTCCTCCTCCTACTCCTCCTCCTCCTCCTCCTCCACCACCTCCTCATAATTCTAGATCATCGGATCATCCAACATCATTCCTCCTCCTCCTCCTCCTCCACCACCACCTCCTCATAATTCTAGATCATCGGATCATCCATCATCATTCCTCCTCCTCTCCCTCCCCTCCACCTCCTCATAATTCTAGATCATCGGATCATCCATCATCATTCCTCCTCCTCCTCCCCTCCACCTCCTCATAATTCTAGATCATCGGATCATCCATCATCATTCCTCCTCCTCCTCCTCCTCCCCCCCTCCTCCTCCTCCTCCACCACCACCTCCTCATAATTCTAGATCATCGGATCATCCATCATCATTCCTCCTCCTCCTCTCCTCCTCCTCTCCTCCTCCCTCCTCCTCCTCTCCCCCTCCTCATAATTCTAGATCATCATCACCAACATCCATTCCTTCTCCCTTTCCAACTGTGCTAAGACATTATCATCGTCAATTAACAGAACGTCATCACCATCATCGTCATAGTTAACAGACCGTTATCACCATCATCGTCATAGTTAACAAAGTAACCATCATCATCACCATCATCGTCATAGTTAACAGAGCGTTATCACCATTATCGTCATAGTTAACAGAACGTCATCACCATCATCGTCATAGTTAACAGACGTTATCACCATCATCGTCATAGTTAACAGACCGTTATCACCATCATCGTCATAGTTAACAGACCGTTATCACCATCATCGTCATAGTTAACAGACCGTTATCACCATCATCGTCATAGTTAACAGACCGTTATCACCATCATCGTCATAGTTAACAGACCGTTATCAGCATCATCGTCATAGTTAACAGACCGTTATCACCATCATCGTCATAGTTAACAGACCGTTATCAGCATCATCGTCATAGTTACAGACGTTTCACATCATCGTCATAGTTAACAGACGTCTATCACCATCATCGTCATAGTTAACAGAACGTCATCACCATCATCGTCATAGTTAACAGACCGTTGTCAGCATCATCGTCATAGTTAACAGAACGTTATCACCATCATCGTCATAGTTAACATAACGTCTTCACCATCATCGTCATAGTTAATAGACCGTTATCACCATCATCGTCATAGTTAACAGAACGTTATCACCTCATCGGCATAGTTAACGGACCGTTATCACCTACACATACGTCATAGTTAACAGAACGTTGTCAGCATCATCGTCATAGTTAACAGAACGTTATCACCATCATCGTCATAGTTAACAGAACGTCATCACCATCATCGTCATAGATAGCAGAACGTCATCACCATCATCGTCATAGCTAACAGAACGTCGTCACCATCATCGTCATAGTTAACAGAACGTCGTCATCATCATCGTCATAGTTAACAGAACGTCGTCACCATCATCGTCATAGTTAACAGAACGTTATCTCCATCACCACTCCGTTCTCGTTTAGGTTGATGATAGATAGTTCAGGACCTTCGAGGAATGGGTCCTGGCGACTTTCTCCTTGCAAGCTGTCGGTACAGGCTGTTAGCTTAAGAATTCGTGTCTGTCAATCTAAAGTTAAAACTACGCCCGGATCAAGATGTCAGGCCTACATTCGACAACGCTGAAAATCGTGTCTTCTTTTTCAATCAAGATAGAAATCAAAGCAAAATCAGTGTCACAGAGCTATATATACGCATTATTGTCCTTTGGGTCCATAATTTTTCGTCTTTTTTTTCGAGCGAAAAATAAGTCAGGGGACGTGAGCCAGCTTTTGTGTTGAGGTGCAGAGAGAGCCTTATTGCACGGGTAGTATTTCTCCACGGTGATCTTTGAACGGAGTTGATAAAGCCAGTTTCAAACTGCATCGGAACATTGTTCTTTGAACACAGTGTACACGAAGAGTCTCCTGGAGAACATTGTCTTTTGAACACACTGTACACGAAGAGTCTCCTGGAGAACATTGTCCTTTGAACACAGTGTACTTGAAGTCTCCTGAGAACACTGTCCTTTGAACACATTGTACACGAAGAGTCTCCTGGAGAACACTGTCCTTTGAACACACTGTACATGAAGTGTCTCCTGGAGAACATTGTCCTTTGAACACACTGTACACGAAGAGTGTTCTGGAGAACATTGTCCTTTGAACACACTGTGCATGAAGTCTTCTGGAGAACATTGTCCTTTGAACACATTGTGCATGAAGAGTCTTCTGGAGAACATTGTCCTTTGAACACACTGTACATGAAGAGTCTCCTGGAGAACATTGTCCTTTGAACACACTGTACACGAAGAGTCTCCTGGAGAACATTGTCCTTTGAACACACTGTACACGAAGAGTCTCCTGGAGAACACTGTCCTTTGAACACACTGTGCATGAAGAGTCTTCTGGAGAACACTATCCTTTGAACACACTGTACACGAAGAGTCTCCTGGAGAACATTGTCCTTTGAACACACTGTACACGAAGAGTCTCCTGGAGAACGTCAGTCTTTTGAACACACTGTGCATGAAGAGTGTCCTGGAGAACATTGTCCTTTGAACACACTGTACACGAAGAGTCTCCTGGAGAACATTGTCCTTTGAACACACTGTACACGAAGAGTCTCCTGGAGAACGTCAGTCTTTTGAACACACTGTGCATGAAGAGTGTCCTGGGGAACGTCAGAAAACTTGACACGCAGGCTTTTTTCATTTTTCTTTTTTCTTTTTGATTTTTTTTTCATTGGTATGTTTTTTTTTTCTTTTCTGAACAGCTTTCAGAGAGCGTGTCTGCCTTGACAGATTCAAGTCTGGCACCATTTATTCCCGATCAGAGAGTGGCGTGCACTGTTGAAAAGATGGGGGATGACAGGCGAAAGTGATGGTGTAGTGTGTGTGTGTGTGAGGGGTGGGGGTGGGGTCAGGGATGGCGGGGGGGGGGGGGGGGGGTAGGTGGGAGAAGGACAGAGGCAAATGGGAAGGGTGGGAGGGAGGGGGTATTGTTAGTATGAAATGTTTGGCAGTTATATAGTCGTCACTTGGATGGGATTATATCTTCTCCCCCCCCCCCCCCCCCCCCACACACACACACCCATCCCAACTCCCGCTTCCTCCCGCTTCCTCCCTCCCCACCCTCATCCCCTTCCTGCTGCTTGTCTAGCATGCATTTAGAACACAAAGCGAGAAACAAAAATAAATGATTTGAAGCCATCACTGTCTTAATTGTCCTTTAGAACACGAACGAAGAAACGAATATAGATGATCGTCCTTTAGAACACGAAAGCAAGAACAAAAATGAATGATTGGAAACCATCACTGTTTGAATCGTCCTTTAGAACACGAAACAAGAAACGAAAATAAACAGTTTGAAACCGTCACTGTCTTAATCGTCGTTTAGAAAACAAAGCAAGAAACAAAAATAAATGATTTGAAATCATCGCTGTTTTAGTTGTCCTTTAGAACACAAAGCAAGAAATTAAAATAAATGATTTGAAATCATCGCTGTTTTAATCGTCCTTTAGAATACAAAACAAGAAACAACAAACGATTTGAAACCATCACTGTCTTCATCATCCTGTAGAACACAAAGCAAAAAAAAAACAAAAAGAAATTAGTTGAAATCATCGCTGTCTTAAGCGTCGTTTAGAATATAAAGCAAGAGACCCAAATTAACGATTTGAAACCATCACTGTCTTAATCGTCCTTCTGCTTCTCGTCCCCCCCCCCCTTCTTTCTTTCCCCCACCATCACCACCACCGGCGCCACCATTGCCACCCCCTCCTCCTCCTCCAGTTCCTGCTCCTTTTTTTGCCCCCCCCCCCCCCCCCCCCACCCCCTGTGAGTGGCGTATTGGGGCGGCAAGACAAGCGTTCCTAGTGCTGTTGTTGTGGAGAGTGGCGTGTTGAGGGGGCAAGACAAACGTTCTTAGTGCTGTTGTTGTGGAGAGTGGCGTGTTGAGGGGCATGACAAACGTTCTTAGTGCTGTTGTTGTGGAGAGTGGGGTGTTGAGGTATGACAAGCGTTCTTAGTGCTGTTGTTGTGGAGAGTGGCGTGTTGAGGGGGTATGACAAGCGTTCTTAGTGCTCTTGTTGTGGAGAGTGGCGTGTTGAGGGGGTATGACAAGCGTTCGTAGTGCTGTTGTTGTGGAGAGTGGGGTGTTGAGGTATGACAAGCGTTCTTAGTGCTGTTGTTGTGGAGAGTGGGGTGTTGAGGTATGACAAGCGTTCTTAGTGCTGTTGTTGTGGAGAGTGGTGTGTTGAGGTATGACAAGCGTTCTTAGTGCTGTTGTTGTGGAGAGTGGGGTGTTGAGGTATGATAAGCGTTCTTAGTGCTGTTGTTGTGGAGAGTGGGGTGTTGAGGTATGACAAGCGTTCTTAGTGCTGTTGTTGTGGAGAGTGGGGTGTTGAGGGGGCATGACAAGCGTTCTTAGTGCTGTTGTTGTGGAGAGTGGGGTGTTGAGGTATGATAAGCGTTCTTAGTGCTGTTGTTGTGGAGAGTGGGGTGTTGAGGAGGCATGACAAGCGTTCTTAGTGCTGTTGTTGTGGAGAGTGGGGTGTTGAGGGGGCATGACAAGCGTTCTTAGTGCTGTTGTTGTGGAGAGTGGGGTGTTGAGGTATGATAAGCGTTCTTAGTGCTGTTGTTGTGGAGAGTGGGGTGTTGAGGTATGATAAGCGTTCTTAGTGCTGTTGTTGTGGAGAGTGGGGTGTTGAGGTATGATAAGCGTTCTTAGTGCTGTTGTTGTGGAGAGTGGCGTGTTGAGGTATGATAAGCGTTCTTAGTGCTGTTGTTGTGGAGAGTGGGTGTTGAGGTATGACAAGCGTTCTTAGTGCTGTTGTTGTGGAGAGTGGGGTGTTGAGGGGGCATGACAAGCGTTCTTAGTGCTGTTGAGGAGAGTGGGGTGTTGAAGGGGCATGACAAGCGTTCTTAGTGCTGTTGGTGTGGAGAGTGGGGTGTTCCTAGTGCTGTTGGTGTGGAGAGTGGGGTGTTCTTAGTGCTGTTGTTGTGGAGAGTGGGGTGTTCTTAGTGCTGTTGGTGTGGAGAGTGGGGTGTTTCTTAGTGCTGTTGGTGTGGAGAGTGGGGTGTTCTTAGTGCTGTTGGTGTGGAGAGTGGGGTGTTCTTAGTGCTGTTGGTGTGGAGAGTGGGGTGTTCTTAGTGCTGTTGTTGTGGAGAGTGGGGTGTTCTTAGTGCTGTTGGTGTGGAGAGTGGGGGTGTTCTTAGTGCTGTTGGTGTGGAGAGTGGGGTGTTCTTAGTGCTGTTGGTGTGGAGAGTGGGGTGTTCTTAGTGCTGTTGGTGTGGAGTGTGGGGTGTTCTTAGTGCTGTTGGTGTGGTGAGTGGGGTGTTCTTAGTGCTGTTGGTGTGGAGAGTGGAGTGTTCTTAGTGCTGTTGTTATGGAGAGTGGGGTGTTCTTAGTGCTGTTGTTATGGAGAGTGGGGTGTTCTTAGTGCTGTTGGTGTGGAGAGTGGGGTGTTCTTAGTGCTGTTGTGGAGAGTGGGGTGTTCTTAGTGCTGTTGTTATGGAGAGTGGGGTGTTCTTAGTGCTGTTGGTGTGGTGAGTGGGGTGTTCTTAGTGCTGTTGTGTGGTGAGTGGGTGTTCTTAGTGCTGTTGGTGTGGAGAGTGGGGTGTTCTTAGTGCTGTTGGTGTGGAGAGTGGGGTGTTCTTAGTGCTGTTGTTATGGAGAGTGGGGTGTTCTTAGTGCTGTTGGTGTGGAGAGTGGGGTGTTCTTAGTGCTGTTGTTATGGAGAGTGGGGTGTTCTTAGTGCTGTTGTTATGGAGAGTGGGGTTTTTCTTAGTGCTGTTGTTATGGAGAGTGGGGTGTTCTTAGTGCTGTTGGTGTGGAGAGTGGGGTGTTCTTAGTGCTGTTGTTATGGAGAGCGGGGTGGCTGGCGGTGTCTCGGTTCTGGAGGGTCTCGCTAAGGGGGTGGATGTGGGGGCCAAGAAGACTGGGAAGCGAGCACAAGGGGATGGAGTGGGGTGGGTGGGCTGGACGCCCGTGCAGCAGCTGGGATGGAGGGGTGAAAGGGGGCAGGGGGGGGGGGAGGGGTGTGCTGGAGGTGCTGGGCTTGGTGTGGAGGGAGAGAGGGGGTGGGGGAGAGGTGGTTTTGATCGGTAGCTGATGGACACAAAGACGGACTACATCTGAACCACGCGAGGACGACTTAACTGCGCGTGTTTCCGTCTTTTTTGTTTTTCTAAAGAAAAATAAATGCTGAAAATTTCACTGGCGTCTTTGGTATTGCGTATGAAGTAAACGTCACGTTTCACATATTTTGCTTTTTTTTTTCAGTTTGTAATGTGAATCGGTATTTAGATGGATTCTGCGGTTATGAAAGTGCAAGGAGGACCCTGCGGGTCGGCTAAGCGTGGAACAGCCCAGTGGGATATTGAATGAATTCATCCAGTGGGATATTGAATGAATTCACCCAGTGGGATATTGAAT
>CM031620.1:5372559-5417559 GCA_018398815.1 Conus ventricosus | reverse complement strand
AATACATGTCCACCCTCCACTGTACCCTGTAGAATGGTCTGGGACAGGGAGTCATGGTGAGATACATGTCCACCCTCCCTGTACCCGTACTAAGCAAAGTTATGGCTGTCGTTAACTGACATTAAGAGAAAGCATTCTTGTACTCGCCATTAGTTTTGACACATTAAGAGTTAACCTTCCACTGTCGTCTGTAACTTTCAGCACATTATGCAGTAATATTTGTTGTCTCCTATTTTAAAACTCAACGGGTTGTATTATTTGCGATTTTTTTGGTCGTTAGAGTTAACATTTTCCTGTTGCCTGTTAGCCATGGATACATAAGAGATCAATATTTGTCTGTTGCTTGCTGTTTCTTTTTCTTTCTTTTTTTTCTCAGGCCACAACTGCCAGCTGGGGTTGAGGACCATACCACGTGGCCGTTTCGTCACTTCCGCCGGTTCCCTGTGCCACTGTCGCCTGACCCGCAGGGGACGTAACCACAAGCTGGAAGCCGTCTGCCTGGACCCCAAGAGCGCCAGGTTCTCCAGGCTGCTCAGCAGACTGCACCAGAAGAGTCGAGGCACTTGAGAGGAGGAGGGGCCGTAACTCCCGTCACTCGGCACCACGCTTCACCGTGTTGTCTGCACAGACTGTTGTGTGTGAACTCTGTCATGATGGTTATCTTCGTTGTGTGTGAACTCTGTCATGATGGTTATCTTGGTTGTGTGTGAACTCTGTCATGATGGTTATCTTCGTTGTGTGTGAACTCTGTCATGATGATTATCTTCGTTGTGTGTGAACTCTGTCATGATGGTTATCTTCGTTGTGTGTGAACTCTGTCATGATGGTTATCTTCGTTGTGTGTGAACTCTGTCATGATGGTTATCTTCGTTATGTGTGAACTCTGTCATGATGGTTATCTTCGTTGTGTGTGAACTCTGTCATGATGGTTATCTTCGTTGTGTGTGAACTCTGTCATGATGGTTATCTTCGTTGTGTGTGAACTCTGTCATGATGGTTATCTTCGGATTTTTGCAGCTCTTGCAACGTTATCCCGTGACGAATGTTGCTGTTTCTGTGTTGTTATTGTTGTTGTTTTAAACAAATCTTAACTAAATGTTAGCGAACCGCCCAGAGAAACGTGGACAAACGAGTCACAAGACAAAACACGACGCGTTTCGACCTCTTAGGTCTTCTTCAGTCAAGATACAAACAAATAGGACAACGAAAATTCACTCAGCTTCGATCGCTTCAGAGTTCAGCGCAAGGAAGGCGCGTTGTCTTGTGACTCGTTTGTCCACGTTTCTCTGGGCGGTTCGCTAACATTTAGTTAAGATTTGTTTAGAATTCCGCCTGCAGTCGTCTCACTTTGCAACTAGATTTTGGTTTTTAACAAAATGGCGACGCCTAGACGTCGACAAACATGAGCTGGCAAGATATGCCGTAAACCTTGGCATGTTAAGCTGTAGAAAGCAAGATATGCCGTAAACCTTGGCATGTTATGCTGTAGAAAGCAAGATATGCCGTAAACCTTGGCATGTTATGCTGTAGAAAGCTTGTTGAGCAGAAGCAGGTGTTCCTATTAATACCTTGTCTGGATGAGCTGGGTTTTTTTCTTTTTCTTTTTTGCTTTTTTTTTTTTTTATTATTGACTTGTGAGTTGAGTTCAACGCGGTGACAGCCCTGATACGCCCCTTTGCGGTCGGCTGGGCTGTAAGCAACATTATTTCTCTCTCTCTCGCTCTCGCTCTGTGTGTGTCCTCTATTTCATCTTCCATTGACGTGACGACAAATTCCCAAGGAAAATTGTTCGTTAAAGATGCTAACACAAAAATGTAAATTTTGCTTTGCTTATAGATTTATTGATAACTAGAATAATTCACCGACTAGCGCGAAGTTTGCTGCCCATGTTGGTCATATAAAAAAAATCCATTTGGTAGTGTAAGAAAAATTGTACATTTTCATTTGGTAGATTTGATGAAAGAACAATAGGTCAGCAAGCAGTCAGACCCAAATAAACTGTATTGAGGGAAGTTCACGGTCTGGGCTTACATGCATACCCCGAACTGCTGCTGCTACTGCTACCAGTACCACTGCTGTTACTACTATTAGAGGGAGACAAACTGAAAGTCGGTGAAAGTACGGTTTAGCTCCCCCCCCCCCCCCCCCGCCCCCACCCTACTCCTTATCTCTTCACACCAAGGTCAAGCTGTTCATTGACGGTTTTGTTTGTCCACCAGAGGGAGAGAACAATGGCCAGCCAAAACGTAGCCACCGATGAAGCCTTCGACATGACATAACACGACGATGTGTCTACGTTTTGCTCGTCATCATATGTGTTTTTCTTGCTCTCATGAATCGAGACGCGTTGCCGTTCAGTACTATGTTGTTGGTGGTGGTGGTGGTGGTGGTGGTTCGATTCGCTTGGCGGGATAGTAGCATCGGCCTGGCTATTTATTATCCCTTTCATATTGTGAGTTGACTGGGGGAAAAAGAGTTGGTAGCTAGTGAAAATTGGAGCAAAGCACTTTCAGCAAAGAGACATTTTCTGTCTTCTTCTGTTAGGCACGCACAATCATCACGTTATTACACTGGTACTTTTCAGGTTGGGATTAGATCCAAAAAAAAAAAGAAAAAGAAAAAGAAAAATAGAAAAGAAAATCGAAGATAGGTGATCCAGCCAGGTACGACCGGCTCAGAGGTCCCCTTCCTCTCAGAGGTCCCCTTCCTCGGCGGTCCTCCCTCCCCTTCCCCTATCGCAGCATGCTGCCGAACCGTGCCAGAAAAAGTCTGCAGAATCTCGTATCCCCCCCCTCCCCCCCACTCCTGAGTGGAAAGCGTGATGGCGCTGGCAGTGTCGGCAGGTGGTTCCTTACGATTCCTGGAGGAGGAGGAGTGCGGCTGTTGTGTGCGGCATTGCAGGCAGCGGCACTGATGGCAATGAACTGTTTGTATGAGTGTGGTTAGGAGCTGTCTCCATTCTGTCCTTCCTTTCTTTCACTCCATTCTTTCCTTCCTTTTTTGTTCGGTTTTTTTTTCGTCGTTTCTTTTTCTTCCTTTCTCTCTCTTTTTTTTTTTGCATTCTTTTTATCTCTTTCTTCGATTCATGTTTTTCCTTCCTCATATTACTTTTTATTGTCCTGTCTTTCACTTTCTTATTTTTCCCCCTTCTTTTGTTTCACTTTCTATCTTTCTTTCTTCATTTTTTGCACTTTCACGTGTTTTCTGTATTTCTTTCCGTCTGTTTGTGTCTTGCCCCACGGTTTTTTTTCTCCACCTTTTCCCTTTATTTCTTGTTGCTTTTCCATCAGCCCACTCTGTGCTGTGTGTCCGGCATCATTCCATCGCCGATCCGTCTGGCTCCCCCGTACACAACCACATCTAGCCTTCACGTGACCGCAACCTCGGTGTCGGCAGTGCATAGGGAGCAGTCAGTGTCCGATCGCTGCGAGGCAGCCCGCCATAGGAGTCACTGCACTGCTGCCGAGTCACTGGGTGTTCAGTGGTGCCTGTGTTCATCCCTCTTCGCCCGCATACTGTGGGAAATACTCATGTACCGAGAGTACTTTATTTGTTTACAATTTCATACGCGATGAGAAAAGAAACCTCCACCATCTCCAAAATCCAGGCCTTCTTCACCTGTGGGCAAGTCTGCCAGCAGGTCTGAAGACCAAAATAGTCCAGTCCAACTGACTAATAAATTCGCTCCATTGGATGCAGACGATGACTGGGAGATGACCTGATTTCTCTCCTATTCATCCTCTGCACCATGGACAGTAAAATAATCCATTGGAATCTCAGTGGCTTACATTCAAACTTTGAGGAGCTGCAGCTTCTGTGTCAAGCATTAAAACCTTACGTCGTAGCTCTTCAAGAAACTAAAATTCAAAGCCAGAAGACCTTCACTCTTTCTGGCTTTAATATTCTTTCCAAACCTGCTCAACCATCCACACTGGGACTATCGGGCGGTGTTTCCCTTCTTTTACATAAAACTTTGCTGTTTAGTCTGTCGGCTCGCTCTGACACCCCCCCCCCCCCCCCCCCCCCCCCCCTTCAGGCTGTAGCTGCGAGAGTCGCTCTCCACAAAACTATTATAATTTGCTCACTATATCTGCCACCTTTTGTCCGGTTTGTCGTCAGGATCTTGTCAGTCTGATCGGAGAACTTCCTCGATCTTTTTTGCTGTTGAGTGACTTTAATGGACACAATCCTCTCTGGGGTAGTGTCAGTTCGTCATCCAGGGTCTGCTTCTTGAAGATGTCCTTTCCGACTTTGATTTGTGTTGTCTGAACCATGGATCTCCAACTTACCTCCACTCTTCCACAGGCTCACTTTCGTGTTTAGATTTGTCGATATGTGACCCCTCGCTGGTCCTGGACTATGGGAGGTCTGTCCATGACGATCTCCACGGAAGTGACCTTTTCCCTGTTCTATTAAACCATACTAACTGAAACTGCCTCTGTCTCACAACATCTTAATTATAAGAGGGCAAACTGGAATCTTTTTGCAGCCAATATTTTCAAAAGAATTCCAGGACATTGATTTTCTTCAGAGTCCAGACCCTGCAGAATCTCTGACCAGTACTGTGATAAACTGTGCTAAAGCCTGTATTCCAATGTCTTCGACAATCTCCAACTGCCCAAAACACCCTGGTTTAATTCCGACTGCCAACACATCTCAAAAGTACGCAAACGGACTCAGCATCGGGTATACCAACGACCTTCGGGTCCCAACGCTCGAGCCCATCAGAATCTCCGTGCCAAATCGAGACACACTTTCAAAATCAGTAAACGTCAGTCTTGGAGAAACTTCTGCTCGGCTGACATCTAAAACTTCAAAGAAAAAAGTCTGGAACATCATCAGAAAAATCAAAGGGAAGAACACCAACCCTCCATTCATCACCTGAAACTTGCCGGTGCTCTGATCACTGACAAACAAGCTGTTGCCAATCTGTTGGCCTCCACCATTCGACAGAACTCCTCATCTTCAAATAAATCTGCAGCCTTTTTAAGAAACAAACAAATCAGCGAGAAATCTTCATACAATTTCACATCAGACAACTCTGAAGCCTACCATCTACCTTTTTCAATCAATGAACTGAAAACAGCTTTGCAAACCTGCAATGATTCTGCCCCTGGTCTGGATGACATTCATTATCAGGTTTTGAAACATTTTCCAGAAAGCTGTCTCCAGACCCTTCAAGTCTACAACCACATCTGGACCACAGGGTGCTTTCCGCCCTCCTGGCGTAAAGCCCTGATCATTTCAGTTCCTAAGCCTGGAAAAGACCTTACCAACCCTTCAAACTATCGTCCAATAGCTCTGACTAGCTGCCTCTGTAAGCTGATGGAAAAGATGGTCAACTCCCGACTGATGTGGAAGCTGGAAACCGATGGCCTTTTGGCCAGTGAACAGTGCAAGTTCCGGAAGTACCACTCGACAGTTGACCATCTAATCCGTCTGGAAACCACCATCCGCAACGCCTTTGTCAATAAACAGCATGTGGTCGCTATCTTTTTTGACCTAGAGAAAGCGTATGACACCACATGGAAATCAGGAATCCATATGGATCTGCACAAACTTAGTTTTCGTGGTCATCTGCCTCTGTTTATCCAAAACTTTCTGGCTGACCGACAGTTCCAGGTGCGTGTTGGCACCACACTCTCTGACATCCATGGGCAGGAGTTGGGTGTCCCTCAAGGGAGCATCCTTTCTCCTGCCCTTTTCAACATTAAAATCAACCACATTGTGAAATCAGTAAGCCAGGGCTCTGAGTCTTCTCTGTTCGTTGACGACTTCGCGCTGTACGCAGTTGGAGCTTCTTACGCCAGCGTACAGCGTCGACTCCAACTTTGTGTCAACAAGATCCAACAGTGGGCGAGGAAAACGGGTTTACCTTCTCACGTACCAAAACTCAGTTAATCCATTTCCACAATTTTCGCCAATTCTTTGCTGATCCTGAAATTCGTCTGGACAAGTCCACCATTCCAGCTGTAAAAGAAGCCAAATTTCTGGGGGTTATTTTTTTTTTATCAAAAACTCAACTTTCCAGCCACATTAAAACCCTCAAAACCTCTTGCCAGAAAGCTCTGAATGTTCTGCGGGTCGTAGCGCACACTGACTGGGGCGCTGATAAGAAAATTTTGCTGCACCTCTACAGAGCCATGGTCCGTTCCAAACTGGACTATGGTTGTGCTGTGTACAGCTCTGCAAGACCGTCTTACCTAAATCTCTTGTACCCTATCCACCATCAAGGGCTTCGTCTCTGTCTTGGAGCATTCTGCACCACCCCTGTGTACAGCCTGTACGCAGAGGCGGGTGAACCCTCGCTGTCCAACCGCAGGCTGAAATTGTCTTTGAATTACTATATCAGACTGTTCTCGGAACCGGAGAATCCTGCCTATGACTGTGTCTTTGACCCCAGTTTCAAAGCAAATTCGAAACCAACCCTAACTGTATTCCGCCGTTTGGTCTTCGTATGCAGCCTCACGTGCGGAATGCAGGTCTAGACTTAGGAGTTGTGTCCGATTTTTCCAAGTTTCCAGATCAGCCTCCGTGGACCTTTTTCACACCAGAGATTCGTTTTGATCTTGCAGCCTTTCGTAAAGAGTTACCAGCTCTCTGGCATACAAGGCATTGTATGCTGACCTTCTGTTCAAAATTCCCATCCTATCAGAAAATTTTCACTGACGGTTCCAAGTCTGAGGATGGAGTGGCCTGTGCAGCTATTGCCCTGGTGCTCCTTCTCAGATACTGTTGGAACATATACATTCAGATGCTTCTGTCTATTCTGCTGGAGCTTACTGCTCTGGTTCTGGCATTGAATTAAATTTCACAATCTAAGAAGAGGGACTCTCTGGTTCTGTCAGATTCACTGTCAGCTTTGGAGGCCATAGCTGGCCGCAACCTTCAGCATCCAGAACTTTTACACTTCTTTGAACTTTTTACTAAGTTGAAAGCGGATGGTTACAACATTATTCTGGCTTGGGTTCCGGTCATGTTGGCATCGGAGGGAACGAAATGGTGATCGTTTGGCCAAGAATTCCACAAGAGAGAAATTGTCCAACATTATATCCCCTGCTCAGATCTGAAACCCAAAATTAACGATTATGTGAGAGACCTCTGGCAGGAGGATTGGAATACACAGAAGGATAACAAAACTCTTTCAGATCCGTCCAAACCTTAAGGAGTTCCTCCCATCTACGTCTGGTGGTCGTAAAGAAGAAACAGTTCTGTGCCGACTGCACACCGGCCATTCGTATTTTACCCATTCTTATCTTTTAAAGAGTGAAGAAGCTCCGTGGTGCATTCCATGTCATGCACCACTCACAATGAAACATGTTCTTTTAGAGTGTTGGGACTTGCACGATGTGAGACACAAACATTTTACAGCGGAGTCCATGAAGATCCTGTTCAGGATGTCCGCTGACGTGATCTTTGAGTTCTTGAAAGAGATTAACATTTTTCATCTGATTTAAGATTTTACGGAAGAAAGATACGACGTTTCTGGTGCGTTTGTAGAAGATGTAATTTAAAGAGATGTGCGAAAGTTTTTTTTTTTAATTTTTAATTTTTTAATATTTTTTAAGATGACTTGTGAGTTGATTTTAACGTGGTGACAGCCCTGATGTGGCCTTTGCGGTCGGCTGGGCTATAGCAACATTACCTTTACCTTACAATTTCATACTACGCGCAAGTTCAGGAATGGTCTACTTTCTCAAACACTGGCCGGTTATACTGTACTGGCGTCTGGGTTTGGCTCGTAGTCAGTTGTACAGTTCTTGCCGCGCTCTGTTCAGCTTATCACTCTTGCAGTGGCGTTAGGAAGATGCTGAAGGTGGGGGAAGGGGGTGGGTGGGTTTGTTGTGGGAGGAGGGGGGGGGGGGGGGGGGTGCCGTAGTTGAAGAATCTTCATGCGATGACGAAACAAGGAACGCCTGTGCCTTTTGAAAATGACTCCATTGCTCGGTAAGTTGAGAGTCAGCTGTGTTGGAAATGACGCTTCACAGTTGGAGAGTCCACAGAGACGGGAGTGTGTCCCATGGTGGAGCGTGGACAACGGTGCTCAGAAGACAACGACAGCGCTGTACCAGTTTTCCCTCTTCCTCTTCCGTTCTCAGTTTTTTTTTTAACGTAGACGGGTAGAAAAAGGGGGAGGGGGGATGCCTACCCACCCGCATTCCCCTATCAAAGTCCGTGAGTAGTGCGGCAACTGCCCACCTGACCCTTCCCCTCCCTCCCTTCTCTCGCTCCTATGGCGCTGCCTTGGTCGTTCTGTGAGGAACACGAAATTTCCGGTGCGTTTTTAGGTGTGTTTTAATGAGTTATGGAGATTTTGTTTTTCTTTCTAATGATGACTTGAGGGTTGACTTCAGTGTGCTGACAGCCCTGACATGATCCTTCGCGGTCGGCTGGGCTGTATAGCAACGTCATCGTATCTTATCTTTGAGGAGCAGACCATTGCTGTCATCTGGAACTGGAAGCTGAGGCGGCTGTGGCCATCTCAGATAGAACGGTTCAGAGTTGCCCGGCTGTTGCTTGGTGTTCTCCTGACATCACTTCCGGTAGTATCGGTTGGTTTGTGCCTGCCGTGGCTTGTGCTTGATGTTCGGTTGTTCAGAAATGTCCCACCTCATGTGATCTTGAATTCCTGAAAGAGATCCACTCTTTTCTTCTGATCTGAGGTTTTACATTAGAAAAAAAAAATGCAACGAAATTTCCGATGTGTTTTTAGAAGGTGTATTTCAAACGGTTTTGTGCATCACTTTCTTTTTTGGAAAAAATGACTTGAGTTGACTTCAACGCGGTGACGGCCTTGATATGGCTATAAGCAACAATATCTCTCTCGCCCACCCACACCCTCCAGCAAAGTCGATAGGAAGAAAAGCACTGCCCACCTGATCTTTCCCCCTCCCCTCCCCCTGCATTCCTTCTTTCTGCTTCTCTGCCACTGCTTTCTTCGTTGTGTGAGGGAGACTGTTGTCCTCTGTCGTTTGAAGCCGAAGTGGCGGTTAGCATTCAGCTGTAACGATTCCAAGCTGCCGGTTGATGCTGTTGGTTTTCTTCTGGCTTCACTTTCAGCACTGCTGACGGTTCATTTGCGTCTGCTCTTCACGTTCGGTTCACCAGAGCAGGCCGTGTCATTGCTCCGGAATCCACATTTCTTTTTGTACTCCTAGTTCTTATAGAACAGGGAGTACTTTACCATGGGAACGAAGAAATGCTGTCTCTGTCTGTCTGTCCGTCCGTGGTCAAATGTGTTCCACTCGCTCCAGATAAAACTACTGGGCGATCTTTCTGAAAATTTGTAGGTATGTTTATCCCACTATCCTATTTCATTTGTCTGTTTGCCTAAAGAATTCCCAGTGTTCCATTTCATGAGTCTGTTCCGTTCCCCCCCCCCCCCCCCCCCCCCCCCCCCCCCCCCCCCCCCCCCCCCCCCCCCCCCCACAATCCCACGGTTCCATTTCACAGTCCGGGGTGAGTCGGGCTCTCCGCTTTTTCCACGTGTTTGAGGTGTCTGAACGTTTCACGTTGCCGTGATGCTAGTCCTTTGAGGGAAGTCGAACGGTGGCTGTCCCTGTACCATCCTCGCTTCCAGCTGGCGGTACAGATATGGAAAATGAAGTGATGCAACGGAGAATGTCGCACATTTCAGCGATCTCCCGGTAAAAGGTTTAACAGTAGTTGCATTAGCTTGTTGAATTTTTCTCCCTAAGGATTGCTGCTGCATGGTCACATTGTTGCATTTGTCGTCCAGATCGCTGCACAGTTACATTGTTGCATTTGTCGTCCAGATCGCTGCACAGTTACATTTAGATATTTTGTGGAGATTGCTGCATAGTTGCATTCTTACATTTTTCGTGAGATTGACGCATGGTTAGATTGTTGCACTTTTCGTGGAGATCCCTGCATAGTTACATTGTTGCGTTTTCTCGTGGAGATCCCTGCATAGTCACATTGTTGCGTTTTTTCGTGGAGATCCCTGCGTAGTTACATTATTGCGTTTTTTTCGTGGAGATCCCTGCATAGTTACATTATTGCGTTTTTTAGTGGAGATCCCTGCATAGTTACCTTGTTACGTTTTTTCGTCCGGTGTCGTATAATATCTGGGAACCGTGATATCTGGGAACGCGTTCCCAGATTTACCGTGATATCTGGGAACGCGTTCCCAGATTTCCTGAACTTCCAATCGTGAAATCTGGGAACTGGTGTGAAAAGGCCTCAGAAAGAGAGTACTTTATGAAAATCATGCCAAGAAATTAATGAAAAAAGTGACAAGAAGGCCAAAGATCTCAGTTGCACCTAAATAAATCGCTTCCTACCTTATCTCGAAAATCCATTCTTTTTTTCGTCTTCTTTTTGCCCTTCAGAGCTCTGAAAGACCACGCTCCCAGATATCAACAGGCATTTTGGGAACGCGTTCCCAAAAAAATCTGTGATATCTGGGAAGCCTTCCCAGATATCACGTTCCCAGATTTCACGCGACACCGGGACCGCAACATTGACGGTTTTGTGTGTGTGTGTGTATGTGTGTGTGTGTGTGTGTGTGTGTGTGTGTGTGTGTGTGTGATTGGTGTGTTGTTGCATCGTTGATTTTTGTTGTTGTTGTTCAGATTGCTGCATTGTTATGTTATTCATGGCAAATGCTGCACTGTTACATTCTCTTTGGACGTTTCACGTTTTATGTGGAGAATGCTGCATTGTTAATAGACAATTTGACGTGGGCATTACGCATTGTTACACTTTCCATGGAGCTGGCTGCGTCGTTACAGTTGATGTGGAGAATTCTTGCATTGTTACATGTTGTGACAAGTGAATCTGGCTGCATTCTGACATTTTCAGTGGAGACTGCTGCATTCTGACATTGTTGCAGTATTCGTCCAAACCGCTGCATTGTGACATTATAGGTTGCGTTATTGTGGTCGTTGTGTATCCAGGTGTTGACCGATCTCCGCCCGTCGTTACCAGACCGTCCATTGTGGCATTTTGGGGGGGTGTGGGGAATCGTTTGACGGAACTCTTATTTCTTCTCCAGATATCCGACAGTGAATAGGCGGAGGTAAAAGTCCGGCCCGAGTGAGATACTGTCGAGACTCGGGATCTCGTTTTCTCAACGTGGAACTTCAATTACTGGTCTAACCCTCCACCTTAATGATCACACAGTTTCAAAGAAGGAATTCGTAGCGTAAAGTAGCGTAGACTGAATAGTGTGAACATAGTCGTGTGAGGTAGTGTTGTATATATGTTTTTGTATGCCTGAATGTTTAAAAGTTGCTATTTGTACATTTATGTACTGCTGCTTTTTCAACAAAAAAAAAATTCTTATAGGGTTTAGCTGGTGTAATCATGACGAGACCATTTGCCTGTTGTTCATCTTTTTATCATTTACGCATCCTCCATACCCTGAAAGCTAGGGAAGCCGAAATCATTGTGAGGCTGAATTTGGTTGCTGAATTTCATAGAGCGAGTTGAGTTTGCTGGGCTCAAAGATGACCCATTTTGAAATTTGAAGTGCGCTGATAACAATCCCTTGGACTGAAACTGCTCTTTACAGCGGACCCGAACAGGAACAAGAAGGGATTGGGGGGGGGGGGGGGGGGGGGGGGGGGGGGGGGGAGTGAGGAAAAGGAGGAGAGGGCAAGCTTGTGGCGGAGAGGGGGAGGGGCGGCGGTTTGTCGTTCTTGATTCGATAGGAGGATCGTGGCGGTGAAAGAATGACCTGAGAGAAGGGAGACAACAGACTGTCTTTTGCATATCATGTTCAGAGAAGTTAGTGCCCTGCCTTAGAAACTCGTCGCCCGTGGTCTTTACAGAATCGTGTTAACCAGGTGTTACAGTTTTACACACACTCGCAAGCAAGCAAGAAATGCCTCTCTCTCTCGCTCTCACTCACGCGCACACATATTCACGCACGCACACTTTTGAATATTGCTTGTTTTTCTGGTTTACTAAAATACTCCGGCATCCTTTTTTTTGTGTGCACGCACACACATGTACAGACTCGAAAACGTACACGCAAGCGCGCACACACACACACACACACGCACGCGCAGCCACACACGTGGACGAACCATTTATGATAGTAATGGTGATTCATATTTGAATTTGTATTATCTCCCCCCCCCCCCCCCCCCCCACCCACCCACCCCCCAAATTACTGTTGAATTTTGGATGTTGTGAAAACGTATCGTTAATACAACATAGTTTGGTCACAGATACATTTATCTCTGTGTGCTGGTTGTTTGCGCCCGCGGGAGAGCATATAATTATGTAGAGTATGAAAGCAACAGCGAGAAGATGATTATTTCTGCAAAGTTTCTATATACTCGGAGAATAGTGAACCTAGTATAACTGCCCTGAGTCTCTGTTGTATGATTGTGCTTGTGCCTGATGATTGAGTTCATCGCCCCCCCCCCCCCCCCCCCCCCCCCACCGACTGAGTGGACATTTCTAGCAATGAAGAATTAGAACAAAAACAGCAATATAATTTCCGCAATTAATCACAGTAATTACAATGAATTTGTTGAAACAGATGAAAGGTAAACGTAAAGGGAAACAACTTACACTTTTGCTGTTGGTTAGACCTGATCGGATTACTTCCCTTTCACCGGAAAGCTGTGCGTGGCTGGAACGTGATTTGCGGAACACATTTTCGGCAAGACATTTCCCAGTTCGTCCGATTCCCACGCAACACCTTCCATTAAAGTGAACTATGTACAGGTACCTACAATACAACTACTACAATAAATCACAGTGCTTTGATCAGATGAAGTGGGTAGTTTCAGTTTCATCAAGGAGGCGTCACTGCGTGCGGACTAGGCCTAGTCCATATACGCTGCACCACATCCGCTAAGGTTTGAGACCACACTATGCATGATTTGAAGCTGATGGATAAATGAATTAACAACAAAGTTGAGACAATTGAAGAAGAGGGTCTCGTGGCTACGACTCAGCGGATGTCTGAACTATGCATTAGCCTAACACGCTGGTCAGACCTTGAGTGCCTACCTACCATTTTTTTTCTTTGGTGTGTGTGTGTGTGTGTGTAGTAGATGTAACAATGACCGTTGACAGGGTGGGGAAAACCATGCTGTTGGGGCAAACCGTGCTGTTGATGGGGTGGGGCAAACGGTGCTGTTGATGGGGTGGGGCAAACGGTGCTGTTGATGGGGTGGGGCAAACGGTGCTGTTGATGGGGTGGGGCAAACGGTGCTGTTGATGGGGTTGGGCAATTGTGCTGTTGATGGGGCAAACGGTGCTGTTGATGGGGTGGGGCAAACGGTGCTGTTGATGGGGTTGGGCAAACGGTGCTGTTGATGGGGTAGGTCGAACCGTGCTGTTGATGGGGTGGGGCGAACCATGCTCTTAATGGGGTGGGGCAAACGGTGCTGTTGATGGGGTGGGGCAAACGGTGCTGTTGATGGGGTGGGGTGAACCGTGCTGTTGATGGGGTGGGGCAAACGGTGCTGTTGATGGGGTGGGGTGAACCGTGCTGTTGATGGGGTGGGGCAAACGGTGCTGTTGATGGGTGGGGTGAACCGTGCTGTTGATGGGGTGGGGCAAACGGTGCTGTTGATGGGGTGGGGCAAACGGTGCTGTTGATGGGGTGGGGTGAACCGTGCTGTTGATGGGGTGGGGCGAACCGTGCTGTTTGATGGGGTGGGACAAACCATACTGTTGATGGGGTGGGGCAAACCATACTGTTGATGGAGTGGGACGAACCATACTGTTGATGGGGTGGGACAAACCATACTGTTGATGGAGTGGGACAAACCATACTGTTGGTGGGGTGGGGCAAACCATACTGTTGATGGAGTGGGACAAACCATACTGTTGGTGGGGTGGGGCAAACCATGCTGTTGATGGAGTGGGACAACCCATACTGTTGATGGAGTGGGACAAACCATACTGTTGATGGAGTGGGACAACCCATACTGTTGATGGAGTGGGACAAACCATACTGTTGGTGGGGTGGGGCAAACCATACTGTTGATGGGGTGGGCAAACCGTGCTTTTGATGGGGTTGGGCAAACCGTGCTGTTGATGGGGTGGGACAACCCATACTGTTGATGGGGTGGGACAAACCATACTGTTGATGGGTGGGACAAACCATGCTGTTGATGGGGTGGGGCAAACCATACGGTTGATGGGGGGGGGGGGGGGGGGCGGAAACCATACTGTTGATGGGGCAAACCATGCTGTTGATGGGGTGGGGCAAATCGTGCTGTTGATGGGGTGGGGCAAACCATACTGTTGATGAGATGGGGGCAAACCATACTGTTGATGGGGTGGGGCAAATCGTGCTGTTGATGGGGTGAACTGGGTGGGCAAGTCTTGGGGTGACGTAGAAAGGTCTGCCATTACGGTGAACAACATCAGCAGCCAAAGGCTATGTTCGGGGCAGGTCTTGAGACAGCTGATCTTCGTCCTCATACTTGGAACGATTTAGATGGATTTAAAAAAAAAAAATATGCTTTGTTTTGGGAGAAGCTTCTGTCTGGATGGGGATGTTTACTAACGCTGGCGACAACGCAGTTGTTGTCATTAGTTAAGGGGCTATGCCTACCTCTAAAACGTTAACGATGTCTTTTTTTTTTCGTTACTGAGCTTACCAAGAAGGATAAAAAAAAGTATGATGTTCGGCTGTCGTGTACGACGACCCAAGGACTTGCCGTTGAAGAGGATTGACGCTGAGGCTGTTCGGCTGTCGTGGTGTACGGACCCAAGGACTTGCCGTTGAAGAGGATTGACGCTGAGGCTGTTCGGCTGTCGTGGTGTACGGACCCAAGGACTTGCCGTTGAAGAGGATTGACGCTGAGGCTGATCAGTACGATGCGGGTCCGGAAAGTTCTGCCTTCAGTCAGGCCCATGTGATATGCTGGCACTGAAGATAAGAGATGGCGCTGATTGTATAAGGCGTATTTCAAAGAGTTGTGTGAATGCTCTTCTTCTTTTTTAAAAAGTGACTTGTGATTTGACTTCAACGCTGTCACAGCACTATCATGGCCCTTTGCGGTCGGCTGGCCCTAAGCAACATTACCTTGCCTCTTCCCTTCTTCCCTCCATCCTCATGACGTCAACATCCAAACGTAGCATGCGCCTATACACCAACGCAACACCCGCTTACTATTTATCCTCCTCCAACATACACTCACACTACCATAGCTACCACTGTTTACCTCGTGTACAATTTACAGCTGTCTATCTTTCCCTCTTACTACACTCTCTCCGTTTGCTACATCAATCTGTTCTTTCCTCAGATACCTGTAGCTGTCCCTCCCTCTTCTTCATCTTCATCCGATGGTTTTTTTTCTCCATAAACTATCTCCTCTACATGAGTTTCCCTTCCCTCTTGAAACGGTTCTGTGCCGGCTGCACACCGGCCATTCGTATTTTACCCATGCTTACCTTTTAAAGAGTGAAGAAGCTCCGTGGTGCATTCCATGTCATGCACCACTCACAATGAAACATGTTCTTTTAGAGTGTTGGGACTTGCACGATGTGAGACACAAACATTTTACAGCGGAGTCCATGAAGATCCTGTTCAGGGATGTCCCGCCTGACGTGATCATTGAGTTTTTGAGAGAGATTAACATATTTCATCTGATTTAAGATTTTACGGAAGGAAGATTTTTAACGAAGTTTCTGGTGCGTTTCTAGACGATGTCATTTAAAGAGATGTGTGAAAGTTTTTTTTTTTTTTTTTTTTTAAATGACGGGTGAGTTGATTTTAACGTGGTGACAGCCCTGATGTGGCCCTTTGCGGTCGGCTGGGCTATAAGCAACATTATCTTATCTTATCCCTTCCCTCTTCCTGTGCATATATTGTGTATGTTTTGGTGAAGGTGGAGGTATGTGAGCCGCCCCTCCGCCCCCCCCCCCCCCCCCTCCCATTACCTCTCCTGTTCCAGTAGAAATGTTAGCCCTTCACTCGTTCATTTCCATTTCTTTCCAGCCATTGCTATCAGCACCAGCATTTTGGCTTTTCCAATAGTACTGTTTCCATGACTTCCCGTTCCCTCTTTCCTGTGTGTTTTGTAGGCACAGGTATATGACCTACCTCCGCCCCTCACTCCCCCCCCCCCCTTTTCTTTTCTCGCTCTCTCCTGTTCCAGTAGCAAAGTCAGCTCTTTCCAACGGCCTCGTTTTCATTCAACGCCCATCTTGCGCTGCATATGAGAAGATAAGGCTGGTGTTGCGTTGGTGTATAGGCGTTGGTAATAGGATGGGCGCTATAGAAATTGTCCTCGTTATTATTATTATTATCAATCACCATCATTATTATTATTATCATTATTATAAGCGATTGCTCGTTCTTCATTTTCCTTGTCCTGCGTGTTATTTTCTGGTCTGAAGAAGACCTAAGAGGTTATTGACACGCGTCGTGTTTTGTCTTGTTATTCCGTTTGTCCGTGTCGATTGGCAGAGTTATTTAAATTGCTTACAAAAATTAATCCTTTATTCATTTGTTACCACGCGTTGTTAACGAATGCCCCCATCTTTACCTTGCTTTTGAAGATATTTTGGAATATTTTGTGCACATTTTTATGGGTAGCAAATATGCTCATTTTTGTTGAAAATTGCACCACTACAATATACGGGACTGGTTTATGTCAGGGAACTCGGATGGACATTTGTATTTGTTCATGTCCAGAAACACTCGTGGACATGCTGTATGTGTCTGTCTGGGTGCTCTGATGGACATGAATGGATACCAAGGAGCTTTGATGATTTGTGAATGTTGGGGAGTTCTGGAGGACATGTTCAACGGTCAGGGAGATCTGGTGAACATGTTTAAAGATCACAGAGTTCTGGTAGACATGTTTAGAGGTCAGGGAGTTCTGGTGGACATGTTCAGAGATCAGGGAGTGAGTGAGCGAGTTCATTCATTTAGAGTCTGTTCACACTTGGTGATATTAGACTTAAAAAATAAAATTATTATAAAAAAAAAAGCAAGAAGGAAGCGTTTATAAAAATCTATTAATTTGATGCGTGGAAAGCACTTTTGCTATTTGCACGATGTCTGGTTTGTGGGTTATTGTTTTGATAGAATCGTGTACAGTCACATCCACGTTCGATTCTTTATACAATGAAGTTAATATTGAACAATGAAAAGAATATGGTCCACTGATAGAAGATTTGAACAATCACATGCTACATTTTGGGAAAACTTGGTTTTCCACGAATTGAGACGAAGCTTGTATATGAAAGATGACAAATATCGTGGACATGATAAGATTTCATACGTCTCTGGAAGGTGTTCACTGTTCACGCATTTTTGTAATAGCGAATTAATTTCTTGTACGTCAAGCTTTAAATTACTCTCAGGTGTTTTTCTTAACGCACCATCTCTAGCTAATTTATCTGCTGTTTCATTACCGGATATCCCACAGTGTGATGGAATCCAGCAAAACAATACCCATCCTTTACATACATGTTGTATCGAACATACCCCAATTCCTTTCAACATAACATGTATGTAATGTCTTATTTCAAAAAGTAAATCTTTTCTTATTTTTGATTCCCAGTTTTGCAAGCTATATAGAACTGCCTTGGAATCAACGCAAAAAAAGTA
Organism: Conus ventricosus; assembly: GCA_018398815.1. Lineage (NCBI taxonomy): Eukaryota > Metazoa > Mollusca > Gastropoda > Neogastropoda > Conidae > Conus > Conus ventricosus. The sequence goes on along the minus strand of CM031620.1, from coordinate 5,400,002 downwards.
TATTATAGACAGCAGTGTTATCGTCACACATAAAAATCAACGCCATAAGAATAGCATACAGTTCTGCCGTAAATATGGAGAACCCTTTCCCTAGAGAAAAAGATCTACGAAACTTCAGCAATGGAATCACAAAACCAGACCCTGCATACGAGTCTAAAATCGAGCCATCTGTAAAAATCTTCAGATGATATGGATAAACGGTTTCAAGGTGTTCTTTTGCTTCAGATGACAGAATATTAATGTTATCAACCTTCTTCATGTCAGTGTAATCTATATCGAATTTAGCTTGGATATGCTTCCAATGAGGTATGCTTGAAACTATTGGCATATCTGAAATAATTTCAATATCAATGTTGCACTTTTCAAATATTTCATTTGTATAATCCCTAACAGGCTGGAAAGAGGTAAGGTGTTGAGCTCTTTTAGGATAGTCCTTTTCAGAAATTACTAATACATCATGTTTGACAGAATTTGAAACATGTAGGCTTCTGGCAACATATTTAGCCGTTGCCAGTTTTCGTTGATCTGACAGTGGTAATACGTTCGCTTCTTTATAACAGTTTTACTGTCAATTGACTGTAATTTCTTTAACAGGGTTTCTGGGGCATTGAAATAAACCTGTTGCCCGTAAATAAGCTTTGATCGAACTAAACTAGTAGCTAAATGTAACAGAGTTTTGGTATCCTGACCCCATGGGTGTGCACTGATTATTTTCAGTAGATTTAGCCTTTGTCTTGCGTCATTGACCAATTTATTATTTTACAATTGAATGAAAAGGTTATTGGTGAAGATAAGGATATTGACGATATAATTCCAAAATTTTCTTACAACAAAGCTGATTGTAAGAAAATTATTGTTAAATTTTTTAGCGAACTCGTGTTTGTGTTGTCCGTCAGAGCACCCTGATCGTCTATTTTGTCATTGCCATCGCCATCCTTCTCTTGATCGTTTTTCCGACCTTGACACGCTCGCTTCAGCACATCCTTAAGATTTTCTTGTCCACTTTTTTGTTGACCTGTATTTGTTGGTTCTTTGGTTGTAGCGTTCACCTTGCTTCCCATGCAGCGAGATCTTGTATGCCTAGTCATATTCACCACTATTCCAAAATATAACCGAGAAATCTGTTGTCTTCTAACTCTATCCGCCATTTTGCATCCCCAGAGATCGGGGAGTTCTGGTGGACATGTTGAGAGGTCAGGAAGTTCTGGTGGACATGTTGAGAGGTCTGTTCTGGTGGACATGTTGAGAGATCTGTTCTGGTGGACATGTTCAGAGTTTTGGTGGACATGTTCAGAGTTTGGTGGACATGTTTAGAGGTCCGCGAGGTCTGTCGGACATGTTTAGAGGTCGGGGAGGCCTGGCTTACTAGGATTAGTTTGTCCTTAGCTCCATTGGAGATGGGTAGTTTGGTTGATGCGGAAGTTGGTACTGCAGAATTTATGGCTTTAACGGTGATCGTCTGCCAAACTTCAAAGCATTACCAGTAGCGAATGTTCCAGAGCACAAAGTTGAGGGGGAGAGAGTCAGGGTGGGGGTGTGCACAAAGGTGGAGAGTCCAAGAGGGTGGGGTAGGGGGGGGTGCACAAAGTTGGGAGGGGGGGGGGCGGCGGCGAGTCGAAATGCAGTTCCCAGAATGTTCACCTTTATTCATTGTTTTTTTTGCATTGGATGGAGTTATAATCGTCAGTCTGTCCACCATGGTGGTACCACATGTAGAGCGGCGCCGACACGAACGCCACACACACCTTGTCTGGGGGCCGAGGAACAAGTCGACCGAGACCAATAGCTGACGACCCCCCCCCCCCCCCCCCCCCCCCCCCCAACCAGTTGGTGACATTCAAACCCTCAAGTTTCAAGCATAGTGGAAAAGTAAAAAGGCACCACCTCCACAAAAAAAACGGACATCTCATAATCTGCGCCCCCCAAAAAATCTACTTGTTCCAATCTCAAGATGCATTAACGCCATTCTTAACGCATTCCCAACGCGTACAATGAAATCGTGTTCATGTGGCCCGTCATGTCCATGGGGTGCGCGTCGTCCAACCCATGCCGAACGTGTAGAGTTTATGAACGTATCACCATCCAGTTTTAAGAGAAAGAAAAGCTAGACAGATGAACTGAATACACGAACATCCTAAACGCCTGCGAAGCGCACCCCGTCTGCACGCAATTCAATCTTCACGTCAAAGCAGACTGGTCCCGTTTACATCAATGTAACGAGACTTTCTTCCTCCCAAAAACAAAATCCCCTCCCCGCAACACCATAAAAAAAAAAAAAAAAAAGCGCGCCCAAAAATGAAACCCAACATCAGTTATCACATAGCACTGAATGCATTGAGCAGCATCAATGGAGATCGGGAAATCAAAGTCATGCAGAGTCTCATGCAAGCGAGCGCATGCATCCTCCCTTAAGGCATAAAATGTATACAGCACATACTGCAGGAATCGAGGTCGCACACGGACGAAACATTCCTGAAAATCGGATACATTTTTGGCACGAGACCGATACAGGATATTTTTTTTTACAAGGGTTTTTGATATAATTAATTGAAACCCAATTCTCTCGGCCTTCTTGCAACTCATGTGGATGAAACGCTAGAAAAACCCCGTGTCCCACATCGCTTTGCACATCCTGGGTGCAGAAGCTGGAAAGACAGACAACGCCAGAACTGCACTGGTTTCTGTACCCCGTTGTACACGACTGAACGCGTCATGGAAACGGAAACCGAAACCCCGTCCTGAAAACGAGGAACACCTTCCCTCGATCAACAAAATTACCCCTCCAACAGTCACCATCTTCTCCCCTCGATCAACACAATTACCAACACCTCCCCGCCCATCATCTTCTCCCCTCGATCAACACAATTACCAACACCTCCCCGCCGCGCCCATCTTCTCCCTCGATCAACACAATTACCAACACCTCCCCGCCCATTGACAGTCACACATCTTCTCCCCTCGATCAACACAATAACCAACACCCCCCCATCCATCATTTCCACTCATCAACACAACACCACCCCTCCCACCCCATCAACACATTACCAACCCCTCGCACCATACATTACCAACCCCTCCACCCATCAACACAATACCAACCCCTCCCCCCATCACACATTCCACCATCACACAATCACCAACCCCTCCCACCCATCAACACACTTACCAACCCCTCCACCCCTCAACCTTACACCCTCCACCCCTCAACATTACCAACCCCTCCCACCCTCAACACACTTACCAACCTCACTCCCCACCAACCTCACCACTACCAACCCTCACACCCTACCCCTCAACACACTTACCAACCCCTCCCACCCCAACACACTTACCAACCCCTCCCACCCCTCAACACACTTACCAACCCCTCCCACCCCTCAACACACTTACCAACCCCTCCACCCCTCAACACACTTACCAACCCCTCCCACCCCTCAACACACTTACCAACCCCTCCCACCCCTCAACACACTTACCAACCCCCCACCCTCAACACACTTACACCCTCCACCCTCAACAGTTACCAACCCCTCCCCCTCAACAGTTACCAACCTCACCACCATAACCCTCCACCCATCAACCCCCACCCCATCAACACGGTTACCATCCCCTCCCATCCATTGCACTGGTAACGTCGTCATGACCTATCAATACAGGCTGATAAATTTAGGGCCACAAAGCGTTTATAAAATCCGAAGGTCACGTTCCAACAAAAACGCATGGAAACGCAGACCGACCCGTGCGGTGGACAGCTGATGTCCACTTCAGATTCCCAGACAAGATGACCTTTCGAAACAATACAGGAAGGGGGAGGGGGGAGAATCGACACACGTCGAGGGTAACCACCCCATCTTCTGTTAACAAATATTGTCAGACCAACAAAGTGGCTTCGAGAACGACTGAGCGACGAGATATATCTGTCACAAAAAAAAATCGGAATTCAATTTTTCCAAAGGCCGTTTCAATCACAAACACGGACAGTCGACTACATGCATGTAAGAGATTGGGTGTGTGCGTTTTGCACATATACACAGGACATGAGAGTGCAGGGAGCTTTATACATAGCAAATCATCAAGTTCTGTACAGCTACACCTGTTTCTGTATAATCCCTCCGTCATAATATTGGTAAATTGTGATCTGGTTCCACGCACGCAATACAGCTCAATCCTATACTTCCAAGATTAGTTTTCACTCATTCGCACAAAATTAGTCATGATCACAAACTCCATCGCTATTTGATAGACGCAGCATTAGCAGACGCTCACACCACACATTGGCAATGTTTGCAGCAAGGTCTGCATTCCACGCTTCCACACTGATCAAGTCCGGCACCAACTCTTCCCAGCATTCTTTGTAAATGTCGCAGAGACCTGTTCAAAATCGAAATGGCCCGTCTGAAAACCGGCCAATCAGCTTTTGCATTGTCCAGTTGCTTTTAACTCTCCCCCCCCCCCCCCCCACCCTCGCTCTCCTTCTCTTCCTCTTCGTCTACTCGGGCGTTTGTGTGCGCAGTGTTTTCTTTGAGAACCATTCATCGGATGGTTCTACAGTAACTTAAAGTACAGTCTTCAATCAACAGAGACGAATCTAAAACATCTGCAACCTGACTGAAAGAAAACGACGAGTACACACACACACAGAGCCAGCCTGCCACGGAGATACATCTTTAAGCCTCCGTCACACTACGCGTGTCTCCCGCTCCTGCGCTCGCTTTCCATACTCGCCAGATGTGGTCACCTCGACAACCGAGCACAAGAACGAGTGCTCGCCCCTGGAAGTCGCGCAGGCTGCGATTTCCAGGTCTAAACACTTACACATCGAGGAAGACCACTCACAACGAAGCTGAAGGTTGCGTGTTATAGAAACTCCGAGCACAGTTTCTCTGTTGTGTCTTCTTCTTAAAACCCAGTTGCAGCTACAACTGCCGCTTTCAACGACCAGGAAGTGTAAAGTACTCAAAATCTTGGGTTTTTTTTTAAAAACATTTTTTTAAACAGACCGTAGCTTTTGCACGGTTGGCCCGATAGTAAAGAGAATGTCTTTAACAGACCGGTCTGTCAAACTCCTTCTCTACAATCGGGCTGATTGGGGAGAGAGTGTCTTTAACAGACCGGTCTATCAAACTCCTTCTCTACAATCGGGCTGATTGGGGAGACGGTGTCTTTAACAGACCGGTCTGTCAAACTCCTTCTCTACAGTCGGGCCGATTGGGGAGAGGGTGTCTTAACAGACCGGTCTGTCAAACTCCTCTACAGTCGGGCTGATTGGGGGAGGGTGTCTTTAACAGACTGGTCTGTCAAACTCCTCTACAGTCGGGCTGATTGGGGAGAGGGTGTCTTTAACAGACCGGTCTATCAAACTCCTTCTCTACAGTCGGGCCGATTGGGGAGAGGGTGTCTTTAACAGACCGGTCTATTAAACTCCTTCTCTACAGTCGGGCCGATTGGGGAGAGGGTGTCTTTAACAGACCGGTCTATCAAACTCCTCTACAGTCGGGCTGATTGGGAGAGGGTGTCAACAGGCTGCAGCATCAACACTGTTGGTCTGTGGAGCAAAACTTCTGGCGCCGCTGGCGTCATGGAGGAGATGGCATCTGCACTGACCTGCGCTGTGCTGATCTTGCACAGGAGATGGCATCTGCACTGACCTGCGCTGTGTTGATCTTGCACAGAGGAGACGGCATCTGCACTGACCTGCGCTGTGTTGATCTTGCAAAGAGGAGATGGTATCTGCACTGACCTGCGCTGTGCTGATCTGGCACAGTTGGTCTGATCGTGAACTGACTGGCTCTGGCACGTCTCGATTTGAAACTACTGTTAGGGGCCGGAATAGCTCAGTTGGTAGAGCGCCGGACTCGTGATCCTGGGGTTGCTAGTTCGAATTTCGGTACAGGGGGATTTTTCCCTCAGAGTTAACATTGTTTCTGACTCCATTCCTTATACAGTCCTTCGAATGAGACTATAAACCGAGGTTCCTGTGTGAACGCACGCACATCTTGCACACACGTCAAATCCCATCACCAACTTCCGGAAGAGAAGGCCAGTTTGGCCGTTGGTATGGATGACTCGTTATACATAGCATGCATCTTCCCCGAAGATGGAGTATGGCTGCCTAAACTCCACTGGCTGTCTATACAGGCAGTGTCCGCAGGGGTATCAGCCTGCGTACGCAGAAAGAAAAAGAAAAACTACTGTTAGAAAATAACAAACAAAGACACTCATTGAGCTCACAATGTTCCACCCGTTCCCTCACCCAGTCTGTCTGCAATCACACCTCAGTTGGCGCCAGTGTGGTGCGAAATCATGCAAACAAACAACACAAATATATCGATAAAACCCACAGACCAGCATCACCAACCACAACGCCGCTCTCGCTGGGATCGACCATCACAGAAGGAATGACGGAAGAAAAAGAATCAAATGATGCCGACATGAGAATGGTTTCGACGACGATGACAGAAAGACATCTGTGGCAGTCAAGGCGACGGTTACGCAGCGACGCAGGACGACGGAAGAGATTGAACTTGAACGGGCCCGTATGTACCAAGGGAAAATGCATCATGGATGCCCGAGTTCACCACATCAAGAACGGGGCAAAACTGGAATCTAACAAAAAAGAAAGAAAAAAAAAAACCACACACAAAAAACCCAACCACCAACGAGGAATTCTGTCTGAAATCGGACTTCTTCGAGTCCGAATCATGGCAAGTCGTTTACTCCTAATTTAGCCAGGAAGCGTTCCCAACAATTTAGCCAGAAGGCTTTTCCCCACTGATTTAGCCACAGGAAAGGCGTTTCCCAACTGATTTAGCCAGGAAAGTCGTTTTTACTCCCGATTTTAGCCAGGAAAGTCGTTTTCTAACTCCGATTTAGCCAGGAAAAGTCGTTTTTTACTCCCGATTTTAGCCAGGAAAGGCGTTTTCCCACGATTTTAGCCAGGAAAGGCGTTCCATAATTTAGCCAGGAAAGCGTTTCCCACTGATTTAGCCAGGAAAGGCGTTTCCAACTGATTTTAGCCAGGAAAGGCGTTTCCCAACTGAATTTAGCCAGGAAAGGCGTTTCCCAACTGAATTTAGCCAGGAAAGGCGTCTCTCAACTGAAGTTAGCCAGGAAAGGCGTTTGCCAACTGAATTTACTCAGGAAAGGCGTTTCGCAATTGAATTTATTCAGGAAAAGCGTTTCGCAACTGAATTTATTCAGGAAAGGCGTTGGCCAACTGAATTTACTCAGGAAAGGTGTTTGGCAACTGAATTTAGTCAGGAAAGGCGTTTCGTCACTGAATTTAGTCAGGAAAGGCGTTTCGCCACTGAATTTAGCCAGAAAAGGCGTTTGCCTGGTGAATTTAGCCAGGGGACTACTTGAATCCTTTGCCACTGTTAATTATGGAATGGAAACGCGCGAGGTTGGTTGGTTGGTTGGGTTAGACTAGCTCTATAAACTGTGGTTTGGGGGAGAAAAACTCCACGTTTATTATCGGAGTTGAACATACGATCCGTCGGTGATCTTTCCAGTTTACTGGTCCCCCAACCCTCACCCACTTTCTCGCTGTCCTACACAGCATAGGTTAGGTCACTCTCTCATTCTTTTTTTTTTTTTCAAACGGAGATTATCTTAATTTGTCGGAACAGCAAGAAGAACCACCACCCATGAAAGATGACGATGATAATGATGGCGTTGACGAAATGCCGTAGTAAAGTAGAAGAGATCGTTTGTTAAATCAAGAAACAAAAATGCGGCCATCGACCCATCTCCCCCCCCCCCCCCCCCCCCCCCCCCCCCCCCCCCCTCTTCCAAGCACCCCTCCCCCTCCCTCAGTAATCGTGGTAATTTTTTTGCAGTAAACTGTGCAGCACTTCGGGGTAGTGATAGTTGAACAGGTTGTAGTCCGGGTAGTACATGTTCCACAAACGTTTGAGGTCCGGCTGCGGCACGTCCCGGTAGAAGGCCTTCAGGCTGCTCTCCGAGTTCCTGAAGGTGTCGGCCACGAAGGGCGGCTTGAGTTTGCCCAGCGCCTTGGAGCGGGTCAGCACCTCCCGGGTGTCCTCCGCCAGGGTCTCGAACTTGCCCACCACGTCGTAGTGCAGGACGCAGGGGTGGCACTGCTTGTAGTACCTCTCCCAGTGCTCGTTCAGCGCGCCGTCCGTCTCGCGCTCCGCGTCCAGCACGAAGCGCACGAACTCGCTGAACTTGACGTCGCTTCCGGCCTTGACGGCCGCCGCCGTGGCGTTCTTCCGGTAGCGCTGGATGATCCTGCTGCCGAAGGTCTCGTGGAAGTACTTGCTGTAGCGGGCCTGGAACTTGTTCTGGTACGTGCTGACCAGCCGCTCGAAGGGGTCCCTGACGAAGACGACCTTGAGGGAGTCCTGCACGATCTGCTTCCTCTCCGCGGGGCTGAAGTCCGTCAGCTTCTTGAGCAGCTTGCTGTACTTGCTGTGGGCGTCGTAGGCGGAGATCTTGAGGTGGCTGGTGACGTTGACCTTGCCGCTCAGGTAGATGAAGATGCGGCGCCAGTCGTTCTGCGCCACCCCGGGGATCTGGCAGAAGAGCAGGCGGTGGGTGCGGTCCACCAGGATCATGGCCAGGCGGTCGTTGGGGAAGGTGCTGACGTCCACGGGGTGGGGGTGCAGGCGCTGGCACCACTGTTTCATGGTGGACACGCGGTCGGCGATCTCCTTCTGCACGGGGCTCAGTTCCGCTGGCGCCCCCGTCTGAGGGACAGAGGGCATTGGTGTGAGTGTACACTTCATTATTGGCATTAACCGATTTAACAGTTCATAACAGACACTGACAGGGTTCACAGCTCGTAACTGACATTGACAAGTCAATGGTTACACATCTAGTAACAGACACTAACAGACACTGACAGATAACAGACACTGACAGAGTTCACAGCTCGTAACAGACACTGACAGAGTTCACAGCTCATAACAGACACTGACAGAGTTCACAGCTCGTAACAGACATCGACAGAGTTCACAGCTCATAACAGACACTGACAGAGTTCACAGCTCGTAACAGACATTGACAGAGTTCACAGCTCGTAACAGACACTGACAGAGTTCACAGCTCGTAACAGACACTGACAGAGTTCACAGCTCGTAACAGACACTGACAGAGTTCACAGCTCGTAACAGACATTGACAGAGTTCACAGCTCGTAACACTGACAGAGTTCCTAGCGCACAACAGACATTGCTTCCTGACTAAAGAATAACAAGTAAAGAAAGGAACAGTAATGGCGTCTAACTCTGTATGACTGAAACCCGGTAAAAAGTCGTACCACTGGGCGCATGACACCCTGCGTTATTAGAAATGACTTCTGTTTCATCGACACTGGCTGCACTGAGGTGAGGTGTGACAGATAAAGTCTGCCCACCTGTCATACCACCATTGAGATCAGATGCTCCAGATGTCTTCTATCTCCGACAGGGACACAGGACAAATGACCAGATCCAGAGAACATCAAGCGCTCGTGGTCAAGGTACGGGCATGCATCTTACCGTGACTGCCCGTCTAGGACAATTCTACAGGGTACAGTGGAGGGTGGACATGTATCTCTCCATGACTCCCTGTCCAAGACCATTCTACAGGGTACAGTGGAGGGTGGACATTTATCTCCCCATGACTCCCTGTCCAAGGCCATTCTACAGGGTACAGTGGAGGGTGGACATGTAGAGGGTGGACATGTATCTCCCCATGACTCCCTGTCCAAGACCATTCTACAGGGTACAGTCGAGGGTGGACATGTATCTCCCCATGACTCCCTGTCCAAGACCATTCTACAGGGTACAGTGGAGGGTGGACATGTATCTCCCCATGACTCCCTGTCCAAGACCAATCTACAGGGTACAGTGGAGGGTGGACATGTATCTCCCCATGACTCCCTGTCCAAGACCATTCTACAGGGTACAGTGGAGGGTGGACATGTATCTCTCCATGACTCCCTGTCCAAGACCATTCTACAGGGTACAGTCGAGGGTGGACATGTATCTCCCCATGACTCCCTGTCCAAGACCATTCTACAGGGTACAGTGGAGGGTGGACATGTATCTCCCCATGACTCCCTGTCCAAGACCATTCTACAGGGTACAGTGGAGGGTGGACATGTATCTCCCCATGACTCCCTGTCCAAGACCATTCTACAGGGTACAGTGGAGGGTGGACATGTATCTCCCCATGACTCCCTGTCCAAGACCATTCTACAGGGTACAGTGGAGGGTGGACATGTATCTCCCCATGACTCCCTGTCCAAGACCATTCTACAGGGTACAGTGGAGGGTGGACATGTATCTCCCCATGACTCCCTGTCCAAGACCATTCTACAGGGTACAGTGGAGGGTGGACATGTATCTCCCCATGACTCCCTGTCCAAGACCATTCTACAGGGTACAGTGGAGGGTGGACATGTATCTCCCCATGACTCCCTGTCCAAGACCATTCTACAGGGTACAGTGGAGGGTGGACATGTATCTCCATGACTCCTGTCCAGACCATTGTACAGGTACAGTGGAGGTGACAGTACCTCACCAGACCCTGTCCAAGACCATTCTACAGGGTACAGTGAAGGACTGGCCTCGTCCTGTCCCGTAGCGTATGCATAAGCACATGAAGTTGCGGAGACTCTCTCTCACATTTCCCCAGTGCCAGACGTCACGCCATCACATCAGGCGCTCAGGGAAGATGGCAGCGGAGCAACTCGCTCGATGTTTCACTGCGCACGGTTTGGTTCATTCGCACTGTATAGTGTGATACACGGGCAGTTTTACTGCAGATATTCGGGCTCCTTTTACACTGCGGAATACGGGTCCGTTGACCACTGTGCTAACTCTACACCGCGCCTGGCAGAGTGTAGTGTTTGAAGAGTTTAGATGACAGGCTTTTATTACACTAAATACAGCTCCTAACCCATTGAACGTCAAACAGCTCATTTGACATAATTTACACTGTACACAAAGTGTCTAGTTTTGTAATGAAAGGAGAGAGAGAGAGAGAGAGAGAGAGAGAGAGAGAGAGTCAATTAACGCCATGTTCAAGAGGATTTGTTATATCATGCACAGCTGGACTCAATTTACACTGCATAAAACGTGGCTCCTTTTAAAATGTATATTAACAGGCCACCGTCGATTATATTCCCCGTGATGTAAATCATGTCAGATTTTCCCGATTTAAACCCGTCGATTACATCCCGCAATTTACAACCTGTCGATCATATCTCTGAAATTCTAAACCTGTCAATTACATCCCGCAATTTACAACCTGCCGATCATATCTCTGAAGTTCTAAACCTGTCAATTACATCCCGCAATTTACAACCTGTCGATCATATCTCTGAAGTTCTAAACCTGTCAATTACATCCAGCAATTTACAACCTGCCGATCATATCTCTGTAGTTCTAAACCTGTCAATTACATCCCGCAATTTACAACCTGCCGATCATATCTCTGAGATTATAAACATGTCAATTACATCCGCTAAGATAACAGAAACACGACGATTACGTCCCCCTGTGACATCAACTTCGGATTGTTTCCCTTGACTTTTCTACGTGTCATGTTCAAGCAGCTTAAAGCCAGATGTGAAATTAACGTAATTTGCATAAATCATCAGTTGTATCATCGATTATACAACTCCAATGAAAACGAAAGAGGACTCTGTTGCCAACGTGAACCAGCAAATGGCCATTGTTTAAAAACCCAGAACAACAGAAAGCGATGCGGAGAAAAGAAATAAGCACATAAAACAAAAGAGAGACCAATTAATGCACACACACACACACTCTCTCACACACTCTCTCTCTCACACACACACACACACACACACACACACACACACACACACACAAATCTTACTTTGATGACAGCGGGCGCCGCTGTGGCGAGGACTTTGGTCTTGTTCGTGGAGACAGCACCTGAAAGGTGACAACAAAGCCACACAGAGTGGATAATCAGGGTGACACTAAAAATCAACGAACCAACAAGTACAAATCCAAGCAATCTGGATGATTAGGATATCATAAAATATAATGCACCAGAACGAAAATGATCAGTAAAAAAAAATCCGACCGTGTCTGTGTGGTCGAGCGCAGGGGGTGTCAAAATGGAAATCCCGGGGTTGGTTTACCGACTTAAGTCCATTAAGCAGGAAACGGAGGTATCGTCTATACTAAAATGAAAGGCCATGATATATACAACTGGCTGCTTTACGCCCCATCCCCTCTTTTTCTGTCAAATTTCTGATGAAAAGAAAAATCAGTCAACTGATCATGAGGTAAAAACTTCAATTTTCTTTAAACCAAGGGGTTTTTGCCTTTTTTTTTCAATTCGTCGACTTGTTTCCGTGTCAAGGAACGTTACTGCACGCAGACTTGAAGTCCACACGCCCAGCTCAGCAGCTGCTCAGTGATCGGCCATGGTCACACAGACTGTCAGCTTGGTGACAGCCAGAGGTCACACAGACTGTCAGCTTGGTGACAGCCAAAGGTCACACAGACTGTCAGCTTGGTTACAGCCAAAGGTCACACAGACTGTCAGCTTGGTTACAGCCAAAGGTCACACAGACTGTCAGCTTGGTTACAGCCAGAGGTCACACAGACTGTCAGCTTGGTGACAGCCAAAGGTCACACAGACTGTCAGCTTGGTTACAGCCAAAGGTCACACAGACTGTCAGCTTGGTTACAGCCAAAGGTCACACAGACTGTCAGCTTGGTTACGGCCAAAGGTCACACAGACTGTCAGCTTGGTTACAACCTAGCCACTACAGGGCTCTTTCGGCTCTGTTACAGTCTACGACACGTCCCGTCGTGGAACACACACACACACACACACACACACACACGCATGAACACGCCCCCCCCCCCCCCACACACACACACACGCAAGCACACACACACGCATTAACCCCCCCCCCCCCACACACACCACACACGTATGCACACACACACACTACACACACACACGCATGAACACACTACACACACACACCCGCACATACACACACCGCGCGCGCGCGGGCGCGTGTTTACATAATTCATCTTCATGTTCGCCTCTTTATAATTTAAGGGCTGAGTTATGGACATCTCATGTGCCAAAAAAAGAAAAGAAAAAAAAAGTCGGGCCCTGCCGGCTATGCTAGCCAGCCAGCCTCATTTATCGCTCACAGCCAAAGAAAAGTGGGAATTTGTGTTAAAAAAAAAAAGAAGAAAAAATCCACCGCAGAATAGACAGCAAGTAATGACCCTAGACAATGCGTACATCACTCCCTGCTCGTCATGAGATAGATCACCTGACAGATTAAGGGCGTCACGTGATCCCAGTGAGCAGGCCAGAACAACGTGATAAAAACCGCTTCCCAACAGTTTCCAAAGTTGGGAGGCATAAACACGAAAGGAGAGACTCCATTTTTCCTAACGTTCGCAAAAGCTACGGGACGGGGAGTGGAGGCGAGGACCAAATGAACGATCTTCTTCATCCAGATGCGTTTTTGATCGTTGCACTGACCATACAAGAATCGTTTCCCCTTGTTCCCCACGCCCGACTGGGTTTGCTGAAATAATTTTCCGCCTAATTCACACACACTGCCAAGTCCTTCTCTGTGTGCGATACGTTCTGAAGGGTGCTGGGTGGAAATGGCGAAAAGGGAAGATGGTTGCGGGTGACCATGACATCGGGTTCAACATCTACTCCATCGGAGATCGCTTTTTTTTTTTTTTCCGCCTGCGCCGTAAAGTCACCCAGTACTTCCGTACGTGAGGAAATCCTCGCGAAACTTGATTAAAAACTACGTTCTTGAAAGGAGGATGAGAGAAGCATTTTTGGCGACTCCACTCGGAGGCGATTTTCAGATTTTGTTTGTAGTAGGTGGTATTCCCGGGCTGAGCCTGGAAAGTGACACTCCTATAAACCGCATCAAGAAGTGTCAATACTGTAATGAACGGAGACAGAGAACTGAACGACAGTGAACGACGGTCAGTGAAGACGGGGAAACGGACCACAGTCAACGAAGACTACAAGTGCAGATGAAGAGAAAGAGCAACAGAAAAGGGGAAACTACCAGCACCTGGTTTCCTGAGGGGAAGTGGGGAGGGGGGGGGTAGAATTTATACTGAAAGCTCCCCCCCCCCCTCCATAACGTCTTTATAGACAGTGACGGTTACATATTGCAAGATATTGTCTCTGTGTGGTACACCAACCGCAGACCTATGCACCCAGAATTGGCTGTTGGGGATTGATAATTTTCTGGAATACTGGCACCACACACACACACACACACACACACACACACACACACTCACACACACACACACACTCACACACACAGACACTCACACTCACACACACACTCACACACACAGACACTCACACTCACACACACACCACACACACACACACACACCGTTCTCTCTCTATCTCGCACCTGTCTTGGGGGCCCCCTCCTCCTTCAGCTCCCTCATGACCACTAGGTGCGAGTCATCGTACAGTTTGTTGAGGGTCAGGTCGGCGTCAAACACCCGCCAGCGACCTGCACACCACCACCACCAGCAACGTCAACGACAGGTCAAAACACAGGGGCAGACCATCCACACCACCACCACAACCAACAACATCATCAACGACAGGTCAAAACACAGGGGCAGACCATCCACACCACCACTACCAACAACATCATCAACGACAGGTCAAAAGACAGGGGCAGACCATCCTCACCATCACCAACATCAACGACAGGTCAAAACACAGGGGGCACACCATCCACACCAACGATCAACAACATTAACTGCAATGTTCACACACACACACAGCATGGGGGAGAGGGATGTATGCGAGTGTTATGGGGGATGGAGGAGGCAAGTGTGTGTGTGTGTGTGTGTGTGTGTGTGTGTGTGTAGGAAGGGGGAAAGCCGGGGGGGGGGGGGGGGGGGGGGGGGTCTGATCACAGCAAGTCCAGTTCTAGCAAAGACGGCAAAATCAAATGCTCAACATCAACATCGTGGGGTTGCGGGGAAGGGTGTGTGTGGGTCCCATCACCTCATGGAACACAACAAAGCTTTGTTGGACCAAAGGGAGGTAACCTGATGATCACCATCCAGCTCGACCTCAGCAAGAAGGGAAAGCCAATGATCATCATCAATCTGAGCAAAAGCACAAATCCAATAATCCACCTCAGGTTCAATCTGAGCACAAAGGGAAACCCAGTCATCAACACCATGTCTAATTTCAACAAAAGGGAGAAAACCCCACCAGCCACAGTGGCAAAGTGGTCAGCGTCGCGAATTCTGGGCTGGGAGAGTCGTGGGTTCGATTCCCCTCACAGCTATTTATCAGTGGATATTTTTTTTCTGCACTGAACATCTACCTACCCAGAGCTCATTTTGTCAAGGGCTCATCTGGGAAGACGGGAACCACACAGTCGAGTCAGAGCTCATTTTGTCAAGGGCTCATCTAGGAAGACGGGAACCACACAGTCGAGTCAGAGCTCATTTTGTCAAGGGCTCATCTAGGAAGACGGGAACCACACAGTCGAGTCAGAGCTCATTTTGTCAAGGGCTCATCTGGGAAGACGGGAACCACACAGTCGAGTCAGAGCTCATTTTGTCAAGGGCTCATCTAGGAAGACGGGAACCACACAGTCGAGTCAGAGCTCATTTTGTCAAGGGCTCATCTGGGAAGACGGGAACCACACAGTCGAGTCAGAGCTCATTTTGTCAAGGGCTCATCTGGGAAGACGGGAACCACACAGTCGAGTCAGAGCTCATTTTGTCAAGGGCTCATCTGGGAAGACGGGAACCACACAGTCGAGTCAGAGCTCATTTTGTCAAGGGCTCATCTGGGAAGACGGGAACCACACAGTCGAGTCAGAGCTCATTTTGTCAAGGGCTCATCTAGGAAGACGGGAACCACACAGTCGAGTCAGAGCTCATTTTGTCAAGGGCTCATCTAGGAAGACGGGAACCACACAGTCGAGTCAGAGCTCATTTTGTCAAGGGCTCATCTGGGAAGACGGGAACCACACAGTCGAGTCAGAGCTCATTTTGTCAAGGCGGCCTCACATCTGGGAAGACGGGAACCACAGGAACCACACAGCGAGTTTCGGTGGTGGTTCAAATTCTGACAATCCAGTGATCCAACCAATTACAGCCAGGGGGCGGGGGGGGGGGGGGGGGGGGGGGGGGGGGGTGTCCAATCGCCCACATCCACTTCACCTGCATGCAAGTGGGAAACAATCCGATCACTATCAGCAAGTCCAATTTTCAACACAGTTTTTACACACACACACAACTCGAATGGACTAACTGCAGTCAAGTCTGCATTGCAAAGCCCATGACCTTGTGGCCCTGGACAGAAGGAACTGCTGGAATCCATCGCATCCTGGGCACGGCACTATGGACGACGGAGCCCATCCTCCCTCCTAAGCCGCTGTACTGACCCCAATCGGACGCCCACTCCTTGCTGGGCGGACGGAGAGGGGGTTAAGCCGTAACTACACGACTTAAACGAGGGGTTCGACCCTACGACCCTCCGTGCTGAAGGCCAACACTCTGTCCATCTGACCACGGTCCCCAACAGCGGAACGTGAACAGAAAGTAGCGAAAACATGACCTCTCCTCATTTCTGAACACGGCACTGGACTGACCAGTGGGCATGCTGAAACATGACCTCTCATTTCTGAACACGGCACTGAACTGACCAGTGGGCATGCTGAAACATGACCTCTCCTCATTTCTGAACACGGCACTGGACTGACCAGTGGGCATGCTGAAACATGACCTCTCCTCATTCTGAACACGGCACTGGACTGACCAGTGGGCATGCTGAAACATGACCTCTCCTCATTTCTGAACACGGCACTGGACTGACCAGTGGGCATGCTGAAACATGACCTCTCCTCATTTCTGAACACGGCACTGGACTGACCAGTGGGCATGCTGAAACATGACCTCTCCTCATTTCTGAACACGGCACTGGACTGACCAGTGGGCATGCTGAAACATGACCTCTCCTCATTTCTGAACACGGCACTGGACTGACCAGTGGGCATGCTGAAACATGACCTCTCCTCATTTCTGAACACGGCACTGGACTGACCAGTGGGCATGCTGAAACATGACCTCTCCTCATTTCTGAACACGGCACTGGACTGACCAGTGGGCATGCTGAAACATGACCTCTCCTCATTTCTGAACACGGCACTGGACTGACCATGGGCATGCTGAAACATGACCTCTCCTCA
Source organism: Conus ventricosus (assembly GCA_018398815.1). Lineage (NCBI taxonomy): Eukaryota > Metazoa > Mollusca > Gastropoda > Neogastropoda > Conidae > Conus > Conus ventricosus. Next base: position 5,382,776 of record CM031620.1, on the reverse strand, counting down.
TTTCTGAACACGGCACTGGACTGACCAGTGGGCATGCTGAAACATGACCTCTCCTCATGTCTGAACACGGCACTGGACTGACCAGTGGGCATGCTGAAACATGACCTCTCCTCATGTCTGAACACGGCACTGGACTGACCAGTGGGCATGCTGGAAGTACAACAGCAGGACAAGAAATCGAAGCAACTGGCAGAGGAGAGAGGGGGGGGGGGGGGGGAGGGAGGGAGGGAGGGAGACAGACAGGCAGAGAGAGAGAGAGACAGAGGCAGACAAATAGACAGGACAGAGAGAGAGAGAGAGAGAGAGAGAGAGAGAGAGAGAGAGAGAGAGAGACTGACAGAGACGGACAGGACAGAGAGAGAGAAAGAGAGAGGGTGGGTGGAAACAGAGAGAGAAAGGTGGCTGGAAACGGAGAGAGAGAGACAGACAGACAGACAGACAGACAGGACACAGAGAGAGGGTGGGTGGAAACAGAGAGAGAGAGAGAAGACAGACAGAGAGAGAGAGAGAGAGAGAGAGAGAAGAGAGAGAGAGGAACAGACAGAGACAGACAGACAGACAGGACAGAGAGAGAGAGAGGTGGGGGAGACAGAGGGGAACAGAGAGAGAGAGAGAGGGGAGATGGGGGGAAACAGAGGAGAGAGGAGGGTGGTGGAAACAGGAGAGAGAGAGCGAGAAACAGGGAGAGAGAGAGAAGAGAAGAGAGAGAGAGAGGAGAGAGAGAGAGATGTAGGTGGAAACAGAGACACAGGACAGACACAGAAAGAGGAGGGTGGAAACAAGAGAGAGAGGGAGGGGCACTGATGCACCCCCTACCATCCACGGGGCGTAACGGTAAACAGAACTGGTGTGACATCGACAAATCAAGGCGAAGAGAATGTTGGGGAAGTTGCGCGCTCGCGCTCTCCCTCACCGATTTACAGAAGCCTCCCACCCCACCCCTATCCCACCACCCCCTCCGCAAAGCAGACCAATCCCCGCTCCACATCTAAACCCGACAGACAAGATGCTGTCAACTCCCCCCACTCGGTATCTACACTAATGGCGCTGTCAGGTTTTCTTTTTCTTTTTTTTACACGCCCCTGCCTCCCCCCCCCCCCCCCCCCCCCCGCCCCGCACACAACCCACCCCCCTCCTCACCCCCAATCCATATCCCAAAGAACCGGTATGGCAAGTTTGTAGATAATAATTTCGCCAGAACTTTCCCGAACGTGAAAAGCGTCGGACCACACCCTGACGATTGTCATCGTGAAAGCGGACGATGCTGCATTGGAACTAAGGAGGAGGGAGCGCGGTGGGGTGGGGGGAGGAGGGGGGGGGGGATAGGATGGCGGTGACCGGGGGGGGGAGGAGGAGACCGTGGGGGGGAGGGGGGAGGGGGCGGGGGAGGAGAGACTGCCTGCTGGGCTCCCTGCTAAGCGTTAGGATGGAAAAGAGTTTTAGCGGGTCGTGGCTGTCAATTATGCAACATTGCAGCCTCGTCTTTTTTTCAAACGCCCGGGGTGGGGTGGGGGGGGGGGGGGGGGGGGGAGGGGGGGGCGGTGTCGCACCATCAAACGTAAGTACGGAAAGGGGGCAAGCGAGCGTGCGAAAAAGCGAGCACAAAAGTGGATCTGCATCTGTCCGTCCGTCGGTCTGTCTGTCTGTCTCTCTCTCTCTGTGTCATCTCCTCTGTGTTCCCCCTTCCCCAAGCTGTCTCTCATTCCCTCACACACACACACACACACACACACACACACACCACACATACACAGAGGGATTGGAAACACAGAGAGAGAGAGAGAGAGAGGAGAGAGAGAGAGAGAGAGAGAGAGAGGAAACAGAGAGAGATGGGTGGAAACAGAGAGAGAGAGAGAGAGAGAGAGAGAGAGAGAGAGAGAGAGGTGGAAACAGAGAGATGGGTGGAAAACAGAGAGAGAGAGATGGGTGGAAACAGAGAGAGAGAGAGAGAGAGAGAGAGAGAGATTCAAAGATTCGTAAAGACCACGACAGTCTAGTCGTACAAGCCATGGTCCCTTAGAAGTGGGACATACAGACAAAAAAAAACCAAAAAAACCCCAAACTACCAACCTAAAAGCAATCGGGTTCAAATCTTGACAACCATGCTGACACCACGCATGCTTTGCTCGTTAAAATCCTCGAGAACAGACGGACAACAAGCTGTTTCACAGCCTCTTTCTTCGCTGATGACTTTAGCAAAGGAGGGTTTGTTCACACACACTTGCTTGTGCTCATTATGAGGGATTTTCTTACCCTTAAGATCCACCTGTCTGTCCTTTGGACGAGCAATTGCAACATTGATTTATTTCAAAGTCTCTATATGCTTGAGTAATCGTGCTGCACAGGCAGGCAGGCAGGCAGGCAGGCAGCAGGCAGACAGACAGACAGACAGACAGGCACGCACACACACACACACACACACACACACACAGCGAGACGGTGGGGAGAAGATTTGCATCAAGGTACTTTGCTCGGGTAGACTAAGCTGTCATTATCTACAATCACCATTCCTTCCTGAAGAGTGCGGCCCACTTGTTCATCTCTACCACTTCCCCTCTCCCTCTCCTCCCTACCCCTCACACTCCCCCCCCCCCCCCTTCACCCCCTCCCTCTAACCCCCTCATCAAGCTGCAGACCTGCAAACCGTTAATCTCCCACACTCAGGTAAACACACACACACGCGCGCACACACACACACGCAACCAACTAAATGACTAATCTGACTGAACACGACAAAGTTCGCACCCACTAGACAACCAGCCAGCGACCCGGAACAAGCGCGGAGCTCCGCTAGTGTGTTATTGTTCACAGAAATGACGTGACAGACAATGGCCACCCCCCGCCCCCCCCCCCCCCCCCCCCCCCCCCCCCCCCTTTCCCCCTGCCCCCTTCCTTCCTCCTCCTTCCCCCTTTTTCTTTGTCCCCCCTCTTTGCGCCCCCCCCCCCCCCCCCCCCCCCTCTCTCTCTCTCTCTTCTCTCTCTTTTGGCAAACCAATGGTTTTTAAATCCGACACCCCCCCCCTTTGCGTCGTCGGCCAAAGGAAAAAGACAAAGGCCGCCTGCCTTAATTAAAAGGGGCATTACAAAAGCTATTCGTTTCACCATCACGATCTGGCCCCCCCAAGTTTGCCCCCCTGTTTGTCTTTAATGAGACAAAAAAAATGAACCCGGCTGGGGCCCCGAACAATTTGGGGGTTTGTTGGTTTTTTCCCCTTTCCCCATGAAACCCGTTTTTTGCGTGGTCACCCCGTCTTTTGGGGTTTATGTTTTAATGGGCCATGTTTGATGGGTATTAAAGTGGAATTGGATTCTTCCCTTTTGGCATACCCGCCCCTCCCTTTTGATCAAAGGGGGGTTTCCTTTTTTTTGGGAATACCTTGCAAGATCGGAAAGCTGTTTGTGTGTTACCCCAACACACAACGCGCGCCACGCACACAGGGCACACCACCCCCACACACACAAAACACAAACAGGAGGAGAGGGACGAGAGAGAGGGGAGAGGGGAGAGGGAGGGGGACAGCCCAAAAAATCGTCACTGAAGGGGTCTGTGGTTTAAAAAGTAAAGCCCCGAGATGGCGCAACTTTGTTTGCTCAAAGGTCCGTCGCGGGAAACCCCCGGGATGAAAAATAAGCAGCGGGCTACATCTTTGGGCTTTGTGTCGGGTTTTTTCACGCGGTTTTTTTTGAACCCCCCCGTAGCAGCAACATCGTGTATATTTTTTTTTGTTGAAATCCCGTTTAAAACCCAACCTCCAAAGATGGCAACCCCTTTGGGTCCGTGCGTCCTTTCAGGGAAAATTTGCCCCAGGGATTCTCCCAAAAGCTGGGCGAAGGGGGAAGCAGCCCAACATGGGCCCCTGCGGGGGGGGAAAAGACCCGGTAAAAAAACTGGCCCGTCACATCCCGGGGAAAAAAACCCACCTCCCCCACCACCACCAACCACCACCGGGGTCAACAGTCGGAAACGGGTCGCCATGTCCCACAGCACTTTGGCACCCCCGGCCCTGGGCCACGCTTTGGACGGGACGCTTTAAAAAAAATTTTTTCCCTCTGCCCTCTCTCTCTGCCCCCGGGGGGAGCCTTTTCCCCTTGGGGGACGTGGGTTCCCCGGGGGTCAGAGAGAGAGAGGGGAGAGAGGGGAGAGGGGTGAGAGAGGTAGAGAGAGAAGATGGGGGCCGGGGAAACCACCTCAGAATGACACAAGCTAAAGGGGGGTGGTGGGGGGGGAGTTGGTGTAGGGGAAAGCCCCCCAGAAAACCCGAGGTCCCCCAAAAGGGACAGGCGGGGGGAAGAAAAAGAAGAAGAAGAGGAGAAAGGGCAGAAAGGGGGCCGGTTCATGGCGCCCTTCTGCTCGGGATCTGGCTTCTCCCCGGGGCCCCACCCCTTGGAGTCCGTCAACGAAATTTCAAGCTTCCCCCCTCCCCCGTCCTGAAATCCCTAACACCTTTTTTTTATAATGCTTGGTTAAAGGGACATGTGGTGTGGTGTGTGTGTGTGTGTGGGTGTGTGTGTGTGTGTGTTGATGGGGAGGAAAAGAGGGGAGGAGAGAGAGAGAGAGAGAGAGAGGGGGAAGGGAATTAAATTTTTTGTGTTGGGGCCCCGCGCGTGCGCGGGCTTTGCGTTTTTTGTGTGTGTGTGTGTGTGTGGTTTTGTGGGGGTGTGTGGTGTGTGTGTGTGCGTGCGTTCGGGGTTCCCGTATAAAGACCCGGAGAGAGAGAAAAAAGAGGGGAGAGAAAAAGGAGAAAAAAAAAAACAAAAAGGAAAAAAGAAAATTTTAAGAAGGAAGGGGGGGGGGGGGGGGGAAAACTAATGGGGGGAAGGGGGGGGGAAACGGGAAGGGGGGAACCGGAAAAATTTTTTTGGGTTAAGAAAACCCCCCCCCCCCCCCCCCCAAAAAAACCCCCCCCCCAAAAACCCCCCCCCAAAAAACCCCCCAAAAAAAACCCCCCCCATCCCCCCAAACCCCCCCCCCCCCCCCCCCCCCCCCCCCTACCCCCCCCCCCCCCCCCCCCCCCCCCCCCCCCCCCCCCCCAACCAAACCCCCCCCCCCCCCCCCCCCCCCCCCCCCCCCCCCCCCCCCCCTCCCCCCCCCCCCCCCCCCCCCCCCCCCGACTTTTTGTAATTTATCTTTTGGCCCCCTTTTTACCCTCCCCCCATGACGTCGGATTTCCCCATTAAACACCCCCTTCATTTTTGTCCCCCCAAACCCCCCTCGATCCCCTTCTCCTCCCCCCCCTCCCCGGGCCCCCGCCTTCTTTAAAGGGGGCGATGAAGAGAGGAACTAAAAGGGAGACAAAAAAAAGAAAAGGGGAAAATGGCCCATGAGTGAGTGGGAATTTTCCCGAAAAAAAAATTCCTGTGACAGAAAAAGAAAAAAAAAAAAAGGGGGGGGGGGGGGGGGGGGGGGGCCGAAAGAAAAAAGAACGTAAAAAAAAAAAAATTTTTAAAAGTGAACAAACGCAACAAAAATTGTCACTTGGGGGAAAAGGGGGGTGTCAAATGTTTAACTTTGTTTATGGAAAACGTAATCTTAGCATGGAAAAAACACGCACGGGCCCGCGCACGCCACACACACCACACCACACACACACACACCCCCCCCCCATGAATTACAATGGTCTGGTTGTTTTTTTGCTATATCTTTGTATTAAGAAAGGTTTGTTATGTCGCCCCAAAAAATTTTCTCTTGTAGACTTGTATTGGGGAAAAAATTTTTAATTTTAAATCTGCTTTAATGCCCCTAAGCTAATTTAGGCACACAATCAGAAATTAAACCTTTTAGGGTTCGCTTTGATTTTATTTTTTCTTCATTTGTACTGCCCAAAGGATTTTCTGTGTTGAACTTTTTTTTTCACTGCAGGTGGGGGTTTTTTTTTTTTTTTTTTTTTGTGACAAAAAAATTTTTACCATCGAAATTTTCTTTCTGTTTCCACACTATGCATTGGGCGAAAAGATGTTCAAACGATCAACATTCCCCGATATGACCTTTTCCACCCCCCTTTCCGTTGAAAAGGGGATTTGCTGATGTTTATGTTTTATCAGAGAGGAGGAGAGAGAGAGAAGGGGACGACAGGGCAGACAGGGCAGGGCAGTGGTTAAAAGCTGTTAGTGATTTGTGGAAGTTTAAAAAGCGTTAGCGTAAATGATTGTGGACCGAAAATGACAGCGACAAATGATTGTGGACAGTGCGTACAGGTACAGGGGGATTGTTTGGGCAGCGCTGACAGGTCAGTGATTGTGGCAGCGCTAAAAGGTCGTGAAAGTGGACAGAGTTACGCGGACGTGATTGTGGACGTACGTAAAGCGTACGTGGTTTTGGGACAAACGCCCGACAGCGTACGTGTTTGGGGGGACAGTGTGCAGCGTACGTGTTTTTGGACAGTGGTAACGCGTACAGTGATTTTGGGGGAGTGGTAAAAAGCGTACCCCCGATTGGGGGGACGTGGTAACAAACGTTTCAGTATTGTGGAAAAGTAAGTACAGCGTTTCGTGATTGGGACAATTTTTTTAAACGCGTTTCAGTGATTGTGGACAGTGGGAAAAAGGGTACAGTGATTTTGGGGGCAGTGGGGCGCATACAGGGATTGTGGACATTGGTAACACGTTACCGTGATTGTGGGGGAAATGGTAAAAAGGTACAGTGGTTTTTGGGAAAGTGGTTTCCCGCTACCCGTGGGTTGTGGACCCGTGCCACAGCGTACAGTGATTGTGGACAGTGGTAACAGCCCTTTCAGTGAAATTTTGGACGTGGTAACAGCGTACTGTGAAATTTTGGGGCCAAATGGTAACAGGTTTCGGTGATTGTGGACTTTTTGCCGTTCCCCCCGGGTTTTTTGCATTGGGGACAGTGCTGACAGGTTCGTGCTGGGACCCTGGGAAAAAGCGTACAGTGTTTTTGGGGGCCCCGTGGGAAAAAGCGTTCAGTTTATGGGGGACCCGTGGTAATTTGCGTACAGTGGTTGTGGCAGGCTGACACGTTCAGTGACTGTGGAAAAGGTTTCTGACAGGGACGTGTTTTTGGACAGTGCGTACAGCGTTTAATGATTTTGGACCCGTGCGTTTCAGCGTTTCAGGTGATTGGGACAGTGTTTAAAAGCGGGACAGGGACTGTGGGGCAGTGCGTTTTTTGGTTTCAGTGATTGTGGGCAGTGGGAACAGGTACGTGAAATTTTGGACGTGGTTTAAAAAGCGTACAAGGGGATTGTGGACAGGGCTGGGCAGCCGTACGTGGGTTTTTGGGGCAAATGCTGAAGCGTAAAAGTGCTTTGGACAGTGCCCCAAAAGCGTACATGATTGTGGGCAGTGCCCTACAGGTTTCTTGATTGTGGCAGTGCTTTAAAAGGTACAGTGATTGGGGGACAGTGCCCTAACGTTCAGTGATTTTGGGGGCAGTGCTGCAAACGTTTAGGATTGTGGGCCCGTGCGTTTTAAAACGTACAGTGATTGTGGACAGTGTGACTGCGTTCCGTGATTGTGGACGTGCGTACAGCGTACATGTTTTTGGACAGGGGCGTAAGGGGTACCCGTGCTGTGGGGCAGTGCGTTCCCCCGGTACAGTGATTGTGGACCCCTGCGTTTCAAACCCTTTTCGTGATTTGGGACAGGGGGGGTTAAAAAGCGTTCAGTGTTTGTGGCAGTTCCCCCTACGGTCGCTGAACGGCTCTGCCGGACACGGAGTGGTTTTTTCGCCAGGCGAAGGGACATTTTTCCCCCTCGAAGGGAGAATTCCACGGTACCCCATGGTTTTTCCCTGAGGGCGATTCATGTTGAAATTTTTTTCGCCTGTTTATTTCTGTTTCCCCCTCCCAAATCCTTCCCCAAATGTGAACCCCCCCTTCCCCCCCCCCCCCCCCCCCCCCCCCCACCACAAAACCCTCACCACAACCACACACACCACACCCACACACCCCACCCTCGTTTTTTTCTCTCTGAATTTTTTGCTAGGTTTTTTGTCAGGATGATTGGGAAAAATTTTTTCTTTCCCGCGCTTTCCCTTTTTCCCACCCCCCCCCCCCCCGCCCCCAACCCCCCCCGCCCAAGTCTGATTAAATTATATTTCCTAAAACCTTTGTTTCGTCTGTCTATCCGTATACCCTTTTTTTTTTCCCAAACAGGCGGGGGGAAACTTACACTTTTTTAAATTGGGGGAGCAATTTAAAAAATTTTCACCAATTTAAAAACACCTTCACTTAATTTTAAACACAAAAAGAAAACTGGGGTGTGGGGGGTGCGCGGGGCGCGTGTGTGCCCTGCTTGTGTGGTGTGCGCACGCGCACGCGTGTTTTGTGTGGGTTTTTTGTGCGTGTTTCGCACGCCCCGCGCGTTTTTGTTGTGTGTGATGTGAGGTGTGTGTGTATATTGGTGAGGAGTTTTTGTGTGGGTTTGGGGTGTGGGAAGTGGGGGAGAGGGGAGGTGTGTGTGAGTAGAGAGGGGAGAGGGGAGGGAGAGAGAGAGAGAAACAGCGGGCAGGGTAACAGGCAGACAGAGGGGACAGACAGACAGAAAAGGCCCCTAAACGAGAACGGATGCAAACGACCGATTTAAAATTTCCCCGCTGCCTTACCCCCCCATTTTGGACAGGACGGAACCCTTTTGTTGGAAAAAGGGGGGGATGACAAGAAGGAAGGGGGAGTTTAAAAAATTTTCCCCCGCTCTCCACAAAGACCCGGTTTAGTCAAGGTCCAAAGAAAAGGGCCCCATTGGTCGGTGCCCGGGAAACCCCGGGGACCAACAGAGCCCGAAAAAGGCAATCCTGATGGCCCCCTTTCAACAGCGGGACTATCATTGTTTACGGCAAAAGCCCGGCCATCTGGTCGCCTGAACCCCCCCCGTTTCAGGGGCATTACACTAAAACCCAGGGGAAAAACCCCAAACCCCCCCAAAACCCCCCTCCTAAGTTTAGGGGCCCGGGAGACCCGTAGGGGGGGTTTTTTTCTGTGTGGAGACTGTTTTGGGGAGGTTTTCTGTTTTTGAGGGCAGGGGGGGTTCCGGGTTTAAAAGGGTTTGTAGGTTTGGGACACAGTGTTCGTGAGGTTACTGTGTTTACACAGTGTTCGTGAGGTTACTGTGCTGACATAGTGTTCGTGAGGTAACTGTGCTGACATAGTGTTCGTGAGGTTACTGTGTTGAGACAGTGTTCGTGAGGTTACTGTGTTGAGACAGTGTTCGTGAGGTTACTGTGTTGAGACAGTGTTCGTGAGGTTACTGTGTTGACACAGTGTTCGTGAGGTTACTGTGCTGACACAGTGTTCGTGAGGTTACTGTGCTGACACAGTGTTCGTGAGGTTAATGTTGAGACAGTGTTCGTGAGGTTACTGTGTCACAATCAAACTTGCGTCATAATAAAAAACAAACACGTTACAATAAAAATTTTTTTCGTCATAATGTGTTTGTCACTGGGATAAGAAATCGGCGAAGTACTTTAAGAGATATTCCATAAAGAAGAAAAACCGTTTGGGCCGTTATAGCCGTTTAGTAGCGGCTATTCTGGTAAAACAAAACATCGGGCATCATCCGTGACCATAATGAACATACCTACAATTTTCAGAAAGATCGGCCCAGTAGTTTTGTCTGAAGCGAATGGAACACATTTTGACCACGGACAGACAGACAAACAGACAGACTGACAGACAGCATTTCTTCGTTCTCGCTGTAAAGTACTCCCTGTTTATAGAACTGGGAGTACAAAAACTGAAGTCAATGCGAGATTACTACAGAATAAAACTTTGGTGGCGGTCTCACGCAAAGCAGTGAGACAATAATACCTGTCCATGAACTGACCCCAGCTGACATAACGCCGACCGTTGCAGATCACTGCTGTACATTGGAGAAGCCCAGCAGCAAGTCGTCTCACACTTGGCGACAAAACCCGATTCTTCTACACTTACCACATTCAGCTCATTTTCTGTGCTCGTCTGGGCTTCTGCTTCACACGCGGAATTCAGCGTTTTCATTTCTCTGAATATCTGAACTAATGAATAGTCCGTGTGAGCGAATTCACAACTGAATCGGTGTCACTGAGAAACAACAACGACAACAACAGCAAGAAAAATCAGCACTTAAAATGGGAAGTAAGCCTCGCACGGGTTATCTGCTCCTAATCGGGAAAGCGATTTGATTGGACAATTGCAAGCAATACTGGAAGGGAAGGTAACTCGAACAGAGCACTGTCGCGGAAAGGGCAAAAATTTTGCCAAAATGATTAGGCCAAGGCCTTG
>CM031620.1:5348683-5349844 GCA_018398815.1 Conus ventricosus | reverse complement strand
TGGTGGCTGCTGGCTGGGATGGATTGGTTGGTTAGTGGAGGGACTGGCTGGATGGGTGAATGATTGGTTGGTTAGTGAGTGGGCAGATTCATTGTTGGGTGGACAAAAATTGTGGGTTGTTAGACTGCGTGATGGATGGAGCAGTTCCTGTTGTTTGGTCTTGAGAATTCTTTGTTTTCTGGTAAGTTTTGCACACGTGCTTTCATCAAAATCCTAATCATGTTCATTTTGATGATTATCAAAATGTTCCCATAATCTTGAGACTATCACTACCATTTCAATCATCATGATCATCATCATGATCATCATCATGATCATCATCATCATCATCATCATCATCATCATCATCATCATCATCATCATCATTATCATCATCAACATCACTGTCAACATTGTCATCATCATTATCAGCAGCAGCAGCAGCAGCAGAAATAGCAGCAGCAGCAGCAGCAGCAGCAGCAGCAGCAGCAGCAGCAGAAATAGCAGCAGCAGCAGCAGCAGCAGCAGCAGCAGCGTCCTCTTCTTCATTGTTGCTGACGATAGTGTACACGCTCACTTTTCTTTGTGTTTCTTGACGAGGCAGACGATGACGAGGATGAGGATGAAGGGGCCGAAGATGGCGAAGGCCAGAGCTAGGTTGGGTATTCCGTCCACCATGCCATGGTCCGCTGACACACACAAACACACACACAGACACACTGACAGATAGAATATGGGCAGTCAAACACACAAACGGACTGACAATGGGGAGCATAGAGACCTTTCCCCTTCTTTCCTTTTTGAAAACATCCTGGTGGCTGGACTGAGGACTGGAATTCAGAATGAAATAAAGCATGTTTTTATTTCTGCACAGGTTTTTGAAATCTATCCCCCCCATCTCCTTTTTGACTCTCTCCCCCTAGCTCCTCCACACGCCCCTGCTTTCCACTCCCTCTCCCACAGGGGCCTTTATTGTATTCCTTTATATTAAGGTTGTTGCAACCAATACTTCTCCCTTTGCAGATCTTCTTTAGAAACACAGTTTCTGTTGCATGCTCGTGTGCAGATTTCAATTTGCAGATTTCAATTGCAGGTATCAGTCCAGTGGGGCGTAGTGGAGCAGCCTGCTGAGCGTGTCCTCGCTGACCTTTATACTGACCCCTGTGGTCATTCTGCTGAGCG
>CM031620.1:5328683-5341183 GCA_018398815.1 Conus ventricosus | reverse complement strand
CCACCCTCGACTCCCAAGCGGGCAGTGTATGGAGCTGTCCCGGGGGGGGGGGGGGGGGGGGGGGGGACGTAGCTGTTCTGGAGGTCATGGACGGGGGTCCAGGCCGGCCAGTCAAGACGGCGGGCTTCCCCTAGCAAGTCCACGGTCACGACCAGGGCGTGGCCTCGTGACCAGCGTCGTGGCACCATCAGTTCGTGGTCTCAGCCAGAAGTGGCTCGACCAGCACGTTGACACCATCCAGTTCGTGTGCTCCAGGTTGAAGCCCCGGTGGAGGGGGGGAGGACGATAGCTGGGAGGGAGGTCGGGAGAGGGGGGAAAGAAGAGTAGGAGGAAGGAAGAAGGGTACTGGAACCCTGCCGTCAGTAACCGTCTGACCATTGCTGTCAAGTCTTAAAAGCCACTCTGCATGATGGGCGAGGAGGAAGTGTATTCAACGCAACAGTAAACCCATTGAATCAAGTCTTTCTCACACGTTGCATGTAAAAGACTGCAATTAAATCAACAGGTTATAAACCAAATATGGATTATCTTCACCCTTCTCTCACTCACGTTAACGTTTTCCTTCCTTAGGAAAATAAATTCATCACAGCGACCATTCGTTAATAACTGACCACCACATTGCAAATAATAATTCAATGGCATAAACTGTCACTTTTTATAAACACATTAAATAACACAAATCTCCAACCAGCATCTCGAACGACAAATCATGCGTACGCACGCTCGGTGAACATAAAAACTCGTTCTCCTTGCACACACAAACAGACGGGGGATGGCCGAAAAGGTGATAAAAGTCCGGCGAATGTGGAACAGGGGCGAACCGAGCGAGACCAAGCAAGTTCCAACCCTGGCAATATCAAGGTTCTCTCCCTTCCCCACCGACTACCGCAATCACCAGATGCATAAACAGGAGAAAGAGTTTTTTGGAAATAATTTAGAATGGCCATGGTTTGAGATTGAATTAACCAGGAGAAAAGGTTTTCTCACACAATATTTCTCTTACAATTTCGGAAAACAAAAGAAAATTGCGCAAAAGAAGGAAGACTAAGCCGGCTAACAACAACAAATCAAAACAAAACAGACCACGAAATGGGATGCATACCAGCTTACCCGTGGGTGACCCCGAAGAGGAGGGTTCAATGACTCTATCTACCTCTGTCCAGTCGAGGGAAGAGGCGAGATGCGGAAACAGAGAAAATGATGTCCCATCTACTACAGGCGACTGCAGGAAAGGAATTGAAAGTACTGACTCTGTACTCTCGATGATAGGTTAAGAACCAGGACTGGAGCAGGCGCCCCCAGAAGACATCTTCGCGCTCGAGTGAAGAGCTACCTCCCTCAGCAATGGCGGCCAACATGCCATGCTGCGTCACAGGTGAGCATACTTCAAACTAAACGAAACGAAGCACGTGCGACAGGTAAAAAAGACCAGGGAGAGGCCGAAAATAGACAGGAAAGTTCGAGAGAAAGGTACCGGCCACCCGTGAACTTGCAGGTTTGAATAGCACGGGCAGGTGGAATTTGAGAGAGAGAGAGTAGAAAGCAAACCGAAGTTGAGCTGAACCACCCAAGGTGCAACTGCACCACAAGCACCCTAAGGGACGGATACACGACAACAGCAACGACAATCAAACAAATAAGTATTCCGCCACCCTAGGTGGGCGAACGTCGTGTCCTCGCGACAAACACGGTGACAAACCCCCCTTCTAAAAGCATTCTGTTTTCTCTGAGATACAGGTGCTCCTTTGAACCTTGTCGATGTGCAACTTCACAACAATGGGACAGAAACCCAACTCTCTGTGATCGACAGAGTACGAAAAATCCAATACAAACATTCCACGATAGAATCACACCGAGGAATACATAATACTACAATTATCAAACCTTACACATACACAGCCACACCTTCCAACCATGAAAAAGAAACAACCGAACATTGGTGATTCACTACGATTAACCTCACTGAAGTGACAACTGTCAACTACACCTGATAAAGAGACCAAAAAGGGGATATTACCTGGGTTGAGGGGGGAGGTGGTCCTCTGACTGATTTTCCAATATGCTAAATACGGAGTAGGCTTAGATAGTCAGCATCCGTATTTACAGGAAAACCCTTGATTGATTGACGGGAAATGACTCTGCAGTTCCACTGCCTACTCATGAGTCGATGATTCTGGCCGGATTCCGATCCAAGCAATAGAGGGATGATGATCGCTCTCCTGTTACAAACTTCGGGCCGTACTTCTTCTTGGGGCACGCCGTGCGCGTCCAAATCTGCCTGGTGAGTTTTCAGCAAACATTAGGGGCATCGTGTCCTATGCGGGACAGCCCTCGGGGTATCGACTCGCAGATTCTAACACTAAGAAGTGTAGCGGTGACCGCGATCAGGATGGAGATTCTAATTGGGTTCACCAACAGGTCGACACCAACCTTGTGATGGCATCCCAACCCGTGGCAATGGACCCTAGGGAACAGCTTCAAGCGACCCTAGGCGTTGTCCGTTGGCACAGAATAGCAAGACGGAAGTACTGCCGACCTGTGAGTTCATCCCTGGCAGAAAAAAAATCCTGCCTAACTCGCTCGAGAGTCCGCTTGGCGCCCATATGACCTGCCATGGGGGAATCGTGGGCCTGCCGGTGGACAGATCTCCCAGGCTTTGGGGAACCACAAGCTGCTTGCCCACACGATCTGCCTGGGTTAAAAACCCTAAAAGGATCCCCTTGTGGAGCTGAAGCTCCACCTTGGCGTGTCGGGCCGACTGAGCGGGACGAATCCACCAGTCGTCGCAGGCGGTTGTGACATCCCAAGTCCTTGGCCTGAAGACGAGCGATGGAAGCGGTCGGCCTTTTGCAAGAACCTCTGTCAGAGGACGGCTGTAGAACAGGGCGACATTCCTGTTCTGCTTCTTAGCTTTGGCGCGTTGTGAGTTGACTCCCCACCACGCCTGTACGGGCAAATCCGTAGACACGGACTGAGCATGCGTCCGTATGCGAAGGTGATCGTTTTCCTATGATAAGGGATAAAACAAGAGGTCGCTCCACCGCGATGGCCCATACTTCGCACAGAAAGAAGTAGGGGGTGGAGAATAGGAATAAGTACTGAAGGATGGGTGGTGGTAAAACAAGCCTCCAAAACCGCACTCATTCGTAAACTAGCGCCCAGACGGGCCTTTGGGGAAACTAAAATCCTTATCCAACAAAGAGTGTTGAATGCTCCCAGAATTCCCTGATGGTTGTCGACCAGGAGAACCAAACCAACAGTAAAGAAACACTGCGACACTCTGGTACCACCAGGAAGCTTGGATGGACCCCACGTTAGCCGAGGCTCGAGGATGCTGGAAAGGACTTGCCCATGTCTACCAGGCGGCTTTAGGACAATCTTTCCTAATGTTGGCCAGGACGCCCACAAAGAAAACAAAATCGAGGTGCTGAAATCCCCGATGAACTGCCTGCCTTAGTTCACCCCACTAAGAAGTTTGTCGGCACATTATTTCTATTTAATCCTGTGGCCGAGGGCTTCCTTCCGTATCTGGGCGTGGCCCATAAGCCCTGGCGAGCTTAAGCAAACTAACTCAGCTGTGTGAAAAATCGCAGCAGACGTAATCCTGAGGTGCTGTCTCGCCTATCCGGATCCTCAACTCTGGGAGGGAACGTGTTGGATGAGTGTTCATGAGGAATTCAGATCCTCCAGCTTCCAACTTAGCTAACTGAAGCCAAAATACCCTAGCGTTTTGCGTAGCCTATCACCAAACTGCACGAAGGTCTCATACATTATTCTTCTTCATGGACCTAAACTTCCTCCTGTTAGGTCTATGGGGTAAGTGGAAAACGCTTACGCAGAGCCAATGCATAGTATGACATAAGACGCGCCTTCATTTTGTGTGAGTACACACTCCCTTGCAGCACCCAGATATCCAGAAAAAAGGTGCATAGGCTTTCTGTTCCTCAGACAATTGGTAAGGAACAAGCAACCTTGTCAAAATGCTCTAGGATCATATCAATGTCCTCACTAGGTCTTGACTCTGGAAGCTATAACTTTGGGCCCTCTAACTCTATCACCTGCCTGGGATTACACCCAACCCCGCCCACTGATTTACCCAACCGCCTTGACAGGGGCCCAGCCCTGCGAAAGATGTTGGGTTCCATCTCTTCCATGGTTGAGCCGACTGTCTTGCAGCTCCTCTCTACGCTGATCCAACTCTTCCGACGGAGCCGCCGCAGCCTCCCTTCCTACGCTGTGCCTTCCTGCTCTAGCAGCCTCTTACTACGCTCTTCCCTACGCTGCCGCTCCAGAAACATAAAGGGACAGAGGTGAATCCTGAGCTGGGTTCACCACTCACGACACGGGTGGAATGGCCCGTCTGACCCGTCCCTTGGGTCTCGACTTTACCATGAGGAAAAGTCTCCGGGGTTACCTGCTCATCCTTTATCGTAGAGCGGCTAAGCCTTGGAGAGGGAAAGGTATCGGGTCTCTGCGACTCAACAGAAGACCCACAGTTGCTTACGACTATATTTACTATGAAGGCTTCCGAGCGGAAGTGCTCAGTCGGGGTCTCGACAGGGAGACCCCCCAGCGAAGGGTAGTAAAAGTACTCACATGCGACTACCGGCTACAGCAATGGAATAGGTTAGATTAGAAGATTACCGTAGTCGAAGTACTGGTACTGATAGTAGGGACTACAGAACATTTTGAATACCCTTCTTCTTGACGCCCGCGTCGCCATACCACCAGCGCCGGACGTCGCATGACAATATCCTACAGTTTTTCCATATACAGGGAAAAAACAATTCCACTAGAAAAAAAAAACAAATATTTTAGGGGCGTGTGTATATGTTGTGTATGTTTGTGTGTGCGTGTGTGCGGACAACGTCAGGCTGCTCCAACTCTGGCTACAACCGCGCTCTACAGCACGAGCAACAGTGACGGTGGGGGCTCAACCGAAAAATCAAAAAACAAAAACTATGTCCGGTCTGCCCCCACTTGGCAACACCGCGCTCTACAGCACGGCAACGTGCGGTGGGGCTGGCCGGAAAAAAAAACAAAACAAAAACCTAGCAGACGGAATCCGGAGAGAGGAAAAAAAATACACTAGCGGCCGATGCCACCCCCTGTACTCAACAACCCCGGTTAGTGAAAAGAAAAAAACAAGAATGGGCTAAATACAAAACAGGAATGGATGGAATGTGCGGCAAACAGGAAGGGCAGAATTACGAGCCGTTACCTGCTGTGAGGTACCCGGCGGAAGGAGGCTGGAGGCGCGGTCGACTCCCTTGGTCTCAACTCGACTCCCGAGTCAACGCCGTGTTGTTCCATCAGGCCACAAAAAGATCCCTTCACGCTAGGTTCACCCTGCCAACCCCCACGAAACAAACACGACAAACTGACTAAACAATATACAAAAACAGACAAAACTAAACAGGTATCTGCCGAAAGAGGGAGAGACAGCCATGAGCCTTCACATCCCGGACGAGCCCCCACAATTGTAACGAACGACCCCTGGAGGTTGCCCTGACAGGCGCGGTCTAGGTGGGATGTGAAAGGGAGTGACCGACCTCACTCGCTCCGCAAGAGGACCACAAAATAAAGATTACGATACAACACCATTTATTTCACACCAGCCAAAAATAAAATTCCAAACCGCACCTTGAACGATCACTATAAAGAACTCAACGCACACAACATGCACAATCACGATCAAGCACTTCCAAACGCACACAACATGGCACAAGCTCGATCAAGCACTCCAACGACACAACATGCACAATCACAATCAAGCATCCCACACCACACATGCCACGATTATAAAATAAATATTTCGCCCCATACGACGTACACGATCACAATTACAGCATTCCAGCCACATATGACATATACAAATTATAAAGAAATATTTCCCCGTATCGATCCCACGTCTCACACCATGGGAGTGCGGTCCACATCCCTGCCCTGTCCAAGTCCGCAGGGAGCACCCTGTCGCTCTAGGTGCTAGAGCCGGGTTGGTTCTCGCAGGGAGTCGCCCAAAGCCCGGACACCCTCGACTCCCAAGCGGGCAGTGAAAAAGAGCGTTTTTTGTCCGCGGGGGGGGGGGGGGTGGACGTAGCTGTTCTGGAGGCTCATGGACGGGGGGTTCCAGGCCGGCCAGTCAATGACCCGGCGGGGCTCCCCTAGCAATCCACGTCCGACCAAGGCGTGGCCTAGACCAGCGCGTGGCACCATCCCGTCCGTGGTCTCAGCCAGAACGTGGCCTCGACCAGCACGTGGCACCATCCAGTTCGTGCTCCAGGTGAAGCCCCCGGGAGGGGGGGAGGACGTAGCTGGGAGGAGAGTCGGAGAGGAGGAAAAGAAGAAGGAAGGAGGAAGGAAGAAGGGTACTGGAACCTGCCGTCAGTACCGTCTGACCATTGCTGTCAAGTCTTAACAGCCACTCGCATGATGGGCGAGGGAAGTGTATTCAACGCACACAGTAAACCCATTGAATCAAGTCTTCTCACACGATGCAGGTAAAAGACTGCATTAAATCAACAGGTTATAAAACAAATATGAATTATCTTCACCCTTCTCTCACTCACGCTTAACGTTTTCCTTCCTTAGGAAATAAATCAACACAGCGACCATCGCTTAATAACTGCCACCACATTTGCAATAATAATTCAATGGCATAACTGTCACATTTTATAAACACATTTCAAAATAACACAAATCTCCAACCACGCATCCGAACGACAAATCATGCGTACGCACGCTCGTGAACATAAACTCGTTCTCCTTGCACACCAAACAGACGGTGGCCGAAGGATAAAAGTCCGGCGAATGTGACAGGGGCGGACGAGCGAGACCAAGCAAGTTCCAACCTGAATCACCAGGTTCTCTCCCTTCCCCACCGACTACCGCATCACCAGATGCATAAACAGGAGAAAGAGTTTTTTGGAAATAATTAGAATGGCCAGGTTAGAGATTGAATTAAACCAGAGAAAAGGTCTCACACAATATTTCTCTTACAATTTCGAAAACAAAAGAAAATTGCGCAAAGAGAAGACTAAGCCGGCTAACAACAACAAATCAAAACAAACAGACCACGAAACTGATGCTTACCAGCTACCCGTGGGTGACCCCGAAGAGGCGGTCAAAGGACTCTCTCTACCCTCTGTCCAGTCGAGAGGACAGAGGCGAAGATGCGGAAACAGAAGAAAATGATGTCCCTCTCCTACAGGCCGACTGCAGGAATTGAAAGTACTGACTGTACTCTCGATGATAAGGTAAAGAACCAGGACTGGAGCAGGCGCCCCCAGAGACATCTTCCGCTCGAGTGAAGAGCTAACCTCCCTCAGCAATGGCGGCCAACATGCCATGCTGCGTCACAGAGTGAGCATACTTCAAACTAAAAGAAACGAAGCACGTGCGACAGGTAAAAAGACAGGCG
Organism: Conus ventricosus; assembly: GCA_018398815.1. Classification (NCBI taxonomy): domain Eukaryota; kingdom Metazoa; phylum Mollusca; class Gastropoda; order Neogastropoda; family Conidae; genus Conus; species Conus ventricosus. Next base: position 5,333,763 of record CM031620.1, on the reverse strand, counting down.
AGAGGCCGATAGACAGAAAGTTCGAGAGAAAGGTACCGGCCACCCGTGAACTTGCAGGATGAATAGCACGGGCGGTGGAATTAGAGAGAGAGAGAGAGAAAGCAAACCGAAGTTGAGCTGAACCACACCAAGGTGCAACTGCACCACAAGCCACCCTAAGGGACGGATACACGACAACAGCAACGACAATAAACAAATAAGTAATTCCGCCACCCTAGGTGGGTCGAACGTCGTAGGCCTCGCGACAAACTCGTGACAGCCAGGACGAACCCATGGCATGGACACTCGGTGGACAGAGGGACTCTAGCACAGTGACGATGTCCATTGAGTTACGGTTTTATTGTGACATTTATAGTCCGTGCTAACAGTTTCACTACGTTTGAAAATGTGCAGATTGTTTGGTTTTTGTACTCCCAGTTCTTATAGTACAGGGAGTACTTTACAATGGGCTGTCTGTGTGTCTGTCCGTGGTCAAATTGTGTTTCACTCGCTCCAGACAAAACTTCTGGGCCGATCTTTCTGAAAATTTGTAGGTATGTTCATTATGGGTCACGGGTGATGCCGGATGTTTTATTTGACCAGAATAGCCGTTACGAACGGCTTTTACGGCCCAACGCGGTTTTTATTCTTTATGGAATCTCAGTGACGAAATACATTATAACGCATGTTTGATTGTGAGGTCAAATACATTATGACGCATGTTTGATTGTGATGTGTTTCTGAAAGATAAACTGGGTGCACGTTTACATGCTTTGCATCTTGTTTTTTTCTTCGTTTTATTTGATGTTATTGTTTGCAGTGCGCATATCTCATTATGCACATGCCACTGGTCTGGTGAGTGTTCAAACCCTGTGTGTTCCTGGGGACAGGGGAGAACCTGTGTGTGCGTTGGTGCCGGTTGCTCCTCCACTTTACAGTCTGACCATAATCAGAACCGACACGCTAATCCGTCACGGTCATCCTCTTTCACCAAGCAACTCCTCTCTCAGTCCCTCCACTCGTCTTCCACCATTCCCCATGATCGTATCGTACAGGATGCACACCCAAAAATCGATGTACAATGGGTCTCGCTTAACCCTCGAACGACCAAGTGGGGTCCATTTGGACCCCAGCAGCATGTTTTTATGTGCTGTTTTTGACATTTTGGTAAGAAAAAAATTTCCTGCTCTGAATTTGTCAGTCTATGTCTCTTTGAACTTCACACGCATTTTTTTTCTCAAAAATCTGCATGTGGGTATGACAACGGTAGTGACAATTTCTTTGGGGTCCAACTGGACCCCAGCAAGAAATAATACTATGTCATATGATGTTACTGTCTTCAATTTTAACAAACCTTTCACATCTGCTGAATGTTTCGTATTGTGTTACAGTAAACCATGCACAACAGAACTAGTTTTAGGTTCTTTATTTATTTCTTGTTTTATGAAAGAAAGAAAATACATTGTTCTATAAGAAAGACTCAAAGGGAGAGAAATCACTCACTTTTTTGGTCCTTTTTTCGTAAACCATAATTGCATTTAAATACTAGATAATATTTGTCAAAGTTGAAAGAAGCAATAAAACTATAATTTAAGGAAACCTGACTCAGTAAAAAAGCTAGTATTTCAGCAGAAAATCTACTGGGGACCAAACGGACCCCACTCTTCGTTTTCGTAGGTAAAATAGCTTGGTCGTTTGAGGGTTAAAGGAGTCGACTATAATAGACTGCCACAATTATATTGTTTTGAGAAATGTTACTGTCTGAAAGTTGATTCTCTTCATTTTCTTTCCTATGGCCATCCAGGTACAAGCCACGTGGTTCTAAGCAGACAGATTCAAATCAAAGGAATGGAATTATTTAGAGTGCTTGAGGCAGGAGCAAAGAGAAGGTCACGGGTGTGAGTGCAAAAGCCTGAAATGTGTGTCAACTAAGGGGCAAGTCATGCATTTGAAGATTGATTGTGATTTCGTCTGTGAAGATCCCCCCCCCCCCCCCAAAAAAAAAAAAAAAAAAAAAAAACAAACAAAAACACAAAAAACCCCCAAGGACAAGAATTGGTGGGAAGTTGTTCTTTTGATCAAAGATCAGTTCAACATTAAATGCTGGCTCAACTTTATGGTAGGGCTCAAAACGCTCACCTGGATGATGTAGTGTTTTAGTGATGTAGTGTTTCAGTGATGTAGTGTTTTAGTGATGTAGTGTTTCAGTGATGTAGTGTTTCAGTGACGTAGTGTTTCAATGATGTAGTGTTTCAATGATGTAGTGTTTCAGTGATGTAGTGTTTTAGTGATGTAGTGTTTCAGTGATATAGAGTTTCAGTGATGTAGTGTTTCAGTGATGTAGTGTTTCAGTGATGTAGTGTTTCAGTGATGTAGTGTTTCACTGATGTAGTGTTTTAGTGATGTAGTGTTTTTAGTGATGTAGTGTTTTAGTGCAAAATTCTAACTGTGGCGCGTGGCATGTACATTCATTTTCAAATTCTTAAAATGTCATTCAAACTAGCATTAGCTCCCCCCCCCCCCCACCCCCCACCCGTCCTGTCATCACAGTTTTGAACAGAAACCACCAAATAACGAGACTAAATGAAGAGATGAGACCTTGTTAGTTGTCTTTTCTTTGAAATTCCGGTACGGTGTTTCACTTTTCACTATTAATCTTTGTTACGTACTCTTCTTTTTTCGGTACGTTTTGTCCTATCAAAGTTAATTATGTGATTCCTTCTTGGCTTTTATTTTCCTTTAAAAAAAACAACAGTTTGATGTTTTAGGGGCCAGTGGTAAACCAGCATGTACAGTAAGTCTATGCAATGTGGAAGTGTGTTAGGTCTTTAATTTAACGTCTATACACATTATGTGATATTAGACGAACCTAATCTATAAGAATAACATTAACAGCAACAGCAAATAAATGGATAACTAACTATAAAACATCGAAGAATAACCGGTCATAACAAGGCCATTACTAAAACACCAGTTCCCATTTTACAAAACAGAAAAAATAGGACTTTGATGCAATGAAACAGCAATTTTACACATTAGTGATAAATCGGTTACAACTGTATCCAGGGAACAATTAGGTAGAGGTGGTAGATGAGGTTTTAACTGCTTGCAGTGGAAAAGTATGTGGGAATTTGTTATCATTTCACCACAAAGGCATGTTATATTTTTGCAAAACTAACTTTGTCTTAAAAGCGTTTAGTTTGATCTTATATATTAGCGAAATTATGATCCGAGAAAACGGCAAACTACATTGATAAAAAGAATGAAGTGTGTCAAAGTTTAATAGCTGGTTTATGCGTGTATCAAGAGAACATCCTGAATTTTGTTGTTTTTTCCTAAAATGTTTCCAGCATGCATTTTCTAGAAGTGTGTGTGTGTGTGTGTGTGTGTGTGTGTGGTGTGTGTGTGTGTGTGTGTGTGTGTGTGTGTGTGTGTGTTTCCCTCTTCCCCATCCTTTCTTATTCCTCTGTTCTCCCCCCAGCACACACACACACACACACACACACACACACACACACACACACACACACACACACACACACACACACACACACACACACACACACAGAGTGTGTTCTCTCTCTCTCTCTCTCTCTCTCTCTCTCTCTCTCTCTCTCTCTCTCTCTCTCTCTCTCACGCACACACACAGAGTGTGTTCTCTCTCTCTCTCTCTCTCTCTCTCTCTCTCTCTCTCTCTCTCTCTCTCTCTCTGTCTCTCTCTCTCTCTCTAGCATTCCTGAATACAACATAGAACGACGCGACTGATCAACCCCAACATACTGGCCTTGCCGTATACATTCATCAATCAATTGCCAACATTACCCGACGCAGAACTGATCTTGAAACTAATACTGTCGAATGTATCTGGATTGAAATAAAAAACTCCAAATCACCGCCATTAATAATCGGACATTTATATAGACACCCATCTTCCACATACGAATGGTATGACAACTTTGTACAAATGATGGATTGGATCTGTCACAACAATTCAAATATACTACTGTTAGGGGACTTCAATATTGATATGTTAAAACAACAACCAGCTTGGACAAGTACACTATCACTTCATGCACTCCATCAGTTAGTACAAACCCCAACGAGAATAACTAAAACAACTGCGACACTTATTGATCATGTATACACTAACAACAAATCCGCAATACTAGTTGTTTCAGTGGTACATTCTGGTATTAGTGATCACTGTCCAGTCTTCTGCACGTGGTCTTTAAAGCTCCCAAAACCACCACCCAAAGGTCACACGACCATCCAATACCGCTCTTTCAAAAAGTTTAATGAAGCAGCATACCTCTATGACTTAAACATTTCCCCATTTCACTTAACTTATAATTACTCAGAACGTCGATGATGCACTGTCCTTCTGGTACCAAACATTCCTCACCATCATAAATAAACACGCGCCGTTACATCAAAAAGAGTTAGGCATCCGCAGATGAACCCGTGGTTAACTCCAGAATTGCTGCAAGAAATGGTACTACGTGACCAACTCAAGGCAGCAAATTTGTTTGACGAATACAAAGAGCAGAGAAACTTTGTTTCAAACGAAGTTGAAAAAGCCAAACGAGACTACTTCAGTCAAATGATAACGGATGCAAAATCCACAGCGCCAATGTGGAGGGCAATAAACACTATTGTACGCAACAAGCGTACAAATTCACAAACTTCAAGCACCAACATCACCCGGACAAATTTAATACCCACTTTCTGTCATTATCAGATACCCTTACTCAAGCTTCACAGACTATAAGAGCACCAAATGAATATACATGCCCGACTTCCCTAATATCATTTTGCAAACAAAAACTTGGATCCAGTAACTCAATTAAAATTCCCCTTCTTGCTGTACATGAAGTAGGTATGCACATAGCGCAATTAAAGAATAAAAAATCCATGGGTCCTGATAACATACCCACATTTCTTCTCAAACTCGCTCCACCTTACATTGTTGAGTCTCTTACATACATATATAATCTATCCATTGAAACTAATGTTTTCCCTCAGGCGTTCAAAAACGCCAAAGTAATCCCTCTTCCGAAATCAAATGATTTGTCGGATCCAAATAATTTCAGACCTATATCCT
>CM031620.1:5300416-5317916 GCA_018398815.1 Conus ventricosus | reverse complement strand
TCAGCTCCTAAGACTTTCTTCTGGAGATGCAGGTGTGAGGGACGCTTTCTATTCCACCAGTGCTGTAAATCTGAGAGGTGATCTGAAAGGCAATGCCCACGAATGAATTGCGAAGAGAAAAAAAATGTACATCAACATTCATTAATGAATTAGAAGTGGAAAACAAAGTCGAAGTGTGAACACATTAGTTTCTGATTCAACTTCTCTTTTCCGTTTAAGATCCTCTTTATCTTAAAGACATATCAGATACGATGACTTCCATGAGCTAGAGACCGAAAAGGACATCTTTTCTAATGATGTTCCGCCGTGATCTGATTCCCGTGCACTAAAAATAGTAACATTCTGTGACGCTATTGCTGATGTTAGTCCGGGAGTTAACATACGGTTAGGCAGGAGCTGCGTTTCTTCCAACGCCGGAAGTTACCAGCTATTTTAACCGCGAGGTGATCACGGACAGACTACTGACAGAAACAGAGAGAGATACCGCGCTAACGAGGGCACCAATTCTGTCGGCTTTTTTTCTTCTCCTACAAACCTGGAAGTGTAATGCATGCAGAAATTGTAGTATCCCTTGAAGGTATGAATTATGTAGGAAAAAATCATGACCAATGGCAAGAATACGTACTGTATTGATATTTCAGACATTTCATCACTTACGTTACGAATAGGTGGCTGTGGAACTATGATGTTTAAACAAAATTTCACCTACTCCATCAAGTTCGTAGGACTTGAATTCTTCTTTCTTTTTTTCCCCGCAAAACTGTCGGTCAGTGAGTGACACATCATTACAAACACTCTTTCCATGAAACTAGTTTTGGATTCGGCTCCTTTGCACCTAACGCCGGTGTCCAAGACCACGAGGGCGCGCTCCCTTTAAAAGCTTTCTCGTGTGAGCGTGAGAGTGGCCATGATGGCTAGGTAAAGCAAAACTGTCGGCATTTGAAAAAAAAGAGAAGAGTATTCATTTCACTTGAACCCATATCCCTGGAAATTCTTGGCAGTAGGTATAACTAACCCCCTTGTTTTTCTTCCAGAAAACGGCATGAATAACTCTGGTTCTACACAGGTCTAAAATACTGCCAGGTTTCTGAAGCTGGTTTCGAATGCGACGACATTAGCGCTGTTGCCCTGAATGATGCGACAACAATGGCAACGCCCAGCAGCCGCAGCGGCTGCCCACCATGACGTCAGGAGATTCGTCTCACTGTATCCCGAACATGGTCTGCCCTCATCATTCACAGCCCATCCCCCGTATCTTCACTATATTCACCGCCCACCCACCCTATCACTCACTATATTCACCGCCCATCCACCGTATCTTCACTATATTCACCGCCCACCCACCCTATCACTCACTATATTCACCGCCCATCCACCCTATCTTCGACTATATTCACCGCCCTTTCCACCGTATCACTCACTATATTCCCGCAATCCCCGTATGCTCACTATATTCAATCGCCCATCACCGTATCGCTCACTATATTCACAGCCCACCCACCGTATCACTCACTATATTCCGCCGCACCCACCGTATCACTACATATATTCACCGCCCACCCACCGTATCACTCACTATAATCACCGCCCACCACCGTATCACTCACATATTCACGCCCGACCCCGTATCACTCACTATATCACGCCCACCCACCGTATCACTCACTATATTCACCGCCCCCCACCGTATCACTCACTATATTCACCGCCCACCCACCGTATCACTCACTAATTCACCGCCACCCACCGTATCACTCACATATTCACCGCCCACTCACCGTATCACTCACTATATTCACCGCCCCCCACCAGTATCAACTCACTATATTCACCGCCCACTGCCAGCGTATCACTCATATATTCACCGCCACGACCAACCGTATCACTGCACTCAATCACCGCCCACCAGATCACTCACTATATTCACCGCCCACCACCGTATCACTCAACATTTCACCGCCATTCCACCGTATCACATACTACTATATTCACCGCCCACCCACCGTATCACTCAACTATATTCACTGCCTCACCCCCGTATCACTCACTATATTCACCGCCCACCCACCGTATCACTCACTATATTACCGCCCACCCACCGTAGTCACTCACTATATCAACCGCCCACCCACCGTAATCACTCACTGAATTCACGGCCTTTCACCCACCGTATCACTCATATATTCACAGCCCATCCACTCGTATCATTTCCTAGTATACACTCGCCCAGCCCACCGTGCACTCAAGCAATATTCAACGCCATCCACCGATCACTCACTATATAAACGCCCATCCACCGTATCACTCACTATATTCAACCCCAATCCACCGTAATCTCATCACTATAATCAACACCCTCCACCGTATCACTATATCAAACACCCATCCACCTGATCAACTCACTATATTCACGCGCTCCATCACCGTATCACTCACTATATTCATGCGCCCATTCCACCTATCACTCACTATATTCCGCGCCCATCCACCCTATCACTCACTATATTCACGCGCCCATCCACCCTATCACTCACTATGATCACGCGCCATCCACCGATCACTCACTATATTCACGCGCCCATCCACCCTATCACCCTATATTCACGCGCCCATCCACCGTATCACTCACTATATTCACGCGCCCATCCACCGTATCACTCACTATATTCACGCGCCCATCCACCCTATCACTCACTATATTCACGCGCCCACCCACCGTATCACTCACTATATTCACGCGCCCACCCACCGTCACTCACTATACTCACGCGCCCATCCCACCGTATCACTCACTATACTCACGCGCCCATCCACCGTATCACTCACTATATTCACGCGCCCATCCACCCTATCACTCACTATATTCACCGCCCATCCCACCCTATCACTCACTATATTCACGCGCCCACCCACCGTATCACTCACTATATTCACGCGCCCACCCACCGTATCACTCACTATATTCACGCGCCCATCCACCCTATCACTCACTATACTCACCGCCCACCCACCCTATCGCTCACTATACTCAACGCGCCCATCCACCGTATCACTCACTATATCACGCGCCCATCCATCGTATCGCTCACTATATTCACGCGCCCACCCACCGTATCACTCACTATATTCACGCGCCCACCCACCGTATCGCTCACTATATTCACCGCCCATCCACCGTATCACTCACTTATTCACCGCCCCACCCACCGTATCACTCAATATATTCACGCCCATCCACCGTATCACTCACTATACTCACGCGCCCATCCACCGTATCACTCACTATATTCACGCCCATCCACCGTATCACTCACTATATTCACCGCCCACCCACCGTATCACTCACTATATTCACGCGCCCACCCACCGTATCACTCACTATATTCACGCGCCCATCCACCGTATCACTCACTATACTCAAGCGCCCATCCACCGTATCACTCACTATATTCACGCGCCCACCCACCGTATCACTCACTATACTCACGCGCCCATCCACCGTATCACTCACTATATTCACGCGCCCATCCACCCTATCACTCACTATATTCACGCGCCCACTCCACCTATCACTCACTATATTCACGCGCCCATCCACCGTATCACTCACTATACTCACGCGCCCACCCACCCTATCACTCACTATATTCATGCGCCCATCCACCCTATCGCTCACTATATCACGCGCCCATCCACCCTATCGCTCACTATATCACGCGCCCATCCACCGTATCGACTCACTATACTCACGCGCCCATCCATCGTATCGCTCACTATATCACGCACCCACCACCGTATCGCTCACTATATTCACGCGCCCATCCACTGTATCGCTCACTATATTCACGCGCCACCCACCGTATCACTCACTATATTCACGTGCCCATCCACCGTATCACTCACTATACTCACGCGCCCATCCACCGTATCACTCACTATATTCACGCGCCCATTCCACCTATCACTCACTATATTCACGCGCCCACCCACCGTATCACTCACTATATTCACGCGCCCACCCACCGTATCACTCACTATATTCACGGCCCATCCACCAGTATCACTCACTTACTCAAGCGCCCATCCACCGTATCACTCACTATATTCACCGCCCACCCACCGTATCACTCACTAATTCCAGCGCCCATCCACCGTATCACCCACTATATTCACGCGCCCACCCACCGTATCACTCACTATATTCACGCGCCCATCCACCGTATCACTCACTATACTCACGCGCCCATCCACCGTATCACTCACTATACTGACGCGCCCATCCACCGTATCACTCACTATACTCACGCGCCACCCACCGTATCACTCACTATATTCACGCGCCCATCCACCATATCACTCACTATATTCACGCGCCCACCCACCGTATCACTCACTATATTCACGCGCCCATCCACCGTATCACTCACTATATTCACGCGCCCACCACCGTATCACTCACTATATTCACCGCCCATCCACCGTATCACTCACTATATTCACGCGCACATCCCACGTATCACTCACTATGACTATACTCACAGCGCCTATCCACCGTATCACTCACTATACTCACGCGCCCATCCACCGTATCACTCACTATATTCACGCGCCCATCCACCGTATCACTCACTATATCACGGCCCATCCACCGTATCACTCACTATATTCACGCGCCCATCCACCGTATCACTCACTATATTCACGCGCCCATCCACCGTATCACTCACTATATTCACGCGCCCATCCACCTATCACTCACTATATTCATGCGCCATCCAACCTATCACTCACTATATTCACGCGCCCATCCACCCTATCATTCACTAATCACGCGCCCATCCACCCTATCACTCACTATATTCACCGCCCATCCACCGTATCACTCACTATATTCACCGCCCATCCACAGTATCACTCACTATATTCACGCGCCCATCCACCGTATCACTCACTATATTCACGCGCCCATCCACCGTATCACTCACTATATTCACGCGCCCATCCACCCTATCACTCACTATATTCATGCGCCCATCCACCGTATCACTCACTATATTCACGCGCTCATCCACCCTATCACTCACTATATTCACGCGCCCATCCACCGTATCACTCACTATATTCACGCGCCCATCCACCTATCACTCACTATATTCACGCGCCCATCCACCGTATCACTCACTATATTCACGCGCCCATCCACCGTATCACTCACTATATTCACGCGCCCATCCACCGTATCACTACGCTATATTCACGCCCCATCTACCGTATCACTCGCTATATTCACCGCCCATCCACCGTATCACTCGCTATATTCACGCTCCCATCCACCGTATCACTCGCTATTTCCGATCCCATCCCCGTATCACTCACTATATTCACGCTCCCATCCACCGTATCACTCACTATATATTCACACGCCCAATCCCGTATCACTCACTATATTCACGCTCCCATCCACCGTATCACTCGCTATCTTCTCCAGAATCCAGACAAATCCGTATCACTCACTATATTCACGCTCCCATCCACCGTATCACTCGCTATCTTCTCCAGAATCCAGACAAATCCCGTATCACTCACTATATTCACGCTCCCATCCACCGTATCACTCGCTATCTTCTCCAGAATCCAGACAAATCCGTATCACTCACTATATTCACGCTCCCATCCACCGTATCACTCGCTATCTTCTCCAGAATCCAGACAAATCCCGAGCATGATACCTTCGCGGTGTGGATTGCATCTCGCCGTAGAGAAACATCCCCGGCCCGCCGGTAGGCCTAGTCGCCATACATTTTGTATTGCCTTTCCTAGCCAGGCATTTATTCTGAAACTGGCAATGTCGTTGACTGGGTTGTACTTAGATTATTTGTTATTTAGGATACATCTGCTTTCCTATGCACACAAGAGACCGGCAGCCAAGGCCTACAACTTGAGGCGAAGAGTTGGCGTCAGAATGTGGCACTGAACCGACGCAGAATGAGTTGACTTCATCACAGAATGGTAAATCTGATCCGCAGTCAAACAACAGAGCCAAAGTCATCATGTCCACACTCAGACCAACAGTGCCGGAGCCAAAGTCTGTTCAACAAAGCATCATGCCCGCAATCGAACGGTGTGAGCTGAAGTGTGTTAAAAACGAGGATCCTCTCTCTACAATCAGACCAACAGTGCCAGTGCTGCCGTCTCTGAAAGAAGGCACCCTTTCCCCAAACGGTTTCTGAAAAATCTGTGAAACCATTGAAGACTGCCTTTTTAAAAAAAAAAATTATAATCTGACACAAACTACAGTGTCTAGGCCTTTCCGTTAACTTATTCTACAAATCAATAAACCTCAATGCTGCAGTGGTTATTCTTCCTTGTATTAATTGATTGCAACGCCAATATGACTCGGAGATAAATTATCGACACAAAACACCTTCCAGCTAAAAAAAAAAAATCGTTTCATCTCACAGTTTATTGAAAAAAAAGAAGAAAGAAAAAAAGCAGCACACACACACACACACACACACACACACACACACACACACACACACACACACACGCACACGCGCGCGCGTAAAAATCAAGAGCCGATTACAAAAAAAAGCATTCTCCAATTATAAATGTAACTACAACCGCTTTCCATGTACGTTGACCCTAAACTCTCCAACCATGTAGACCTACCTATTACAGCTGCTGCTGCTGCTACTGAACACAATTAAGTAACTTGCGCACGGGGGGGGGGGGGGGGGGTGGGGGGGGGGGGGGGGTGGACAACATTACACGTCAGGGGGCACATCTCCATGACGAGACTAGTAGCTCCACTGATGGGGATCGACACACACAGGGCACATGATGCTTCAAGTTCCAGTACACACTCAGGGACAACAGGTATGATGTTTAGAGTAGCGTGGGGGGAAGAGAAGAACAAGCTGATGGGGAAGAAGTAGAGGAAGAGGAGGAAGAGAAGAAGAAGAAGTAGAAGAAGAAGAGGAAGTAGAAGAAGAAGAAGTAGAAGAAGAAGAAGAAGAAGAAGACAATGATGATGAAAGATGAATGATGACGAAAAAGGCTAAAGGGAGAAGCAGGAGGAGGAGGAGGAGAAGAAGAAGGAAGAAGTAAGAAGCAGGAGAAGACGACGATAATGATAATGATGATGATGACCAAAGACCAAAGGGAGAAGCAGGAGGAGGAGGAGGAGAAACAACAGTAGGAAAAGAACTCAAGAAGAAAAAGAAGAAGGGGAAAAAGAAGGCAAAAGAAGAAACAGAAGAAGGTGGGAAAGAAGGCAAAAGAAGAAACAGAAGAAGGGGGGAAAGAAGGCAAAAGAAGAAACAGAAGAAGGGGAAAGAAGGCAAAAGAAGAAACAGAAGAAGGGGAAAGAAGGCAAAAGAAGAAACAGAAGAAGGGGGAAAGAATGCAAAAGAAAAGAAGAAGGGGGAAAGAAGGCAAAAGAAAACAGAAAAGGGGGAAAGAAGGCAAAAGAAGAAACAGAAGAAGGGGAAAGAAGGCAAAAGAAGAAACAGAAGAAGGGGGAAAGAAGGCAAAAGAAGAAACAGAAGAAGGGGAAAAGAACAAGAAGAAAACAAAGAAGGGGAAGAAGAAAAGAAGGCAAAAGAAGAAACAGAAAAACAGAAGGGAAAGAAGGCAAAAGAAGAAACAGAAGAAGGGGGGAAAGAAGGCAAAAGAAGAAACAGAAGGGGAAAGAAGGCATAAGGAAAGAAACAGAAGAAGGGGGGAAAGAAGGCAAAAGAAGAAACAGAAGGGGGAAAGAAGGCAAAAGACGAAACAGAACAAGGGGAAAAGAACTCAAGAAGAAAAAGAAGAAGGGGGAAAGAAGGCAAAAGAAGAAACAGAAGAAGGAAAAGAACAAGAAGAAACAGAAGGGGAAAAGAAGTCAAAGAAGAAACAGAAGAAGGAAAAGAAGTCAAGAAGAAACAGAAGAAGGGGAAAAGAAGGCAAAGAAGAAACAGAAGAAGGGGGGAAAGAAGGCAAAAGAAAAAAAAGGAAAAGAACAAGAAGAAACAGAAGAAGAAAACTCAAGAAAGAAACAGAAGAAGAAAGGAAAGAACTCAAGAAGAAACAGAAGAGGGGAAAGAAGGCATAAGAAGAAACAGAAAGGGAAAAGAAGGCAAAAGAGAAACAGAAGAAGGAAAAGACATAAGAAGAAACAGAAGAAGGGAAAGAACAGAAGAAAAGAAGAAAAGAACAGAAGAAGGGAAAGAAGGAAAAGAAAGAAGAAACAGAAGAAGGGGAAAGAAGGCAAAAGAAGAAACAGAAGAAGGGGGAAAAGAAGGCAAAAGAAGAAACAGAAGAAGGGGAAAAGAAGGCAAAAGAAGAAACAGCAGACGGAAAAGAACTCAAGAAGAAGAAGAGGAGGAAGAAGAAAAGCCTTCTAAAAGGAGAAAAAAAAAAGAAAAGAAGAAGAAGAAACAGAAGTTTGAGAAGAAGGGAAAGAAAAAAAAAAGGACAACGAACAACAACACAAAAAGGAGGAGGAAGAAAACGTTTAACAACAGACCACTGATGTCGATCCAACCTAAACCCATCCTACGACAGACGAAGTTCCCCAGCCAGTGTACAGTATGTTCTCCGGTTTCTCCTGCATGCCATCAAAGCCCACCACACAGAAAACCCGCCGCTAGACCTGCCAGCAACGCCATGTCCACAATTCTCACTGCTGCCACAAAGACAGAACAGCAGATAGCACCGAACTTCGCGCCATTCCTTCCTGGCAGACCCTCACTCGCACAGCGCACTCTTCGTTACTGCTCTCCTACACACAGCGTGAAGACACACACACACAACACACACACACACACACACACACACACACACACACGGTGGCGCGCGCGCGCGCAGAGCAGCGACACCAGTCAACCAAGAGAATTAGTTTCAAGAGCCAATCACACACGGCGCCGTCATCATCCGCACAACCAATCAGAAGCGACACACGCACTCCCCCCCCCCCCTCCCCACCCCCGCCAACTCTCCCCTCCCCACCCCCATCGACAAGTTGCCGAACGTTGAGAATACTAAAGCTGTGAATGAAGCGCACGTGCGTGGAGGGGGAGGGGGGGGGGGGGGGGGGGAGGGGAGAGCGTGGATGGATGGTGGGTGGTGATGGGGAAGTGTGAGGTGGGTGGTAGGAGGAAGGGGGGAGGCACCTTTTCTCTTGTTGGTCTCCTGCAGGGGTGAAAACCTCCCCCCTCACAACACGTCTCCCCCCCACCTCCCCCCCCCCCCCCCCCCCCCCCGTCCCCACTTCCCCTCCAGGACTAAAATGAGTTTGGTGCCGAAAACACGTCCCGTTATTCAAGGCTGCCAGACGACCTTAAAAACCATTCCAGCGGCAGATTGCATGGCGTGCTGGAAAGAGAAAGAGGGGAAGGGGGTGGCGGCGAGGGGGGGGGGGGAGGGGGGCGAAGGAGGGGGTGGTGGCCACACACCAGTCAGCCTTTGATCCTCAAACTTGTTGTGAAAGAACCATCAACTGAATCTAACAAACGCGCGTGCAAGTGGAAGGGGAGGGGTAGTGGGGAGATAGGTGGAGTGGGGGGAGGGGGTGAAGTGGAGGATGGGGGGAGGGTGTTGAAGGTGGGGACTAGCGTCAGATGAAAGCAAAACAAACAAGGAAACAACCCCCCCCCCCCCCAACCCTTCCCCCGCCACTATGAGAACCCACTATGTGTAAAAACAACAACTGCCATTTTCCTCAAGAAAAACAGCTAGGATCCTGGAGAGAGAAACAGCGGAAAGAAGACAAACGGTTATCTAGAGGCTCACCACTAGGTTTATTCTCACAGGGACCACACAACTGGTTTCGTTGCTTTCCCGCGCGGATCACGCTTGTTTTCCCGATCGTCCCAGCAGGGAGAAATAACCGTTCTCTTTCTTTTGCTGAGGAAAACCGATAATGTTGTCGCGGGGAAGATGGACAGCAAGAGGTGGTTTCTAATCATGAACGGTCAGAGTTAGTTTTTTCTTTTTAATACATGTACGGCTGAAAAGAGGTAGATACTGATTATGTACGGCTAAAAGTAGTAGTAGTAGTAGTAGTAGTAGTAGTTGTAGTAGTGGTAGTAGTAGTTGTAGTAGTAGTAGATCTTTTATATCACATCTTCTCACAAAATCATTTGAGAGAGAGAGAGCGAGAGAGAGAGCGAGAGCGTGCGCTTACATGCGTGCATGTGCATGTGCGTGCGTGCCCGTATTTGCAGGTGTGGGTATGTATACCGACTTCCATAAAAAAACGCGAAAAATTGAAAGGCTATTTTTCGGGTGAAAAGGGGTGAATATACAATATTGAACCATTGTGGCAAGTTGTTTGGGTCCAAGACTCACGTGCAGTGAAAAAATTGTGTGAGCAACACATCATTCCCGGCATTGGAGGGTCAACAAAAATGGCAACCTGGTTGCTGCATGTGAGGCACGTGCACACCATGCAGAGCAAAGTTAACCAGCGACAAGTACGCAGACATGCAGCCTTTATAAAGCCGCGCTACAAGGTTCAGATAACGACTTGCTGTCTGAGCGCTACAGAGATGCCAAGACTACGAGCAGAGGAACGCAATCGTGCCCTAGGCCATCTGGAGGCTGGTGTGGATGCCAGGCAGGTCGCCAACATCTTCAACGTCCACATCTCAACCATCTATCGTCTGCAGCACCGCATGCAAGTCACTGGTACCACGGATGATCGTCCCTGGCCAGGCCGTCCTTGGGTCACCACACCAAGAGAGGATTGCCATTTTGTTCGAACCCATCTGCGGGACAGGCGGCAAACAGCCGCTAACACTGCTCGACAGGTGCCTGGGAATCTCCAGCAACGAATCGGCCTCAACACTGTGCGGCGGCGTCTTCAGGACAACGGGCTGGCATGTAGGCGTCCTCAGAGGTCCGGTACTGACACCAAGACACCGGCAGGACAGGCTGCAGTGGGCACAAGCCCGAATCAACTGGAGCAGGCAGCAGTGGGGACGCATACTGTTCTCAGATGAGAGCCGTTTTTGTATTGACATGGCTGACGGTCGTGTCAGAATATGGCATCGACCTGGTGAACGCTATGCTGACTCCTGTGTGGTAGAGTGGAACCCTGGGGAGGCCCGAACGTTATGATATGGGGTGCAATTGGCATTAACCACGCCATAGGACCAGTCATCTTTCAGAACATTGGTCCTGGTCGCGGACAGGGTGTCAATGCACAGCGCTACATCCACCAGGTGCTCAGACCACATGTCGTTCCTTTTTTTGCGCAACACCCAAACTGGACATTCCAACAGGACAATGCAAGACCACACACAGCCAGGGTCACCCAGCAATTTCTTCAGCATAACGTCAATGTGCTGCCCTGGCCAGCCCTCAGTCCCGATTTAAACTCAACAGAACATTTTTGGGATGAACTTGGCAGACGGTTGGACCTCCTGCGTCCACGACCAGCAACAGCGGCTCAACTTCACCAGGCCATCGTCCATGTGTGGGCTGGTGTGCCAAGGGGACGCATCAACCACCTGGTCCACTCAATGAGCCGCAGGTGTCAAGCAGTTGTCAACGCAAATGGTGGCCACACACGGTATTAGGACTTCAAGCTGGTTTGTCACGTGACCTTGGATTTTCCAAACAAAGACATATTGCTGATGACATTTTCACACATTACCGGTGTTATGAATCAAATCACGTTGAATTCTCGCTTCCACTCTGTACAATTGTGACCAATAAAATTCGCCCCTAACCTTCAGCTTGTTTTGCTTTCGCGTTTTTTATGGAAGTCAGTATACATCATATAATCACAGAAAGACCACTCATATCATGTCAAATTAAACACAAAATAAACTTTTAGAAGCAAGATCAGAATCGGGGAAAAGAACACCGGTTACCAACAGACATGCCTGATGAACACCTACGAGGCATATATTCAAACAAAACATGTCTTAAATTTGTTTATTTCGCTGCATATACATTTTGTCGCGTGGGCTAAATGAAGTTCCGATTATGTGCGGCCCGTTTCCACTCTTCACACCCCCCCCCCCCCCCCCCCCCCCCCCCACCCCCCCCCCCCCCCCCCCCCCCCACACCCACACACACACACACTCTCCCAGTTTGACCCCGGAATTTTACGGCCGCTTCCCCCCCAACCACACACTTTCCAACCACCACCCCCCACCCCCACCCCCCCCGCCTCCCCCCCTCCCCTCTGCCCACCTGTGATGGGATGACTGCCAGCCGGGTGAGTCAGCCTCCCTCGGATTGCGTGCGTTAACTCCCCCTGCCAGAGACCCACGGGCGTCACTAATGAGACGGGCGGAGGGACCATGCCGATACGTAGGGACCACCGTGGCGTCAAAAGCCGATAATTCTAAATATTTCCATCAGGGGAAAAACAAGAGTCCTGTCACAGACACCAAAGGGCGGGCCCCTCTCTGTCTCTTCTGTCGCCATCCCTCAGGAAAACATCGACAACAGGAACAGCAGGTATCGTCGTTGTCACTCCTAGGATCACAGTTGTTTCCCTTGTATTCCTTAGGACAGCAAATGATTCCCTTGTATTCCTTAGGACAGCAAATGATTCCCTTGTAAATTTCCCTTTTGGACAGCAAATGATTCCCTTGTATTCCTTAGGACAGCAAATGATTCCCTTGTATTCCTTAGGACAGCAACTGTTCCCCTTGTATTCCTTAGGACAGCAACTGTTCCCCTTGTATTCCTTAGGACAGCAACGGGTTCCCCTTGTATTCCTTAGGACAGAAACCTGTTCCCCTTGTTTTCCTTAGGACAGAAAACTTTTCCCCCTTTTGTTTTTCCTTAGGCCCGCAACTTTTCCCCCCTTGTTTTTCCTTAGGCAGCAACCGTTTCCCCTTGTTTTCCCTTTTGGGACACAACTTTTCCCCCTTGTATTCCAAGGACAGCAACTTTTTCCCCTTTTTTCCCTTGGGACAGCAAGGTTTTCCCTTTTGAAATTCCTTGGGACAGCAACTGTTCCCCTTTTTTTTTCCCTTTAAAGGACAGAAAACTTTCCCCTTGTTTTCCCCTTGGGACGAACTTTTTTCCCCTTGTTTTCCCTTGGGACAGCAACTTTTCCCCTTTGGTTTTCCCTTAGGCCAGAACTTTTTCCCCTTGAAAATTTTTTGGACGCAACTTTTTTCCCCTTTTTTTCCTTAGGCCCGCAACTTTTCCCCCTTGGGTTTTCCTTGGGACAGAAATTGTTCCCCTTGTATTCCTTAGGACAGCAACTTTTCCCCTTGAATTCCTTAGGACAGAAAACTTTTTTCCCCTTGTTTTCCTTAGGCAGAATTTGGCCCCCTTGTATTCCTTAGGACAGAAAACTGTTCCCCTTGTTTTCCCTTTTAGGAAAAGCAACTGTTCCCCTTGTATTCCTTAGGACAGCAACTGTTCCCCTTGAAATTCCTTGGGGCAGCAACTTTTCCCCCTTTTGTATTCCTTGGGTTTAAAAAGTTTTCCCCTGTCCCTTTTGGACCAAAAACCCTTTTTTCGGTGCCCCCCCATTGCGATAAATGTTTTCCCCCGGGTTTTTTTGTTTTTACCCGGGGGGGAAAGGGCCGGAAAAACGGGAGCAAGGGGTTTAATCGTCATATCCCTGCTACGCATCGCACTACAAACGTTGTTGCACCATTTTCCCCAAGAGGGGGACCGGGAGGGGGAAAACGGGAAAAATAAGCTCGGGAACCTACGGGAAAAAGGTTGATAAAATTTTTTTTTCCCTTTTGGGCCGTTTATTTTCCACGGGGGAAAAACCGGGTTTTCCCGGGGGGGGAAAAGGGGAAAAAACCCAGTTGTTATTCCCGGGGGAAAGGATGGTGAAAAATTTTTTTTCCCCCGTTACCGCTTTTTTTTTTTTTGGGGTTTAGAAAAATTGTTTTCCCAGGAAACAAGGAAAAAAATTTTTTTTAAAAAGCTTAGGGATAACCGTTTTTCCAGGTTTCCCCGTTTTTTTTTGGGAAGGGAAGAAAAAACCCGTTTTCGTGGGGGAAAGCAGTAGAAAAAAAAATTTGTGATTTTTTCGGGAAAACACCCAATAACGTTTGGGTTTTTTTCCTCAAAACAAAAAACCGTTTCCCATGGTAACATGAAAACCCAACTGTGATAAAGGGGGTTCATACTTTTTTTCCCTTTCCGTTGTGCTTTTTGGGAAGGAGGACTAGAATCACAGCTTATGACCCAAATGGGGTTCCCATGTTTTACTTTTCCCTTTCGGTCTTAAAAGAGGGGGGGGCCCTTTTTTGGGGTTTTCCCTTTACACAGCACCGACGTAGCCAAAAAACAAGCTCCCGACCCAACACGAATACACCCCACACACACACACACACACCCCACACACACACAAAACACACACCAAAACTCCCCCCCCCCAAACGCCCCGGCCACACACACACACACCCACACACACAAAACACACACACCACACACCACAAAGGGGACCCCTCACCACCCCACCACACAACACGCACAAACACACACACACACACCACCACACACTGTACACACCCCACACCCACACCCCCCACAAAACCACACACACACCACACAAACACACCCACACACACCCCACCACCCCCAAAACCCCCAACGGTCCCCCCTTGGCCCCCCAGGAGCGGGGTGACCTTTTGTCATTCCTTCTTTCCCCTAGTTTTTTGCTTTTTTTCCTTTGGGGGGGAGGGGAAAGGGGTTTGGGGGGGGGGGGGGGGGGGAGGGGTCAGGAAAACGGGTTTTCCACTTTTGACAAAGGCGTTCCCGGAGGGGCCCTTCAGCCGGGGGGCCACAGATGCTCCTGTCAGCCCGGGGGGGGGGGGGGGGGGGGGGGGGGGGGGGTGGGGGGGGGGGGGAAGGGGGATTTGGGGGGGGGAAGGTTGGGGGAGGGGGGGAAAGGGAACGAGGGAAGGGGGAAGGGGTGCTTTTGTCCCGATCCCCTTCGGCCCCCGCTCTACCGCGTCTACTTTTAATGCCCTGGCATCGTGCTGCCCCGATGAAATGTCTGGGGGTTGGCGGGTTCAGACGAAGTTTTGGCATGCAAACAAAGCGGTCAGGGCGGCGTTACTCCCCCCCTTTAAAGTTTTCCCAAGACTGGCAGCAGGGGGGGTTTTGGGTTTTTTTTTTTTTTTTTTTTTTTTTTCCCTCGGGGGGGAGTTTGGGGGGCCAGGACGTGTGGGTTGGTGTTTTGGTGTGGTTTGTGTTGGGGTGTTTTGTGGTCCCGTGCTTTGCGTGCGTGGGGGTTGCGTTGTGCTTGCGTGGGTGTTGGGTGTGTTTTTTGGGGGTGAATGTGTTGTGAATGTGTGTGTAAAATTTTGTGGTGAAGGGTATGGGTGTGTTGTGTTTTTGTGGTGCTTGCGGGGTGGCGGCGCAGGGTTTTAAATGTGTGTGTTTTTGTGGTGTGGTTGTTTGTGTGTGTGTGTGTGTTGTGGGGGTGAATGGGGTGTTTGGGGGGCCTTGGGGGTGGTGGAATGTATGTGGGTTTTTGTTTTGGGTGGGGTTTTGTCGGGGTGGGGCGGGGTTTGGCCAGGGGTGTGTGTGGGGGGTGTGTGTTTTGTGTGAGGTGTGGTTTTGAGTGTGTTTTGTGTGGGTGTGTGTTTTGTAAATGATTGTGGTGGGAAAAAGTGTGTGTGTGTGTGTTTGTGTTTGTGTGTGTGGTGTGTGTGTGTGGGGTGTGTGGTGGGGGTGAGTGTGTTTTGTGTTTTGGCGTGTGTGTGAAAAAAGGAAAAATACCCCCAGAAAGTATATTCGCAAAAACAGCCAAGGGAAAATCTAGCGAAAAAGGGTTACAGGGAACTTAAGCCCCGTAAAAAACCCCATGTTTATTTTGAAAATATGTGCCCTTTTAAAACCCCCATAAAATTAATAGAAAATGTCCCATTTCAAAACCCCATGATTTTTTAGTTATTTTGTCCCATTTTAAAGGGCCCCCATGAAAAATATAAAATATATGTGCCATTTAAAAACCCATGTTTAAAAATTATATTTTTATCCCGAGTTCAAAACCCCATTGAAAAAAGGATATATGGGGCCCGTTAAAACCCCAAGAATTTTATCGTATATGTCCTTTTTTAAAACCCCCTTTATTTAAAGAAAATATGTCCCAAAGTTAAAACCCCCAGGGAATATAGAAAGGGGCCATTTCAAACCCCCATAAATTATATAGTTTAATATGGGGCCGTTAAAAACCCCATGATTAAAAAGGACATATGTGCCAGTTCAAACCCATTTTTTATTGAAAATATGGCCAGTTCAAACCCCAAAATTATATAGTTTTATAAATTCCCATTCAAACCCCCCATGATTAAATTAAATAGTGCCAGTTAAAACCCCAAAGATTTTATTTTAAAAAATTTTTTGCCATTAAAAACCCCCCTGATTATTAGATATATGGCCGGTTCCCCCCCCTTTTTATAAAGATATATTTTTCCATTAAAACCCCCCCCTGTTATTAAAGATAATTTTGCCAGTTAAAACCCCCCATGATTTTATAGATATTTGTCCCATTTCAAACCCCAGAAATTAGATATATGTGCCAGTTCAAACCCCAATATTATATGGACATATGTGCCATTTCCCCCCCAAACCCCCATGATTATATAGATTTGGGGGGGGCCATTTCAAACCCCATGATTTTTATAGAATATATCCCGGGTTCAAACCCCATGAAAAAATTTAAAATAGTGCCAGCAAACCCCTTTGATTTTAGACAAAAATGTGCCATTTAAAAACCCCCAAGATTATATAGATTATATGTCCCAGTTAAAAACCCCATGATTTTATAGATTTTTAATTATTTTCCCGTTAAAACCCCCGTTTATTACATATAAATGTGCCAGTTAAACCCCCCCCTTGACAAATTAGATAAATGTGCCAGTTAAAACCCCAGATTATATAGATTATGTGCCATTAAAACCCCCCATGATTATATAATAAAGTCCCAAAGTTAAAACCCCATGATTATATAGATATTTTTGGGGCCAATCAAACCCCATGATTATATAATATTGGGGCCAGTACCCCCCCCAATATAAAATAGATATAGGCCAGTTAAAAACCCCTTTAAAAAAAGAAAAAGTGCCGGGTTTAAACCCCATGATTATATAGATATGTCCCAGTTAAAACCCCCATTTTTTTAATAAGATATTTGTCCATTTTAAAAACCCCCATGAATTTTTTAGAAAATATGTGCCAGTTCAAACCCCATAAATTATATAATTTTTGGGCCATTTTAAAAACCCCATTTTTTATATAGAAAAAGTGCCATTTAAAACCCCCAGGGTTTAATATAGATTATGGGGGCCAGTTAAAACCCCCCATGATTAACAGATAAATGGGGGCCAGTTAAAACCCCCATGATTAAATAGAAAATTGGAAGGTTAAAAACGCAGCTTTGGCC
Source organism: Conus ventricosus (assembly GCA_018398815.1). NCBI lineage: Eukaryota > Metazoa > Mollusca > Gastropoda > Neogastropoda > Conidae > Conus > Conus ventricosus. Next base: position 5,300,548 of record CM031620.1, on the reverse strand, counting down.
CCCCGAAACCCCAAAAACCCCCAGGATCCCCAAATTACGGGGGCCCGGGCGCTTTTACCAGTTTAGACTCCCGGCCCCCTTTGGGTTACGCTTTCCCGGGTCAGTACACGCACGCCCCGAAACGCACAACAC
>CM031620.1:5279257-5297816 GCA_018398815.1 Conus ventricosus | reverse complement strand
GAATTTTACTTTTTGTTTTAATGAAAAGAAAAAAATAAAACCAGCCTCAGTTTTATGGGAGATGCTTACAGCCTTTAAATTTTCTTAGGGGAAGATCATGATTGATGACGTCGAAGGCTTTTGCAAAATTTACAGAAAAGCCATCGATCAGACTGGAATTTTCTCTGAATTCAGATGATGTGGATGAATCAAATCATATCCGACTGCATGGGACAGACAACACTTACTTATATGCATTTCTAATGGCTTTGAAACAACCCCCCCCCCCCCACCCCCACCCCGATAAAATCAAGGCAGGAGAGAGAGAGAGAGAGAGAGAGAGAGAGAGAGAGAGACAGATGAGAGAGGAGAGAGAGAGAGAGAGAGAGACAGAGAGAGAGAGAGAATGGGACACCGATACAGACGTGGAGGGTGGGCGAGGGGGGTGGAAGGTTGGTTGGAAAATGCTAATAACCTTCGGGGCGCAGACGCAAACTGCACTCGATACCTGTACATTTTTCTTTCTTCTCAAAGACATCGTCCTCCCCTCCCCTCCCCCCTCCCCCCCCCCCCCCCCCCCCCCCCCACTCACACCCCACCCATCGCTCTCTCTTCCGCCGTCTTTATCATCACTCTCCTACCTCCTTCCCCCCCTCCCCCCCCCCCTCCTGCTTTCAGACATCTGTTCCCAACCTGTTTACTGTCTGCCCACAGCTTGTCCGCCAACCCTCTTCCTCTTCACGTGACGTCATCACGTCTGGGGATTGTCTCCCTTCCCTCCCTCCCTCCACCCCTTCACCCCTCTCCACCTCTCTTTCTCTTGTCTGGTTGCAGTGTTGACTAGCCTGCGTAGCCTTTTATCTCAACTCATATTACTTTAGATGTTGCACTACTTCAAAGAATACAGGAACCACTCGGACAAGAATGTTAAAGAATCCAATATTGAATTCCACTGGAATTTAAAAAAAAAAAGAAAAGAAGGGGGGGGGGGGGCAGAAAAGGGAAAGCAAAAAAGAATAAAGAAAAAAGAAAAGAGAAACAACCCCCCCCCCCATCCCCCCAAAAAAAAATTAAGGCCCTTCGTCCGGGAGAAAAATCCTTAAATATTGCTCAGTCTTTGTGGCTTCAGTGCGAGTTTGTCCAGCGATCCATTCATAAACAAAACAAAAAACAAAAAATAACAAGCAAACAAACAAAGAGAAGGGCATTGGGCAAGGCCAAGATCTCCGCCAGGATCCCACCCCGTGAGGCAACTCATTATCAACTTGCCGAACACACTCCTATCACCCCCGCTTCACAACTGTCTTCCTTAGGATGGTAACTGGTTACTGTGAGAATCACGACTGTCTTCCTTAGGATAGTAACTGGTTACTGTGAGATTCACAACTGTCTTCCTTAGGATAGTAACTGGTTACTGTGAGATTCACAACTGTTTTCCTTAGGATGGTAACTGGTTACTGTGAGAATCACGACTGTCTTCCTTAGGATAGTAACTGATTACTGTGAGATTCACAACTGTCTTCCTTAGGATGGTGACTGGTTACTGTGAGATTCACAACTGTCTTCCTTTGGATGGTAACTGGTTACTGTGAGATTCACAACTGTCTTCCTTAGGATAGTAACTGGTTACTGTGAGATTCACAACTGTCTTCCTTAGGATAGTAACTGGTTACTGTGAGATTCCAACTGTCTTCCTTAGGATGGTAGCTGGTTACTGTGAGATTCACAACTGTCTTCCTTAGGATAGTAACTGGTTACTGTGAGATTCACAACTGTCTTCCTTAGGATGGTAGCTGGTTACTGTGAGATTCACAACTGTCTTCCTTAGGATGGTAACTGGTTACTGTGAGATTCACAGCTGTCTTCCTTAGGATGGTAACTGGTTACTGTGAGATTCACAACTGTCTTCCTTAGGATAATAACTGGTTACTGTGGGATTTACAAGTGCCTTCCTTAGGATGGTGACTGGTTACTGTGAGATTCACAACTGTCTTCCTTAGGATGGTAACTGGTTACTGTGAGATTCATAACTGTCTTCCTTAGGATAGTAACTGGTTACTGTGAGAATCACAACTGTCTTCCTTAGGATAGTAACTGGTTACTGTGAGAATCACAACTGTCTTCCTTAGGATAGTAACTGGTTACTGTGAGATTCACAACTGTCTTCCTTAGGATGGTAACTGGTTACTATGAGATTCACAACTGTCTTCCATAGGATGGTAACTGGTTTCTGTGAGAATCTCCTTAGAATCTCAGCTGTTTTCCTTAGGATAGTAACTGCTCTCCTTAACGATCACAATTTAAAAAAAACCAGATTTCACCGTTTTCCATGAGTAAAGCGAACATGATCGCCTTTAGACGCAACTATCCTGACATAGATATGATTGTGCAAACGCCTCATTTGCTGTCACATTAATCATTCTAACGCAACGAGCATGTCGGCTGCTGAGCGGTCCTTAAATTTTAGGAGGAAGTATATTTCATCTTTTTTTTCTCTCTCTTTTTTCCACTTTGATGTTTACGCGTTCTTCCCCCAAATTTTCGATAGCTTCCGCAGCCATAAAGCGCGTCTTTCATCCCCTCATCTTGTGGTGCCGACGTTGTCTGCGATTTGTTTTTGATTCTCTGTCCATTACCTGGGCGGATGTGCTGTTACGGTTGACTTTCATGAAATGCGGTAAATTCGCCACAGGTTTTTTTAAATTCGTCTTATTAAGGATTATGAGAAGCACACAAAATTATATGAATCTAAGATAAGTTTGTTTATGTGAACATATACTTAAGCTGAGAGAGAGAGAGAGAGAGAGAGAGAGAGAGAGAGAGAGAAAGAGAGAGAGATTTGAGAGAGACAGAGAGAGATTTTTGAGACAGAGGAGAGAGAGAGAGGAGAGAGAGAGAGAAGAGAGAGAGAGAGAGAGAGAGAGAGAGACTGAGACAGAGCGAGAGAAGAGAGGGGAGAGAGAGGAAAGAGAGAGAGAGAGAGAGAGAGAGAGAAGAGAGAGAGGAGAGAGAGAGAGAGAGAGAGAGAAGTGAGGACAGAGAGACAGAGCGAGAGAAAGAGGGAAGAGAGAGAGAGAGAGAGAGAGAGAGAGAGAGAAGAGAGAGAGAGAGAGAGAGAGAGAGGAAGTGACAGAGAGAGAGAGAGAGAGAGAGAGAGAGAGAGAGGAGAGAGAGAGGAGAGAAGAGAGAGAGAGAAGAGAGAGCGAAGAAGACTTGATTTAAAGAGACCGGGAGACAGAGAGAGACAACGTGTGAAAAGGAGAAGAAAGGAGAGAGAGAGAGAGAGAGAGAGAGGGAGGAGGGAGGGAGGGAGGAGGGAGGGAGGAGGAGGACGGACAGACAGACAGACAGACAGACAGACAGACAGACAGACAGAGATTATCCATATCTTAAAAACCCAGACTATTACCCTCACTGGACTGACCATCTTATCCTGGATTGTCATCATTATCCCAGGATTATCGGTGCCCGCACTAGATTATCGTCATCTTCCGTAGATTGTCTTCATCTCCCTACATCATCGTCATTCTCCAGGATGATATTTGTCCTCTGGGGATTTTCGTTATCCTTCCCATCTTCTGCTTACACCCCCTCCTCTGGGATTTTCCTTATCCTTCCTATCTTCTGCTTATACCCCCTCCTCTGGGGATTTTCCTTATCCTTCCTATCTTCTGCTTACACCCCCTCCTCTGAGGATTTTCCTTATCCTTCCTATCTTCTGCTTATACCCCTCCTCTGGGGATTTTCTTTATCCTTCCTATCTTCTGCTTACGCCCCCTCCTCTGGGGATTTTCCTTATCCTTCCTATCTTCTGCTTATACCCCCTCCTCTGGGGATTTTCCTTATCCTTCCTATCTTCTGCTTACACCCCCTCCTCTGGGGATTTCCGAAATCCGTCCTATCTTCTGCTTACACCCCTCCTCTGGGGATTTTCGTTATCCTTCCTATCTTCTGCTTACACCCCCTCCTCTGGGGATTTTCCTTATCCGTCCTATCTTCTGCTTACACCCCTCCGCTGGGGATTTTCCTTATCCTTCCAATCTTCTGCTTACACCCCCTCCTCTGGGGATTTTCCTTATCCTTCCTATCTTCTGCTTACACCCCCTCCTCTGGGGATTTCCGAAATCCGTCCTATCTTCTGCTTACACCCCCTCTGGGGATTTTCGTTATCCTTCCTATCTTCTGCTAACACCCCCTCCTCTGGGGATTTTCCTTATCCGTCCTATCTTCTGCTTACACCCCCTCCTCTGGGGATTTTCCTTATCCGTCCTATCTTCTGCTAACACCCCCTCCAATTATTGTCACTCTTCCTAGACCATCGTTCTTCCCGGATTATCACCGACCTCTGGGATTATCTGGATCCTTTTCGGATTGTTATCATCCGGTTGGGAGTATTGTTATCCTCCGTGGATTATCATCATACTCCCTCGCACTGTCATAATTATCCTCCCCTAGATTATCGTGTCATCTCCCTGGACAGTAGAACCCCTCTCCCAGTAAATCATTACTATCACCCCCACCCCCTCCTCCTTGGGACGGTCACTATCCTCTATGGATTACCGTTATCCTCTTGATTATTCACACCCTCCCTGGATTATCCTCGTCTTCCCAGGGTCATTATCACCCCCCCCCCCCCCCCCCGGTTTATCATCTTGCTTGGATTATCTCTATAACACATGGATTTGTCGTCATCCTCCAGCAATTATCCTTATCCCACATGGATGATAATCAGCTTCCAGGATTATCCTGATGCTCCCTCGAGTATCTGATCTTCCCGGATTACGTCATCCTCTTGGATTATCGGAATGCTCAATGGATTATCGTTACCCTTCACGGAAGAGGAGGCTGAAGGGGGGGGGGGGGGGGTGAAGGAAGGGGATGAAGGAGGAGTGAGGAGAAGAGGGAGGAGGAGAAGAGGGAGGAGACAAACGTTATCACTCATCCATTCGAACTGAAAAACACAGTGTCAGCAGAGCCCTTTAGCGCCAGCTTTCGCGAATGCGCACCAACCAACCCTCTTTTCGGAGGAATGTGGGGAGGGGGGGGGGGGGGCGGGCGGATAAGGCGCGTCTCAACTTGTCAGCGCGGAAGATTACGCAAGCTAATGAAAACTGGATCACATGTTCACTGCCAACAGTGCAAAACCTCCGGCTGACACATACGAGAAATTGAGGGAGGAAAAAAAAAAAAAAAAAGGACAGAAAAAAAAGGAAAGGAAGACAGACAAGAAAGAAAAGCACCCCCCCAAAAAAAAAAAAAAAAAAATTAAGAAAAAAAGGAAAATGTCCACACAAAGTAACCCCCCTCCCCAAGTGTGAGGAGGAGAAGGAGAATTGGATGGGATAGGATGTAAGATACAAGAGGAGGAGTGTGGTGGCGGAGGAGAGACAGGAAAAGCTGGTATGAAGAGAGAGAGAGAGAGACAGAGGAGAGAGAGAGAGAAGAGGAGAGAGAGAGAGAGAGAGAAGAGAGAGAGAAGAGAGAAAGAGAGAGAAAGAGAGAGAAGACAGAGAGAGAGAGAGAAAGAGAGAGAGAGAGGAGAGAGAAGACAGAGAGAGAGAGAGAGAGAGGAGAGAGAGGAGAGGAGAGAGAGAGAGAGAGAGAGAGAGAGAGAAGAGAGAGAGAGGAGGAGGAGAGAGTAGAGAGAGGAGAGCATTAAGATCCTTGAGGAGATGAGTTGAGAGAGTGGCAGAGTGAGCTGGGCTTTTAAACACATCGGGGTCTCTAATGTGCGGAAGAAGAGGAGGAGGAGGAGGAGGAGGAGGGAGGAAGGACGAGGAATAAGATTAAGAAGAAAGGCGAAAAGGAAGAGGTCGGAGAGGCGGAGGAGGAGGGAGGAAGAGCAACAGGACTGAAGAAGAAGAAGAAGATGAAGGACGAGGAGGAGAAGAAGAAGAAGAAGAAGAAGAATTAGAAGAGAGGAGGAGGAGGAGGAGAGGAGGAGGAGGAGGAGAAGAAGAAGAAGAAGAAAGGAGGAGGAGGAGGAGGAAAAGGAGGAGGAGGAGGAGAAGAAGAAGAAGAAGAAGGAGTAGTGCTCAGCTCAGAAGGGCGGTTCGCTCACTGTCACTTCATGCCCGACACAAGTGATTGCCCGTCTTGTCTAGTCGGGCAGCCGTCACTGTCCTTTCATGCACGCGCACGCGCGCGCCTGTGTGCGGGCACAAACAAGCGCGCGCGCGCACACACACACACACACACGCATACACACACACACACACACACACACACCACACACACACATGTAATACGGAAAAAGGACACTAGTCGTAATAATCCGTTTACCCGGGGGGGGGGGGGGAGGGGGGGGGGGACAACACAAAAACTTCAATATTTAGAAGAAAAAAAAAAGAAAAAAAAAAAAGAAACCCACCTTCATCATATTGCCTCCAAACAACCGCCTATTTCTTTCGAAGCGATAAGCTGAACGCAGATGGCTTTATAACTTTGTACGTGAACAACACTACATTACGTTACATTACGTGAACAACACTACATTACATTACATTACGTGAACGTGAACAACACTCCATTATATGCAATCAACTCATTGCCACGAGCGACAAGTAACGTGACGAAGTCCCAGTCACTGTATCCACCCCGAAAGCATGTTATCCCCGAATCACGAATACCGAGCAGAATTCTTTCTTTCTTTTCTTTCTGCGTACGCAGGCTGGTACTCCTGCGGACACTCCCTGTACAGACAGGCAGTGGAGTTTTGTGTGTATGACCCTTTTCTATCCGCCATTAAGGCAGCCATACTCCATCTTCGGGGAAGGTGCATGCTATGTGTCACGTGTCATCCATACAACGGCCAAACTGGCCTTCTCTTCCGAAAGTTGGTGATGGGATTTTACGTGTGTGCAAGATGTTGTGCGTGCGTTCACACACGGAACCTCGGTTTATAGTCTCATTCGAAGGACTGTGTGGGGAATGGAGTCAGAACCAATGTTAACTCCGAGGGAAAAATCCCCCTATACCGAAATTCGAACCCGCAACCCAGGATCACGAGTCCGGCGCTCTACCAACTGAGCTATTCCGGCCCCCAGAGCAGAATAATACGAATGGCATCTTCCTCAACATCAAAGCAAAAGAGCACACCGCTTTATCAGCATTTTTTTTCACTGTATCGAAAGCGGCGGCTGGCAATACTCCACACACCAAACAAGAATTTTTTTTTTTTTAAGCGCACTTTTGGCGTTATCTTTTCGTACCAATTACATGTTGACACGCGACGCGTTGTCTTAAACGTTCAATAATCAACACACCTGTCACTGGTCACGTACAGAATCACAGCACTCATACAAACCATTACATGCTGACACGCGACGCGTTGTCTTAAACGTTCAATGATCAACACACCTGTCACTGGTCACGTACAGAATCACAGCACTCATACAAACCATTACATGCTTACACGCGACGCGTTGTCTTAAACGTTCAATGATCAACACACCTGTCACTGGTCACGTACAGTATCACACCAGTCATACACACCGGCCGTCACGACGTTGTCTGAAGCTTCTCGAATGGCCCTGTGCAGCGTGTTGAACACTCATTATCCCTCACGAAGGCGAAACCGAAAGAACACAGGCACCACAGAGAGGAGAGAGAGAGAGAGGAGAGAGAGAGAGAGAGAGAGAGAGAGAGAGAGAAGAGGAGAGAGGACAGACAGACAGACAGACAGAGAAACAGAAAGAGACAGAGACAGACTGAGAGAGAGAGAAACAGAAGAGAGAGAGAGAGAGAGCGAGAGAGAGAGAGAGAGAGAGAGAGAGAGAGAGAGAGAGAGAGAGAGAGAGAGAGAGAGAGAGAGTGAGAGAGAGAGAGAGAGAGAGAGAGAGAGAGAGACAGAGACAGAGACAGAGAGACAAAGACAGGAGATCCTAGGCGACTGGACAAACGGTGAAAGTCAACAACTGGTAAATCAACCTGCGATCTCGCTGGGCAGTGTTGAAGCTGAGGCGAGAAACACACAACACAGCCACCGCTGCTCTTTCAACGATCCCTCCCTCGTCCCCCTCCCAAAAAAACCCCACCACTCTCTTCACAGATTGCCAGCTGTGATAACTCCCGGGACCTCTTATGAAACCGGTCCTAGAATCCGCTCTGACACGAATCCTTGTCGCCAAACCGGTAGAGAGAGAGAGAGAGAGAGAGAGAGAGAGAGAGAGAGAGGAGAGAGAGAGAGAGAGAGAGACTGGGGACAGGTGAATGATGTGAAGCGAAACGCAGTTTTTATCAACAGATCCAAGCTTCTGCGTGCAAAGGAAGGGTATTCATACACAAATGTTTAACCAGTGATGTGTAGCCCAAATTAAACACACACACACAAAGAAATGATACGTTTATAACTTTCGTATGTTAACACAACCAGCGTCGTTTAAAGGGGCAAGAGGGAGAGTTCTTAAAAAGGGACATCACTGGGGAAGGGGGATTCAAAAGGGACATCACTGGGGAAGGGGGATTCAAAAGGGACATCACTGGGGAAGGGGGATTCAAAAGGGACATCACTGGGGAAGGGGGATTCAAAAGGGACATCACTGGGGAAGGGGGATTCAAAAGGGACAGGGGGAGGGAAAAGAAACGGAGAGAACGGCGAAAGGAAGAGATATGGAGAGAGAGAGGAGAGAGAGAGAGAGAGAGAGAGAGAGAGAGAGAGAGAGAGAGAGAGAGAGAGAGAGAGAGAGAGAGGAGAGAAGAGAGAGAGAGAGAGAGAGAGAGGTGTGTTGCGTGTGCGTGTGGTGTGTGTGTGTGAGAGAGAGAGAGAGAGGAGAGAGAGAGAGGAGAGAGAGAGAGAGAGACAGACAGAAGACAGACAGACAGACAGACAGACAGACAGACAGACAGACAGAGACAAAGACAATGAGATGGGGAAGAATGAGGACGGAGGGAAGGAAATAAGAAGGGAAAGGGAGGAGGGGACCTCATCATTACTAAATGATGGCGGCTGTTGATTGCAATGTCATAAATGACTAAAGTGCTGACGGCTGTTGATGACACCGTCATAAATTACTAGAGTGTTGACGGCTGTTGATGACACTGTCATAAATTCACCCTGTACCCTGCACTCGGATCCTCCTCCGGCATGAAGCCATGTGCGTGCACGACACACACACACACACCACACACACACACACACACATAATATGTGACGTTTTTAATAAGACCCCATTCATAAATGATGGTTGAATGCTCAGGCAAGAACGATAGACCGTAGTAGGAAAGTCAAGCTTTCGTCCACACTCTTCACTTTCTTACTACAGATGGAATAAGAGGTTTGATTTTGATAACAACAACTGAATTTAATAAAGTATGAACAATGATGATGGTGATCTGCAGTGAATATGTCGTATGGTTGCTTTGAATGTTGATGTCCGTTTGTTCCCTATGAAATGAATTACATTCAAAAGAAATTAATCATGCACATATACTTGTTACGACAAAGTCTCTGTCCTTCTCCTCTTCGCTTCTTGCAGTAGCACAAATATCGACTGTCCGCTCGTGCTACAAAAATATCTTCCGGAGACTACACACAGAATATAGTTATGCGCAAGAAAATATACAAAGAAAAAAAAATGTCAGTGTGTTGTAGCGTGCTTGAATGTGGAGGGATGTGTTTATGTGATTGCCACTCAGCTTCACGGAATCGTGTAGCGTTCCGGAGTTCCGCTGACGTTCACAGTTCGCTTCCAGATCCGGCAAGGTTGACACACCAGCACGTTCCTCTCGACGAAGAATGTAGCGGGATAAAGATGTATGCCGAAGGTGAAGATAGAGATGCGGAGAGATGATCAGGAGGGATGAAAAGGAAGAGTAGGAGTGGTAGTGGGAACAGGTAGAAGCAGAAGTAAGACCTCAACACAGTCCTCTTTGACTACAGCTAACAGACTCGCCCACGGAACGATGAGACTCGTTTAGACCTTCCCCGTAAAAGTTGTGGGTGTCGTCGTATGCCCTGTAGTGCCACTTCAGTCCGGCCTCGACTGATACCTTCAAAAGGTTTCTTGCTCTTCGAATAACTTGACCTTTCCTGCGGAGCCAATTTCACGTCGACCGGGTTGATCAAGATCGTACGATGCAACGGTCAATACTTACTGCACATGCGCGGACAGAGAAACCACTGACACTTGGATAATTGCGATTGGTCAGTACGATGGTTTTCCATACCCTACGATTGTAAATTATTTTATTATTAATACAAATACAAGTCTGCATGATGCTTGAAATTATAAACATACTGCCGTAAAGCAAAAACTAACAATTAGTTTTGTCGTTTGGACATAGAAATATTAAACAAGGGCAGAGCGAATAAACGTCATGTATCGATTGCGTCATTTCTTAATGAAAATGACCCGAGCTTATGAATGAATGTCACACACACACACACACACACGAGACACACACCCAGAGACACAGGCACACATACAGTCACACACACACACACACAATCACACGCACGCACACACACATAGTCACACACACACACACATACACCACACACACACACACACACACACACACACACTCACATACTCACATTCTCTCTCCCTCTCTTTCTCTCTCTCTCCCTCTCTCTCTCTCTCGCGCACACACACACAAAGTCACACACACAAAGTCTCTCTCTCTCTCTCTCTCTCTTCACACACACACACACACAATCACACGCACGCATACACACATAGTCACACACACACAGACACACACAGACACACACACACATATCACACACATTCTCTCTGTCTCTCTCCCTCTCTCTCTCCCTCTCTCTCACGCGCGCGCACACACACAAAACACACACACACACACACACACACACACACACAAAGTCACACACACACACAAAGTCACACACATACACAAGTCACACACATACACACACACACACACACACACACACAAAGTCTCTCTCTCTCTCTCTTCACACACACACACACACACACACACACACACACACACACACACACACACACACACCTCTGCTCAAATTCAACGGCAAGAGCTTCTGGTCAGTTCCTGGTGGTCTAAGATAACAATGTCACGTTGTCCCCCTCCTCATTTAGCCCCCCCCCCCCTCCATCCCCACCCTCCCTCCCATCCGCGTCCCACAACCACCTCATCCCCACCCTACCCCAGGGCTGAGAGAGATGGGTTCTTCTTACACCCAGCTGACTGCATCTTTTCGTGAAATAACCAAAACAACGTCACTGCGATTTTCTGACCAACGCGATCTGCACACTCTTCGACCAGCAGCCAGTGGAGTCTGATTGAATGACGACTTGTGAACAGGGAATTCAGGGGCCCCCTACCCTCCCCACCCACTATCTCCCCCCCCCCCCCCCCCCCCCCCCACACACACACTCACACTCCCCTCCCCTCGCTGCGCCGCCTGTCGTGGCCACCCTAGGGTATAGGGTCTTCGCGATCGGCTGAACTTCAAATCTCCCGTGCGACTGACTGACACACCAGCTGGATGGAGTGAAGGTGTGAGGGGAGGGGAGTTTGTGTGTGTGTGTGGGGGGCGGGGGGGGGGGGGGGGGAGGGGGAACCCCTGAAGAGAGAGGCCTTCAGATGAGGAAAATCTCCCAGGATGTTCTGTGCTCTCGACAACTTAGGGGCCAGGGAGGCGAGCTCCCGCTGTCCCCCCGACACTAAATCATCCTTCTTCACGACCCGGCCCCCGTCACACACCCAGATGGGAATACCCCTCCCCCTCCCGCCACAGCCCTGGGGGGGGGGTGGGTGGGAAGGGGGGCTCCATCTCTTTGATGATGACAGCTTCCGGAAGTTGTAGCGCTCTCGGCAGCACCTCTCCACCCCCCCCCCCCCCCCCCCCCCCCCCCCCCACCACCCACACACACACACTTCCCTCTTGGGGCTGCGCTGACAAATGGCCTTCTCGGCCTCAACGTTGGGCCATCATAGAAGGGACCCGTGCAGCGCTCCAGCGACTTTCCTCCTGCTCCCTCTTTTTGAGGAGGCCTCACACGCGGCACAGGACCATCACCATCCGCGCGTGAAACAGGTCGCCTGGAAACCCCGAAAGCAGGCCTGAGGGGGGACAGGAGTGAGGGGGGGTGGGGGGATGGAAGGGAGGCGGAAGAAAACCAAAGCCTATTGTCGGCGGCTCAACGCTGGAAAGTGGACATCAGTTCACATGTAGCCAGAACCAAGGGCTGGACACCAGTTCACATTTAGCAGAACCAAGCGCTGGACACAGTTCACATTTAGCGAGAACCAAGCGCTGGACATCAGTTCACATTTAGCCAGAACCAAGCGCTGGACACCAGTTCAGCACGGCGAAAGAAGAGAACCCGTACTCCAGTCTTGTAGGAACAGCAGAACAAGACAGACAGATCCTGTCCGGAACGAAGCCTAAGCCTCCTGCCAATAACCAGACATCCCGCCACCCAAAGCACAGGCTTGAGTCTGGAGGGACACCTTGGCCTTCATGGTCACTGCCAACAGGACGTACAACTCCACTGTCCAGTTCCAGATTTGTATTGTCCATCAGCTGGACATGGTTGTGGTGATGATACAGAACACACGTCGGACAAATTAGACTCGCAGATTGGTCAGGTTTTTTTTTTTATCGAATGTAAACTTATACATTTCCTTATTTTCTGATTTTTTGTTTGCAGCTGATCTACCCATCCATCCATTCGTCTATCCATCCATCCGTCTACTCATCTACCTACCTACCTATCAATCTATCTGTCCGTCGATCTCAGATACAGATCTGTCTATCTTTCTATCTACCTATCTTATCTTATCTCTCTGTTTCTGTCTGTCTGTCTTTCCCTCCCCTCTCATCAAGAAAGATGCTAGCGCAAATAAGTGTGCAATATGATAACGATTTGCGTTTTGTTGTATTGTTTATCTTAATGTTCTTTAACCTGTGGACATGCTCACCCTTGTTTTACACTCTCTCTCTCTCACATACACCATGCACGCACGGGCGTGCATACACTGACAGATACATACGGGCGCGCCCCCCCCCCCCCCCCCCCCCCCCCCCCCCGACACACACACACACTAACTGCATTAGGGGCGCAGACAGTGTGAGCGAGGCACGCCAACTGTGACCAGCATGTTGGGCTGAAGCGTGGGTTAGGCAGAGTGTAAGTCTCTTGACCATAACAATGTAATAACGATGTTTTGTTTTTATAGCGCCTATTCTATAAAATGGCTCAACAACGCCTCTCCCTCAAATCCTTTCTTTTTGGTTATTCATTTAACTCGCCATTATTATAATAATCCTCCTCCTCCTCATTATCATCATCACCATCATCAATTCTTATTAATAGTACTTACATAGCAGCCGTCCTTTTTGTTGGAGACTAAACTCGGCGCTTTTACGATCCAAACTCTCCGTTACACAATGGGCTGCCTACATGGGTAGCGCCGATTGAAGAGCTGCCTGCTGGCGCTACCTTCACTCGTTGTCTCCCGCGTCATTCAGTCTTCTGTCCGTCAATCAGTGAGTCATTCATACTGTCCGTCAATCAGTGAGTCATTCATACTGTCCGTCAATCAGTGAGTCATTCATACTTTCAACATTTCGGTGCAAGCTGTATGTATACATGCCACCCATACTCACGGCCAAACTGGCCTTCTGTTCCCAAAGTTGGCGCTGGGATTTGACGAGTGTGCAAGATGTTATTAATGCGTGCGTTTTCACACACGGAACCTCGGTTTATAGTCTCATTCTAAGCACTTTTCGGGAAGTGACTCTGAAAGAAAAAAACAATCCCGCTGTACGAAACGCCCCGGCGGGGATTCGAACCTCCAACCCCAGGATCACGAGTCCTCTACCAACTCAGCTGTTCCCGCCCCAGCCCTTAAAAGCCTTGCACACTGTGGTCCTGTGGCGCTGCAGATGTGGTGGAGCGCATATGGACTCGACCGCATGCACTGACATCACCTTGAACAAACAATATTCAAAGCCGAGTTTACAGTGATGACGACGCCTTCCTAGTCCTGTTTACAATGATGACGATCAGGTGTAAACCCACACACGTCCTTTCACCACGTTTTCGGCGATGATGTGAAAACATGCGTCACTCTAGCTGGCCACGTTGACAGTGACGATGGCGTAAAAACATTTGTCCATTTACGGGAGAGCAGTAAACGTTTCCAAGCAAATCAGACCTCGCATCAACAAGGCTCGCCGGAGAAGAAGAAGAAGAAGAAGGAGGAGGAGGAGGAGGAGCAGGAGGAGGAAGAGGAGGGGGGAGGAGGAGGAGGAGGAGGAGGAGGAGGAGGAGGAGGAGGAGGAGGACAAGGAGGAGGAGGAGCAGGAGAAGTAGTAGTAGTAGTAGTGTAGTAGTAGTAGTAGTAGTAGTATAGAAGAAGAAGAGAAGAAGAAGAAGGACAAGAAGGAGAAGGAGACAACGATGAAGAAGGAGGAGCAGAAGAAGAAGAAGAAGAAGAAGAAAGAGAAGAGAAGAAGAAGAAGCAGAAGAAGAATCAGCGATAAAAAGTAAAAGAAATGAAAGGCAACAGTTTAAATTAACGCACTGAAAACGCTCTCTCTCTCTCTCTCTCTCTCTCTCTCTCTCAGAGAAAGTGATAAACATTTACCAGATTTTTTTCAGTCTTCCGCGACCGCTCCTCCTTCACCCTCTCCCCTCGACCATCTTTCTCTTTCTCATGCACATGTGTGCGCGCGCACGCACACACACACACACACACACACACACACACACACACACACACACACACACAAATACGCGCACGTGCGAGCGCACATAAGCGTTTTTGCGTGTGCCCGCGCCAACACGTGTCAGAACACAAAACCGTAGCGCTCTCCCTCTCTCACACACACACACGTGCGCGCGCGTGCGCCAGTACACACGCGCACTCTGGTACACACCACACACACACACACACACACCCCGCCCGCCTCCTCCTCTCTCATCCGTCACTGCAGTTTCTCAGCCAGCGATTCCCCCTTCCCTCACATTCTCTCCATCTTCCCTTCATACCCCCTTCATACCCCCCCCCCCCCCCCCCCCCGCCCCTGCAGCGGAAGCGATTCGTTTCCTTCGTCTCCCACTGCCCTGTTCCAGACAGACAGTTCTGAAAGTAAATGTTTAGCTCAGCGGAAATCCGCATTGCATCCGACCCACGAATTGTGGCTAGGAGCACTCGCGCGCGCCCGAAGTCGAACGGCTGGCCTTACCTGTGCGAACACACCTTGCTACAATCAGAAAGACATCACGCGCAATGGCTTGGGAAAACCTGCAGAAATCTCTTTCAGACCGTAATGCTGATACTTGCTTTCTTTCTTTTTTCTTTCTGCGTACGCAGGCTGATTCTCCTGCGGACACTGCCTGTATAGAGGCAGTGGAGCTTTGTGTGTATGGCCGTTTTTTATCCCGCCATTAAGGCAGTCATACTCCAGCTTCGGAGAAGGTGCCTGCTATGTGTAAAGTGTCATCCATACCAACGGCCAAACTGCCCTTCTCTTCCGAAAGTTGGTGATGGGATTTTACGTGTGAGCGAGATGTTGTGCGTGCGTTCACACACAGAACCTCGGTTTACAGTCTCATTCGAAGGACTGTGTGGGGAATGGAATCGGAACCAATGTTAACTCTGAGGGAAAAATCCCCCTGTACCGAAATTCGAACCCGCAACCCCAGGATCACGAGTCCGGCGTTCTACCAGTTGAGCTATTCCGGCCCCTGATACTTGCTGTTCTCATGTGTAAACGATAATTACTGCTAAAGTCGCCAGGCAATGACTCATTTTCTTGCTTTCTGGTCTGTTTAATCTTCTCAACGGCAGTCCTCTTTGTGCACTCAGGTCGCAAGTCAAACTCCATAGTGAATGAAGATGTTGCGCCCATTTTCAGACCCAGAATAATGAGGAACGCACCTGGCTGTCAGGCTTTTTCGAGCCCCCATCTTCATTCCTTCTTCACTGTAACATACCATGTCATCGGCAATAAGCTCAGGGGGGGGGGGGGGGGGGGGGGGGGGGGGGTTGTGAAATCTTATGAGCTCGCTATTGTCGCTTCATCGTTATTCGTTTTCTTGCTTTTGTGATCTGTAATCGCCGTCTTGTCTTTAAACTCCTGGCATTACCCACCGTTCATTTTGCAAGCACGTGCTTCATATCAAATGAACGTGTTACACCCAATCTTCAGAAGGAGAATCAAAGTCCCATCTTCACTCAATAACTGGATCATCGTAGGTAATCAGCTCGGAGCGTGGAGGGCGGGGGTGGGTGGGGGCGAGGGGGGGGGGGGGGGTCGGGTGGAGGTGCATGACGCTTTACTCGTCATGTTAATATCATCCCTTATGTCTTGAAACCATTTATATTGGTCAAGATGTTTGAAGGTGTTAATGTTTTGCACTCTGTTACCTGGTAATTTATTCCGATAGGTTCAATTCTATTAGCATTTGATTTTTTTGTAAAAAATGTACACACACACACACACACACACACACACACACATATATTATATATATATATATATATATATATATATATATATATATATATATATACATGTGTATGTATAGTGAACTGTGTAGACGTTGTGTCACGCATTTCTGTACTTATTTTGATAAACTTGAAGTCTAGTGCAACACGTTTGTGAATTCCACAATGTATTATACCACAGCGGGGAAATGTGCACAGTACCTTTACCTCCGTCTCTAACAGCTGTATATATAATTGTAAACCTCCCCTTGTTCTACTGTAAAGAAACGCACAAGGGGAGATCGGGTTCGGGAGAAAGTTGGACTAGGTTCATCCAAAAAAGACAAATGAGTCAGGCCCAGTGAAGATTTTCTTTCTTTTAATTTGGTCTACGGCTTTTTGCACATAAAAGGGGCTGGTGACAATGCCCAACAAAAGGGAATAGGGAAAAAAATTAAAGTAAAGGGAAAATAAAAGGAAAATAAAGGGGAGAAGAAAAAGGGAAAAGGGCTCTAGCAACCGTGGCATTTCTGGTGCCGTCAGAACACCATCACCACATTTCACAGACTAAGGTGTCGTCCTCTCCGTTTGAGATTTGGGGCCTGACTGAATGACTCCGTAACTTCAAGAGCACCCACGCTTCCCTAGCGTCACCTAGGGACGCCATCTGTCAGATCCCTACGCCTCATGAATATTTATAAGGGTCTTACATGTTTAACTGCAACTATTAACTACAAACTTCATATCACCTATATGCCCCTCTAACCTAAGCATACAACATCTTCTCAAACATTGCGTGATCCTAAGTTTCACCAGTTTGAAATAAGAAAATAATTATCAGAACTATTTCCTTAAAATCTCCAGGATGACCAACAACTACATAGTAAGCCCATCCCACAACTACTGGTCTTCCTCTTACATAATGGGGCTGGCACCCCCACAAACTTTCCCTGGTCTCTTCCCCGGTCTACTCGAGAGTATTCCCTCTTTGGCATTTCCGGCCCGTCGCCGGTCAGTGCCTACAAAGGGATTCCTCCTTAGATCGCCACACCACTGGGCGAACTCATCGGGGGTCATCAGACTACTCCCTTGGTTAATCTAAACATCAACCATGGCACTCCTCAGTGGAAGCACACAAGAATCTCTGGTCTCCTTAGATCGCCACACAACTGGGCGAACTCATCGGGGGTCATCAGACTACCTCCGTCGGTTAATCTAAACATCAGCCATGGCACTCCTCAGCGGAAGCACACATGAATCTCTGGTACACCATAGGTGGTGTACACATACCCCTCCAAGGCTAGATGTTTCCTTAAAAAACTCACAAAATATAGGAAACATCGACAACTCAATATCGGTTGTGCCAATGGGAATAATAATTCAAATGGGAATAAAAATTCACACAATACAAATGCAGCACCTCAAAAACGAAATCAAATCATCCTGCACAAAGTCACTAAAGTGATAAGAAGAAAACAAATCTTTTTTCATATACCATGACTGTCTGGGTATACATAACGCCGTACTTCCCCAACTAGGAGTTCCTATCGCGGGCCAACATTGAACGTAAGACCCCTATGATCTGTTTAAGGGCCTTAACCGAATCAGCTCTCTGAGGCCAAGACTCTGATCTATCAAAGTCTCCAGGGCGTCAGCGTGTTCCAGAGCCAAACTCATGGAGTCTACTCCTAGTTTAAAGGGACCTCTGGAAGTCCCTTCCGCCGACGCCATTCGTTGTTCCGGCGCCGTCTCTCCTGGTCCTTCTGGACTACCAGTTGAGGGTTGGCTGGGTTCTGGCAGTCCTGTAAAAGTGACCCTCAAGATCACACTTAAAGCATGGCCCTTTGGTCCGCAGAGGGTTTGAAGGTGGATGGCCGTCTCCTCCAGTCGCCTCAGCTTGTCCTGTAGCGCCACGTCTTCCTCCCTCTCACTGCGGCTGGTGCCGAGTCTTCGGCCTCAGCAAGGTGCCTGGCTTCTTCCTCGGACGACATCGCTCGCCCTTTGGTTGACGTTGCTAGAGCCCTTTAATTAAACTATCCTAATCCAACTAGTCCCATTGGGCGCCAAAGTGTAAACCTCCCCTGTTCCTACTGTAAAAAACGACAATGGGGAGATCGGGTTCGGGAGAAGTTGGACTAGGTTCATCCAAAAAAGA
>CM031620.1:5244257-5274257 GCA_018398815.1 Conus ventricosus | reverse complement strand
CATGACCCGTGCGCGGTGAGTTCAAGAATGCGCATCGTTAGTCACGTGACTTGTCAACTTTGTGCTCAAACTGTCGTGGATGGTATGTCAAGCTCTTTTTTTCTCTCAGGCTCCATAAAACACTCGACGAATTAACTGCGCGAGCGGTTTTTATAACTCGCCTGGAAACAAAAAACAAACAAACAAAATTCCCTGTGCGCATGAGCAAGTTTACTGCCAATTAAGAGTGTGTACATCGCGCCAAATTCTATTCCGCTTGCTGTGTTCTGGCCATTTTGAAAGATCCATTAGTCTGAAAAATGATCTATCAGCTAAGGGGAAATGGGCGACATTTTAAGGCAGCATGTTGTGTATAAACCAACGCCTTTTATATTCCCTTTAAAAGAAAAAAGAAAAAAGAAAAGAAAAGAAAGAAAGGTGAACAACTCTTAAGGGTTTGTGTGTGGGATATCCTGGGTGTGCTGGCATCACATTCTGGCGGCTTTTCTCGGGGACTTCCACACTCTGGCATCTTTGTGTTCCGGGAGGGCCAACGCGGTACCCAAT
This sequence comes from Conus ventricosus, assembly GCA_018398815.1. Taxonomy (NCBI): domain Eukaryota; kingdom Metazoa; phylum Mollusca; class Gastropoda; order Neogastropoda; family Conidae; genus Conus; species Conus ventricosus. The sequence continues at coordinate 5,273,711 of CM031620.1, read as the reverse complement.
TAGTCCAGGTGTCCAATTAGCCCAGCACCACGCCGGCGTTTTCACTCTCAACGGTGTCTGCGATGGCCCAAAACGATTCGCTGCCTTCCCCAATCGGCGGCGGAATACGGCCCCAGTGTTTCGCCGTGCCTTGCTAGCACAACATGGTCCAAGTGTTCCGCTGTGTCTTGCAGCACAATGGCCCAAGTGTGCTGTGTCTTGCAGCACAAATGGTCCAAGTGTTCCGCTGTGTCTTGCAGCACAAATGGTCCAAGTTTTCCGCTTGTTTGCAGCACAAATGGTCCAAGTGTTCCGCTGTGTCTTGCAGCACAAATGGTCAAGTGTTCCGCTGTGTCTTGCAAACAAATGTAGTGTTCCGCTGTGTCTTGCAGCACAAATGGTCCAAGTGTTCGCTGTGTCTTGCAGCACAAATGGTCAGTGTTCCGCTGTGTCTTGCAACACAATGGCCCAAGTGTTCCGCTGTGTATTGCAACACAATGGTCCAATGTCGCTGTACTTCGCACAAATGGTCCAATTGTTCCGCTCGTGGCTTTCAGCCAAAGGTGCCAAGTGTTACCGCTGTCCTTAGCAGCACTAATGGGCAAGTGTTCCGTGGTGTTTTGCAACAAAATGGTCCAAGTTTCGGTGTCTTGCACACAAATGAGGCGTGTTCTGGACTGTTTGGGAGGAAAACGCGGGTGCGGTTCTTTGGGCAACTTTGCGTTTCCCCTGGATGGAAGAAAGGAGAAAAAACAGAGGAAGAAAAAAGGTTAGAAAAGTTAAAAAAGAAAGAAAGAAGGAAAGAACGGCAAAAGAAGTGGAAAAAAGGAGGAATGTAGAGAAGGGAAACGAAGAAATAGAAATAGAAAAAAGAAAGAAGAAAGAAAGAAAGGGAAAAACCCAAAAAAAAGAAAAAAGAAAGAAAGAAAGGAAAGAAAGAAGAAGGAAAGGAAAAAGAAAAACGAAAAAAAAAGAAGAAAAGAAAGAAAGGAAAAAAAAACGAACAAGAAACGAAAAAAGGGTAAAGAAAGTAATAGGAAAAGAGAGGCACGAAGATATGAAATAAATGGAAACACAGAAAATACATGAATGGGAGACAGACAGAGAAGAGACATGCAGAGGAAAGAAAAAGAACAAGAAACAAGAGGGCTTGACAGACAGATGAATGTGTACATTGAGATGGGGACAGAAAGGTAATGAGATGGGTGAATAGTGTAGTGTATTGCAGTGGGTAGCAGTGTTGTGTACTTGCGTGGTGAGGTTGTATGTGTATTGGTGGTGGTTAGTGTTGTTCGTTGTTGAAGGACTTGAAACATTCGTTACAAGTAAATCAGCGCCTATCACCCCGCCATTGTGCTGTGTATAGTCTTTCATTTGCCACACACAACCACCTACATCACAGGCAAACACACAAGTTATTCGACCAAGTGCGAATCTCAGACAGAATCCCTGACATTGGTGACGCTATATTCGATGATTTATACTGTGCTGGGTTATGCTTAATTGGTTTATGCCCTTGTCTCTTCCCCCCGCACCCCCTCAAAAAAAATAATTCAAAGGTAACCAAGACGAAACAGCTATGTCCCTCCTTGAAATTCCCGACGGAGATATGTTAATTGCAGTGGGTGAAGACAGATGTAATGTGTACATTGCAGATGGGCTGACAGAAGATGAAAATGTGTACATTGAAAGATGGGCTGACAGAAAAATGTAATGTGTACATTGAAAGATGGTGACAGACAGATGTACTGTGTACATTGCAGATGGGCTGACAGACAGATGTATGTGTACATAGCAGAGGGCTGACAGACAGATGAAATGTGTACATTGCAGATGGGGTTCAGGGAAGGTTGGTTTGTTGTTGTTGTGTTGTTGTTGAAGACTTGAAAAATTCGGTACAGTAAATCCAGTCCGCCTAACAGCCGCATTTGTGCTGTGTGATCATGTCTTTCATTTCACACACACTACACACACACACACACACAACACACGTACAATAATCCCCCCACAACACTTTTTCACAGTTATCGACAAGTTCGAATCTCCATGACAGAATCCCTAGCACATTGTGACGTTATATTTCGATGATTTATATCTGTGACTGGGCGTTGTGCTATTATATTGTTTATGCCCCTTCTCTCTCTCCCTCCCCGCCCCCCCTCAAAAAAATTTTCAAGGTAACCCAAGACGAATACAGCTATGTCCCCGCCTTGAAATTCCCCAAGGTTGTATTTCGCCGCTTCACAAGCCGTGTGGATGTATTGGGATCGTAGACATGCATTGGAACCAAACAAAGGGCCATTGTGTATATTCCTGTCACAGTAGGATAAAGTGTTGAACTGAAGCATGTTGTGTGGCATGTGCTTTTCCCCACTCATCCCCCCCCTCCCCTTTCCCCCCTTTCTTGGTCACAGTTCCCCAGTTCACGTCCTTTTTTGTTTTGTTTTTCTTCTTTAAATCTTAATTGTTATGTTCTTCTATTCCTAAACTTTTACGTGTGTGTGTGTGTGTGTGTGTGTGTGTGTGTGTGTGTGTGTGTGTGTGTGTGTGTGTGTGTGTGCGCGCGTGCAGTTGCGTGTGCGTGAGAGAGAGAGAGGTAGAGAGAGAGTGTGTGTGTGTGTGTGTGTATGTGTGTATGTTGTGTGTGTGTGTGTGTGTGTGTGTGTGTGTGTGTGTGTCTGTGTGTGTGTGTGTACATATATGTCGCTGTATGTATACGTAGCTGCGACAGACAGACGGATAGATATTCGTAGACAGACAGATAGATATGATAGATAGATAGATAGATAGATAGATTTTAGATAGATAGATAGATAGAGGTAGATGAAGCATAGCTAGATAGGTAGATAGATAGATAGATCACAGAATAAGTATATACAGTGTAGCCTCCTTAGCCTGTGGATAGAACGACAGACAGGTAGACAGACAGATCTATCGACAGGTAGAACGACAGACAGATAGGTTAGACAGACAGATAGGTAGACAGACAGATCGATCGACAGATAGAACGACAGACAGTTACAAGCAGGTGACAGAAGTACAGGCAGGGGGTGGGGTTGGGGGGGGGGGGGGAGAGCAGGGGTAGTGGTATGGAACAGGTTTCGGGACGAGAGCCGGGTAAGGAAGAAAGTAGGGGGAGAAGGAGTGGGGGGGGGGGGGGCACTTTCAACTGGCAGCACGGTCCCCCCCCCCCCCCTCCCTTCTCTTCGAATTATTCCGCCCGTGTTTTGACACCACACGGGTTGCTAGACACTGGTTACAAAACGCCACTCGTAAGCATAAACCCCCCCCAGCCCCTCCCCCCTCTCTCTACCCCGTGCCCACCCAGCACAACCAAACCCTCCCTCCTCCTCCTCCCCCTCCCCCTTCCTGGCCCACTTGCCCCTCCTGCCTTTTTTTTTTCCAGGCCCAACCCCCCCACCCCTCTTCTCCTCTCTCTCCATTCCTACCCGTACCCCCCTCGTTTTTGCTCCGGGGGCCCCCTCACCGGAGCGATACAAATCTTCCACCAAGTAGGGACCCCTTGCAACCTTGACGCTTTCTGCGCTCACGGACGCCTGCCAGGCCAAGGCTGGTCGGGGTTGTCCGGGTTCACCCCCACCCCATCCCCCTCCCCATCCTCCTCCCCCTCTGAACCACAGTTCGCCTTCTCCCCCTTCTTGCCTCTACCCACCGCCTCTCCCCACCCCCCACAAAGTTGCCGCACTCTGGACACAAGAGCTGAACGAGAGACGCGGAATGTTGGGGGTGGTGGTTGGTGGTGGTGTGTGAGTGTGTGACAAGGGTGGGAACAGGGGGTGGGGGTGGGGGGTTGTTGTTGGGGGTAGGGGGGGGGGGGGGGGGGAGGGATAGGATGAGGGGGGTATAAGGTTGGGGAGAGGGAAGGGGTGAGGGTGGACTCCAAAAAAAAGGAACAGGTGGTGGGGGACTGTGCGCATGGAGGAGTCAAGGGCAGGTCCGCGTTACCGCGCGCATCGCTCGGCTCGCGCGCTCTAGCGCGCGCTGGTCTCCGCCCCCGGCGCGCGCTGCCGGCGGGTCGCGCGCGCGTCTCGCGCGCGCGCTCGCGCGCGCGAGCTCGCGCGCTCTCTCGTCTCGCGCGTCGCGCGGCGAGCTTCCCCCCCCCGCGCGGCCTCTCTGTCGGGCTCTGTCCCCCTCTGGGTGCGCCCCCCGCTGGCTCCCCTCTGTCTCTCGCGGGTCTCGCCCCCGCGGTCGCTCTCTCTCGTCGCTCTCCGCGCGTCGCGCGTCGCGCTGTCGCTTTCGCTCTGGCGGGGTCGCTTGCTCGCGGGCTCGCGCTCGCTGTGCTCTGCTTCACTTCACCCCTCGGTCCGCCTGTGTGTCTGCCCCCCCCCCCCCCTCTCTCTCTGTCTCTCCTCTCTCCCCCTCTCTCCTCTCTCTCCTCTCTCTCTCTCTTCTCTCTCCTCTCTCCCCTCTCTCTCTCTCTCTACCACAAAATTAACCTCCTGTCTGTCGGTCCAATGCAGATGGATATACATTCATTCATTGAAGTTAGATATTCGCAAAATCCACGAGTTACCATCGATAATATTTTTTCTTTATCACGGCTTGGGACAGTTTATGCAAACGCATTTCCCAAAAAGTTATTCTAGTGGCGATTAAAATCGAATTCTTCGAAATTAAGGACGTAAAAAAAAAAAAATAAATAAATTAAAAAAATCTACCATGCATTCATGAAATTTCCTTCATCTATCGTTTTTGCCTCAATACTCCATGATCTATGCACTGCAAGCACATCGTAATCTCCTAAACGAATCCCCTAAAATTCTCTCTGAAAAGTATTTCCAAATGCACCTGATTTGACCAACGAAGCCTTTAGCATTGGATATCTTCCCCATTATCATCATTATAAACTACAGTACCAACGAAAGCCGGTTGTTGATGTATCGACTCAGTCCGGCTTTGCTCCTTCTTACATAAACCCACACAATTCTCGCGAACTCAATCTAGATACACAAGTTACTGTCATTAGAAAATATTAAGACAGATCTTTAAGGCAAGGCTTGGTGATCAGGAGGAAGCCCTTGGAAATTCCTTATCAAACTACATCGAAGGAAAAAAAAAAAAGCACTGGTGGGTCCTTTTTATCAGTTACAATAAACCGTTTCTGTTTCAAGCGGTTTAACAACTTCAAATCACACTCTACAAATTAGATACTAAGTCGTTCTTCTCAGCTGCAGGGGCCATGCCAGAAAGAATGTTAAAACGCACTGTCATTTTAAATTTAACGTGACTGCACAGAAATGAAACATCTGTTATCAGTCGGACCTCTCCCCTCCCCCGCCGCCCCCCCCCCCCCCCCCCCCCCCCCCCCCCCCCCCCCCCCCCCCCCCCCCCCCCCCCCGCATTTCCCTTCCCACTCCAATCTTTCTGTGTGTGTGTTGTGTTGTGTGGTGTGTGTGTGTGTGTGTGTGTGTGTGTTGTGTTGTGTGTGTGTGTGAGAGAGGAGTGAGAGTGAGGGAAGGAGAGAGGAGGGAGATGAGGGGGTGGAGAGGAGGAGGAGAGAGAGGAGGAGAGAGAGAAAGTGTGTTGTGTGGTTGTGGTGTGTCATGTGTTGTGTGTGTGTTGTGTGTGTGATTGTGATGCGATGGTGTGATGTGAGTTGAGGTGAGGGAGTGAGTGAGTGAGTGTGTGTTCCTGTGTGTGGGGGGTGTGTGTGTGGTGTGTGTAGTGTGTGTGTGTGTGTGGGTTGTGTGTGTTGTGTGTGCGTGGTGTACACTGCTGTAAGGCTTAGTTGGTGGGCAATGCTCGTCTACGTCGCCTGGAATTGTCGCGACGGTATTCACATGCCCCCCCCCACCCCCCACCCACCCCCACCCCACCCCCGCCGCCCCATTTCCATCTCCTTACTCATTTTTTAAACTTATAGTTGATAGATACGCGACGCTTTCTCCAAATATGAAAACCCTCCCCATAAAAAACGATATAATCTGCCTGATGTATTAAGGTTCAAAAGAACGTTAATTGCCTGATCATGAGGTTCAAAGAACGCTATAATTCTTGCACTGAGATTAGGGTTAAAAACCGCCATCCATTGATTTTACAAAATTCACCCAGGATGTTGATGGCATCGGCCAGTTGTGATTCAGCCGCCGGAGAGTTTCAGATTGGTCCCTGCTCTCGGTATCTCTGTCATTCTTCGCTCTCTTCTCTCTCTCTCTCTCGCCTCTCTCTCTCTCTCTCACCACCACCATAAATATATATTATTATATATATATAATATATATCTAGATATATCTATTTATTATATATATATACACGCAGCGGCGCGCGCGCGTGCGCTCAGGTGGGGGATACTCAATTTTTACGTTCAATCGACCAATGTAAATGAGACCGACCAAATTACAATTAAAAGATACGCAGTTTGTGTGCTCGGGAAGAGAGATTGTGTGGTTGCGAGAGAGAGTTAGAGAGATGAGGAGAAGAGAGGAGGGGGGGAGAGAGAGTGAGAGAGTGACGGCGAGAGAGAGAGAGGAGAGACAGACAGACGACAGAAGCACAGACAGGAGATGTCAGACAGACAGACAGACAGACAGAATGTTGAGAGATGGATGAGAGGGACAGTTAGCCAGCCGCAGCCAGTCGCAAGCTGCCATCTACACCGGGACAGATGACGGACGGACGGACGGACGGCGGAAGGGGGCCCAGACAGACACCCAGAGATGGGTCAACGACGGACAGAACACACCAGACAGACATTCAGACAGAACAAACGGAAGACAAGACAGACGGATCAGAGAAGGAAAGAACACTAGCACTTATTTTCTCACGCTCTCTCGACAGTCGTCTCATTACTGGGTTGCATTCCTAAGCACAGTTAATAGCTACCCGCCACTCGCCGATTTATTAACCCTACTAACCCTTCCCCCTTTTAACACAAGGGTAAATGGGCGCTTTTTGGGGGGGGGGGGGGGGGGGGGGGGGGGTTGGGGGTTGCATCACACTTACTGCATATGAGGCACGATTATCTCTTTGTCGCATTGACTTGCGCGGGGCTTTTCAATAATCGATCGTCAGTGGAGAAGGATGGTGTGTGTGTGTTGTGTGGGGGGGGGGGGGGGGGCGGGGGGGGGGTGGAGGGGGGTGGAGGGAATGTTGGTAGAGGGTTATCGGTGGGGGTAGGGGGGTGGATGCGGGCTAGGGGGATAGGAAGATGGGGGGGTGGATGGGGGTGGGAGTGGGGAGGAAGAGGAACAGAGGGTGACTTTTCAGGCACCCAGCCTGATTTTATTTATTGCTTCCGGCTCCTACACTGCTCCCAATCCCCCCCCTCATCCCCCATACCCTTTCCCTTTACCCTCCCCCGCCTTCTCCCCCCTCCTCCTCACCCCCTACTCCCAATAAAGACCGAAAAAAGAAAGAAGAGAGAGAAAAAGAAGAGGAAGAACAGTATAAGCAGAAGAAGAAGAAGAAGAAAAGGAAGAAAGACACGGAGGAAGAGAACAGGGAAAAGGCCGACTCTAGGCCATTTCAGCCCTCAACAGTTTTTAGGGCGCGTCGGGAGTGCCATATAAGCCCGCTTTTCTGTTCTCTGACAAGTAAGACTTCAAATTACAAAAAATTAACGATTATTACAAACAAACATACTGGGTAGGGTTATCCGTTTTCATACTAATTTACTAAAACTTTTTTCAGGATTTCAGTTTTGTTTAATCTGGTGTTTTTCTGGTCTTTTCAATAAATCATTTTCACGCAAACATTCTTTTAAATGAGTCTCTGTCTTTCATGTGAAATAAAAAACTTAAGTCTTTAACTGCTCCTAAAGTCTTTTAAAACCGTTTTATATTTCTGGCATAAAATCACTCACGTATCAGCATTTCTTCCGCTGAAAGCTAGAGTTTCGACAAAGTGTTTCTCTTTCAATATGTCTCTTTCTGTCGAACAGTCATATATAATAAATAGTGTCTGCGTTCCTTCAAACAGGCTATAAAATGTTCTAAAACCTCACTCAGTTTTTGTAGGATTTAAACTAAATATATGTCATACATCTGTCCATTAAACTTCTATTATGATATGCTTTGTTCATTTAAGTGTTGGACAGGAAAACCTCAATATGATTAAATTATACGATAAACTGTTTGTAAACAGGTTCGAGGATAAAATATTGTTGTTCCACAACCAGTCGCCCACAAAATCAAGGAGCAAATGAGGAGTTTTTGTCATAATGTTTAATGGCTCCTATAGTTTTTTAAAGGAACGTTAATCTAATCCGGTTATTGTTTTTTATCATACCCTCGTGTTAAAACTTGTTCAGTATAATAAATCCTAAATAAGCCTAAGTGTGTAAGAGTGAATCCAATCAGTGCTGTAAGATGTTTTCGATTTAGACGGTCTAATATTGATTTTGTTGGCTGGTTGTTATGACTTAACTTTCCTCACCATTGTCGAAGGAATGACAACATTAACTTTAAAGACTGTCAAACGTTTTAAGTTTGCCAGCGAATAGAATCACCTTTAAATAAGGGGACCGTCACTAACGCCCTCTCAAACCCATCCTCTCCGTATCTGTTATGACAGAATGATAGATAATTTCAAATATCATTGTAAACGTGTGTCCTGATTTCAGTTGCGGCGCAGATCTGTAATTTTGTAGATAAGCATCTTTTTAAAAACCGCATTCTCTTCTGTGGGAGGATGTACTGTTTTTTCCCCATTCGGCTTTATTTCAATCTTTTCCGACTAATTGTCATTGGGCATAAGACTCTACATGTAAAGGGCCCAGAGTTGAATGGCTTTTCTGAAAACTTTTTTTGCGGCCAAAAAAATGTAAATGGGCTTATGAATTCAAATTTTATTGTCCCCATTCATTAAAATTCTGGTGCTAAGTGCCATTTGAGGTCAGCCGTTTTCGAACTTATTTTATATTCATAATGGCCAAACATTATTTGTTCTCTGATTGCGCGTTAGTTGTTCTAGTTTAGGAAACTTTTTGTTGTCGCCAAACCCTCTTTGCGTTTTTAAATCATCCATCTTTTTGTGTACTCAAAAAATACCCAAATTGCTTGCTAACTCACATTCTGTTTCAAGTCCGCAACGTCTGCAAGGTTCTTTTTATTCTAAGTGATACCCCTTTCAGGCGCTAATGTAACTCCTGTTCTTCTGGCCACCGCGACATTAATTTTTTAGTATCGTATTATTTTATTTCCAAAACAATGCCTGCAGGTTATCACATTTTTTACACTTTCCCCGCTTTGTCGTTGATTTTTATTTTAAATGAGCCGACCCTCCACAAACTAAATCTTTTTTAAACTGTAAATTAGGGAATTGTATAATTTTCTTATCGCCAAATATATGCAGCTTTTCCAGATGGAAGAGGCTCTTTTTTTTAATACTGTTTGAGGGCCTTCCATCATATAGTTTTCATCAGTGCTTAGCTCATCCAAATGAACATTGAGTAATGAATGTAATGCAAGATCGAGCGGATTTTTCCTCATATGTTGTTTTGGTTTGGTTTGTAAAATACTTATAATTTTAATTGTCAGCTGCAATAGCCTTTCATTTTTAGGCTAGCTTTCTTTATCAAAATGTAACCTCCTTCTTCTTCAGGCTTGAATTGTGTATCAGTGTTTTTGAGATTTGCATTGTAAAGTTTGAGAGTAATGGTTTAAAGTTACTCATTGCTTGGTTTAGTGAGCTAAAACCCGTATTACATCATCAGGTATTGGTAACTCGCTAATCTGTGGTCCCGGTTTTGTAGACTTTTAGAACCGTATGATTCTCCCTTGCTCTTTTTGCTTATATTAAACCATAACGACTTTGTAGAATATTTCATGGGAGCGCGACCGTTTTTTGGCCCGCAATTGTTTTATTAATGCATGTTTCTAAAAAAACGAAGGGCGGTCTTGGGTGGTGATTGTTCTACAAACATTTTTTGAACGAAATAAAATGAGTGCTTTCAAATATACTGGTGCAAAATATTCTGTTGGGCCGCATTACAATCGTTAAAAATATAGCACTGACACCCTCGACATTGCTGTGACCCCCTGACTGCCTCATTTTCATAAAAAGGTTGAGTACCCCATTAGCAGATATCTTAACCCCCTAGTGAAAACGAGCACATCCAGAAAGCGTGGTTTAGTTCCATCGATGCAGTTTTATCAGAAACCAGTTAAAACTTTGCTTGTGTTTTGCGCATCAATACCTGGGGTGTGGAGTGTCGTATGCTGATCATTTAAATCACCATGATCCTTTGGAGAGGGTCAGTGTAAAGATTTCATTTCTATTACTCCTTCAGACGATTTCTGACTGAAATTGCAAGCTCCAATACAAAATGAACAAACCGTTTTTTCTCCACCTCAGCCAACATTAGTACATGAAGGCTTTTAAAAGGATCTGTTATCGAATTCAATATTAACATCAAGACAGGCTGTAGGACAAAAGTTGGTATACATATCATGGCTAGGCGACCTTTATTTTCGGGGGCACGCTACAGGACAGGAAGGTATAACTAGGACTGGCATCCTCTTTCAATTTTTTTCTGTTTTGGGCTAACTGTTTGAGCCGGGGTCCTACAGCAAGAGACATTAAAACAGCATGGACTAACATTATCTTTGACACATTCTATGGGCTAACTAGGGCGGAATAGAACGAATTAAACGACTTATTCGCACTTACGTTGGTGTTTTGACTAGGGGCGCATAAGCACAGGCAAGAGCGAGCATAAAACTGATCCTTTCTACTGGCTTTGGATCGCCACCTAAAAACCAATACTTAGCATATTTGGAGGACGCCATTCTTCTACAGTTTGATTTACCTTAAAGTATAAAAGGTACCAACACGTTTTACATTACGCAAAAGATCGAAAGTAGACTTGCTTGTTGGCATGGTTTATACATGCTGCCCTTCTGACCTCAGACTCAGATAGTACAATAATTAAAACTATAATAAGAAAGTTTATAGCAGGCAATGAAACAGAAGGTTGGGAAAAAAAACGACATAAATTTCTGAGCCAGTAATATTACAACAATAAAAAAAACGCCCAAGATTAAGTATCTAATTCCCGAAGTCCAAAACCCCCCAACCAAAGTCATTAATGACTCAGCAGAGCTCGCGTGGCTCAGTTCGCGATGACCATGAATATGAAAAGACAGCAACTTGTTTTTGGATTAAACTGGCCTAGGATTACTTGGTCTTTATTCTTACTAAATAGTAAAAACCCAACTATTAGAGACTAATGCCTTCAGTGCTCGGCCATACAAGCCAATACTTTGCTTGCAGTAGGACCAAAAGCAGCTGGACCAATACTCCCCAATATACCTGGTTAACGCGTCCAACGGCTTTACCAGCTAATTTTTTTAATATAACTTGCAAGATGATCAAGCTGTTTTTTTAACCCATGGTTATTCTCAGGGGGGAGGCGATGGCGGCGGAGGGTAATGAACTTTGACCTCCACCGCGCCTGTAATATGCATCACCGTGTACTTATTGCAAATCTAAGGCTGTTATAACGCTTACTAATGTGATCCGTGCTCTCTCTAAAACAGTGTTCGTATTCGTTCTGCTGTGTCGGGTCTTCATATAAAATTTTCCGGGATGGTTCTCTTATTCTATTCACTTGTGTCGTAATTGGTCTCGGTTAGTAGTCAGCGCTTCTAGTCTTGCTGAATCTTTCTTGTTCATGATTTTTGTCTTTGTCTTATTCTTTCTTTAATATCAGGCCCTAAGTGGCGTCATCCAGCCTCCAACGAGTTTTTCTTTTTCTCTTTTTAATATGCTCATCTAGTTCACCTAGTTTTTGCACTAATTGTTTTGTGTATTCGCCTATGATGCTTCTTACGCTTGATCAAGGGCCGTTATTTCTCGCATGGGTAGCGGTTGTGTTGTGGGTGTGTATAGTCCTTTAATGCTGTTTCTTCTGAAAAACTGGTTTCTGTCTATTGCATTTTATTATTTCATCTGTTCCGGATTGATTTAATTTCTTTAAGTTCCCTTGTTTTGTATTTGGTTATCGGGCGGGAGTTCTTGTAGTGTCTTTTGAAGTTAGCAACTGCTTTCCCTATCTTATTTGGTCTAACATGACCAAGGCGATTTTGATCTTTTACACTAAGTTTGTATAATTGTAATCTTGGCTAAAAACTTTGAATGGCGTCTGGTTTTTGTTGTAAGGCCGAACAGATTCGCCTTGATCGCCTTTACAAACAAATGATCCATCTTCTAATTCAAAAATCATTTGGGTCTATAATTTCTCGGAGGTCAGTGTACCTTAACTTTTGTAATATGGGGCCGACCGTTTACTTTCTGTTAATTACAGCCGCTTGAGAGCGCTTGAGCGTGCCGTGTCAAAGGGATCATTTCACTTCATGTTGTCTCCAGGATCAAAAACATTATAATTTCTTTCAGCTTCAATTCCTGCCATGTTTTAAATTAATTAACTTTTTATTTTGTTTATAAAAAAAGGCACTAGCACATGGCTCTCGATTTCTTAACCCGTATAGAGGACTGAAAGAACCGGTGGCGTGGTGAAGGGAAAATTAAGCGGAATATTACTGTTACAATTAACTCCATCTACTATTGTGCGGAATCAAATTCTTACTGTCTAATTTCCAGCTAGGGCGGATGAAGTGATTGGCCAAGGCTCTGCACGTTCTTACTTTCAAAATAGCAACTCGCTTCAACAACAGACCCAAACAGGACAGTTGTACAGAATCTGGGGCGGGCAATCGTTAAGAAAATTTCTATAAAACTTGAGGGGCATATAAATATTTCTTTACACATGCTGATTATTTTTAACCTATTCTGATCTAAGGTCTATACGTGGAAGGAATGGGGCTGATCTTGCGTTTCAAAGGAATCGAAATGATGAAGCGCCTAAAATAGAATAGGCGCCGCATGATACTAAAGACGGTTTTTATTTTATTAAAATAGTAATGCAGACTGTAAATTTTGCGGTATGAATCGCTTTCCATCCCCTTAGATGTTGAAGTTGTTAAAAGCGATACATGCACCTATACTTTCATGGAGCATTAAAAGACAGATTGTTTTCATATGAACTTACTTTTAACGGAATACAATCGTGTTATCTATCATCAGACACGAAGCAAAGTACAGCATTTTCTGACATCTCGTTTAGATTTGACGTGTTGCAAACCTGATTTAGCAGAGAGAGTAAGGATCAATATGAGTCATGATTAGCAATATATTACGACAGAGTGATTCAATCTACAACGATATCCCAGAGCGGGCAGACATATATGGAATTTTAGTTTTTAAGCACCACCCGCAATATCGCTTTTAAAGGTATTTTTATTGCTGTGTGAAGATGAAGAACCGTTTAAAAGAGCAAGTTGAAATGTTTTTTAATCCTAAATATAACGAAAGTGCAATGTACAATTGACGGTAGTCCTAACCAAATCTCCGCCTAGGCGGGCCTTAGACCCTTATCATTCTTTTTGACGGAAGTAAGGAAAATTGTTTGGGGTGGGAGGATGCGGTAGAATCCAACAGCAGACCTAGTGTCTAAAGATTTACATCTTCACAATGTGTTAAGGCTTGTTGATATTTAACAACAAATAATTCGGTTATGGATTGACCTAAGGTCAACAGAGGACTAATGAGTTTGTATGGAAGGGGAGGAAAAGTGAGAGAAGTAATAAACAGTTCAAAAATTGATAAAGAAGAAGAAGCCGATAAACCGGCTTATTGTACATTTGTTTTTAATATATGAGGCGCAGCTGAATATTGAAAATAACAGTATTAGAATATGTATTATACTAAATTTATTTTTCCATTGTTATAAAAAGCATGTCTGTTTAGGTTTTTATCCAAATGATGCCTACTGCACCGGTAGAAGTGCCAAGAGAAGAGTTAGCAGGCATTCTGTGTTATAGGAAACCCCTGTATGTTAAAAAACCTTCAGATTAACAAACTTTACACAAATGCACAAATAACTAGAGAAGGACCTTTCAAAATTACAAGCCCTAAAAACCTAAACGAAGGTATTCTGCTCCTTTTATGCTTTACATGTTAATACTGGAAAACATCGACTTTAAGTGCTCTAGCAGCAGGAACGAGAGTTGGTCTTTAGGAACGGGACATAGGCGTACCCGCAGCTATACCTCTAGGGGTTTGTCTTTAGCTCTCGGTCTGGGTTCATTTGTGTAGGTGTGCTAGCAAAAAATTAAAACTAAACTCCAATAGCACACAAGCGTTGGTTTTCAACTATTAACGGCTAACATTAGTTCGGTCAATAACTGACAATAAATAAAGCACTAGCTGACTCAAACATCACGGAATGAAGATTTTAATCGTTTACTGGCCCGGATTTGATGGGACTCCAAAAGACAAAAGTTTGATCTTCCAAGAAAGGCGGGGGACAACGTTTTCTCAACAGCCAGACCCCGAGCAGAATAAAAAGGAATGCTTAAAAAAAAAGTAAAAACGAGTACATTAAAATTGTTCTAAACAGCGCACTTAACAACGCCAAAAGGGTTTGATACTTTAGTTTATGAGTCCAAGCGCAAAAAATGCCGGTTGATATTGGTTTGTTATTAAGTATTTTTTTTTAATTTAAATAAATATTTTGGCTTAGTAGAAAAGAAAAGACAGCATGGCTAAGATATATGAAGGACACAAGGACGAATTGTTTGAAGGAATGCTTCGAGAAGAGCAGCGTTTATCAAGAGCACTGAATGATATTGGTTAGAAGTTCATTGACCCAAACAAACGTACAGGCAAGGCAAAGTGTTGGTTGTATCTGTATTTCTCAAAGGTCAGGCAAACTAACAATAGGACCCGCCAGTTAAAGTAATGTTTAGCTGTTTTAATCGGTACCTATGTAACATATATGAAGAAAAAATCTAGCAGTCTGGGTCTCCCGACTAAACCAACAGACTATTCTTTCTCATAACGACTCACTTAACACCCGGTTTGGGCAGTCGAACTGCTTTAACTGTTTTTGCCGCTGACGCTGGAAGAAGCCAAAATGAGTAGGCTCTGGTTGGTCAGAAGGGCGAAGCCGAAAGTTTTAGAGATTAGATTAAATACTGGGCAAAGTATGCAACCGATTGGAGGCAAGGCGTTTCTTGTCCGCTACCTCGGGAGGTGGTTTTTAAAGAAGCAGTTTAACCATAAAGAATGCAGACGACAAATGTTTTCATGTGGTGCGTTCTTGCATGGCTGTCATGTCCAATCGCGAACACGCCGGGAGAGAGGGAGTGAGTGACCTAACTATCGGCAATACCGCCAAAGATCTTAACTTCAATTGGATATCCTTTCCTGTTAGTGTAGGACAAATTGAACGTTTGAAGAACAAAACAACCCATAAAGTTATGTATTACACTAGTGGGATTGAGGAAAGGGGGAAACAAATATTGGTTGCTGCCACTAAAGTGTCAAGACAGTCCAACTATAGGCGAACCAGCCCAAAAGTATGTGGACTTTACTCTAATGTTTTCGGCCAGTAGGGCGGCCCCATCATTACCACATTGATACTCCACAATGAGCAGGATTATTAGGCATACTTCCCAAAACATGAACATACCAAGAATTCTGTAGATAGAAATGTTTTTTAACAAGAATTCCAACCGCACTTCAAGCCGCGCCGGAACATATAAAACATTTGGTAAAAGTTCGTGTAGGACTGTTCGACTGTACTAACCGAACGCCCCCTCCAGGATCTCTAAAGTTAGTTTTAAGAAACTGGAAAAACGGCTGCAAATTCTCCATACGTAGTTTACGGCAGACTTGAGTCGCTTATTGTTCCTTATGAAGGGGCCAGCCACCCCCCCCCCCCCAAAAACTTCGAAAAAACAGTCCTTAATGTTAATCATCAGATTTGTTCATTTGCGTGCATCGTTGTCAGGTCGGTTGGCGTTCATTCAGAGCCAGAAATTAATATGAGGGCCTAATGCTGCAAAAATACTTCTTTAAAGCCATGCAGAAGTGCGTAATGGACTGTTCTTAATAATCTAAAAACCTTATCTGAAATCAGAATGCCGCCTGAAGTCCAACAACAGTATGATTCAGTCCACGCCCTTGGGGGATATGCGGTTTAGAGCTTAACGCCCAAGAGTGTAAACCTCAGTCCGAGACATGATCACATTAGTGGGTAGGTTTAGAGCGTGCAGCGCCCACAGTATTAAATGCAATCTTCAACTAAAGTTGTCCTAAGAATGGAAGCTGCCTGTATTCTTTCACAACTTGCCGAGGTTAGACTCCTCATCTTATAATGAAAGCAGTGGCGACGATGCCTTCAGGGTGTCAGGCATTGCCACAGTCAATCAGAAAAGTACATGTGCTTTAATCTAAATTACATGTCTATTTTGACTCTATGCAACTCATGATGGTTTCAATTTTAGAGTCATGGCTATGTCCTTAAAGGCCTTGCCCAATTACAGAAGAATATTTTGACCCAACCTCCGTTAGAATAGTTTAGAAAGGGCGTGTTTTATCCCCCCTTATGAGTACATGAACTGTTGGGAAGAAAAGAGGAAGGTTTTGCCGAAGACAACTTCCTCCTAAAAGGTGCGTTCTTTTTCTAGTCTTAGAGGAAAGGACATCCTGTGATTCTTGATTACCAGCATGCTCAAGATGCGTGGCAGAAGAATCAGAAGTTAGATTGTTTATAACGATGGGGAGACCTATCATGACTCCTACTGATGGCAGTAACATGTTTGTTGGCGGGTTATTTTGAAAATTACAGAAAGACCTGCATGATGTGATGAAACTTAAGTGGATCCCGCGCATTACATTTCTGCGCCGGGAAATGAGGTTGGGATGGACTTTCTTAAAGTTATGGCGAGTACAGATTGATTTATTGTCTGACCTAACCATGATCCAGATGAGTGGAAAACGGATTGCGTGGAGGATTTGTATGGCGTCGCATCATTATTGTTAAAGCAAACAATCCAAATACTTGGACGACTATGATCCGAGTTTGTAAAAGGTCCTATCTTCTCAATGTTATTTAGAATGCAAACAATCTGTATGGATGGGCAATGGCGCTATCACTTCCATTACGTAACTTTAAAATGTACACAAGGCGGCGACCCGAACAATATTCAAAAGGCATATTAAAGTGGTGGGGGCAGTTTTGACGGGGTCAACAGCGCGGTACATTCTAGAAGGTGAACCTTTAGAATATCCTCATGGATCCATCATGACCTACATAATGACTACCCTTTAGCAGCTGAAAGTTAACGATGGATCCAAGAGAACCACCTAAACTTGTGCTTAATTTTCGAGGCAAAAAAATTTTATGCTCTGTCATTACAGGACCTTCTACAATTTTTATTTAAAGGACATGGTTTGAAAGGTAGGTGGACAGCAGTTCATCGCATAATTGCTTTTGTCAAGAAAGTTCTCTGAAAACCATACATTCATGGAAGAACACTGATCTCAGCCCCCCCAATACTAACATCCACAGATGGTCAGAAAAAAGACTTTTTCAAGCTGATGACAACAGCTTGTTTTGGGAAAAAGACTATGGAAAATCCCCACAAGCGGCAAAGGATGTCTAGTTTGGTCACTAGAGAGAACGGAAGCAATTAAGCTGACTTCCAAAACAAATTATCAGAACTTTAGAAGATTTAATGACCAGCTTTTGGCCATAATGATGAAAAAAATATGGAAAGCACAAATTGGATACAAACCTGTATTTATTGGGTTTCCGTTTTAGAATTTTATCAAAGCTTTTGATGTTTGAATTTTTTTTATGCTACTTTAACGCCACCCCTCGTTATCCAGTGTCCAGAGTACTTACACAGAAGATATCAGATAGTTTTTTTGTTATAGATATCCTACTGAAGACATCTATAAAGACATGGTAAATGGAAGTAGCCCATAAAGGACATGCGGGATGGTTTTATGATCCATCTGATTTCCTAAAGATTCGCCTCTTTGCATTCCAATTTACTAACAAGAGGTTTTAGGAAAGATGAAAGATGAATTATCTGGAAAGGTGTAGTAAGGAGGTTTGTTTGGTTTAAGGGTCGAAAATGTACAGTATTTCGAAAGGCCAGGGGGGGGGGAATATCATATGGAAAGCAATCGGGGAATATCTCGCAGCCGTTGGTGTGCAGGTCAAACATAAACATGACAAACTACTATAGAAGCATTGTTCGGCAATTATTAAGACTTTTCATCATGGACATACGTAAAACTACGATTAATCTCATGAGAATGCATACATCTACTGTTTGTATAACAAAGTTAAGTCATTTGTTGTTAGTATTACTTAACATACTAAACGGGTGGGTGGGGTGGTGGGGGGGGTAGACCTGTGGTGGCTTTGGCTAAGGCGGGCTCGGGTGTGGACGCTTAGATTTAGCTGGGGGGGGGGGAGTGGGGGCAGTTCGGGGTGGTGGGAGAAAGCAGAGCGGCATGCCAAGGCTGTTAAATTGTTATCTATGTGTGCGGGATTGCGTGGCGAATGTTTTTTATGTATTGCAAGATATTTCTTTTGCCCCTATTTGGGGCGGTTGGATGGGGGAGGGGATCTGATGAATTTTGTAAGATGCAGTGATTATTCCTCGTAAATGTGTCCTGTAAGAGCATGTTCACGACAATGAGGAATTGATGCCAGGTGTTAGCTGGTGGCAAGGGCGCGTCCGGGACCATGTTTGGTTCGTTTTCTGGCGCTCCTTCTGGGCCTTCCATTTGAAACCAAAATATGTTTACGTAAATTAATTAAAGGAACTGGGTCTGGCGGAATTATCTGAGTTCTTCTTTTCACATAAGATCTTTGAGGAGCTGGTTGTTTTGTTTTTTGTCAGGTTTACTGTAAAATAATACTAAGGGCGCACGGATTCACTTTACAATTCGTTTTATTTCATTATGGTCAAACACTCCAAATGGATCGGTTGCCTGAGGCGGTGTCCCCCTTCTGCTTCTCCGGTAAATAAAGGTACCTTACTTTCAATCCATATGGTTAATAGTTTGCGGACGAAGACTTCCATTCTGCAACCATTTTATTGTTTTGCTTTTTAATTGCTTTGTTTGGTTTTTTTAGGCCTTTAAATTTTCATTATTCATTGCGCCGCAAAATGAGGGCAGGTCTTGCTAACCCATTCTGTGTTGCGGAGATTTGTCTAATTTTTTCGCTCTCTGTGATACTGGTAGGAGGGGGGGAAATGTCTTTCGGCTAATCTGTTTGGTTAAAGTTTTCACTAAAGCCTGTGATCTGTGGAACTCTGGAATGCCTCTTTTAATGGTAACTCTATGTTTCAACAATAATTGATTCACTTGGCCTTTAACTTCCTTTCCTCATCAACTTGAATCAGCCGAGGATAGTTA
Organism: Conus ventricosus; assembly: GCA_018398815.1. NCBI lineage: Eukaryota > Metazoa > Mollusca > Gastropoda > Neogastropoda > Conidae > Conus > Conus ventricosus. The sequence goes on along the minus strand of CM031620.1, from coordinate 5,254,487 downwards.
ACAGACCTCGTTGGTATATCAGTTTGTAGAGGCGACTAGCAACAGGCAGAAGACTCTTTTGTGGTTAATGGTGCCGCATCTTTGTATCTTGAAGCCATGTCAATGGACTGTGAGAGTGCGTACTAAATCTTTTTCGTCTAATCATCAGAGGGTTAAATATGAAGAAGATCCATTTTGTTGGGTTGTCGTGTGGAGTTGTGTTCACAAAGTGCGGTCTTGTATTCGTTTGGGCGCAGGTAAATAAATTTGCCAAATCGCTTGGTTTAGATAATACCATTCCTTTGCTGGTTTGTTCACTGACCTCGCTGCTTGGCTTAGCTTTTTAATTGCCCTGTGTGATGCCCACTTCCAATATCCTTTGGGGATAATAGATTTGTTCATTTTTTATTCAGCCAATATAATTATGTGCAAACAAAATACACAGCGGTCATACCAAAGACAATAAACAATAATTCTTGCATCTTTTGTTTTTCTCTGATGGTTGATAAAAGCACTGAATTTTGGTGGGGGCAATGTTGGTCCGGTTTTTGCCTCCAGTTACTATGGAAATACTATTGTTTTTGCTTGATCAACATCTTTAAAATGTAAGCTGCATGCCCTGTTCTTTCAGTGTGTCCTTTAATAAAATCTAACTGCTCAAGTCTCTGCTTTCATCGGCGTCTTGTGCAGCTGCTAGTTGCCCATAGCTTTGTTATGTCTTTTTTCGCTCGCCCGTCAATTCCTCCCAGTTTACTAAAATGCCGAAATTACATCCGCTAAAAAGCAAGCGCATTCAACCCACAGCGCCGAGGCCTATCCATTATTGCGAGTAGTGGAAGCATTTTTTATCTTTTATAAATGTATTATTTTTTTTCTTACATAATTTATTTTGTCTGGAATTATTCCTGCTTAACTAAGGGGAAATCTTTCGTAGCAAACCGTAGCTGCAATGTAGCAATTAGCTTTGCTGATTCCTCAACGGTCTAGTTTGCAAGTTGCTGGTTTTAATTCTGAACAAGCTTTTACCAAGGCATTGAGTAATCCTTACATTAGACCAACAATAAACAGCTGAATGGGATACAAGGTTTGCAACGGTTTTTTCGGTGCTCATTTTTTAGAAAAATTAAAATAATTATAATTATTAAAAAAAAATAACTGTGATGATCCTCCTACAGCTACCAAGGCAGCCTAAACCCTTCCTGAACTTATGAATGACAAGCTGATGACCAAGCTATTATGCCCAAAAAGGAGAGGTTGTATTCTTTGGCCGCATGTGGGTAAAAAAACAGTTCCTGGACATGGAATCAGATTTGAACGATTCATCAGATGTCGCCGAAGACATTTTAAAGTATCATAACAGCGTATGAAGCGCACTAGGGTCTAGATGGTGGTGAAAAAGTGTGGGGCAATCGCGTCTTAGTTTGTACACTAAACTAGTCAGTAGATTGCCCCCCATTGGATTCTGAACAAAAAAAAAGATCTTCGTTTATGATTTGAACGCATAGATCAGTGTTTAACAAAGTCATTAGAGTCTTAGGGTTGTGTGGATTTAAACTATTGAATTTGGAAATTGTTTTTATCGCCATTATCAGGATTAATATCTTTTAATCATATAGATTTTATTTCCCTTCAAAATGATCGAGCTGGGGAAAATCATCAGAACCGGAAAACATTGTGATCAGGTGTGAGGGGAAGAAAGTTAACCAAGCCAGAAAAATCAGCAGGAAAACCGCTGAATCAGGGTGAAGGCCATATTAAAAATCCTGGGCGTTGTTGAAGCAGGAAAAAAAAATTAGCCAAGGGGGAACTGACAAAACAACATTAATGTTAACAGACTATGACTCATCATGAAAAATCATAACACCGCCAACGCCAGAACAAGTTAATTAATGCCAGAACTATAAAAACTCCTGTTTGAATTAACAAGGGCACAAAGTCTTCATGGAATTTGAACTTTAAAATACTGTTGCCATTTTTGGCGCCTTTGTGCTGTTGGGGGGCGCGGCAGTTATTATGGTCTATAAAATATATACACTAATGGAACAGAAACGGAATGCTATCAATAAATATCTGAGCCACTAAATGCAGAAAAATAAAGACCACCAGAGCCCCAAAACGCCAATATACCAAAGCGTCATTTTGATCCATTTATAATGGAATAATATTTTTTAAGGAACTTAATTTTAAATTTTTAATAAAAATAGATCATGGGTATTATAAAAATGTGGTGTCAATAAATAAAGACATGGAGTCTATAAAGGCATTTCCATAGACCAGAATTGTAATTCAATGCGGTTGCTTTGGCTTGGATGTTAAGACCTTCCTTAAACATTGCTATGCAGAAAGAAGAAAACGCTGAGCAATAGACATCCTCAACGATGACACGTTTTTTTGAGGCGTTGTGTGTACTAGATTAGACAATCTACTAATATTTAAGAATTAAAAACATAGAGATTGTTATTTTTTTTTGATAATTTATAATAGAACTTAGGTTGTGTGTTACTTAAAGGATTGAACCTTAGTTATGTCTTAGGTTAACGTGGGGTAGTATAAGAACTTGCAGGATGAACTTGGGGTGGACTTAAAGGGATGACTTATAGTAAGATCTTGTGTGGTAAAGACTTGAGGATGATACTTGTGAATAACTTGAGGATGTCTTGTGAATGATACTTGAGGATGACTTAAGTATAGAACTTGTGAATAACTTAGGATGACTGGTGAATGACTTGAGGATTACTTGGTAAAATGACTTGAGGATGACTTGCTTGTGAATGACTTGTGAGGATGACCTTAAGTGTGGTGCGTGGGGTGCGGGGGGGTGGGGGGAGAGGACGTGCGTGGGGGTGCGTGGGGTGGGGGTGCGCAGGAGTTACCTCCCTTAGTGTCAGCACCCATAGCATGTACAGGCGTAACGTAAGGGCCCCTCTTGTACTATTAATAGGCCGTTCACCGCATGGAACGTTTATTTATAGCAAGGCGGTTTTGTACCGCCAGCCCTCTTTGCTGCTTAAAATAAGGCGTTCACAGCATGAACGTGCTATTTATAGCCAAAGGCGGGGATTTTACCGTAGCCCTCTTGCTACTATAAATAAGGCGTTCACCGCATGTAACGGTTTATTTTTAGCGGCAAAACGGATATTTTACCGCCAGCCCTCTTGCATGCTAAATTAGGCCGTTCACAGCTATGAACGGCTTTTTTATAGCAAGGGCGGATTTGACCGTAGCCCTCTTGCTACTATAAATAGGCGTTCACCGCATATGAATCGGTTTTTTATTGTTGCAGTTCAGCAAGGCTAATTTATGCAGTCCTCTTGCCACGAAAAATAAGGCGTTCACAGCATGAACGGCTATTTATAGTAGCAGTCAGCAAGGCTAACTTCACCGCAGGTCTGCTCCCACAACAAAGAGAGTTTCTTTTATACTTTCCTTCTTGCCACAAAAAAAGTTTATACCACACCCCTCCTCTTTGTTTTATCCGGGCTTGGGACCGGCACAAATGGGCCACAGAGGTTGTGGGTTTTTTTAAAAAAAAAAAATACTGCTTTGGCAGAGCTTTTTTGGCCGGCTCATTAATTCGCCAGTTAGTACACCTGTCGCTGAAACACTTGGTGCTTTTTGTATGAATTAGTGGAAGCCACCCCACTACCCCACCCCGTTCTGTTAAGTGTACTAAAGAGAACTGGTCCTTAATTTTGCCAGAAGTTTCGGAATAAACTTCATCATTTTGCTGAGAGAGAGTACTTTGCGATCGACTTCGTTGGCAATACAAATCATTGTTGCCGATGTAAGGTTATGAAAATCTTGGGCAATAATTTATAAATTGTTTTGAAGCTGCATCAGTTTTCTTGCAGATGAGTCATCTCTTTTCAGGTGGCGTTCGTAAATGAACGCCATGTCTCAGTTGGTTTTTTGTTCTTTGAAACATTGGGTTTGCGCTTTTCTAAGGGCAGTGACCATAATCAGTGCATGTTGGATAGTTGGTCTTTCGCCATGGTTGTTGTAGTATAAGAGCACCCCTTTGTAAAAATGGAATCTTTTCGTCAACAGTTCGAAAGTTTATCAAAGCCATCATCATCTCTTGCAGTATTTTATTGCCCAATTCTTTTTTCTAAATTCTCTCTGTGGAAACCAACAAGCTTTTCAAGGGAGCTGTTGTAGTTCTTAATGGTTAGTTCTCGTTTTTCTTTTCCCACACTTCCAAAAATACGCAATACTGCTTCTTTGGCTTACAAGGTTAAAAAACAGCGACTCACTAATTTTTCTTTTGTTTATTACTCCATCATAAGCTTGTTGTATTGCATATGATCCTCATAACAAGAAGTTGTTATTCCTCTGTAAACAAAGACGTCCGTCTCCCTTGGAAGCCATGGCCTAAAATGGCCCCGGCTCTTGCCGGCCCCGCCGTAGACCCCCCGTACGTAGTAGTGTTGAGTGGAGTGCCACGTAGCAGTCTAAGAACTATTCGCCGAAACATTTGCTGCGTGAAACTGCGCGCAATATGGGCAGTTGCCCGCAGGGCGCACTTGGCAGGGGTAAGAGACGAAAAACGCAGTAAGCTCGCGAGAGGCATGGTTTATTGATTTTTTGGGCCACAACATAGGAAGACGCTACAGTTGCATAACAAGCCGTCGGCTTGCACTGTGTTTAATCTTAGCCGTGCTTTCGTGTTGTGTGCGCGCCGGTGTTGTTGTGTGTGTGGTGTGTGGTCTGTTTGCGAGTGCTGTTCCTTTTATTTGAGTGTCGTGGTGTGTTGGGTGTGTGTGTGTCTGCCCGCCTCTCGGTCTGTCGTCTGTCTGTCTCTGTCCTCTCTTTCTCTGTCTGTCTGTCTGGTCTTGCGGTGATTCTCTCTCATCTCTCTCTTCCGCCACAGGAAAAGGCGGCTTTTTAGGCCACTTTCGCCCAAAAACTCGGTGGAGGGTGGAAGTGGCTTAGAGTCGGCCTTTTCCTGTTCTCTGAGGAGGAGGAGGAGAAGAAGAAGAAGAAGAAGAAGAAGAAGAAGAAGAAGAAGAAGAAGAAGAAGACGAAGGAGGAGGAGGAGGAGGAGGAGGAGGAGGAGAAGAAGAAGAAGGAGAAGGAGGAGGAGGAGGAGAAGAAGAAGAAGAAGAAGAAGAAGAAGAAGAAGAAGAAGAAGAAGAAGAAGAAGATATGTTGAAGAACAAGAACATGAACAACAAGAAGAAGAAGAAGGAATTCTCTGCAGCTTGCCTACTACCTAGCCAAATGAAAAACAGCATTTCTGATGACGCCTGCGCAGTGCAGATGAACAGATGCGGGGTGACAGTGTGGGGGTGGGGGGGGGTGGTGGGAGCGGTTCCAACCTCCTCCTTCCCCCTCCCCCCCCCCCCCCATATCCTCCCCTACCATATTCTGATGAATACAGAACCCGATACCTCTTTATGGAAGGCATGCCGAAAGAAAAACAAAACAACAAAACATAACAGGCTGAAAACTGTTTCTGGGACCAAAGCATTGATAGAACTCCACAATCTGTGGACCCTGTGGTCACATGGTCACAGCGTCTGCCTGCTGAGCTGAGGGTCAGCAGTTCAAACCACTCCCGGGGTCGGATTTTTACGACTTAAAAGCCCTCTCTGTCCACCCTGCAGAAAACCCTCTCTACCAACCCTGCAGAAAACACTCTCTGTCCACCCTGCAGAAAGCCCTCTCCGTCCACCCTGCAGAAAACCCTCTCCGTCCACCCTGCAGAAAACCCTTTCCGTCCACCCTGCAGAAAACCCTCTCCATCCACCCTGCAGAAAACCCTCTCCGTCCACCCTGCAGAAAACCCTTTCCGTCCACCCTGCAGAAAACCCTCTCTGTCCACCCTGCAGAAAGCCCTCTCCGTCCACCCTGCAGAAAACCCTCTCTACCCACCCTGCAGAAAACCCTCTCCGTCCACCCTGCAGAAAACCCTCTCTGTCCACCCTGCATAAAGGCCTCTCCGTCCACCCTGCAGAAAACCCTCTCTACCACCCTGCAGAAAACCCTCTCCGTCCACCCTGCAGAAAACCCTCTCCGTCCACCCTGCAGAAAAACCCTCTCGGTCCACCCTGCAGAAAAACCTCTCTACCCACCCTGCAGATAAACCCTCTCTGTCCACCCTGCAGAAACCCTCTCGGTCCACCCTGCAGAAAACCCTCTCCGTCCACCCTGCAGAAAACCTCTCCGTCCACCCTGCAGAAAACCCTCTCTGTCCACCCTGCAGAAAGCCCTCTCCGTCCACCCTGCAGAAAACCCTAAACTGTCCACCCTGCAAAGCCCCTCCGTCCACCCTGCAGAAAACCCTAAACTGTCCACCCTGCAGAAAGCCCTCTCCGTCCACCCTGCAGAAAGCCCTCTCGTCCACCCTGCAGAAAACCCTCTCCGTCCACCCTGCAGAAAACCCTCTCCGTCCACCCGCAGAAAACCCTCTCCGTCCACCCTCTCCGTCACCCTGCAGAAAGCCCTCTCCGTCCACCCTGCAGAAAACCCTCTCCGTCCACCCTGCAGAAAACCCTCTCCGTCCACCCTGCAGAAAACCCTCTCCGTCCACCCTGCAGAAAGCCCTCTCCGTCCACCTCTCCGTCCACCCTGCAGAAAGCCCTCTCCGTCCACCCTCTCCGTCCACCCTGCAGAAAGCCCTCTCCGTCCACCCTGCAGAAAACCCTCTCCGTCCACCCTGCAGAAAGCCCTCTCCGTCCACCCTGCAGAAAGCCCTCTCCGTCCACCCTCTTCCGTCCACCCTGCAGAAAGCCCTCTCCGTCCACCCTGTACACGCGGCAAGTCATGTTCAGCGGAAAGGAAACTCTTTTTCCTTTCTGTCCATGAACTTGTGCAAACCTACAGCTGTGATTGCCGTCTCTCTTGGTAAGCAACGACATACCCCGCATGTAATTATCACGTCACTGCAGGAGGATACAGTAACAAGAAGACTAACCTCCTCCTCCTCTTCTTCTTCTTTTTAATAAACTTGTTTTTTCTTAATATTTTTCGCCACAACACACGCATGACTCCACCCCTTCGTAGGTTAATCTCCTCCTCCTCCTCCTCTTCTTCTTCTTTTAATAGACTTTGTTTTTTCTGAATATTTGTCTCCCCAGCAAACGCATGACTTCACCCCTCCGTAAGGCGTCGCGCGATTGGTCAAGCTGATCGGTTTTAAATCCCTGAGAAAATCCGGAGTCCGGGCTCAGGTGCGTTGTGGGTCTAGAATTACCACCCTTGAATAGCAGCCATTTCCATTTCAAAGCTGCACCCCAAACAGCTTTGTTTGTTTGTTTCTTTGTTTTCTTGTTTCTTTGTTTCCTGATTGCTTTTTTTTTTTTGGTCCTAGATTTCTGTCTCATCCGTTTAAATGTTTGTAATCAGTTTATAAAAATCCTGTTGATATCCGATTCAAAGATTATTCCAAAATCTTGGATCTTTTCTAAATTTTATTTTCAAAAGACTTTCAAAGACTTGAACAAGGTTCCATGGGATCAATCCTTGCCTGTCTATACAGGGAGTGTCCGCAGGAATATCAGCCTGCGTATGCGGGTAAAAAAAAAAAAGAAGAAAAGAAACACACACACACACACACACACACACACACACACACACACACACACACACACACACACACAGCTTGCCACTAACCTGTAACATCTGTTTGAACCGCGATCGTAGGCGATTCGACCCTGCCACCAAACTCCGTGCAGACCTCCGTGTGGGAAGGGAGGCAACCGCACGTCCTACACGACCTCAGACCAAACAACGTACAGCTCACCAAACCCGCTAACTGACTTCTTTCTGCCCGTCAAATTACCGCCCCTGTCGGCGGGCAATGATTCTTCGATTGACTGTATGGGCGTCGTCACCCACCTTAGCCTGTCGTTGGTTCCTCGTACACAACAAACCCACAGAGGTGCGATTCCCACAAAGACTGCGAGACGGGCGAGGGGGGGGGGGGGGGGGAGAGAGAGAGAGAGAGCGAGAGAGAGAGAGAGAGAGAGAGAGCGAGAGAGAGAGAGAGAGAGAGAGAGAGAGAGAGAGAGAGAGAGAGAGAATGTCTGTGGAATAAAGCAAGCTATTTGGGGTGTCTCTTTGCTTGGCGTGTTACTGGTTCCACATCCACAGACCCACAGAAGTTTGATTCCAAGAAAGATTGCGAGACAGGCGGGGAGGAGAGAGAGAGAGAGAGAGAGAGAGAGAGAGAGAGAGAGAGAGAGAGAGAGAGAGACAGAGAGAGAGAGAGAAGCGAGAGAGGAGAGAGGAGAGGAGAGAGAGTAAGCGAGAGAGAGAGAGAGAGAGAGAGAGAGAGAGAGAGAGAGGAATGAAAGAGAGAAAGAGAAGAGAAGAGAGCGAGAAAGTAAGAGAGAGAGAGAGAGAAAGAGAGAGAGAGAGGGTGGAGGGTAGGGCGGGTCAGGGAAATGGGGAAGAAGTGGGGGGCGGGGGAGGATAGCGACGGAGAAGAAAAGGGGAAACTTTTTTTATAATTTCCAAAGAAGCATTCAGTGGAGAGAGAGAGAGAGAGAGAGAGAGAGAGAAGAGAGAGAGAGAGAGAGAGACAGAGACAGAGAGAGAGAGAGAGAGAGGGAGGAGGGGATGAGGGTGTCCACACACAAGAGTGTAAGCAAAGAACGGAGTAAACAGAAGACCAACAAAAGACCATTCAAACCAGGTGTCCCGAAACACGCACACACCCAGCACCTAGGACTTGTCCATGACATTTTTTTTCCTTTTTTTTTTCTTTCACCCGGACGACCATTTTGTAAAGCCGCTTCATAAACACGCACCGAGCCACCCCCCCAACACACAGGACAATATGTTTACGAAGAAAAAAAGAAAGAAGAGAGAGAGAGAATGATTTTTTATTGAGGAAAGCTTTACAAAGCCCATTCTCACGTAGAGGGTGCAGTGGGGGTAGGGGACAAAATGTAAATACCAAAGACTAAATGTACACATTCCAATCAGAGAGCAACATCGTGATTTGGGAAACCAGATCACGGAAGCACTGAACTAACATCGGACACCGATGTGATTTGTCCATGTGACTGGCAACAAGGAAAGCTGTGCAAGGGTTATATCATGTCTTGATATACTTCGAAACGGAGTACGTCAGTGATGAGAGAGAGAGAGAGAGAGAGAGAGAGAGAGAGAGAGAGAGAGAGAGAGAGAGAGAGAGAGAGAGAGAAGAAGAAGAAGAAAGAAGAAGAAGAAGAAACATTCCACGCAGCCACACGTCATTTAAAACCCAATCTCTGTTATCTTATTATGTCTGTCCCGGCCGTCGACGACGTTTGGTTTTAGTTTTTGTTCTGTTGTTGTTTTTTCGACGACAATTATAAAGCCGCATCATAATCACGCACCTGCCCTCTCCCCCATACCGGATATTACGTTTACAAGAACAAAACAAAACCAAACTTCCACGCCTCGTGACGTCACTTCAAGCCAGCCTCTGTTGTCTTGTCATGGCCATCTCGCCCTCTACGTCCCCAGGTGAATTAGCTGGACCCTAAGTACTCTACGGGGATGTTCAAATAGGACAGGATTTTTGTTGATGATGTTCAGTTCATGTGTGGGTGTTCTTTCTGTTCACGCCCCTGTCAGGCTGGTGGTGGTAAATAGCGTGTTTGGTTACTGCTCTAAAAACTGCGTGCGTGCTTCACGTGCATACGAGCGTGTGTGCGTGCCATGTGTGTGCGTGTGTGTGTGTGTGTGTGTGTGTGTGTGAGTGTGTGTGTGTGTGTGTGTGTGTGTGTTTTGTGTGTGTGTGTGTGTGTGTTTGTGTTGTGTGTGTGTGTGTGTGTGTGTGCGTGGTGTGTGTGTGTGCCTGTGTGTGTGTGTGTGTGTGTCTGTGTGTCTGTGTGTCTGTACGTGTGTGTCTGTACGTGTGTGTGTGTGTGTGTGTGTGTGTGTGTGTGTGTGTGTGTGTGTGTGTGTGTGTGTGTGTGTGTGTCTGTGTGTGTGTCTGTATGCACGCGCGCGCTTATTTATGTACAGATTGAGCACGTGTGTGTTGTGTGTGTGTGTGTGTGTGTGTGTGTGTGTGTGTGTGTTGTGTGTGTGCGCGCGTCTGTGAGTGTGTGCGTGCGCGCGCGCGTGCATGTGTGTGTGTGCGTGCACACGCATGCGCGCTAAAAATATGCATTCTGTCTGTCTGTCTCTGCTTCTGTCTGTCTGATGTATATGTATGTGCGTGCGTGTGTGTACTGCGTATCTGTGCGTCGTGCGTGTCTGTCGCGGTGTGTCTCGCAATGCTATTTTTGGGGGGGGGTTTGGGGGGGGGTTTTT
>CM031620.1:5219064-5234992 GCA_018398815.1 Conus ventricosus | reverse complement strand
GGGGGTGGGGGGAAGGGGGGGGGGGGGGGGGGGGTAGTTGAGGGTGGGAGGGGGGAAGGGGGGGGTAAGGGGGGGTAGGTTTGGGGGGGAGGGGGAGGGGGGGCGTTAGGGGGTGGTGGGGGGTTTTAAAGGGGGGAGGGGGTAAGGTGGAGGGGCGGAAAGGGGGGAGGGGGGTTAAGGGGAGGGGGCATTTGGGGGGTTTGGGGGGGAAGGGGGAGGTCATTGGGGGGGGGGGGGTGGGGGGGGAAAAGGGGGGGGGGGGGGGAGGGGGAGTTGGGGGGGGGTGGGGGGGGGGTTTTTTGGGTGGGGGGGGGGGGGGGGAGTTGAGGGGGGGGGGGGTTGGGGGGGGGGGGTCGTTAGGTGGGGGGAGGGCGGTAAGGGGGGAGGTCGTTTTGGGTGGGGGGGGGGGGTGGAGGGGGTCTTAAGGGGGGGGGGGGGAAGGGGAGGAGGTCAGTTAGGGTGGGGGGGGGGGTGGAGGAGGTCAGTTAGGGGTGGAGGGCGGTAAGGTGGGGGAGGTCATTAGAGTGGTGGGGGCGGTAAGGTGGAGGAGGTCATTGAGTGGTGGGGGGGCGGTAAGGTGGAGGAGGTCGTTAGGTGGTGGGAGGGCGGGAAGGTGGAGGAGGTCAGTTAGGTGGGGGAGGGGGGTAAGGTGGAGGAGGTCAGTTAAGTGGGGGGAGGGGCGGGAAGGGGAGGGGGTAAATTGGCGGTAAGGTGGGGAGGGTCAGTTAGGGGGTGTAGGTAGAGGTCAGTAGGGCGGTAAGGTGGAGGAGGTCAGTTAGAGTGGTGGGAGGGGCGGTAAGGTGGAGGAGGTCAGTTAGAGTGGTGGGAGGGCGGTAAAGGTGGAGGGGGCAGTTAAGGTGGGGGGGGACGGGAAGTGGAGGGTCAGTTAGATGGGGGGAGGGGCGGTAAGGTGGAGGAGGTCAGTTAGAGTGGTGGGGAGGGGCGTAAGGTGGAGGAGGTCATTAGAGTGGTGGGAGGGGCGGTAAGGTGGAGGAGGTCAGTTAGAGTGGTGGAGGGGCGGTAAGGTGGAGGAGTCAGTTAGAGTGTGGAGGGGCGGAAGAGGTGAGGAGGTCAGTTAGAGTGGTGGGAGGGGCGGTAAGGTGGAGGAGGTCAGTTAGAGTGGTGGGAGGGGCGGTAAGGTGGAGGAGGTCAGTTAGAGTGGTGGGAGGGGCGGTAAGGTGGAGGAGGTCAGTTAGAGTGGTGGGAGGGGCGGTAAGGTGGAGGAGGTCAGTTAGAGTGGTGGGAGGGGCGGTAAGGTGGAGGAGGTCAGTTAGAGTGGTGGGAGGGGCGGTAAGGTGGAGGAGGTCAGTTAGAGTGGTGGGAGGGCGGTAAGGTGGAGGAGGTCAGTTAGAGTGGTGGGAGGGGCGGTAAGTGGAGGAGGTCAGTTAGAGTGGTGGGAGGGGCGGTAAGTGGAGGAGGTCAGTTAGAGTGGTGGGAGGGGCGGTAAGGTGGAGGAGGTCAGTTAGAGTGGGTGGGAGGGGCGGTAAGTGAGAGGAGGTCAGTTAGAGGTGGGAGGGGCGGTAAGGTGGAGGAGGTCAGTTAGAGTGGTGGAGGGGGCGGTAAGGTGGAGGAGTCAGTTAGAGTGGTGGAGGGGGCGGTAAGGTGGAGGGTCAGTTAGAGTGGTGAGGGCGGTAAGGGAGGAGGTCGTAAGAGGTGGAGGGGCGTAAGGTGGAGGAGGTCAGTAAGTGGTGGAGGGGCGGTAAGGTGGAGGAGGTCAGTAGAGTGGGTGGGAGGGGCGGTAAGGTGGAGGAGGTCAGTTAGAGTGGAGGGAGGGCGGAAGGTGGAGAGGTCAGTTAGAGTGGTGGAGGGGACGGTAAGGTGGAGGAGGTCAGTTAGAGTGGTGGGAGGGGCGGTAAGGATGGAGGAGGTCAGTTAGAGTGTAAGAGTCTGAGAGAGAGAGAGAGAGAGAGAGAGAGAGAGAGAGAGAGAGAGAGAGATAAGAGAAGAGAAGAGAGACGGGCAGACAGAGAGAGAGAGAGAGAGAGAGAGAGAGAGTGAGAGAGAGAAAGAGAGAGAGAGAGAGAGAGAGAGAGAGAGAGAGAGAGGAGAAGAGAAGAGAGACGGGCAGAGAGAGAGAGAGAGAGAGAGAGAGAGAGGAGAGAGAGAGAGAGAGGGAGAAGAGAGACGGGCAGAGAGAGAGAGAGAGAAAGAGAGAGAGAGAGAGAGAGAGAGAGGAGAGAGAGAGAAGAGAGAGAGAGACAGACAGACAGACAGACAGACAGACAGAGAGAATGACAATGACAATAGATTCTTTATTTTACAACGGCAATAAACAACGGCTTAGCCATTTTTCATACCTGTCGTTACTGTTCTAACTAATCTAGTACTAAATGCTTACAAACATGGGTATCAAAACTGGTCACACAAACAAACAACCAACACTAATAACAAACAAGCAACAACAACCCCCAAGACACAAACAACCACACACTAAACAAACAAGCAACAAACAACCCCCAAGACACAAATACCGACATCAACAGAGAAAGAAACAAGTGAAAGCAAAGCTATTAGAACAACAACAAGAACAACAACAATCAGCAACAACAAAACAGCACATGGAGATGTAACGCAATCTTAAATGGCATTTGAAGTAAAAAGGGGTGTGTGTGTGTGTGGTGTGGGGGGGGGGGGGGGGGGAGTAATGAACACAAATGAACTTAAAGCAACAAAAACAAAACAAAATTACATGGGGTACACGCGTTAAGTTATTCAATGTAAAAGAAAAACATGGAGGAGGAGGAGGGGGGGGGGGGGGGCGGTAATGAAAACAGAGAAGAGTAATCAATTTACTCGAACCCCCTCCTACCCTCCCCCCCCCCTCCCACCCCCCAACGCATAAATTGATGGTCTGTATGCATGTGATGTAGCGGTTCGGGCAGCGTCGTTTAATATTCATTTGAAGTGCCTTACGTTTCTAGTGTGTGCTTTGACATCTGTTGTAGATGGGATGTTTTGAAGTCTGTATAGTTTGGGTATGTGCGACTGCGTTGTATCATGTTTGTTTTAATGATAACCATTTAAGAAGAGATCTTATTTCATAACGTCTCTTTTAAACAAAAAAAAATTCGAAAAGATATTAAAAAAAAACAATATGACATCTCTCTCTCTCTCTCTCTCTCTCTCTCTTCTCTCTCTCTCTCTCTCTCTCTGTCTCTCTCTTTCTTATCTACTATCTATCTTCGTCGCTCTGTCTGTCTGTCTATCTATCTATCCATCATATATACTTGAAACAACACACATAATTTTGTCATCTGTCCTGCCTCCTCCACCTTCACGTGCACAGGACCACACACACACACACACACACACACACACACACACACACACACACACACACACACACACACAACACACACACACACAAGAAAGAGAGAGACAGAGAGAGAGAGGTGGGGTGCAAGGATGTAGCGGGGGTGGCAACACGGAGGATGTATCTGCATCCGTAAAGGTGTCATTTTGGTGTGTGTGTGTGTGAGTGTGTGTCCGTGCGTGCGCGCTTGCGCTTGCGCTTGTGTGTGTGTGTGTGTGTGTGTGTGTGTGTGTGTGTGTGTGTGTGTGTGTGTGTGTGTGTGTGATCCTTCAAACGTGTTCCCGTTGTATATTGCAATGATGAACAAACGCTGTCACCAACATACCACAATTAAACGTGAGGAACACCTACAGATGTCTACGTCTTTCGTTTCCCTGTCGTTGCTACTGGTGTTGTTGTTATTGATAATGTCGTGTGTGTGTGTGTGTGTGTGTGTGTGTGTGTGTGTGTGTGTGTGTGTGTGTGTGTGTGTGTGTGTTCTGTTGTCTGTTAGATCTGGCCGGGTCACCGGGGTTTTGGGAATGAACAGGATGTTCTGCTCGAACAGGATCTGATTTGAGAAGACGTTAAAAGTAGCGTTCTATGCAACAGGATTTGCTCCAACAGGATTCGCATTGCACGCACACACACACGCACAAACACACACACGATTGTGATCATGCCAAAATGCTGCCAAAAAGAGCTGTAACAGATACCCAGAGAGCTCTCTTTCTCACTCTCTCTCTCTCTCTCTCTCTCTCTCTCTCTCTCTCTCTCTCTCTCTCTCTCTCTCCTCTCTCTCTTCTGTCTGTCTGTCTCTCTCTCTCTATCTTCTCTTCTCTATCTCTCTCTCTCTCTGTCTCTCTCTCTCTCTCTCTGTCTCTCTCTCTCTCAGTCTCTCTCTTCTCTCTGTCTCTCTCTCTCTCTCTCTCTCTCTCTCTCTCTCTCTCTCTCTCTCTCTCTCTCATACACACGGAAAAGATCCGTGTCGCGGCATCAGTTAAGGTCATGACAACTGTACAAAAACGGTTTTGTATGCGTGCTTGCGTGCACGCGCGCGCGTGTGTGTGCGTGCGTGCGCGCGCGCGAGCGTGTGTTTGTGTGTGTGTGTGTGTGTGTGTGTGGTGTGTGTGTGTGTGTGTGTGATGGGGACCAAACAAGCACGTCCTCAGTCCACCCTACCCCCCCGCTTCTTCTTCTCCTGTAACCGTCCCCAGGTTGTTTTGGGTTTTGCCTTGGGACACGATGTGGCTCTGACACCGACAAAACGTATTCTATTCAAAACTTTGACACCGTTGATCTTATCTTTAAAGTCCCGAACAAAAGCTCTTTTGTTTTCTTTGCTGTAGCGTTCGTTGTTTCTTTCAACGAATTGAATAACAGACGCCAGAGTTCTTTGCTGTAGCGTTCGTTGTTTCTTTCAACGAATTGAATAACAGACGCCAGAAACCCAACCTGCCATCGGCAGGTGCACAAGTAGAATGGGAGAAACAAGAGAAAACAAAAATAGTCCCAAAACTAGATGCACTGACAGGAGAGAGCAAACTGGAGCAGAAACTGGCCGCATTTGGAAACATTGTTTGCGGACCCAGTAAGGACGTCTGTGAAGTGAACCATTGTATGTGGACCCTGTAAGAACGTCTTTGAAGTGAACCAGTGTATGTGGACCCTGTAAGGACGTCTGTGAAGTGAACCAGTGTATGTGGACCTGTAAGGACGTCTGTGAAGTGAACCAGTGTATGTGGACCCTGTAAGGACGTCTGGGGAAGTGAACCATTGTATGCGGACCCTGTAAGGACGTCTGTGAAGTGAACCAGTGTATGTGGACCCTGTAAGGACGTCTGTGAAGTGAACCAGTGTATGTGGACCCTGTAAGGACGTCTGTGAAGTGAACCAGTGTATGTGGACCCTGTAAGGACGTTTATGAAGTGAACCAGTGTATGTGGACCCTGTAAGGACGTCTGTGAAGTGAACCAGTGTATGTGGACCCTGTAAGGACGTCTGTGAAGTGAACCAGTGTATGCGGACCCTGTAAGGACGCCTGTGAAATGAAACAAACACAACCGAAGACATCTCAAAAATCCAGACGCCGGCGACAGATGGATAACATCCGAGAGAAAAAGAAGAATCTCAAAGAAGAGATGAAGGCTGCCTCTGGAGCTGAGAAGAAAGCGTTGGAGAAGCTCTGGGAAGACCTGAAAGCGCAACACTGCGCCCTCAGCAAAGCGGAATCAGCAAGAAGGAGAAAGAGCAAAGAAGAAAACCCAGGACTGCTCTTCGAGACCCTTTCCAGTTTGCCAGGAAACTGTTCGAACAGCCCAAATCTGGGACACCTACAGTGGACAAAGAAACTCTTCAGCAGCATCTCAGGAAAACCTATTCGGACCCCCAGAGCGAAGCAACGCTTCAAATCCAGGGCTTCGTGCAGCCTGCACTACCAAAGACAAAGTTCAGTGACAAATCAGCAACACTGGATGAGGTAAAGAAAGTGGTTAAGAAAGCCAGAGCCAAGGATTCGCCTGGGTCAAATGGATTACCATTTCTGCTGTATTAGAAGTGTCCCAATTCCTTGTGTGGCTCCATAAAATGATAAGATCATCATGGAGGGACTAGAAGACCAGCGACCAATGGATGATAGCTGATGGAGTGTGTTCCCAAAGACAAAAGCTCGAGTCACATCAACCAGGTTTAGACCAAGATCACTTCTGAACGTCCAGGGAAAAATGTGTTTCTCTGTCATGGCAGCCAGACTGACTAAATGCCTGACAGACAACGAGTACCTGGATTTGTCAGTCCTGAGAGTCTCTGGCTGAGTGGAACATGCCGCGATGATTTGGGAAGCGATCCAAAGAGCTATTGCAGAGAAACGGGACCTCGACGTGATGTGGCTCGGTCTGACTCATGCATACGGATCAGTTGCACACAAGATGATTCAACTGGCCCTCGAGATGTATCACGTTCCAGAGAACATCAGAGAAATTCTGAGGAAGTACTTCCATGGCTTCTCTGTGAGGTTCTCCACCAAAGAATACACAACAGAGTGGATCAGCCTGGAAACTGGTATAGCAATGGGTTGTGCAATTTTTCCAATTCTGTTTGTGTTGGAGTGGAGGTCATCTTGAAAGCTGACATAGTGCATAGGTTCGGCAGACTTTGGAATGAATACCAAAAGCCCCTTCTAAAGGCCTTCATGGATGACTCACAATACTGAAGTAGTAAGACAAGTTAGTTCTTCATTCAGGATGAATTTTCAACCCCCAGAAATCACGAAGCGTCTCCATGCGGAAAGGAAAAATAGCAAAAACAGTCAAGTTCATTATAGCCAACCAAGCCATCCTAGCTGTAACAGAAGAACCGGTCAAGTGCCTTGGGAGTAGCATGGTCACTCCTTGAAAGACGTTAAGAGGGGAGAGGAAACCAAGCAAAGGGCAGAAGAAAGCCTGCAGATAATGAACCAGTACAGTGTGGGCTCCCAGGCAAATACAAGGTCTGGTGTCCGCAGTCATGCTGACCCCTTGTCTCCTGTGGCCTCTGCTGATGTTGGATGTCAGCACTAGCACAGCAGAATCCATGGAGGCTGGAATCAACAGATACACAAGGAAATGGCTGGGTGTCCTACCAGGCCTCACTGACGATGTCAGTACTAGCACAGCGGAATCCATGGAGGCTGGAATCAACAGATACACAAGGAAATGGCTGGGTGTCCCACCACGCCTCACTGACGTCGCACTCTACTGCCGCCAAGCGAAATCCGTTCTCGAGGAATACAAAGCAGGTAAAGCAAGGTAACTTACCATGCCTGGGGGCGCCGAAGACAAAGTTGTGGGATCAGTCCAGCTCAAGCCAAAGACTGGCAGAAAATGGAAAGTTCGGGAGGCAGTGGACGTGGCAAAGGAAAGCCTCAAGATCAGGGAAATAACAGGCCACACGTGACCGACAGACAGGGGCTGGATTCAATAGAGAGGAAACAGTGATCACAGGCAGGGGCTGGATTCAATAGAGAGGAAACAGTGATCACAGGCAGGGGCTGGATTCAATAGAGAGGAAACAGTGATCACAGGCAGGGGCTGGATTCAATAGAGAGGAAACAGTGATCACAGGCAGGGGCTGGATTCAATAGAGAGGAAACAGTGATCACAGGCAGGGGCTGGATTCAATAGAGAGGAAACAGTGATCACAGGCAGGGGCTGGATTCAATAGAGAGGAAACAGTGATCACAGGCAGGGGCTGGATTCAATAGAGAGGAAACAGTGATCACAGGCAACAGGGAAAGCAAGGAGAGACATGGTAACAGAGGAGCTGACGAAATAAGAGGACGCTGAAAGAATCCAGAAAGCAGTCCAGCAAAGCCAACAAGGACATTGGACTACGTGGGAAAACGCACTGCAAAGAAATCACACCTGGAATGACATATGACACATGGCACGTCTTAGAGTCAACTTCATCCTCAGGTCAGTAGATGACCTCCTGCCCTCGAATTCAAACCTGGTCAAATGGAGGAAATCGGATGGCCCCACGTGTCTGTTCTGACATAGCAAACAAACAATGAAACACGTCCTGAGTTCATGCAAAGCAGCGCTAACCCAAGGAAGGTACACATGGAGGCACAACCAAGTGCTCAGCACCGCCGGGGAGAAAGATCACGCCACCAGAAGCTCTAACAACGAAGTTTTACAAGGCAGGAGGCCACAAATCATGGTCTGGAACGGCTGTGATATCAAGAGCGTGGAAACAGAGTTTACTGGATGGACTAGATGACTGGGAATGCACCGGAGACCTTTCCAATTGGGAGAACTATCAAGAGATCATCAGGAAGAATGGCATGAGACCAGATATGCTGCACCCAGGTTCATCAGAACGTATGATTCTGATCGGAGTTATTCTTCCGTACAAAAACAGAGTGGCGCAAGCTCACATCTACAGGACTGAGAAATATGCCAGTCCAGCCAGCAACTTGAGGGAATCTGGCTTCCAGGCCCAAGTCCTCGCCATAGAGGTTGGAGCAAGGGGAGTTGTAGACCCATCAGCCTGTGACATCATGAAACCGCTCGGGATTTCAGGTCAGAAGAGGACCAGAACCCTGAAGGCAATGGCAGAGGCAGCTAAAAAGAGTTCCGGCTGGATTTGGTCGAAGAGGACCAAAAGTGAACTTCATAAAGCTTAAATTTCCCAGATTAGAACGTGTGTCTGTTAGCGATGTGAGTAAGACATCCGTCTACGAAGCCGCGCCTTGAGACGCCCACCCATCCAAAAGTTGCGAGTTCGAATCCCGGCAGCGCCTGGAAAAAGGTGGAAAAAGGTCGGCAGCAGAAGGGTATCTGGGAGTCATGACCTGGACGCGGCCTGGCCCCTGTAGGGTGTAAGGAGTTCAGGGCCGAAACACTTGTCTGAGGAGGGGTTCTTCTGTGGAGACCTTCTGCTGTCAAGCTTTACTGTTGTTTCGTCCTACAAGACTGGTTCAGAGTTGGGTCTGCTTTCAGAAACCAGAGTCACTTCAGATAGGACGGTTAGGTCATTGAGTGACGTCACAAAGGGCAATGTGTCAACTTGCATTTGTCCGTTTGCTCTCTGCTCCTATGTATTATCTGTCTGTCTCTCAATCTGTCTGTCTGTCTGCCTCTCTCTCTTTGTCTCTCTCTGCATATGTCTGTCTGCCTGTCTGAAAGTCTGCCTCTCCCTCTCTCTCTATGTGTATGTGTTTGTGTGGGCATTTGTGTGTGTGTGTGTGTGTGTATGCGTGCGTGTGTGTGTGTGTGTGTGTGTGTTGTGTGTTCTCTATATCCCCTCCCCTTTCTCTCCCAGAGATACTCGTCCTCTCTGTCTGTCTGTCTGTCTGTCCTCTCTCTCTTTCACTTCGCTCTGCCCCCTCCCTCCCTCCCTACTAATCCGCGTGCACACTCATCATGCTCGATAGAGTGCGCACACACGCCTGTATGAGGTGTTGGAAATACACGGCAGGGCAGGGCAGGGCAGGGCAAGGCGAGGCAACAAGATACCACGATATGACGCGGCAAGACGTAATGCAATATGATACGATACGATAAGTACAATACACTACCATACAATACAATACAACACAGTACAGTGTGATATGATACGATAAGTACAACAAACTACCATACAATACAATGCAACACAGTACAGTATATGATACGATAAGTACAATATACTACCATACAATACAATACAACAAAGTACAGTATGATATGCTACGATAAGTACAACACACTACCATACAATACAATACAACAAAGTACAGTATGATATGATACGATAAGTACAACACACTACCATACAGTACAATACAACACAGTACAGTATGATATGATACGATAAGTACAACACATTACCATACAGTACAATACAACACAGTACAGTATGATATGATACGATAAGTACAACACACTACCATACAATACAATACAACACAGTACAGTATGATACGATACAGTACAATAATGAGAAGTACAACACACAACGATACAATACGATACGATGCAATGATAGGCGATACAATGCAAAACGCGATACAACGCGATACAATACAGTACAGTACGACAAGTACAACACACTATAATACAACACAAAACGGTACAAGACAATCCATACAATGCGACATGATACAGTACAATACCCCACGATACGATACAATGCAATACGAAACAAGACAATATGATACCGAACAATATGATACGAAACAATGCAATACGACACGAAACAATACAATACGACAGGAAACAATACAACACGACATGAAACAATACAATACGACACGAAACAATACAACACGACACGAAACAATACAACACGACACGAAACAATACGACACGAAACAATACAACACGACACGAAACAATACAACACGACATGAAACAATACAATACAACACGACACGAAACAATACAATACGACACGAAACAATACAATACGACACGAAACAATACAATACGACACGAAACAATACAATACGACATGAAACAATACAATACGACATGAAACAATACAACACGACACGAAACAATACAATACGACACGAAACAATACAACACGACACGAAACAATACAACACGACACGAAACAATACAACACAATACAATACGATACGAAACAACACAATACGCTGCAATGCAAAGCAATGAAAAAAAAAAAAAAAAAAAAAAAAAAAAAAAAAAAAAAAAAAAAAAAAAAAAAAAAAAAAAAAAAAAAAAAAAAAAAAAAAAAAAAAAAAAAAAAAAAAAAAAAAAAAAAAAAAAAAAAAAAAAAAAAAAAAAAAAAAAAAAAAAAAAAAAAAAAAAAAAAAAAAAAAAAAAAAAAAAAAAAAAAAAAAAAAAAAAAAAAAAAAAAAAAAAAAATTTTTTTTTTTTTTTTTTTTTTTTTTTTTTTTTTTTTTTTTTTTTTTTTTTTTTTTTTTTTTTTTTTTTTTTTTTTTTTTTTTTTTTTTTTTTTTTTTTTTTTTTTTTTTTTTTTTTTTTTTTTTTTTTTTTTTTTTTTTTTTTTTTTTTTTTTTTTTTTTTTTTTTTTTTTTTTTTTTTTTTTTTTTTTTTTTTTTTTTTTTTTTTTTTTTTTTTTTTTTTTTTTTTTTTTTTTTTTTTTTTTTTTTTTTTTTTTTTTTTTTTTTTTTTTTTTTTTTTTTTTTTTTTTTTTTTTTTTTTTTTTTTTTTTTTTTTTTTTTTTTTTTTTTTTTTTTTTTTTTTTTTTTTTTTTTTTTTTTTTTTTTTTTTTTTTTTTTTTTTTTTTTTTTTTTTTTTTTTTTTTTTTTGTCCCAGTCCCTCTCTGCTCTTTCCCTGCAGTGCAAAGCAATGCAATCCTCTGTCCCTGTCCCCTCTCTGCTCTTTCCCTGCAAAGCAATGCAATGCCTTCTTCCCTGTCCCCTCTCTGCTCTTTCCCTGCAGTGCAAAGCAATGCAATGCCTCTGTCCCTGTCCCCTCTCTGCTCTTTCCTGCAGTGCAAAGCAATGCAATGCCTTCTGTCCCTGTCCCCTCTCTGCTCTTACCCTGCAATGCAAGCAAATCAATGCCTCTGTCCCTGTCCCCTCTCTGCTCTTTCCCGCAGTGCAAAGCAATGCAATGCCTTCTGTCCCTGTCCCCTCTCTGCTCTTTCCCTGCAATGCAAAGCAATGCAATGCCTTCTGTCCCTGTCCCCTCTCTGCTCTTTCCCTGCAGTGCAAAGCAATGCAATGCCTTCTGTCCCTGTCCCCTCTCTGCTCTTTCCCTGCAGTGCAAAAGCAATGCAATGCCTTCTGTCCCTGTCCCTCTCTCTGCTCTTTTCCCTGCAGTGCAAAGCAATGCAAATGCCTTCTGTCCCTGTCCCTCTCTGCTCATTCCCTGCAGTGCAAAGCAATGCAATGCCTTCTGTCCCTGTCCCCTCTCTGCTCTTTCCCTGCAGTGCAAAGCAATGCAATGCCTTCTGTCCCTGTCCCCTCTCTGCTCTTCCCTGCAGTGCAAAGCATGCAATGCCTTCTGTCCCTGTCCCCTCTCGTCTTTCCTGCATGCAAAGCAATGCAATGCCTTCTGTCCTGTCCCCTCTCTGCTCTTCCCTGCAGTGCAAAGCAATGCAATGCCTTCTGTCCCTGTCCCCTCTCGCTCTTTCCCTGCAGTGCAAAGCAATGCAATGCCTTCTGTCCCTGTCCCCTCTCTGCTCTTTCCCTCATGCTTTCCCACATCAATGCCCCTCTGTCCCTGTCCCCCTCTGTCACTTTCCCAGCATGCAAAGAATGCAATGTTCTTCGCCGTCCCCTTCTGATGTGTCCTGCATTGAAGCCATCAATGCCTTCTGTACCCTGCCTCAGCTCTTATGCATGCAAAGCAATGCAATGCCTTCTGTCCCATTGTTCCCATCTTTCCTTACCACGCTTCGT
Source organism: Conus ventricosus (assembly GCA_018398815.1). Taxonomy (NCBI): domain Eukaryota; kingdom Metazoa; phylum Mollusca; class Gastropoda; order Neogastropoda; family Conidae; genus Conus; species Conus ventricosus. Next base: position 5,222,843 of record CM031620.1, on the reverse strand, counting down.
CAACATGAATGTATGCTTCTGTCCCTTCTAACTCTGCTCTTTCCTCAGTTGCAAACAATGCAATGCCTTCTTCCCTGTCCCCTCTCTGCTCTTTCCTGCAGTGCAAAGCAATGCTAATGCCTTCTGTCCCGTCCCAATAATGTCTTCCTCAGTGCAAGCATAATGCATGCCTTCTGTCCCAGATCCTTTCTCTCTGTTCCCTGCAATGCAAGCAATGCAATGCCCTTCTGTCCCTGCCCCCTCTCGCTCTTTCCCTGCATGCAAAGCAATGCAATGCCTTCTGTCCTGTCCCCTCTCTGCCTTTCCCTGCAGTTGCAAAGCCAAGCAATGCCTTCTGTCCATGTCCTTCTCCTTTCCTGCAGTGCAAAGCAGCAATGTCCTTTTGTCCCTGTCCCCTACTGCTTTGTCCTGCATGTGCAAAGCAAGCAATGCCTTCTGTCCCTTCCCCTCTGCTCTTTCCCTGCAGTGCAAAGCAATGCAATTGCCTTCTGATACCTGTCCCTCTTGCTTTCCTGCATGCAAAGCATGCAATGCCTTCTGCCTGTCCCCATCTGCTCTTTCCATGCAGTGTTCAAAGCATGCTATTTTTGCCGTTCTGTCCTGTCCCTCTGGCTGCTCTTTCGCAGTGCAAGCAATGCATATGCCTTTTGTCCCTGTACCCCTCTCTGCTTTTCTGCGTGCAAAGCAATGCAATGCTTCTGTCCCTGCCCCTTGCGTTTTCCTGCAGTGCAATGCAATTGCAATGCCTTCTGTCCTGTCCCCGTCTCTGCTCTTTCCTGCAGTGCAAAGCAATGCAATGCCTTCTGTCCCTGTCCCACTCTGCCTTTCCCAGCATGCAAAGCAATGCAATGCTTCTGTCCCTGTCCCTCTCTGCTCGTTCCCTGCAGTGCAAAGCAATGCAATGCCTTCTGTCCCTGTCCCCTCTCTGCTCTTTCCTGCAGTGCAAAGCAATGCAATGCCTTCTGTCCCTGTCCCCTCTTGCTCTTTCCCTGCAGTGCAAAGCAATGCAATGCCTTCTGTCCCTGTCCCCTCTCTGCTCTTTCCCTGCAGTGCAAAGCAATGCAATGCCTTCTGTCCCTGTCCCTCTCTGCTCTTTCCCTGCAATGCAAAGCAATGCAATGCCTTCTGTCCCTGTCCCCTCTCTGCTCTTTCCCTGCAGTGCAAAGCAATGCAATGCTTCTGTCCCAGTCCCCTCTCTGCTCTTTCCCTGCAGTGCAAAGCAATGCAATGCCTTCTGTCCCTGTCCCCTCTCTGCTCTTTCCCTGCAGTGCAAAGCAATGCAATGCCTTCTGTCCCTGTCCCTCTCTGCTCTTTCCCTGCAATGCAAAGCAATGCAATGCCTTCTGTCCCTGTCCCCTCTCTGCTCTTTCCTGCAGTGCAAAGCAATGCAATGCCTTCTGTCCCAGTCCCCTCTCTGCTCTTCCCTGCAGTGCAAAGCAATGCAATGCTTCTGTCCCTGTCCCCCTCTTGCTCTTTCCCTGCAAAGCAATGCAATGCCTTCTGTCCCTGTCCCCTCTCTGCTCTTTCCCTGCAGTGCAAAGCAATGCAAGCCTTCTGTCCCTGTCCCCTCTGCTCTTTCCCTGCAGTGCAAAGCAATGCAATGCCTTCTGTCCCTGTCCCCTCTCTGCTCTTTCCTGCATGCAAAGCAATGCAATGCCTTCTGTCCCTGTCCCCTCTCTGCTCTTTCCCTGCAGTGCAAAGCAATGCAATGCCTTCTGTCCCTGTCCCCTTCTGCTCTTTCCCTGCAATGCAAAGCAATGCAATGCCTTCTGTCCCTGTCCCCTCTCTGCTCTTTCCTGCAGTGCAAAAGCAATGCAATTTCCTTCTGTCCCTGTCCCCTCTCTGCTCTTTCCCCGCAGTGCAAAGCAATGCAATGCCTTCTGTCCCTGTCCCCTCTCTGCTCTTTCCCTGCATGCAAAGCAATGCAATGCCTTCTGTCCCTGTCCCCTCTCTGCTCTTTCCCTGCAGTGCAAAGCAATGCAATGCCTTCTGTCCTGTCCCTCTCTGCTCTTTCCCTGCAGTGCAAAGCAATGCAATGCCTTCTGTCCCTGTCCCCTCTCTGCTCTTCCCTGCAGTGCAAAGCAATGCAATGCCTTCTGTCCCTTGTCCCCTCTCTGCTCTTTTCCTGCAGTGCAAAGCAATGCAATGCCTTCTGTCCCTGTCCCCTCTCTGCTCTTTCCCTGCAGTGCAAAGCAATGCAATGCCTTCTGTCCCTGTCCCTCTCTGCTCTTTCCCTGCAGTGCAAAGCAATGCAATGCCTTCTGTCCCTGTCCCCTCTCTGCTCTTTCCCTTGCTTTCCCACATCCATACTGCCCCAGCCGTCTTTCCCCCGCATTGGTCACTGGATCTCCATGGTAACTCGTGCTGCATGATGGTTCTGGGGGACTTCGTCGTTTGTGAGGGGGTCAGCTTTCGGAGATGCCCAGTTTCCCTTCTGCATAAAAACCACGCGTCGAAGAAGCAATGACCCAAAGATCTTGTTCGCCATTGTGTCTCAGAATCTTTCACCTAGCCACGTCTTCTCAGCTGTGTTTGTTTGTTTGTTTGTTTTGATAAGACTCAGCTGTCGTCTTTACCATCTGCTCTGAAACATGTCTACCGCTTTGATCTCGCGCAGCTGTTTGCTGCTAAAGTCTTTGATTCGAATCCGTGCAGAAGATGGATAGCACAACTGAATGCATAAGCTTCCGCTTGGATCTCAGAATAATTAATGGTTGACCCCCCCCCCCCAACCCTCCCCCCCCCCCCCCCCCACCCTCCATCCCCCACCTCCAGATTGGTTTTTGTCTTGCTAGTGCTGCCGCTGTTTATGCCGTTTATGCTAGGGTGTATGTGATTGATCCATCTGGAGTTAAGATGGCGCCAAGCTGATTCACATGTTTCTGGTCCATGTCTACTGTTTGTCTCGCTTTTTGTTTGCACGTGTAAGAATGCGTCCCTATGGGTGTTTCTGACTGTCTTGCTTGTTTGTTTGCACGTGTAAGAATGCGTCCCTATGGGTTTCTGACTGTCTTGCTTGTTTGTTTGCACGTGTAAGAATGCGTCCCTATGGGTGTTTCTGACTGTCTTGCTTGTTTTGTTTGCACGTGTAAGAATGCGTCCCTATGGGTGTTTCTGACTGTCTTGCTTGTTTGTTTGCACGTGTAAGAATGCGTCCCTATGGGTGTTTCTGACTGTCTTGCTTGTTTGTTTGCACGTGTAAGAATGCGTCCCTATGGTGTTTCTGAGTGTCTTGCTTGTTTCTTTGCACGTGTAAGAGTGGTGACCTACTGGTGACCTACTCGTTTTTGAGTGAACCAGTATTTTAGGAAGAAGAGAAGAAGACATGGGTGTGTCCGAGTTATTGGTTCGTAGTGTGTGAGGGTGTGTGTGCGTGCGTGCGTGCGTGCGTGTATGTGTGTGTGTGTGTGTTGTGTGTGTGTGTGTGTGTGTGTGTGTGTGTGTGAATGTGTATTTGTATACATGTGCTTGCATGTAAACTACATCCATGTCATTGTCCAAGACCTTAATGCGTAGACAGAGACAGCAGGTGAAAGGTAAGACCATCATCCAAAGTCTGGGAGAGATATTTTGGTTAGCCATGCATAGACTGGGATGACGCGAAGACTTCGCCTCTACGGGAGACTAAACAAAGATAAACACAGTCCCATGAACTACAAGATGGAAAGATTCCGTCTGGGACTTCGAAGAAAATCTTCGGTCGGCGACTACCATCACGTAGCGACGTGCACGACAAAGAGATAGGTGAAACATTCGCAGACGTCGAATAGTCTGAGATC
>CM031620.1:5208488-5218964 GCA_018398815.1 Conus ventricosus | reverse complement strand
GTATACATCCTTTGGAAGTTTCGATTAAAACAGATAGGTGATCTTCAAGCTCGCAGATAAGGTATTGCGTGGACTTCAATACCCGTTACTATAGAAAGGGTCCCTCAAATCTGTTCTACAAGTAGTTGTTGGATTGTGATTCAATGGACATTCCTGAACGCAGAGGGTGATAACACAGGTGTCAATCAAAGCATAGTCGGCCGAATATTGACTGGCGTTGCTGACATATTCTTTGTCCAGATGCAAATAAATACCTAAAATACCGAAACAAGAAAGACACTGATAAGATAAGTGAAGTTTGACAGCTTGCCTGCAATGTCTTGGCGTCTTTGCCCACAGTGACAGTGTGCATTTTCGGGTTCAAACACCGGGTGTCCGGGAACACGAGCTCGAAAACGGGTGGAACTACCACTCATAGAATGTTTCTATGAGAATCATTTCCGTACATACATGCACACTGCCCCTCCCCCCCCCGCCCTTACCTCCTCCCCGCACACACATTGTCTCCTCCCTTTGCCACTTTGCTCTCTTGCCTTCTTTTCCACTGGTTTTTTTTTTTTTTTTTTTTTTTTTTGGAGATCGGGTGGATTAAGACAGAAATACGCTGAATCACACACACACACACACACACACACACACACACACACACACGCGCGCGCGCGCGCGCGCGCGCGCGCGCGCGCGCACACACACACATATTATGATTACTATCACTAACTTTGCAGATCTGTTTCAATTTCAGTGACAGCAAGAGAGAAATTTGTGCCACGATGTAAAGACTACATCAGTCTTTTTAACGCTGATTGAGAGAGAAAAAAAGAAAGAAAGAGAGAGAGGGAGAGAAAGAGAGACAGAGACAGAGAGAGACAGAGAGAACGTGAGAGAGAGAGACAGAGAGAGAGAGAGAGAGAGAGAGAGAGAGAGAGAGAGAGGAGAGAGACAGATAGACAGACAGACAGACAGACAGACAAATAGACGTACAAATGTACGTACGTCCGTATCATGTGTTCTTAGAAAACCTGAAAGTCCACCGGTCTGTAGCCAGTTATGCGGCCAGCAGTATGAACTCCGGAGGGGCAGTGGGCGGGAGGGAGGGGGGTCTCAGGGTACAGGTGTACCCTCCGCCAGCCTAAAAATACAACCATGTTTCCTCGCTGTTTACTTTTCCATTAGACTGTCCTAAGATAGCGCAGATTTGCGTCATTGTTGGGAGAGGGAGGGACGGAGACAGGAGGCGGAGGGGGTGGCGAGGGGGCGGGGGTTGGAGGTGGGGAGGCATCATCCCCCCCCCCCCCCCCCCCCCCCCCTGTACCTCCTTAGCAATCTCCGGCTCCTGGTGCCCTCCATTTAAACTTTCAGTTTCCCAGCGGTAACACGCGCGCGCGCGCGCGCGCGCGCGCGCGCACACACACATATTATGATTACTATCACTAACTTTGCAGATCTGTTTCAATTTCAGTGACAGCAAGAGAGAAATTTGTGCCACGATGTAAAGACTACATCAGTCTTTTTAACGCTGATTGAGAGAGAAAAAAAGAAAGAAAGAGAGAGAGGGAGAGAAAGAGAGACAGAGACAGAGAGAGACAGAGAGAACGTGAGAGAGAGAGAGAGAGAGAGAGAGAGAGAGAGAGAGAGAGAGGAGAGAGAGAGAGAGGACAGACAGACAGACAGACAGACAGACAGACAAATAGACGTACAAATGTACGTACGTCCGTATCATGTGTTCTTAGAAAACCTGAAAGTCCACCGGTCTGTAGCCAGTTATGCGGCCAGCAGTATGAACTCCGGAGGGCAGTGGGCGGGAGGGAGGGGGGTCTCAGGGTACAGGTGTACCCTCCGCCAGCCTAAAAATACAACCATGTTTCCTCGCTGTTTACTTTTCCATTAGACTGTCCTAAGATAGCGCAGATTTGCGTCATTGTTTGGAGAGGGAGGGACGGAGACAGGAGGCGGAGGGGGTGGCGAGGGCGGGGGTTGAGGTGGGGAGGCATCATCCCCCCCCCCCCCCCCCCCGTACCTCCTTAGCAATCTCCGGCTCCTGGTGCCCTCCATTTAAACTTTCAGTTTCCCAGCGGTACCCTTGCCCTGTCACAAACTAACATGTCCGCCCTTGCAGCGTACTACGAAGACTTCTGACCAAATGCTCTGCGAAAATAGATTTTTTTCTCTCTCTTTTTTCCCCCTGTCTGTCCAATTTTTCTCTTGTTCTTTTTCTTTCTTTTTCCTTCCTTTCTTTCTTTCTTTCTTTTTTTGTTGAAACGCGTTTGGGACTGGTCTGCTCGGGGAACATTTTAGAGAGAGGATTTGAAATTGAGCACAGTTGTGGTTTGAAGTTGCTTTGAACCATAATCATGCCCTTAGTCGTCAGCTGTTCTGTAAACAGTGTGATTTACAAGCATTTGTTTTCTGGTACATGCTGAGGGTGGTCAGAAGATGAGAGGCTGGGACTGGGGGTAGGGGTGGATGGAGGGGGAGGAGAGTGGCATGGATGGTGGTCCAGTGCCTATAAAACTCTTTTCTTCCTTCGTCCGTCTGTGTGACCCCCCCCCCCCCCCCCCCCCATACACACCGCTCTCTCTCTCTCTCTCTCTTTCTCTCTCTCACACTCTCTCACACTCTCTCTCTTTCTCTCACTCTCTCTTTCACTCTCTCTCTTTCTCACTCACCTCTCTTTCTCTCTCACTCTCTCTCTTTCTCTCTCACTCTCCTCTCTTTCTCTCTCACTCTCTCTCTCTCTCACTCTCTCTCTCTTTTCTCTCTCTCACTCACTCTCTCTTTCTCTCTCTCTCTCACTCTCTCTCTCTCTCTCTCTCTCTCTCTCTCTCTCTCTCTCTCTCTCTCGTTCCCCCTTAATCGTATCCCCAGTCCCCTCTCTCTGTAGATGGTGACACTTGGCAATGTGATTTGTCTGTCTGTCTGTCTGTCTGTCTGTCTGTCTGTCTCTGTCAGTCTGTCTGTCTGTCTATCTGTCTCTGTCAGTCTGTCTGTTTGTCTGTCTGTCGTCTGTCTCTGTCAGTCTGTCTGTCGTCTATCTGTCTCTGTCAGTCTGTCTGTCTCTGTCAGTCTGTCTATCTGTCTCTGTCAGTCTGTCTGTCTATCTGTCTCTGTCAGTCTGTCTCTGTCAGTCTGTCTGTCTGTCTATCTGTCTCTGTCAGTCTGTCTGTCTGTCTATCTGTCTCTGTCAGTCTGTCTGTCTATCTGTCTCTGTCAGTCTGTCTGTCTGTCTCTGTCAGTCTGTCTGTCTCTCTCTCGCTATCCGCAGTCATCTCTCTCTCTCTCTCTCTCTCTCTCTCTCTCTGTGTCTCTCCTCTCTCTGTAGATAGAATTGGAATGCGATTTGTCTGTCTGTCTGTCAGTCAGTCTGTATGATTTGTCTGTCTGTCTGTTTGTCTGTCTGTCTGTCTGTCTCCCCCCCCCCCTCCCCCTTCAATCTCACCCGCAATCCTCTCTGTAATGGTGAGACTTGGCAATGTGATTTTGTCTATCTGTCCTCTGTCTGTCTCAGTCTGTCTCTGTCTGTCTGTCTGTCTCTGTCTCTGTCTCTCTGTCTGTCTGTCTCTCTCCTCTCTCTTCTTCTCTCTCTCTCTCTTTCGGGTCCCCTCAATCTCTGTCCCCTCTCTCGTTAGATGACGAGACTTGCCGATGTGATTTTGTTTGACTACTCCATAGAGCCCATGGCTTTGCGCCTGAGGGCGATCTGCAAGGAGTAATTGTATTAATCACATGCATTTTAATAATGCTGTTTCCAGTGAAACTTTTTCAATTATAACAACTAGATCTCGTCGGAGAACCTTGGTTTCTTGGTGCACTGCTGCAGACTCCATTTTGTTTTTGCCAGGAAGAAGCACATGCGCCGTGTGAAGATGAAGCAGAAGCCTCTTACATTCTCCACGCTTAAACCAACATGATCTTTAGTCTGAAAACTTCTGGTGTACAGTCTCAGACTTAACTGCATGAGCAGAACTTGGCGTCTGCTCATGGCGCATCTCCGAAGTCCAAAGTCTCAGACTTCGTTGCCTCAGACTGTATGATAATAGTCTGACACTCTCGTCGACTCCATCCAAGTATTAGACCACAGAAGTTCAGGCTGCCCTCCCCCCCCCCCCACTCATCCCCTCCCCCGCCTGCACTCTCTCTCTCTCTCTCTCTCTCTCTCTCTCTCCTTCTGCTCCCCACCCCCCACCCCCAACGTTCCCCTCCTTTCTCCGACTATTAAACTTGTCAGCCACTGTAGATCTGCAATAAGAAATTGGACCCCCTGTGCCGCTTGCACACAAGCCACTCGTTCTACACCCCTTCTTATCTTCTAAAAGGTGCAGAAGCTCCGTGGTGCATTCCGTGTCATGTTCCATTCACAGTGAAACATAATTCTTTTAGATTGTTGGGACTTGCACGATGTGAGACATAAACACTTCACAGCAGACTCCATGAAAACCCTATTCAGAGATGTCCCACCTGATGTGATCTTTGAGTTTCTGAGAGAGATTAACATTGTTCATCTGATTAACGATTTTACGGAAGAAAGATTTTTAACGAAGTTTCTGGTGCGTTTTTAGAAGATGTATTTTAAGAGATGTGTGAAAGTGGGTTTTTGTTTGTTTGTTTTTTTGCGATGACTTGTGAGTTGATTTTAACGTGGTGACAGCCCTGACATGGCCCTTGCGGTCGGCTGGGCTATAAGCAACATCACCTCACCTTACCGTCCTCATGTAGCCTGCCTCATGGTGTGTAGCACCTGGCTCACCTCACCGTCCTCATGTAGCCTGCCTCATGGTGGTAGCACCTGGCTCACCTCACCTCACCGTCCTCATGTAGCCTGCCTCACGGTGTGTAGCACCTGGCTCACCTCACCTCACCGTCCTCATGTAGCCTGCCTCACGGTGTGTAGCACCTGGCTCACCTTACCGTCCTCATGTAGCCTGCCTCACGGCGTGTAGCACCTGGCTCATCTTACCGTCCTCATGTAGCCTGCCTCACGGTGTGTAGCACTTACCGTCCTCATGTAGCCTGCCTCACGGTGTGTAGCACCTGGCTCACCTTACCGTCCTCATGTAGCCTGCCTCATGGTGTGTAGCACCTGGCTCACCTCACCGTCCTCATGTAGCCTGCCTCACAGTGTGTAGCACCTGGCTCACCTCACCGTCCTCATGTAGCCTGCCTCACGGTGTGTAGCACCTGGCTCACCTCACCGTCCTCATGTAGCCTGCCTCACGGTGTGTAGCACCTGGCTCACCTCACCGTCCTCATGTAGCCTGCCTCACGGTGTGTAGCACCTGGCTCACCTCAACGTCCTCATGTAGCCTGCCTCACTGTGTGTAGCACCTGGCTCACCTTACCGTCCTCATGTAACCTGCCTCACTGTGTGTAGCACCTGGCTCACCTTACCGTCCTCATGTAACCTGCCTCATGGTGTGTAGCACCTGGCTTACCTTACCTCACCGTCCTCACGTAGCCTGCCTCACGGTGTGTAGCACCTGGCTCACCTTACCGTCCTCATGTAGCCTGCCTCAAGGCGTGTAGCACCTGGCTCACCTTACCGTCCTCATGTAGCCTGCCTCACGGTGTGTAGCACTTACCGTCCTAATGTAGCCTGCCTCACGGTGTGTAGCACCTGGCTCACCTGACCGTCCTCATGTAGCCTGCCTCATGGTGTGTAGCACCTGGCTCACCTTACCGTCCTCATGTAGCATGCCTCACGGTGTGTAGCACCTGGGTCACCTGACCGTTCTCATGTAGCCTGCCTCATGGTGTGTAGCACCTGTCTCACCTCACCTCACCGTCCTCATGTAGCCTGCCTCACGGTGTGTAGCACCTGGCTCACCTTACCGTCCTCATGTAGCCTGCCTCACGGTGTGTAGCACCTGGCTCACCTTACCGTCCTCATGTAGCCTGCCTCACGGTGTGTAGCACTTACCGTCCTCATGTAGCCTGCCTCACGGTGTGTAGCACCTGGTCCACCTTACCGTCCTCATGTAGCCTGCCTCACGGTGTGTAGCACTTACCATCCTCATGTAGCCTGCCTCACGGTGTGTAGCACTCACCGTCCTCATGTAGCCTGCCTCACGGTGTGTACCACTCACCGTCCTCATGTAGTGTGCCTCACGGTATGTAGTACCTGGCTCACCTTACCGTCCTCATGTAGCCTGCCTCACGGTGTGTAGCGCCTGCCTCACCTTACCGTCCTCATGTAGCCTGCCTCACGGTGTGTAGCACCTGGCTCACCTTACCTTACCGTCCTCATGTAGCCTGCCTCACGGTGTGTAGCACCTGGCTTACCTCACCGTCCTCGTGTAGCCTGCCTCACGGTGTGTAGCACCTGGCTCACCTTACCGTCCTCATGTAGCCTCCCTCACGGTGTGTAGCACTTACCGTCCTCATGTAGCCTGCCTCACGGTGTGTAGCACCTGGCTCACCTCACCGTCCTCATGTAGCCTGCCTCATGGTGTGTAGCACCTGGCTCACCTCACCTCACCGTCCTCATGTAGCCTGCCTCACGGTGTGTAGCACCTGGCTCACCTTACCGTCCTCATGTAGCCTGCCTCACGGCGTGTAGCACCTGGCTCACCTTACCGTCCTAATGTAGCCTGCCTCACGGTGTGTAGCACTTACCGTCCTCATGTAGCCTGCCTCACGGTGTGTAGCACCTGGCTCACCTTACCGTCCTCATGTAGCCTGCCTCACGGTGTGTAGCACCTGGCTCACCTCACCGTCCTCATGTAGCCTGCCTCATGGTGTGTAGCACCTGGCTCTCCTCACCTCACCGTCTTCATGTAGCCTGCCTCACGGTGTGTAGCACCTGGCTCACCTTACCGTCCTCATGTAGCCTGCCTCTCGGCGTGTAGCACCTGTCTCACCTTACCGTCCTCATGTAGCCTGCCTCACGGTGTGTAGCACTTACCGTCCTCATGTAGCCTGCCTCACGGTGTGTAGCACCTGGCTCACCTTACCGTCCTCATGTAGCCTGCCTCATGGTGTGTAGCACCTGGCTCACCTCACCATCCTCATGTAGCCTGCCTCACGGTGTGTAGCACCTGGCTCACCTCACCGTCCTCGTGTAGCCTGCCTCACGGTGTGTAGCACCTGGCTCACCTCACCGTCCTCATGTAGCCTGCCTCACGGCGTGTAGCACCTGGCTCACCTCACCGTCCTCATGTAGCCTGCCTCACGGTGTGTAGCACCTGGCTCACCTCAACGTCCTCGTGTAGCCTGCCTCACTGTGTGTAGCACCTGGCTCACCTTACCGTCCTCATGTAACCTGCCTCATGGTGTGTAGCACCTGGCTTACCTTACCTCACCGTCCTCATGTAGCCTGCCTCACGGTGTGTAGCACCTGGCTCACCTCACCTCACCGTTCTCATGAAGCCTGCCTCACGGTGTGTACCACTCACCGTCCTCATGTAGCCTGCCTCACGGTGTGTAGCACCTGGCTCACCTCACCGTCCTCATGTAGCCTAGCTCACGGTGTGTAGCACCTGGCTCACCTTACCGTCCTCATGTAGCCTGCCTCACGGTGTGTAGCACCTGGCTCACCTTACCGTCCTCGTGTAGCCTGCCTCACGGCGTGTAGCACTTAACGTCCTCATGTAGCCTGCCTCACGGGGTGTAGCACCTGGCTCACCTTACCGTCCTCGTGTAGCCTGCCTCACGGCGTGTAGCACTTAAACGTCCTCATGTAGCCTACCTCACGATGTGTAGCACCTGGCTCACCTCACCGTCCTCATGTAGCCTGCCTCACGGTGTGTAGCACTCACCGTCCTCATGTAGCCTGCCTCACGGTGTGTAGCACCTGGCTCACCTCACCGTCCTCATGTAGCCTGCCTCACGGTGTGTAGCACTCACACGTCCTCATGTAGCCTGCCTCACGGTGTGTAGCACTCACCGTCCTCATGTAGCCTGCCTCACGGTGTGTAGCACTCACCGTCCTCATGTAGCCTGCCTCACGGTGTGTAGCACTCACCATCCTCATGTAGCCTGCCTCACGGTGTGTAGCACCTGGCTCACCTTACCGTCCTCATGTAGCCTGCCTCACGGTGTGTAGCCCTTACCGTCCTCATGTAGCCTGCCTCACAGTGTGTTGCACTCACCGTCCTCATGTTGCCTGCCTCACGGTGTGTTGCACTCACCGTCCTCATGTTGCCTGCCTCACGGTGTGTTGCACTCACCGTCCTCATGTTGCCTGCCTCACGGTGTGTAGTACTCACCGTCCTCATGTAGGCTGCCTCACGGTATGTAGCACCTGGCTCACCTTACCGTCCTCATGTAGCCTGCCTCACGGTGTGTAGCACCTGCCTCACCTTACCGTCCTCATATAGCCTGCCTCACGGTGTGTAGCACCTGACTCACCTTACCTTACCGTCCTCATGTAGCCTGCCTCACAGTGTGTAGCACCTGGCTTACCTCACCGTCCTCGTGTAGCCTGCCTCACGGTGTGTAGCACCTGGCTCACCTTACCGTCCTCATGTAGCCTGCCTCACGGTGTGTAGCACTTACCGTCCTCATGTAGCCTGCCTCACGGTGTGTAGCACCTGGCTCACCTTACCGTCCTCATGTAGCCTGCCTCATGGTGTGTAGCACCTGTCTCACCTCACCTCACCGTCCTCATGTAGCCTGCCTCACGGTGTGTAGCACTCCCCGTCCTCATGTAGACTGCCTCACGGTGTGTAGCACTCACCGTCCTCATGTAGCCTGCCTCATGGTGTGTAGCACCTGGCTCACCTTACGTTATTGTCCTCATGTAGCCTGCCTCACGGACCGTAGCACCTGGCTCACCTGACCGTCCTCATGTAGCCTGCCTCACGGTGTGTAGCACCTGGCTCACCTTACCGTCCTCATGTTGCCTGCCTCACGGTGTGTAGCACTTACCGTCCTCATGTAGCCTGCCTCACGGTGTGTAGCACCTGGCTCACCTCACCTCACCGTCCTCATGTAGCATGCCTCACGGTGTGTAGCACCTGCTCACCTCACCGTCCTCATGTAGCCTGCCTCACGGTGTGTAGCACTCACCGTCCTCATGCTGCCTGCCTCACGGTGTGTAGCACCTGGCTCACCTCACCTCACCGTCCTCATGTAGCATGCCTCATGGTGTGTAGCACCTGGCTCACTCCACCGTCCTCATGTAGCCTGCCTCACGGTGTGTAGCACTCACCGTCCTCATGTAGCCTGCCTCACGGTGTGTAGCACTCACCGTCCTCATGTAGCCTGCCTCACGGTGTGTAGCACCTGGCTCACCTCACCGTCCTCATGTAGCCTGCCTCACGGTGTGTAGCACCCGGCTCACCTTACCGTTCTCATGTAGCCTGCCCCACGGTGTGTAGCACCTGGCTCACCTCACCGTCCTCATGTAGCCTGCCTCACGGTGTGTAGCACTCACCGTCCTCATGTAGCCTGCCTCACGGTGTGTAGCACTCACCGTCCTCATGTAGCCTGCCTCACGGTGTGTAGCACTCACCGTCCTCATGTAGTCTGCCTCACGGTGTGTAGCACTCACCGTCCTCATGTAGCCTGCCTCACGGTGTGTAGCACCTGGCTGGGGGGATAACGACTTCTTTCAATCGTTCTGGCCGTGCTGTGTGGTCTCCCGTGATGTCCAAGGCAGGCGTCAGGGTGCATAGGCCAACCACTAGTCCCTCTGTCTTTCTGTCTGTCTGTCTGTCTGTCTGTCTGCAGTATCCGCTCAGGTCTTGCGCTATGTCATATCCGTCACGGCTGTCAGGTCATAGTAAACAACAGGAGAGAGAGAGAGAGAGAGAGAGAGAGAGAGAGAGAGAGAGAGAGAGAGAGAGAGAGAGAGAGAGAGAGAAAGAGAGAGAGGGAGGGAGAGAGAGAAAGAGAGAGAGGGAGAGACAGAGAGAGAAACAGACAGAGGTTAGGCTGTTTTCCTAATGGCAGCCTAGACTGATCGGTCCTGACAGAAAATGCATCCGTTCTTATTCATTGATTTATACATTTATGAAACGTATTCGTTTAAAAAAAAAAAAACTCCTCTTCTTTATCACAGCTCCTCCCCTCCACCCCGCACACACTCTCCCCGCCTCCCTCCTTATCTGTGCTCAAGAACGTTTCGGTGAAAATGATGTATGTTCCAGATGATTGTAAGTTCTGCTGCACCCCAGACTTGCCTGAAGGAGTGCTGGGTAAGGGTGAGAGGGGTGGGGCGGGGGATGCTTGGGGTGAGTGGGGGTAGATGTGGGGGACTCTTTCAGTGTTTCAGCTCCCCATGCAGCCTTTCGTAAAGTCTGTGCTGGCAAATTCCTCTTTTCTGTCGCTCTCTTCCACTGAGTCTTGATGAGTCCATTCTTCTGTCTCCAGGATTCTTTTTTTCTCTTTACAGTTCCTTTTCCCTGGTCACAGTTTATAAACTGCTGGCTTTTCTTGTTGTAATCTGGACACGAGGTTGTGAAAATGACACACACTGTCCAGCCAGGACGTTGGTTGTTCATTCTGCAATGTCTTTTTTTTTTTTTTTTTTTTTTTGGC
>CM031620.1:5180230-5208388 GCA_018398815.1 Conus ventricosus | reverse complement strand
ATTTTTTTTTTTAAAGGGGAAAAGTAAAATTTTTGGTACTGTTGATGATACAGTAAATTAATCTACTAGCGTCCGACACATTTGAAGGGGTGAATTTAAAAATTTGTTTCTACATCCGATTCACGACTCCTAATGTTTTCCAAACTTCACCTTTTAATTGCGGTGCTCAACGACTTTGAGGTGACATTTAACAGGTTCTTGTTCTTAAAATCGTCTCCGCCAAAATGTAAACAACATGACTTGGTTGCCATTTTGGCATGGTCAGCTTTGTTTTCGTCGCGCAGAGAAACAAGAAGGGAGACAATTTTATCCAACTGCGCTATCGTGGATCCCCGTGGATTCTTTATTTTTTTTTCATATTTTGCTCAACATATAACACCATATATTTTAACTGGTGGTCTTTTATGCATTTCTTAACACGTCTGTGTGGTTGGATTGTAGCCACCCAAGTTTCACCTCGAACTGACACAATTTTGGCCTCTTGATCCTGGACTATTAGAACCATATTTAGAATGGGAAATAAAATTTTGAATTCATAAGCCCATTTACATATTTTAGCCGTCAAAAAAGTTTTCAGAAAAGCATTCAACTCTGGCCCTTTACATGTAAGTCTTATGCCGACGACAATAGTCGGAAAGAAATTGAAATAACGCCGTATGGGAAAAAACAGTACATCCTCCACAGAAAAGAAACAGTTGTAAAAAAAGCTTCTACAAAATTACAGTTCTTTCCAAGCAGAAAATTAGGAGACACGTTCACAATGATATTTGAAATTTCTGTCTTTAAAGATGTGGAGAGGGATGGGGTTGTGGGCGTTAGTGATGACCTTATAAAAGGAATTAATATTAGCTGGCAAAACTATAGACGTTAAACGCCTTAACGTTACCATCGTCGTTCTTCACAATGGTGAGGATATTAAGATCATAACAACAAGCAACAAAATCAATGTTGACTTAAATAGAAACAATCTTACAGAACTGAATTGGATTAATCTTACACATTTAGCCTCATAGGGTTTTATTATACTGAACAAGTTTTGACGGAGAGTATGATAAAAATAATAACTGGATTAGATTAAATTCTGTTATAAAACTATGGAGCAGTTAAACTTTATGACAAAAACTCCTCATTGCTCATTGATTTGTGGGCAGACTGGTTGTGAAAAACAATATTTATCCTCGACCTGTTACAAACAGTTTATCGTTATAATTTTAATCATATTGTGGTTTTCTGTCCAACACTTAAATGGAACAAAGCATATCATGATAGAAGGTTTATATGGACAGATGATGACATATATTTAGTTGATCCCAGCAATAAACTGAGTGAGTGTTTAGAACAGTTTTATAGACTGTTTGAAGGAACGCAGACACTATTTATTATAGATGACTGTTCGGCAGAAAGAGACATAGTTAAAAAGAGAAACACTTTGTCGAAACTAGCTTTCAGCGGAAGACATGCTCGGATAAGTGTGTGGATTTTATGCCAGAAATATAACTCAGTTTTAAAAGACTTTAGAGAACAGTTAAAGACTGTAGTGTTATTTCACATGAAAGACAGAGACTCATTTGAAGAATGTTTGCGTGAAAATGATGTTATTGAAAACGATCAGGAAAAACACAGGATTAAACAAAAACTAAAATCTGAAAAGTTTAGTAAATTAGTATTAAAAACGGATAACCCTGCACAGTATGTTTGTTTGTAGATAATCGTTATTTTTGGGTATTGAAGTCTTACTTGTCAGAGAACAGGAAACCTTTATTCTGGCTCACTTTCGCCCGAAAACTGGTTGAGGGCGAAAGTGAGCCAGAATGAAGGTTTCCCTGTTCTCTCATCCTCTCTCTCTCTCTCTCTCTCTCTCTCTCTACAGGCTAATTATTGTACGTTTTAGTACAGTTCCATTTCAAATCATTACATCTCATGCTGTTCCCCCTCTCCCTTCCATCCTCTCTCTCTCTCTCTCTCTCTCTCCTCTCCCCCCCCCCCCCCCCCCCCCCCCCCCCCCCCCCCCCCCCCAATGTCATCTCACTTTGCTTAATACGTTCTACGTATTTTTCCTCCCTTGCGAAAAATGAATGCATGTGGTGCCTTGCTCTCTCTCTCTCTCTCTCTCTCTCTCTCTCTCTCTATGCGTGCAAACGTGCGTGTATTTGTGTGTTCAAAAATATGTACGCACTTTGTCATATTCACTTCACTGTCTGTTTTCATACATGCCAATCTTGTACGTTGTAGTACACTTACATATGTTTCCCCAGCCCACCTCACTCCCTACCCCCGCTCTCTCCTTCCTCTTCATTATTATTATTCTCATTTTTATTTTATTTTATGTTATTATTATTTTTTGTTGTTGTTTTGTTATTATTATTCTTATTTTTTGTTTGTTTTCATGTATCTTCTATTTTCATTTGATGTTCCTCTATGATTACATGACCGCTTTGCTTGCTTCTTTGATTTCTTACATTAATTGATTTTACTGCATGTTGTAGTCCCTACTCAGGGCGAGGACTGGATGTAAAAAAGCACGTTAGTGCTTATCTATTATCCTCGTAAATAAAGAATTTTGTCTTGTCTTGTCTTGTCTCTCTCTCTCTCAAACACACACATAATTATTCTGTTTTTAAAGGGAAATCACTACCGAAGTCAGAAAACTGCTACCACTGAAGATTTTAGACACCTTAGACATTTCAAATGAACAAACAAACGAATACATTGCAAGTTGCCTTTTATCCGACCTGTTTTATCTCATTTCACAAAATATGTAATAAGGAATAGGATTGGAGTTTGGAGTGCACAAAATTATTTGATTCTAAGATATGATAAGCGGGGGGGGGGGGGGGGGTTAAAGGGACTCATTTCCCGGTGCGTAGCGATGTTAAAATGGACGTCACTTCCGTACAATTTTTCCGGTATTCATCCAACATGGCACCACACGTGGAAGAGGAGTGTTCGTTCCCAAGTCACTTGATGTTAAGGACGAAGAGATAACCAAACACTTACTGAAGACATAAAGAAAATAAAAAAGGGTAAATATTTTAAAGGGTGGGTGCTGGGGCGGGAATTGAAACAAACTTATGAGAGAATGCTGAACAATCGTTTCTTTAAAATTGAAACTACACCTAATTCAGAAAGATTACTATTATTAAGAGAAGGTGTCAGAGAGAATGTAACTTGCTCACTCCAAAAGTTAATTCATGATTCGGAAGGTGATCATCAGAACAAGAAATTATGGTCTTACATAAGGAGTAAAGACAGGACAACATTGGGATTCCAACCTGAGAAACAACCAGAATAACCTAATACAGGACCCTGAAGGGAAGCAAACTTACTAAACAAGCATTTTTGTTCAGTTTTCTCAAATCCCAAACCTTTAATTAACGTTAGACTAAAGGGTGATGATAAACTCCCTGAAATGCAAAACATCAAAGTAAACAAAGCAGGAGTAATTAAGTTACTGACCAATATTAATGAAAACAAAGCTACTGGGCGGATGGCGTTCCTGGCAAGCTCTTAAAATATGTGCCAATGATTGAGTGAGGTATACCAATTACTTTACCAAGCTTCACTGGACCAGGGAGTAATACCTGATGAGTGGGGTGATGCGAGCATTGTTCCCTTATTTAAAAAGGGTGACAAAACAAAAGCAGAGAACTAAGACCTGTATCTCTTTCATCCATATCAGCTAAATTACCCTTTAACACAAAAATATATAGTAGCATAATGGACCATTTTGACAAATAGATTTCTTAAAAAAACGCCCACATGGTTTGAGACAGCGAAGGAGTTGTGAACTCAACTTATAACAACTCTCAATGATTTTTTGTAACTGTCTTAACAACAGACAGCAATAGATGCCCAATTTTAATTAGATTTTTCTAAAGCCTTTGATAAGGTTGACCATGAGGGCCTGCTGCTTAAATTAGAACACGTTGGCCCTTGGCGGTTCTTTGCTAAAATGGGCTAGATCATTCCTCGTTGGGAGAACGCAGAAAGTTGTTGTGGAAGGGTCGTCATCCCATTGTTAAACCAGTCTTGCGGGTGTCCCACGGGGAACTGTTCGGGGGGGGCCCTTTTTTTTTTCTGTTTTTTTTTGGCACCCCGTTAGTCCGGGGACAGGGATTTGCGCCCTTGCAATGTTTCCTTTGGCCCCTTACGGGCGTCTGCTGTGGCTGAAATAGACCCACATGGTGGCAGTCCGCTGCATTTGATGCATTTAAAAAGGCCGAGTCAGCTGCTGGCCCCAGTTTGCTTTTCTTTCTTTTGTCCCAACGCTTTGCGTTTGGCAACTTCCCCGGGGCTTCTCTTCGCCACTTCCACCCCCCTGTTCCCCAGTGTGTCTCCAGCTTTGGGTCGGGCTGAGCAAGCTCTTCCCCCGGGTTGGTGGGCGAAGTCGAGGCCTTTAGGGCGCCTTTTCCAAAAACCCCCGAACACCTTGGTTTTTTTTTAATTTATATAAAACATAAGTAGAAATCTCTCTCCTGGAACTACTATAAGGCTTTTTTCCCGATCTATTTTCAGTTTAGTATTTAGAACAAAACAGAAGGGGGGGGGAAGAATGATAACCATTCTAAAGAAAATCTAAACGCCTTACAAGAGTGGGGAAAAAACTTGGGGAAAAAGGAATTTTTTACCCCAAAAATGCCCCAAGGGGTTTTCGTATAGAAAAAAACGCTCACTAAATTTGATCAAAATTTGTTTTCCAAATACAAAATTTTTAAAGAAACTAAGGGTGCAAAAAATTTAAGGGGGAATTTTAGATTTGTCGTCCCAAATGGGAAAAAACCCTTACAATTTAGGGTTGGGAAAAAGCAAATAACCCCTTTAGCTTTCTTACACAGGGAAAAATAAAAGACTGCCCCCCCAAAAAAAAGACCAAAATGCACAAAACACTGGGTTTGCCATACTGGAATATTTTGCTCAGTTTTTGGGAAACCTTTCCATCTAAAGGAAAAATTGAAAAAAACCCGAAAATTCAAAAGAGCAGCACGGTTTTGTAACAGGGAACCACAAACAAGAAAAGGGGAATACTAGGGAAAAACATGAGGAAATTAGAAAGGAAACCCTTTGAAGGGAGAAGAGCTTTTATTAAACTTAAAAACCTTTTTCAAAGCAGAGCTAAAGTAATTGATATTCCAATGGAACAACTAGTATTGAATAAAAGTAGCACCAGGAGTGGCGTCAATGTTATACTATACCTGCATCAAATATTGACAGCCACTTACATTCTTTTTATCCCATTTCTGTACGGCTGTGGAACTCACTGCCGGGTGTCATCAAGATTGCCACAAATGCAATCTCATTCAAAAACAAATTCATTCGACAGTTCTGAGATCTGCATATTGACGATTTTCTATTTTTACTTCCCTGATATTTTACTATTACCTGGCTTGAATTTGGCCATTGCTTTTATCTTCTTGAATATCGAGTGCGACCCCTTGTTGCTAAATTTGCTCCAGGGCCAACAGTCTGAGTCGCACTGTTTATGTTATTTTATTTACTTTTTAACATGCGCGCTGGTGACCTACTCGTTTTTGAGTGAACCGTGTTTTAGGAAGAAGAAGAAGAATTAAGTAGTGAGGGAAAACAAGTGCAGGCTAACATAACAATTCTTTAGTCGTTATAGTAATGACTTGGCAAAGATTTGAAGTTTAAAAAAAAAAAAAAAAGGAAGATGAAGAAAATGGGTGGAAAATATTATAATATGAGAAGCCCTTCACTAGCTGTCTGAGGGAATCATGTCTGAGGGAATCATCGTAATCCCTCCTGAAGAAGAAGAAGAAGAAAGCACATTTATTTATATTGCCTGCTCCTAGGCCTTCCGTCCACTGGATCGGACTCATCAGGGAGACACGGCTGATTGTGTCAGTGCTCTTGGTGTCAAATAGAGACACACCACAGTCCATAATTCTGTGGTGTTCTCACCACCAAGGGTTCAAAAAAGAATCCAACAGCACCCTCAAAGCAACCAGCGAAGGGTAGTAAATGGAACAAAACACAAGTGTGGAGATGAAAAAAGTTGCTGAAAAACTAAAAGCATTATTCAAACAATATAAAATATAGGGGACAATCTTGAGCCTATGCTTGAGGATCCATTCAAGGATGCAAGGGAGATAAAAAGATATGTAACAGTCTGAGTGGTCAGCTCTGCTGTTCAATAACCCAAGCATTGTGAGTGGCTAAGAATTGTACAGAACAACCTTTACTTGGATCTCCTAAGAGATGCAATCTCCCACTGATTGACCAAACAATAGAATGCTGAACAATTAAGTAGTGGGGGAAAACAAGTGCAGGCTAACAATTCTTCAGTCGTTATAGTAATGACTTGGCAAAGATTTGAAGTTTAAAAAAAAAAAAAGAAAGAAAATTGGAAGATGAAGAAAATGCTATTCCGCCGAACGGAAGAGACAAATTACAAAAATACAAGACGTGCGCGTGTAGATTTTGTTTCGTTTGGCGAACTAGTAATTTTTTTCTTTTAAGATAAATTAGAAATATCTCTAGCTCTATATGGCATAAAGCATGAAATGGTTCCACAGCTAAAATTATACTACTATAGTGTCAGAATCTTCAACTCGATGAAGGTGGACACTCAAACTAAAAGAAGAAGAAATCACTCATTAGCTCACTGTCTTGTGATTTTGATCTAGTAATGTTGATGATGATCATCATCATGATATTGATAGTCCGATCGTAATGATCTTTGGCTTGATCAGCAGAATCAAGACAGTAAACTGATTTCAGCTGTGGACAGTATAATGAGTATTTCATGCTTTGGACCATACAGACCTCGCAGTATTTGCTTTCAATAGCCATTATGATCATGAAAGTCAGAAGTCTGAAATTCATAGTGGTGTGTCACTGTGTGTTGTGCTCATAGAAATCAGTGAAACACGTGAAGTTTTCCCATTTTTTGAGTTGAGGAAAAAAGCTGCCCCAAAGCTGGCATTAGTCCACTGAATACAAAAAATGGTGGTTTAGCAGTGTCATATGAAGATAAGGCAAATACTTTAAATGACTTCTTTTCCAGTGTGTTCACAAAAGAAGATAATAGTAATGTTCTGATCTTGGAAGTTGGCTCAAGGTCCAGTGGAGTCACCGTAACTGATATGTGAATAGTAATGTTCTGATCTTGGAAGTTGGAAGTTGGCTCAAGGTCCAGTGGAGTCACCGTAACTGATATGTGTATTACACCCAGTGCAGTTAGAGAGAGACTTAAAAATATTAACCCAAATAAATCTTGTGGACCTGATATGATCCCTGCAAGAGTTCTAAAGGAGTCGTATAATGAGTTAGCATTACCTTTCAGTATTTTGTTCTACAAGTCAATTGAATCAGGTGTGGTACCTATGGACTGGAAGTCTGCAAATGTAACAGCTTTATTTTTTTAAAAAGGTATTAGGACAGATCCTGGAAATTATAGGCCTGTTAGTCTTACATCTATTGTTTGTAAGATTATGGAATCAGTTATACGGGATGTGATCGTAGATCATATGACCTTAAATAATTTATATACAGAATGCCAGCATGGTTTCCGTAAACATCGATCTTGTGTAACACAACTTCTATTTGTCATGGAGGATTTAACAAAACTTTTAGATAATGGCAACAATGTAGATATACTTTATTTAGACTTTAAAAAGGCCTTTGATTCTGTTCCCCATGAGAGGCTTTTAGTGAAATTATCATCATATGGAATTACAGGTAGAGTGCATACATGGATAAGGAATTTTTTAACTAAAAGACGGCAAAGAGTCAGAGTAGGAAGTTCATATTCAGATTTTACAGAGGTTCTAAGTGGTATACCACAAGGAGTATTTTGGGTCCCGTATTATTTACAATATTTATAAATGATTTGCCAAACTCGGTGAAAGTATTGCAAAATATATGCAGACGATAAAAATTTTTATAATACAACATATAATCATAATACATTACAAAATGATATTGATAATTTATCCAAATGGTCTACCACATGGAATTTGCATTTTAATGCGGACAAGTGCAACATGTTACATGTTGGACATAAGAACCCAAGATACCAATAAACAATGCTAAACAGTGATACTGGTAAGATAAGATAAGATAATGTTGCTTATAGCCCAGCCGACCGCAAAGGGCCACATCAGGGCTGAGTGATACTGGTGAGCGTGCAGATATTTCAACATGTGATTATGAAAAAGATCTTGGTGTCACTTTTGATTCTGGCCTGGTATTCAATAAGCATATTCAAAACTCTATAAATAAAGCTAATATAATGATTGGTATAATTAAACGTACTTTTATTGACATAGATCAAGATATTTTTACAAAACTATACAAGGCTTTCGTTAGACCACATTTGGAATATGGCAATACAATTTGGTATCCTAGATTAAAGAGGCAGTCTGCTGCTTTGGAAAGAGTACAAAGAAGAGCAACAAAGCTTGTAAAGAATTTATACAAAATCTTTCCTATGAAGGTAGGTTAAATTAATAAAAGCTCTTGGACTGCCTACCCTAAAAACAAGACGGTGAGGGGCGATTTGATCCAAGTCTATAAGATATTTAATTGTGTTGACAATATTCCTATTTCAAAATTTTTCACTGCATCAAGAGTTGATATTACATGTACCAGAAATAGTGTGGATAAAATTTATCATGAATATTGTCGCACTAACCTAAGGAAATTTTCTTTTAGTAACAGAGTAACAAATCTTTGGAATAAATTAACCCCTAACATTAAACGTGCACAAAATACTAATTTTTTTTCAAAAGCTCTATCGATGATAGTGTAGTATTGAAAACTATTTATTTTGACTATAATAAATAAAGACTTGAGCGAGTTAAAGGTCTACTTTAGAGGTTTTCGATAATTGGTCAGCTTATGCAGAAATATGAAATGTTTGATAAATTGGTAAAATAAACATCCGATTCGCTCCCGATCACACGAAATCGATCCGCGAAAGTGGGCATTTTCACCTGTAATCAAGAAAACGGAGGTAATCAACTAAATCTTGGCATGGCTTAACTGCTCTTGGATGTGACGTCACATGATGGACAGCGACGGCGACAGAAAGCGATTCTGATGGTTCTTGCCCATCTCGCTCGGTATTTAATTTATCATGTAAAAGCAGTGACTATGATTGCGACAGCCAATGTGACTCTGGGATGTTTCTGCAAGGCCTGTACCTTATCAGTTTGAACGCTAAGTTCTTTTTACCACGTCAGTTCAGTTCCAGCTGGACGCCCGAACACAGCATTCCGAAGGCGTACGGACTTTACCGAAGTCTCGAAGGAGGCTACCGACTGACTTCTTGATGCGATCACGCGTGGACGGCGAGCGGAGATTCTCCTTCTTCAAGCCTTAACGTGTTCATTCAATTTAACAAGTGTGATCTGTCCATAGATAAGAACAGAATAAATGTGCGACTATCGTACTCATCTGTACGAGCTTACCACTCCGCCTTCAAAGTATACGCGCACAATGCAGACGAAGTTTTTGATCCACTCGAACGCGCTCGGCAATTGTCGGAATAGCTCGTTTCCGCGGTCCAGCTGGAACTGACGTGGTAGAAAGAACTTTAGCTGCCCGGCATGGTTGCACGAACCGAATCCACTTCTTTCGAGTATCTGGATCAGATGGAAATGTGTGCAAAGAATATCCGTCTCCTGCTGAGCGGCTGCACTCGCCTACAGCACAATATCTGCCACCCCCTCGTGACTTTTAGGCTGTAGGGGATCGCAACTCGTGTTGATTTCACTTGGCGTTGGCTTGTTGTGTAGGTCGCGGCTGACGGCCAGTCCATCAAGTGACGTCACGGTTTTCGGTCTACCGCGCGGGGTTTGAACAGGTGTGCAAAAGTCGTTTTTTATCTATTAAATTCTTTCGGCGATTTTATTTAAAAAATGAATACCATACCAGGGCTTCTGCTGGGTGAAAATCTTTCCGGTCCCAGGACCCCTTCATCAGATTTTTAAGGGTCCCAGGCTAACATTAAGGGGTCCCTACACCACAATATAAACAACAAAATATACGTTAAAAAAATTGCATCCCTGCACGCGCACTGCAATTGTCACAGACACATCGTCACAATAAAAACAACAAAATAAACATCAAAAATTGTATGCGTTCTCGATCTTGCTCCTCTGCTACGCTTTTTCGTTTTTGCGACGATAATTTCGTTAACCACGCTTCGAGAGACATGTTGGAAACAAAGGCTTCGCGGAAATGCCTCTCTCCTGCCGGGAAAATGAAAAGGCAGGCAGCATGCTTCATCACAAAGGATTATAGGTCCAGGGAACCAGGTTGCGTAAGCCGAATGCTGCGGGATTTGAATCCCCCCCCCCCCCCCCCCCCCCCCCGCTGGCTGATCGTCGCAGACAGGCACGATTAGGCCTGATGTTCAAGATAGCGGGAAATCTCATCCCCGCCATTCCCCCCCAAAACTTCCTGACCCCTGTGAGTGCTGGCCGCAGACGGACACGACCCCCCAAGTATGAGGACTTCGAAGTCTTCAATATTACTGAACACCGTGTGGTCAGTAACACTCGCGGCTTCAAACTACCTGTCTGTAACACAAGTCAGTACATCCACTCCTTCTTCGTGCGGACAGTGATGACTGGAATCATCTAGGGGAGGATATCGTCATGCAGGCTCTTTCAGTGCATTTACATCAGCGCTTGGCAGATCAACATCGCCTGCCTACTAGCATCCTGACACAAGTAGAGCTTTTAGCCAGCTTTTTGTGTCTTTTTTTAAACCTGTAGATAACCTGTTGTGGCCACTCACAGAGACCTTTACCTAGTAGAAGATTGTGAGGACAAAGTGGTGGCTTTTTAAACTGTTTTTGCGCTCTCTCCATTCCGTCGCGTTTATAGCCGTTGATTGGCTTCTGCGACGTATTGTTCCAGATCCAGATCCAGAAAAGTGTCATCGTGACATCACATGGCTCAAAGTAGGAAAATTCGGTCGACTGAAAACGAGGCTGTGGCCTAGCGTTAAGCTTAGTCAGTCAGCCTCAGCAGACGACAAAAGTGACCGACGTATGTTGTTAGGAGGCTGCCCTACTCGCTTTGTTACTGTTCTAACTTGAAAAGGGATGGGTTCGGTCCGAAGTGTAGCAGACCTACGATGTTACGGCACCCAACTTACGATGTTGAAGGCAGTCTTTTCTCACTTTATGTCTGACTTCACCAAAATTTGAAGGGGTCCCTTGGGGACCCCTTACACGGACACCCAGTGCGTCCCGTAGAGTTTTAATGCGTACTGTACGCAATTTTTTGCGTTTTCAGAAGCCCTGACCATACCGTAGTTATATGACATGTAGACCTGTTTTTAACAAATTATCAAAAATCTCTAAAGTAGACCTTTAAAGACCTGACCGTGTGAAGACAGGTAACACATAGAAGGGACATGTAAAGCCAGTTCTGGCTATAATTGCTAAAGGCAATTGTCCCTACAAACCTAAACCTAAACCTAAAACCTAAACCAAATAATTTGTTATCAAGTGAGTCAGGTTACTGAGAAGTTCGGATATTTTGTTATTTTTGTGACATGAGCAAGACACAACAAAAATGCTTCCAATTCTAAGCTAGAACAGTAGAATTAGGAACATGTACATATCCCACTTTCTTCTGCCAAATGCATTTGTTTTTGGTGAAAGTTGACAGCATGTGACAGATCCTGGACACAAACGTATCTGGCGGGCGTAGGTAACATTTCACCTGTGTGTATTTCCAACTAAATTGATAGGGAAAAAAATTAAGACTTACAGTTACAGTAAAAACTAACAATGTGAGTGACCCTACTTGTTATTGGTGTCAAGTGCAGTCGTAACGGTGCAACTGATCGATATTCTTGTGTGATGGGTAGATTGATGTGGACCAGTTCATAATTTGAATATTGACCATGACAGAAAAATATATACTTCAGGAAACACAACAACAACTATTCGGCTGGATGAAATGAACAAACAAAAATCGTAAGACAAAACATGATACATTTCAACCTCTTTGGTCTTAAAGTTCTACAGGCAAGATAAACAACATTCAGGACAATGAATCGCTTGACTTGTCTGGAGCTCAAAGTTGTCCATGTGAGCAAAATGGACGTTGAATGATTCAGATCTCTCTTTCAATGTAATGTTTGAATAACCTTCCGACCTGCAAAAGCACAGTATCAGCTAGATACCATTTACTTCTGCTTTCTAGTTTTACCCTCAGGACCCTTTTTGTGGACAATGAAAATTAAATCAAGGGCATATAAAACTTTTATCCCAAATTGAGTCATTTCTTATATTCTTATTACTTTCTTGCCTCTATCTAGTACAGTCCTAGAAGTCTGCATATACTTAGCTCATTTGAATGAGTGAGTGATCATCATATGTCACTTCATTAGGTTGTATGTGGGTATGTTTCACTATTTGTGCGCACTTAGGTGGGTAAAACGAACAGGGGTAGGAGGAGGAAGAGGGGTTGCAATGTTTACTGCATATTTGTGTTATTTGTTTTCTTCTTTAAGTTCAACTTATGACTTTTTGTGGTAGAAATTTTATGAGCTGTCCATTTTCGTGGTACTATGATAATATGATGCATGTAAAGAATGTAATCTCTTGTTTCATTTTCTGCCCATTTTCTGCCCATTTTTATCACATCAGACACAAGTTTGTCTTTTTGGAACTAAAGAAGTTCTTTAAATTTCTATCTATCTTATTTACTGACATCAATATGTTGTCTGCTAGTGCTACATTCACATGGTGTTCTATTTGACCAGGAAGTTATGTTGCCTAAGAGACTTTTTTTTTTTATTGTGGGACAAAATTCGGTCTCCTCTCAGCACTTCCAGCACTGACTACCTACAGCACCTGTTGCTGAAAACTTGTTATTCTTACCTTAAGGCTGAACAACTCAAAACATGCTGACAGCGTGTTGGGAGAGAGTCATAGAGAAGAGGGAGTGGAGGCAGGCAACGAGTCAGTTGATTCCAGCAAGTGGTGAGTGCACAGCGCAGATCTGCGACACTACTAATGGGGCGAATGTTTTTTTCACGCGAGTCTTGAGGACTTACCACATGTTCTCGATCAGATTTAGATCTAGACTTTGAGGGGGCCAGAAGAACACAGGAACTCTGTGCTGCCACTTCCAGGTCTCAGTGTGAGCCGAGCGGTGAACAGAGGCGTTGTCTTCTTGCAGGTACCAACGTTTGTTTGGGTAGTGGTCAGCAACGTATGGCAGAAAGTTGTTTTCCAGCACATTAGTGTACTTCTGACTGTTCATACTGCCTTCCATGAACACCAGTGGTCCAACTCTGTCATACATGCGCTGGTGGCCTACTCGTTTTTGAGTGAACCAGTATTTTAGGAGGAAGAAGACGAAATGCATCCCCACACCATTAATTTCAGTGTAGTCTTCGGGCCAAGATGGACGCTGCACAGAGAAAGCACTGACCAATTCTTTTCGACTTTCCTCTATAGCTTTACACGTCCATTGGGTTTGATCACAATGGTCATTTCATCACTGAAAATTACATTCTTCCACTGATCGTTCACAGTCCAGTGAAGTTTTCTCCTACAGTATTGCAGCCGCTTCTTTCTGTTCACTTCCTTGATGACTAGTTTCTTCACTTGGGGTTGCTTTCAATAGCCAAGTCCACACAGATTTCGCTTGATTGTCTTTTGGCTGACTTCAACAGAGGTTGAGGCAGAAATTTCAGACACTTTGGTAGATCTGTTCCATTTTACGATCTTTGACAATGCAGACACGCACCTGTTTGTGAACACTCTCACTCTGGGCCTACCACT
This sequence comes from Conus ventricosus, assembly GCA_018398815.1. NCBI lineage: Eukaryota > Metazoa > Mollusca > Gastropoda > Neogastropoda > Conidae > Conus > Conus ventricosus. Next base: position 5,194,614 of record CM031620.1, on the reverse strand, counting down.
CCTAGTCCTACGTTTGTTTTCTATTGTTTCTCTGTCACAATAGCTCTTGTAAACTTTCCCGATGGTTGACCTGTTCAAGTTCAACACATTTGCCACCTCAAACGGGGGCGGCCCTTTAGGTCTATTCCCTTTAGGTCTATTCCTTCCAGGTCTATTCCTGTTAGGTCTACTTTATGTCCATTGGTTCGCAAGTGCCTCGAGATCTACTAGGAACACCTTTTGCTTTTCCTCCGAGGTCTACTGTTTCATATCTAATTTCCTATAATAGCATAAGAGCACAATGTATAATATTTACAAATTATAATCTTTATTAATGTTCTCGTAAAACTGGTGTTTAAAAATGGTTTAAATACGGAAGTTCCTTCAAGGAAAATTTTGTGTTTTATCTGTTTTACAGGGTCTATTACCCTATTGCAGTTTGACTGTGGGAGCAATTGCGTCCATGTAAGACCAGATGTCTCCGGCACCGTTTCTGAATTGCTGCAGTGTTCTTGCCAGGCGTTCTTCGTTCATGCATAGTGTTCTCTTTGATTTTTAATTTATGTTGCATAAGAGACTTTTTTTTAAATTGTGGTCTTGTCAGTTCAGCTGTCTTTTGTTGTTCCTGTTGTTATTGTTGTTGTTGTTCAGAACAAGCACTGCTAAGTAAAACCAAAACAACCCGCTGTTCAGTATCCCTTGATCATAGTTGATGGTCACCTGAGAAGTGAACTGGTGTAGGTATTTCATTGCCCCTTTTGCTTTGCTCAGTGACTGCTGCATAGACTGGGTCAGGTGAGAAGTGAACTGGTGTAGGTATTTCATTGCCCCTTTTGCTTTGCTCAGTGACTGCTGCATAGACTGGGTCAGGTGAGAAGTGAACTGGTGTAGGTATTTCATTGCCCCTTTTGCTTTGCTCAGTGACTGCTGCATAGACTGGGTCAGGTGAGAAGTGAACTGGTGTAGGTATTTCATTGCCCCTTTTGCTTTGCTCAGTGACTGCTGCATAGACTGTGAATGTGCATGGGCTGTTGCGATAATCAGGGGAGCCAGAATTTTTACTATTATTATTATTATTATTATTATTGTTATTATTATTATCATTTATTTATTATGATAATGATAACAACAAAAATCACAATAAAAAAGATGATGATAATCACAAGAATAATGATAATGATTAATGATAACTATAATAATTATTGTCATTCTAATTATTATTATTATGAGTGCATCTTGTCCTTAGTTTGAGACCAAGCTTTGAGTGCTTTACAAACCACAGTTTCCTTTACATGACGAGCTGCCTGCTGGCACTAAAGTCATTCATTTCCTGCATCATTCAGTCTGTCACTTAGTGGCCGTCTGTCAGTATTTTCATTCTTGTATTTTCATTCTTTTGGTGCATGCTATGTGTGTGTGTGTGTGTGTGTGTGTGTGTGTGTGTGTGTGTGTGTGTGTGTGTGTGTGTGTGTGTGATCCATATCAATGGCCAAACTACCTTCTCTTTTGAACATTGGTGATGTGATTTTTATGCCTGTGCATGCATTCACACAGGTGGAGCTTTGGTTGATGGTCTCATTCATGTATAGGATTTAAGGTAAGGGAAAAGGAGTCAGAATCCATGTTAACTCCAGAGGAAACTTAGTCCCCCTGTACTGAAGTGCTCCAGGAGACATTGGAAGCTGCAATCCCACACCACCAGGACCACTAGTCTGGCACTGTACTGACTGAGCTTACTCTGGCCAAAATGGAATCACTGGCATATGTTGCAGCAATGCCACAGACCCACTGAAGGGCACAGAGAATGACACGGCAAGTAATAATGATTTTATTGATGCACATCTCAACATTTTTCGTTTTTCTCCAGCTTCAATTTATCATATAGATTTGATCTCTGTGTTACTCAGACTCTCTTTTTTTACTTTTCTGACAGACAAAACGAGATCGCGTCATGGCAGACAAGGGAGTGGTCTATCTTGGCCATATTCCCAATGGGTTCTTTGAACCACAAATGAAGGAATTTTTTGGGCAGTTTGGTCGCGTTACAAGACTACGACTGTCCAGAAGCAAAAAGGTGAGCTTGTTTTTTATCTATTCATTTTGTTTATTGTCATCATGCAGTGGTTTTGTTTCTTTGGAGAAGAAAATGGTGGAAGAGTGTACTCACCAGGGTTTGAGTATGGTGATCGGGGGAACAAGAAGGAAAGCAAGCTTTCTGCTCATAGAGCTGTCATCAGGCTTAGAGTTAGTGGGTGACAGAACAGATCTTGTATGAGGACTGACAATAAAAAGAAGAAGGAATGAACAGAGCTCAGAGACAAAAGGAAGTTAACTGGGGTTAAGCAGTGAGTAGGAATCATGAGCAACTTAAAGTAGAAAGCAAGAAGGCCTGTTCAAAAAAAAAAAAAAAAAAAAAAGGGGGGGGGGAAGGAATTAGTACAGAAGGGGAAGGGGTGCCTGAAGCTCAGGTGCTGTCACTCACTGGTGTTCAGGCCGGCAGGGGCGAGGGTCCCCAGTCGTGCGATGATGGATGACTCCATAAAGAGGCGATAGAGTCCACTGGACCAGTTCTGCCAGACAGCAGCCACTCTCGCATGGGTGAAGTTGTGGTAGGGGCTGTTGAAGTGGGAGCCTACGGGATCTTCATATCCCAGCCGCATTGAGCGAAGGTGCTCAGAGAAACGCTCATTCAGGCTGCGGTACGTCTCCCCAATGTATTTCTTTTAACACAAGGTGCAAGTAATGACGTACACCAGGTCTGCAGATTGACAGTTAAAGCTTGCCAGGACCCTGAACTGGCCAGATGGACCAGCAACTGTGGTGCAGCTGTCAATGAAGGGACATGTCTTGCACTCTTTGCGAGTGCATGGGTTGTGCCCAGGGGTTGTGCTCTCGCCTTGCAGACAGAGGCACGCACTAGATGGTCCCTCAAATTTGTGTCTCTCTTGAAGGCTATCAAGGGTGGTTTTGGGAAGGTTTCTTTAAGTTTGGGGTCAAGTTGGAGGAGGTGGAAGTTGTTGAGAAGGATGTTGCGGACAGGGAGGTTGTGAGGGTGAAAGGTGAGCACAGCCACTGTACGGTCTGCTTGATCATCTGAACGATTAGCAGAAGTCAACGTCTGACTGCGAGGAATGGCAATGGCACGCTCCAAGGCAGTCTGGACCAATTGCTGAGGGTACTGGCGTGTCAGGAAGAAGGACTTCATTCGTTCAGCCTGGTGCTGGAAGTCAGTGTCACTGCTGCACAGCCTGCGAAGTCGAAGAAACTGGGAGAAGGGAATGCTATCCTTGCATTTCTGAGGGTGGCTGGAGGTATAACAAAAGGTATGAGTGAGAGTCAGTGTCCTTGTAGTAAATACTGGTAGAAAGGCTGTTGGAGTCGGAAAGGATAGTGATCCGAATGTCGAGAAAAGAGACTGAAGAATCTGAAATGCAGTGGGTGTATTTCAGAGCCGGATGGAAGCTGGACATGAAGTCCACGAACTGATTGAGGGAATCTGTGGAACAGGAGGCCAGTCCGAGACAGTCGTCAATGAACCGCCTGTAACAATCGGGTTGTTCACCTGTATACTGGTTCAAGGCTTGTTCTTCCACATAGCCCACAAACAGACATGCAAAACTAGGACCCATTTTGGTCCCCATGGCCACTCTGCTCTGCTGCAGAAAGTGGTCCCCATCAAAAGCGAATGAGTTCAGGGTGAGGACCAGTTCGGTGAGGCGCAGAATGGTGGGGATGTGGAGGTTCTGGGCACTCCTTTGGAGGAAATGGCGTACTGCCTGTAGGCCGTCCTTGTGGGGGATGTTAGTATACAGAGAGACAATGTCCATGGTGAACACATGCCTCTCTGTACAGCCGTTTGGAAAGGAGAAGTCCTCCAGGAGATTGAGGGCGTGCGTGGTGTCCTTCACATAAGTGGGCAGTGCTGACACGAGTGGCTGAAACACACTGTCCAGAAAGTCAGAGATGAGTGCTGTGGGGCAGGAGCAGGCAGATACAATAGGGCGTCCTGGTGTGTTAGCCTTATGGATTTTGGGCAGGAGGTAAAACAGGGGCTGTCTGGGTTCTTGGACCACAGCAAATTGAGCCTCCCATGGAAGATGACCACCTTTGATAGAGGCCTTGATTGTTTTTCTAACCAAGGCATTGTCTGGCCTGGTTGTACGTCTGGGGACTGGGCTGTAGAAGGCGGTGTTGGACAGCTGAGACCTGGCTTCCTGGATGTACAAGTCTCTCCGCCACACCACAACTGCTCCACCTTTATCCGCAGGCTTGATCACAATGTCCGGTCCTTCAGTTCCTGTAGAGCTGTCTGTTCTGCAGGGCTGAGGTTGGAATGGCAAAGGGACTTAAGTTTTAACTGGCGGATCTGGTTGGTGCAGACGTCGATATGGTAGTCTAGAGAGGGAAAGGCACCAGATTTGGGAGTCCAATGGCTGGGAGGTTTTGTTTCTTTCTTTGGTTTTTTTTTTTCATTATTATTTATATAGTTTGTTTTTTTTCTGTTCAAGAGGCTGATAGTTTTTATTTAGTTTTGCATATTGGTTTGAATAAATCTCTCTTCAATCTGCTCTCTGCTTCTGTTCTTTCTGTCTGTCTCTGTCTCTCTGTCTCTCTCTTTCTTTTACCTCAGGGTTTGTTATATACAATGGCAGGGCGTGATTTTAGACTTTTTCATGGTATGGAGATGTTTCTCATATTCAGAATATACAGTGTTGTCACAGATGTTTATCAAATATTTTGTGGCTAATGTTGAATAATTGGAACAGTTCATCAAAGGAAATGGCTAGGATTGCACCCCATTACTCCCCCGAAGTTGGAGTGTGGCTGCCCATGTGACGGGGTAAACAAAAACGGTCACACACGTAATGTTCTCATCCCCAGCTGATGCATTTGTACTACAGTGTTCAAATACTTCGGCTGTTTGGATGATCCCTAGAGTCTTTTAGCCAAGGTACGACAACAACAACAACAACAACACCCCATTACTGATTCATTATCAATAAAAATGAAAAGAGAAATATATCGTTTGACGAGGTGATACCTTTTTTTTCTTCCCCCCCCCCTGTCAACCTCGGTGTAATGTCAGTGGAGGAAGGACTAGCGCACAGCCCAAACACACTCACAGCTTGCTTACAATCTCATTCATATATCATGCATTCGTCACATCAAACCACTAGTAAAGTCTATAACTTTACTATACATGATCATGGAAAGAAACATCAATGCATATGGAATCAAACAAATAAAACATTCTCTCTTTCCTGAACTTCACAAAATCATTTATCTAAAACATCATTAACTAACCCGGGTATAAACAGATTTCTACTTTACCTGGCCAGGTGATCTTAACTATTCACGAATCACTGTCTTTTCTTTTCTTTTCCTTTTCTTTTCACTGTCACTTTCACAACACGACACAACTGCCGGCACTGGTGTTGGTCTGATGGCGCCTGGTCAGGTGAGACTGTTGGCGTTGGTCTGTGGTTCTGCTTGGCGAAGTGACGCTGCCAGGTATGAGGTCGAACCCCCGGTTAGGATAGAACAGTGACTATCAACATCGATCTGTTCTCCTTTCTTTCTTCCTGCATTAACGCATTGCACTCTCTCTCTCTCTCTCTCTTCTAGTCTGCTCTTATCAAATGGACATGGTTGCTTTTCTTTTCTTTTTTCTTTTCTTTCTTTTCTTCTTCATAAATTAGCAACTCTCTCTCTCTCTCCACATCTCTCCTCAGTCCTTCCTCTGCAGACTATCTCATGCTAATCTCTCAACTTGGTTCTCTTCTCTCCTCATCTCTCTCTCTCTCTGCCCTTCACTCCTGCAGAGCTCCACTCGGAACCTCTCTCTCCCTCTCTCTCTCTGTTCGTTCTTCCTCTCGTTCTCCCGTTCTCTCACCCTCACATTCTTCTTATTCGTTCCGATCTGTCCAAAACGGGCGAGTACCATTGGTCAGTATTTTTACCCCTGACACCCCGAAGTTGTCTCCCTCTAATTCCATTGGATATTCACATCACGACAGTCCCGTCTACACGCCTTACTCTCTGTGGTGGTCAATTGGTCATTTAATTGATTAGCTAGATTTCACCCCACCAACACATACCTCCCCCCTCTTCTTTCCGGCGACGTCGTAAATTGGCTAGATGAGTCTGGGTAGGCGCCAAGACGTCTGAGTAACAATGACGTTGGTTCCACAAATTGGCCGGATGAGTTTGAGCAAGGCGCTACGACTCGTCTCGCTAGACATCGAGGCGTCGGTCAAAGCCGCTTAGTCGTCTGGCGGGACAGAACGTCTCTGTGGAGCCTCTCCCCTCTGCTTAATTGGCCGGACCCGACCTATGGCCCCGTCTTTCTGGCGCCTAGAATGTTTGAGTTTGGACTTATGTCCAGTTGGAGTGGCCGACGACTGACCACACTTCGTTGTGCTGAATTTTGACCGTGACAATTTCCCCCTTGCAAAAGACTATGCACCGCATTGTCTCAAAGCAACGGTACAAAAAAGACAACAACCGAATTTGCTGACACACAGCTACACGCGCAAAGTTTAAAAAAAAATACTTTACAACAACGGTTTATAAGTTATAAAATATATCATTAGTGAATACCGCTCCAATGAGTTATCATTGACGTGCGCTCTTGCGTTATTTCGACCCATTTTATAACGACCTCTGTGCGCACCTATGCAATCCCCCCCTGCGGATTTGCCACATCTCTTTTCACAATTCTTATGAAAAGCACAATATAATATGATCACGATCCATGACACTTCACTGAGGAATCTCCATCCTCACTTATTGCAAATAATGCATCACTACACAAACGACTGTATGCTCCAAGCATAACTACATTCACATGAACAAGTCTCACAAAGAAAATATAAACAGTCTCACACACAAAAAAATATGAACCATAGCCAACTGGGAATGAACCCAATCCAATCAACATAACTGGAATCAACACATATTATCAACAATGCACCGCGGATATGACTGACTTCCTCTGAGTTGCAGCTTGCTAGACTACACGACTTAAATAGTCAGCTCCGACATTCTGTCGACCTGGAATGTACTGCACTCGATACCTGTAGGGCTGCAGTGCCATTGCCCAACGCAGAACTCTGCTGTTTTTCAACTGCGCCTCCTGCAGGAATTTGAGTGGTTGATGATCCGTCTCGATCACGAACTCTTTCCCATACAAGTATTTGTGGAATTTCTGCACGGCCCACACAACAGCTAAACACTCCTTCTCCACCGTTGCGTACCCTTCTTCACACTTTGTCAACTTCCTGCTGGCATACCTCACAGGAAACTCGACTCCTTCATGCTCCTGTAACAATACTGCACCTATCCCACCACCTGATGCATCTGTCCGCAACAAAAATGGTTTTGACATATCTGGTAGCTTCAAGATGGGACGGGAACCTAGTCTTTCCAACACCGTCTGCAGTGCTTGCTCTGCAGCGTCTGACCACTCGACCACTGCCGGTTTCCCTGCCTTGACCAAATCACTGAGAGGACTCGTGATTGCTGCAAAGTTTGGGACAAACTCCCTATAGAACCCAATAAAACCTAGCAGACTCCTGACTTCTGTTTTGGTCTTTGGTCTCTCTGAATTCATCATCTTCTCCACCTTTCCTCTTTCCGGCTGCTTTGTGTCGCCTCCGACAACAAAACCTAGGAACTCCAGGCTTGGAAAGCCAACCTGGCACTTTGTTGGTCTGGCTGTGAGATTGGCTTGTCTCAACCTCTCCAAGACTGCTCCTAGCTGCCTCATATGCTCCTCCCATGTCTCGGATGCTATCAGAATGTCATCCATGAAATTCACAACACCTTCCAATCCCGTCAATAGCTTCCTCATCATTCGAGAGAAGACTGCAGGTGCGTTGACCATCCCAAAAGGGAGTACTCGCCACTGGTATAGCCCCATATGAGTGGAGAATGCTGTGACTTCCTTTGAGTCCTCACTCAAGGCTATTTGCCAGTAACCCTTACTCAGATCGATCCTGGTGAAATACTGGCTCTTGCTTGTGGCGATCTGAGCGAACAGGTCTTCCATGTTGGGTATGACCTCTGCATCGACCTTGGTGACACTGTTCAGACGTCTATAGTCGACACAGAATCGATGCTCACCTGACTTTTTCCTCACTAAGACGACGGGTGCACTATTGATGATTTGGACGGTTCAATCACCCCAAGGTCCAACATCTTTTCTACCTCCTCCTCGATCACTTGCTTGGTGGCATATGGGATCGGGTAGGCTTTCACATGTACGGGTTTCTGTGATGTCAACTCCACCGTACATGTCTCTAGAGTTGTCCTGCCTGGTTTATCAGTCAGGAACGCCCTATACTGTTCTAGGAGCCCACTAACTTCCCCCTGTCTCCTACTGCCTAGCCCTTCATACAGTGACACATCCCTGTATGACTCTTCTCCTGGAAACTCAGGCAACAAAATCTCCCCTTCTTCTGCTGGGTCTCCTTCACCTCCATCAATGATTGCTGCTGCGCCTATGTGCTGAGTCTCCCGCTGAATATATTTGCGGAGTAGATTTGCATGGAAAAGTTTTGGTTTCCCATTCACATCGATTCGGTAGTCCTGATCTACCTTTTCAATGATGGTGAATGGTCCCTTCCAATGCATCAGCAGCTTGTTGTGATCCGGGGAAGCAGTAACAGGACTTGATCTCCCACCTTGAGGAATTGCTTCCTCACCTTCCTGTCATACTGCTTCTTCTGGACGACCCTAGCCTCCTGCAAACTCTCCCTTGCGACCTTACATGTCTCCTCGAGCCTATTGCGTAGGTCCACCACATACTGATAGGTGGTTTTGACCTCTTCTGACTCCTGTTCTCCGGACCACAGCTCTTTGAGAATGCACACCGGTCCCCGAACTGTCCGCCCATACAGCAGCTCAAATGGCGAAAAGCCTGTGCTTTCCTGAGGGGCTTCTCTGTAGCAAACAGTGCCGCTGGAATGTAGCGGTCCCAATCTGCTGGCCTTTCCTCACAGAGCTTCTTTAAGATGCCCTTCAGCACACCGTTGAATCTTTCCACCAAGCCATTGCATTGTGGATGGTATGGGGTAGTGAGCAGCTGTGTGATCCCTAGCAGCCTGTTGACCTCCCTCATCACGCCTGAGGTGAACTGTGACCCCCTGTCACTGAGAATTTGTGCTGGCACACCCACGCGAGAGAAGATGTCTACCAGCCCTTCAGCGACCTGTTGCGTATCTACGCCTTTCAATGCAACTGCTTCTGGTATCTGGTCGCGTAGTCCACCAGCGTCAACACATACCTGTGCCCGCCTTTGGAACAGGGCGCGATTGGGCCAATCAGATCAACAGCCACTCTCTGAACGTGTGTCAATTAAAGGGGGATGTTTAAGAGGCGCCTTCCTCTTCACCCCTCTTGTGCTGACCTTTGACACACATCACATGACATGCAGAACCGCTTTATGTCTGCCATTGCTCCTGGCCAATGAAAGTCATCAAAGACTCGGTTCGCTGTTTTGCTGGTGCCGAGATGACCCGCCATGAGCGACTCGTGACCCACTGACATGACAGTGTCACGATAACATGCTGGTACCTCTAACTGAGTGGTCACCTTACCTGTCTTCCCCTTGGTGAACACTCGGTACAACAGCCCGCCTTTCACAAGAAATTCTATCTCACCTCCTCTAACCTCCTGTTTCTCTCCACCTCTTGCCAACTCCCAAGACTTCACGAGCGAAGGGTCTTGTTCCTGCGCTGCCCTAAACTCATCAGGCGACACGTCTATGCCCGACTTCCTTCCTGGAACAACTAACGGTTTAACAACCTTTTCCTCCTTCTTGCTCCGTGTCTGAACTGCTGCCCCTGTAGCAGTCAACAACTCAGGATCCCCTGGATCCCTTGCCCCTGGAATATTTCCAATGATCAAATCGTGAAGGGGTTTCTCCATCACCAACGCAGACAACTCGCCTGAGAAGTAAGGGGTACGTACTTCTATCTTAGCAACTGGAAACTCCCTCACAGTGCCATCGATTAGAGTACAGGTCTGGATTTGCCCTGTCAAATCCCCTTTATCGACCAGCGTTGTTCGTACTACCCCGCATGAACAACCAGTGTCTCGTAACACTTTCACCCTCTGCTGGCCAATCCACCCTTCTTCCACTGGTAACGAACCACTCAGCCTAGTGCCCTCCATCCCTGACACTGACTGCTGTCCAGTGCTAGCCATAGGCTGCACTCCACCCTCTTCAGACTGAATCCCTTTTGGTTCCACTGCAGGTCGTTTCCCTTGACGACCCTTATCCACCTCTTGCAAGGCTGCTGCCTTCTGGAACCTCATGCGACAGTCCCCTCGCCACATGTCCCTTCTTGTGACAAATGAAACACCTAATGTCCCTTTGCCCTTCCTTCTGCCCCACCACTGGTTTGCAGACTTTGCAGAAAACTCTCCTAGTCTCCTTGCACTCTTCTCACCTGTGCCTAGCACCTGTTTCTCCTGCACCTTCGTGCCCAAACGTGCCTCTCTATACACCTCTGCGAATTTCAACAACTCCCCTGCTGTCTCTGGCTGTCTCTCTTTCAAATGTATGGTTAACTCAGGGCCGCAACCTGACAAAATCTGTTCTTTCATAACTAGCTCTTTCAATTCAGCGAACTCCTTTTTCGTACCACTCAACTCTAACCACTTCTCAAAATAGTGATCTAAACGTGCACCAAACTGAGTGTACGTCTCACCTGCTTGTAATTTAGCTGAACGAAATTTCTTCCTGAACCCCTCCTCTGTGAGGTCAAATCCTTTCATCAACGATTCCTTCACAGCGCCGAAATCAGACTGTTGTTCTGCTGGTAACGCAGTGAAAATTTGTAATGCCTTACCCGTCAGTAACGCTGACAAATGACTGCCCACTCTTCTGAAGGCCAACCCTGACTGGTCGCAAACGTTTCGAAACGACTGATGTATGCATCAATCGAGTCGGTCCCTTCCGAGAATTTTGGCAACTTGGGTCGGGGGGCATAGCTACGCACAGAGTCACTGGAGACTGAACTCCCATCCTCGTGGTCTCCCTTTGTATCCTTACTTTCTCTAACTCTAGTTGAATCTTTAATTTTCTGTTTCCTGCGTTGCCCTTATTCTTTCTGTTTCCTGCTTCATTCTTTCTGTTTCCTGCGCTTCCTTATTCTGTCTGTTTCCTGCTTCATTCTTTCTGTTTCCTGCGTTGCGCTAGCTTTAGTCCTTTCCTGCTCTGCTAATGCTATCTCTACGGCAACACGGCGTCTTTCTGCACGTTCATCTCTTTCCATCTTTTGTTGGTTTTCAACGAATGCACGCAACTCATCTCCTGAGTAACCTAAATCACGAGCGACGCTCACAAGTTGTTCAATAGGGGTGTTCTTTTCTTCCGCCATTATATCTCTTCCTTTTTTTTTTTTTTTTTTTTTTTAACAAGATTTTATAACTACGACAGCCAAACTGATGGTTACCGACACGAGTGACGTAATAGCACAATCCTATGAATGATGATATTAGCTTGGGACAACGTAGTTAGTTTTTATAAGACGCCCAGCGCCTGACCCAACTATGAGAGCGAATTATAGGCAATCTGTGCGAAATGAGTACTCTGGGGCTGAAATGCCAAGCCTAGTATTAACTATCTTGGAAGCAATGCCAAGCCTAGTATTTAACTATCTTGGGAACATACAGTAAGACAACCCCTTGTCTTAGGATTACAATACTTGAATCCCACCCAGCTTCCTCTCTGAGAAGTTGAACAATATAATAAATGGGCCAGAATATCCTGGCAAGCTCGCCAATAAATTGTCAACCTCGGTGTAATGTCAGTGGAGGAAGGACTAGCGCACAGCCCAAACACACTCACAGCTTGCTTACAATCTCATCATATATCATGCATTCGTCACATCAAACCACTAGTAAAGTCTATAACTTTACTATACATGATCATGGAAAGAACATCAATGCATATGGAATCAAACAAATAAAACATTCTCTCTTTCCTGAACTTCACAAAATCATTTATCTAAAACATCATTAACTAACCCGGGTATAAACAGATTTCTACTTTACCTGGCCAGGTGATCTTAACTATTCACGAATCACTGTCTTTTCTTTTCTTTTCCTTTCTTTTCACTGTCACTTTCACAACACGACACAACTGCCGGCACTGGTGTTGGTCTGATGGCGCCTGGTCAGGTGAGACTGTTGGCGTTGGTCTGTGGTTCTGCTTGGCGAAGTGACGCTGCCAGGTATGAGGTCGAACCCCCGGTTAGGATAGAACAGTGACTATCAACATCGATCTGTTCTCCTTTCTTTCTTCCTGCATTAACGCATTGCACTCTCTCTCTCTCTCTCTCTTCTAGTCTGCTCTTATCAAATGGACATGGTTGCTTTTCTTTTCTTTTTTCTTTCTTTCTTTTCTTCTTCATAAATTAGCAACTCTCTCTCTCTCTCCACATCTCTCCTCAGTCCTTCCTCTGCAGACTATCTCATGCTAATCTCTCAACTTGGTTCTCTTCTCTCCTCATCTCTCTCTCTCTCTGCCCTTCTCTCCTGCAGAGCTCCACTCGGAACCTCTCTCTCCCTCTCTCTCTCTGTTCGTTCTTCCTCTCGTTCTCCCGTTCTCTCACCCTCACATTCTTCTTATTCGTTCCGATCTGTCCAAAACGGGCGAGTACCATTGGTCAGTATTTTTACCCCTGACACCCCGAAGTTGTCTCCCTCTAATTCCATTGGATATTCACATCACGACAGTCCCGTCTACACGCCTTACTCTCTGTGGTGGTCAATTGGTCATTTAATTGATTAGCTAGATTTCACCCCCACCACACACTACCTTCCCCCCTCTTCTTTCCGGCGACGTCGTAAATTGGCTAGATGAGTCTGGGTAGGCGCCAAGACGTCTGAGTAACAATGACGTTGGTTCCACAAATTGGCCGGATGAGTTTGAGCAAGGCGCTACGACTCGTCTCGCTAGACATCGAGGCGTCGGTCAAAGCCGCTTAGTCGTCTGGCGGGACAGAACGTCTCTGTGGAGCCTCTCCCCTCTGCTTAATTGGCCGGACCCGACCTATGGCCCCGTCTTTTCTGGCGCCTAGATTGTTTGAGTTTGGACTTATGTCCAGTTGGAGTGGCCGACGACTGACCACACTTCGGTTGTGCTGAATTTTGACCGTGACACCCCCCCCCCCCCCCCCCCCAAAAAAATTCTGAGTGGCATATTCTCTTTGAAAACACCCAGCTGATTCGATTTCATCTGTGTGACTGCCAGTCATGACCAGAGTCTGTCTCCACACTTAATTAATAAAGCATGGTCAAGGTATCCAGTGGGCTGGTAGCTCAGCAAACATACCACACCATGTTTCAGTTCTAATGTCTGTGTTCTGTAAGTGTGGCCACACACTTAAAGCATGGTCTCTTATCCAGTGGGCGTACCAGCTCAGCAAACATACCACACCATGTTTCAGTTCTAATGTCTGTGTTCTGTAAGTGTGGCCACACACTTAAAGCATGGTCAAGATATCCAGTGGGCGTACCAGCTCAGCAAACATACCACACCATGTTTCAGTTCTAATGTCTGTGTTCTGTAAGTGTGGCCACACACTTAAAGCATGGTCAAGATATCCAGTGGGCGTACCAGCTCAGCAAACATACCACACCATGTTTCAGTTCTAATGTCTGTGTTCTGTAAGTGTGGCCACACACCAGGCATACAGAGTTTACTATCTGCAGTCGTTTTTGTAGTGAGAGTAATTAGTCTTATGTTCCAGACCACGTTTATTTCAATGGACAAAAGAGATGTTTATTTCCTTAGAAATGAAGGCAGTGCTGAGGAAGGAAAAGAAAAAGAAAAAAAAAAAGAAAGAACTAGCTCTTCAGACCCAAGAGCCAGTTAGGCTTTCAGCGTGGTAGACCGACATTTTTCGAGGTAGCCTGACCTGTTTCTCAGAAATGATCAAGTCAGGCTGTGGAAACTGGTGTGTGCAATGACTGTAAAGCAAATGCAAGCTAGTGTGATGTATCAACAGCTGTAAAGCAAACAATGCAAGTCTAGTGTGATGTATCAACAAGCTGTAAAGCAAACAATGCAAGTCTAGTGTGATGTATCAACAGGCTGTAAAGCAAACAATGCAAGTCTAGTGTGATGTATCAACAGCTGTAAAGCAAACAATGCAAGTCTAGGTGATGATAACAGGCTGTAAGCAAACAATGCAAGTCTAGTGTGATGTATCAACAGGCTGTAAAGCAAACAATGCAAGTCTAGTGTGATGTATCAACAGGCTGTAAAGCAAACAATGCAAGTCTAGTGTGATGTATCAACAGGCTGTAAAGCAAACAATGCAAGTCTAGTGTGATGTTAAAGCGTAAACAACAATGCAAGTCTGTAAAAACAAAGCAATTCAAATGAGTCA
>CM031620.1:5156492-5180130 GCA_018398815.1 Conus ventricosus | reverse complement strand
TTGAATAGGGGAAAAAAAAAGTGAAAAATATGTGATAGGAAGATGGCGCAGGGAAATTGTGCAGAGTTAGGAACTGCACTTTCTGTCCCTTATTCCCCTTCCCTCCCTGCCCACCACAGACTTTCCTCCTCATAATCCGAACAGAGTGATGCATCTGTGAAGCTGTTGGGGAAAAGGATCCTCCCATGTTCTACCAAGTTGATTGGATACCATGCATGGCAGACAAAAGAGCTTTGACTTTTCACCAAGTGTTAAAGTTCAGTGTGCTTACAAGATAGAGCTTCTTGCAAATGAATTAAAAAAAGGAAAAACAGAAACGAATAAATGTGCGGTAAAACCATGTTCAAAGAATTACCAAAGCAAATCAAATCCAAACCACAAGTTGTATAAACAAACTTTGGCCCGTTTTGCTTTGATCAAACGTGTGTGTGTGTGTGTGTGTGTGTGTGTGTGTTGTGTGTGTGTGTGTGTGTGTGTGTGTGTGTGTGTGTGGTGTGGTGAGGGAGAGAGAGAGAGAGAGAGAGAGAGAGAGAGTGAGAGAGGAGAGAGAGAGAGCATGCATGTGCATGTGTGCGCGCATGCGTGCACACTTTTTTTTCATATGTTCTGATTTGTTGGGCCACAAATATAGACCTTTGTCAGTTGTCTTGGGTGTTGGAGGGGCTGTGTTGATCCACTTTACAATGTTTGTATTGTCTGATTGCATTGCAGAAGTCTGTGTGTGATTTTATGCCTGTGAGAAGGTGCATCTTCATTCAGGCACATTTCCATTCTGTGTGTGATTTATGCCTGTGAGAAAGTGCATCTTCAGTCAGGTACATTTCCATTCTGTGTGTGATTTATGCCTGTGAGAAGGTGCATCTTCAGTCAGGCACATTTCCATTTTGCATACCATCCAAATAACGTATAATTCTTTTACTGACAGTGTGAAAAAAATGAGGTGGTATGCTTGGGGAAAATGTATAACACACATTTCTCGATGCATTGATGTGCAGGGTATTGCTATCTGGACCAGTGCTAAGACTGTTTCAGCAAAGTGGACTGGGTACTGCCTGCCACCTGCTCATCTATGTGATTTGCAATATGACTGGCTGTGTCAGGGAAGTTACAGGTGGTTTCATTGGCTGCATCAAAAGTGACAAGCTGTTTCATTAGCTGGGTCATAAGATTTAAGTGTTCATTTGTAACGTGTAAAGCTGTGGGTTCTGATAGAGATAATGTTTTGTTCTCCCTAAACGTCCATGAATAATACATTAACTTGTCTGCAACTACAGTGTGAAGCTGGAGTATTTCAGTCAAGGACAATGGTGACAGATCATAGCCGTTTCTCATTTTGAGAGTAATGACTGTGGTTTTGAAATAGTAGGATGCTGATTTGTAACCTGCGTTCAAAGTTTTAGTTTTTCATTGTTTGTAATCATAGTTTTCTTTGGCACTGTGCTATGAATAGGAATTCACTTTTCACTGTGATGTGTTCTTGTGATGTGTTCATAATCATTTCTGTTGACAACTCATGGTGGTCACATTGTGCTCATGGGGATGCCGGAGGCTCTGTCAGTACAAAGAGCGGCCACCACCTTCTCTGGGGTCTGTGCTAGTAACTTCCTGTTGTCTTCTGGGACTCTCTGCCTGCCTTTCTGATGTATTTTGGTCTGTCTTTATTGTCATGTACCGTTTTTCTGCCTGTATTTGTGTCTGTCTTATTGTCATGTACCGTTTTTCTGCCTTTGTTTGTTAACTATTCTCCTGTCCGTTTCTGTGATCTTTCATCTTTTTACCTTTTGCATGCAGATTATGACATGCCAGCTTTTGTTGTGTTATGTGGTAATGTAGGTGTTTTTTGTGTTTGGTGTTTAGTGTAGTTGTTGTTGTTTGTGTAATTAGGTTGTTGATGTATGTGTTAATTAGGTTGTGTTTGTTGTTGTTATGTGGTAATTAGGTGTTGTTTTGTTATGTGGTAATTAGGTGTTGTTGTTGTTATGTGGTAATTAGGTAGTGAAAATTGTACCCACTGTCAAGAGGCACTAGCTGCTGTTCTACACTGTCTGTATGCCACATGGACAATTTTTATGTGTTTTATTGTTGCTTTGTGAAATTTCGTTTTCAACTTTTAATTGGGGGTATCAATCTGGGACCACAAAAATCACGGAGAATACCTGCGTCTCTAAGCGTTGCCAATTTTTATATGCCTTAAGAGTTCAGTGTTTACCCACTACTCATTAACCACTTATGTTGATTTTCATCTTACCACAAAATTCGGATACCTTGTCCCTCATAAGGTTTGACACATTTTTATATGATATTTTCATCTCATTACCTAATGATTTTTCTTCCTCAAAATTCTTTTTCCCTTTGGTTTGACAATTTGTTAATGATATTTTTATAAAGTTTACACACAGAAGTGTGTTGTCTTGGTTTGATGAAGTAAAGTAGAATATACCATATGAATGAAATGTGATCACTAGGCGTTTAGTTTTAAAGGGAATGAATTTTGTGTGTTTTGGTGTTTTGTGTGTGTGGTGTGTTTTGGTTGTGTGGGGGGTGTTTTGGTTGCCCCGGGCGTGCGTGCGTGCGTGTTGTGTGGGGTTTTGTTTTGTGGGCGCGGTGTTTGTAAATTCATATTTAAAAAGGGGGGTTACGCCCCTGAATGTATTTTGGGTTGTTTTGTTTGTCGAAACCCTGTCTTTTCCCTTTTTTAAAAAATTTTTCAAGGCGCAACGTTTTTAAAGAACCCAAACTGGAACGTTTTTTTTTGCTTTTTGGTTTTTTTTTAAAATTGATTTTTGTTAAATCCTTTGTTTGTATGCAATTTTGTGCACCGCGGCGCGCCCCCGCGTGTGTGGGGGGGTTTTGTGTGTGGGTTTTGTGTGTGTGGGTTGTTTTTTTTGTGTGTTGTGCAAGGGAAAAACTAAAAGGGGGGGAAATTGAGCAAAATTTAAGGGGGTGTGCAAGTCGTGTTTTGTGTGTTGGTGGTGTTTGTGTGTGTGAGGGGGTGTTTTGTGTTTTGCCCGTTTGGAATTTTCCATTGAAAAAAAATTTTTCACTGTCGCATTTTTTTTTCTCAATGATGTTAGACTCCCCCGAATCTTTGACTTAAAAGATAAAAAAAATATTTTTTCCCCAACAGATTTTTAAAAAAAGCTGAGGTGAAAAATGCCCCAAGCGAAGTAATTCATTCCTTTTCCCTTTGGGAGATTCTGGAAAAGATGAGTTTTTAAAAGTTCAAACGAAAGCCCCAGAAGTCCCCCAAGAAAAGCCCAATTTCGCTTAAGCCCTAAAGAATTTAAGCCCACATGGATCTACAAATTTTAAAAATTTTTTTCAAAAACCCCAAACGTTCCTTTAAAAATAAAATTTTGGAAGTACGGGTCGGATAATCCCAGTTGGAGGTGTGTACGCCTGTGCGGGCCCCCCCCCCCCCCCCCCCCCCCTTCCCCCGTGCGAAGTTCAAAGCCCCCTCACACAAAAAGGGGCCAGACTGTTTTCCACAAATCCCAACAAATTGGGTGGGGGGGTGAAGCGGGGTGCAAATGGGGGAGGGGGAAAAGAAGAGGAAAAAGGGGGAAGGGGGGGGAAGAGAAACGTAAAACGGCCCCGCCCAACCACTGTGAAAACGTTCAATTGCACAAAACCGCCCTTTTGGGTTTAAAAATCAGAAAATAGCAAAAACTTGTTTTCCGCAAAATGGAAAGTGTTTGGGAAAAAAAAAAAAGAAAAAAGAAAAGAGAGAAAAAAATGCCATGAAAAAAGGGTTCTGGGGGTTGTTGTTCCATCGGACATGTGGTCATGAACCCCCCACCCCCCCCCCCTTCCCCCTCCCCCCCTATTTCTCTGCTCCCCCCACTCCCCCCCCCGCACCCCCCACCCCCCTTAACCCCAGTCATAGTACCCCCGTGCTTTCCTGACACCAACCCGTTCTTCCCCTTGGGCACACAGGTCCCCAAGTTTGTCAGGCCCCAAACACCCTTCCAAACAACAAAACCCTAGAGGGCACCCCCACACCCCATAAAACAGCCCCTTAGAGGGAACCAAAAACACCCATCCAAAAAACGGGGCCCTCTAGAGGGCACCATCAAACCCCCATCCAACAAAAAGACCTTAAAAGGCCCACCAACCACCCAACAACAGCCCTCTAGAGGGCCCCACACACCCATCCAAAAACCCGACCTTAGGGGGCACCACACCCAATCCAACAACAGCCCCTTAAGGGGCCCCCAACATCCATCCAAAACCCAGCCCTCTAGGGGGCCCCAAAAATCCTCCAACAACAGACTTCAAGAGGGCACCACATCCATCAACAAAGACCTCTAGGGGGAAACCACCCAACCCATCCAACAACGGGCCCCAAAAGGGGGGCACCCCCGCCCCATCCAAAAAGCCCCTTAGAGGACGCAAAACCATCCACAACAGCCCTTTAAAAGGAAACCCCCAACCCACCCACCACAACCTTTTAGGGGAAAAACCCCCAAACACCCATCAAACAACATCCCTCAAGAGGGCCCCACACCCAAACCTACAACGGGCCCTTAGAGGGCAGCACCCCCAACCACCCAAAAACAGACCTCTAGAGGGAAACCACCACACCCAACCCACCCAAAAAACCTTTTAAAGAGGGAGAAACCCATCCATCCAACAACAGACTCTAGGGGGCACCCCCCAATATCCAAAAACAAAAATTAGGGGCCCCACAAACCCCCCTTAACCAACCTTAGGGGCACCCCCAAACACCCATCGGCAACGCCCTCTGGGGCCCACCAAAAACATCTATCCAACAAAGAACCCCTTTGGGTGGGCAAAACATCCACCCCAACAAAAACCTCTAGAGGGAAACCACCCACATCCTCGAGAAAACAGCTCTGGGAGGGCCCCACACCCACCCAAAAAACGACCTCTAAGGGAAGACATCCATCCAACAACAGACGTTAGGGGGAGCACATCCCCAACAACAGATCTAAAAGGGCCCACCCCAAAATACCCAACAACAACCCTGGGAGGGCACCCACCACATCCACCAACAGCCCTTTAAGAGGGAAACCCAAATCCACCCAAACAAAGCCCCTTAGGGGGAGCCCCACATCCACCCAACAACAATTAGAGGGCCCCACCCCCATCCAACAAAAACCTCTGGAGGGACCCCCAACCACTTTCCAACCAAAAACCCAGACCTTAGAGGGCCCCCCTTTAAACCCAAACCAACAGCCCTTTAAAGGGCAGCCCCAACCATCCAAAAACAGACCTCAAAGGGCACCACCCCCCACCCCCAACAAACCTTTAGGCAGCCCCAAACCAACCAGAACAAAAACCTTAAGGGCCCCCACATCTACCCAACAACAAAACCCCCTAGAGGAAACACCCCCACCATAAAAAACAACGATTTTTAGAGGGCAGCCCCCAACATCCACCCAAAAAACAGACCCTCTATAGGCAAAACCAAAACCATCCAAGAAAACAGACCTTTTAAGGGCACCCCCACATCCATCCAAAAACAGCCCCTTTTGGGGGTACCACATCCACCCAAAACAGATCTAGGGGGCACCCAACCCCCACCCATCCAAAACAAAATTGGAGGCAGCCCCAATCCATTAACAACAGACATCTAGAGGGCCCCAAAACCCACCCAACCCAAAAAAACCCTCTAGGGGGAAACCACCACTAAAAATCCAACAACAACCTCCGGGGAACCACTTTCCACCCAACAACAGCCTTAGAGGGACCCCAACCCATAAAAACAGCCCTTAAAAGGGAAACCAATCCATCCAACAACAAACCTCTAGAGGGCAAAACCACATCCATCCAAAAAACAGCCCTCTAGAGGGCACCCCCCCAATCCACCAACAACAGCCCTCTAGAGGGCACCACCACCTCCATTCAAAAACAACCTCTGAGGGCAGCACACCCATCCAAAAACAGACCCTAGGGGGCCACCCACCCCCTCCCCCCCAACAAAAGACCCCTAGGGGCAGCACATATCCAACAAAGCCCTCTAGGGGCCCCACCCATAATCCCCCAACAGCCCCTTAAAGGGGGGCAGCACCACACCCCACCCAACAACAATTAAAAGGGCAGCCCACATCCTTTCCAAAAACGGGCCCCTCTGGGGGGGAAAACCCCCAACCCCTTTCCCAAACAAAAACCCTCTAGAGGGAAACATATCCAAAAAGCCTTTCTAGAGGGCCCCACCACATCCACCCAAACCAAAAGACCTCTAAGGGCACCCAATCCATCCAAAGCAGGGCAAAAAAGGGGACCACAAAAATTTTTTTAAAATTTTTTTTTTTTTTGAAGTCAGTAAGGTTGAATGATGAAAACGATTAAAGGCGCTTTGGGAATGGGAAAAAAAAAAGTAAAAAATATGTGTAAAGAGGGGGCGAGGGAAAAATTTTTCAAAGTTAAAAACTGCCTTTCTGCCCCTTTTTCCCCCTTCCCCCCCCGCCCCCCACAGATTTTCCTTCCTCTTTAACCCGAACGAGTGATGCATCGTGAAGGGTTGGGGGAAAAAGGGACCCTTTACATGTTCAACCAATTTGTTTGGGATAATGCATGGCGACAAAAGGTTTGGACTTTTCCCCAAGTTTTAAAGTTAAAGGTGCTTACAAGATAAGGGGGCATTCTTGAAAATTGTTTTAAAAAAAAGGAAAAAACAAAAAAACAAAAAATTTGGGCGGAAAACCCAATTTCAAAAAATTACCAAAGCAAAAACCCAAACCAACAATTTGTATAAAAAAATTTTTGGGCCCGTTTTTTTTTCCCCCCAAACTTGTTTTTGTGTGTGGTGGTGTGTGTGGTGTTGTGTTGTGTGTTTTGGGTGGTGGTGTGTGTTTGTGTGGTGTGTTGAGGGGAGAGAGAGAGAGAGGAGGAGAGAGAGAGAGAAAGAGGAGAAGAGAAAGCATGCATGTGAAAGTTTTTGCGCGCATCCCTTGAAATTTTTTTCCAAAAGTTCTATTTTTTTCCCCCACAAAAAATAGCCCCTTTGTCAGTTTTTTGGGGGGTTGGAGGGGTTGTTGACCCACTTTACAATTTAGTATTGCCCGATTGAAATTGCAAAGTCTGTGTGTGTTTTTTGGGGTGGAAAGGGTGCATCTTCATTCAGGCACTTTTCCCATTCTGTGTGTGATTTATGCCTGTGAGAAAGTCCCTTTTTTCGGGGCGGGTTTTTTTCCCATTCTGTGTGTGAATTTTTCCTGTGAAAAGGGTGCATTCAGTAGGCACTTTTCCCCTTTTTCTTTACCTTTCCAAAAAAACGTATAATTCTTTTAAACTGACAGGTAAAAAAAAATGAGGTGGTATGTTGGGGAAAAATTTAAAACACACATTTCTCGACCCTTGATGTGCAGGGTATTGTTTTTCTGGCCCATGCAAAAGATTTTTCCCACAAAATGTGGAAGGGTTTATGCCTGCCCCTGTAAACTATGTGATTTGAAATATACCTGTGTCGGGGAAGTTAAGGGGGTTTTCCCTTGGCTGCTCAAAAGGACAAGTTTTCATTAGGGGGTCATAGTTTTAAAGTGTTAAATTTGTAAGGTTTAAAGCTGGGGTTTTCCTGTAGAGAGATGTTTTTTTTCCCCCAAAAACGCCCCATGAAAAATACATTAATTGTCTGCAATTTCAGGGGGAGGGGGAGTACTTCAGTCAAGGAAAATGTATAAATCATAGCCGTTTTCATTTTGGGTAAAACTGGGGTTTTGAAATAGAAGGAGGGGGAATTGTAACCTCTTCAAATTTTAGTTTTTCATTGTTTGTAATCAAAAGTTTTTTTTGGCATTGCTATGAATGGGAAAACCCCTTTTCATGTGATGTTTTTGATTTTTTAAATTTTTCATTTCGTTTAAACAACTAAATGGGGGTCACATTGTGCTCATGGGGTCCGGAGTTCTGTCGTAAAAAGACGGCCAAAACCTTTTGGGGTTGTGTAAAAAACTTTTGTTGTCTTCGGGGACTCTCTGCCTCCCTTTTTTGATGTATTTTGGTCTGTCTTTTTTGTATGTCCCGTTTTCTGCCAATTTGTGTCGTTTTTAAATTGTCATTCCCTTTTTTGGCCATAGTTTGTTCTTTTTGTCATGAAACCGTTTTTTGCGGTTTTGTGTCTGTCTTTATTGTCATTACCTTTTTTTTGGCTGTTTTTTGTGTTTTCCCTTTGTTGTCATGTACCGTTTTCTGATGTATTTGTGTCGGGTTTTTTATTGTAAATGTCCCTTTTTTTTCTGCTGTTTTTGTGCCCTTTTCTATAGGGGCCATGTCCCCTTTTTTCTGCCTTTGTAGAACTTTCCCGGGTCGGGTTCGGGAAAATTGTCTTTTTTTTTCCTTCCCGCAGATTATACATGCCAGCTTTTGTTGTTTTGGGGTTAAATTGGTGTTGTTATTTTTTGGGGGGTTTAATTAGGTGTTGTTGTTGTTATGCGGAAATTTAGGTTTTTGTTGTTGTTATGGGGTTTAATTTTGGGTGTTGTTGTTGTTTTTGTTATTGGTTTTAAGGTGTTGTTTTTATTGGAAATTAGGTTGTTTTGTTAGTGGAAATTGGTGTTGTTTTTTAATGTGGAAATTTTGGGTTTTGGGTTGTTGTTATGGGGTAATTAGGGGGGGAAAAATTGTACCATGCTCAGAGAGGACACTAGCTGTTTTCTCCCCTGTCTGTATGCCCACATGAAATTTTTATGTTGTTTTTTTTTTGGCTTTGAAATTTCTTTTTTAAACTTTTTTTGGGGGGTTTAATCGGGGCCACAAAATCACGGGAGAATAATGGTCTTAAGGCCCTTTCAAATTTTTTTTATTCCTTTAAGAATCAGTTTTTACCCCCACGTCATAACCATTAAATTTATTTCTTCTTCCTCAAAACTTTTTCCCCCCCTGGTTTTACACATTTGTTTTATGTATTGTTTTTTTTAAGAAATTTGACCCGCCATAAAAAAGGGCTTTGGGCGGGTGGGGGGTAAAGATCAAAGTAGAATATACCAATTTTGAATAAATGTGATCAACTGAGGGGGCCCGGTTTTGTCAGTTTGAAAAAGTTGGGGGAAAGACAGTTATGATGTTGTTTAAAATAGTACTGGGGGAGGAGAAAAATTTCATGGGGAAAAAACATTTGGGGAAGGGGGGGTGTATTTAAAAAAGGGGAAGGGGGGGGTGATGTTAAAGGGGAGGGTGGGAAGGGGGGGTGGATATAGAGGTGAGGATGGGGGGAGGTAATTTTAAAAAGGTTTAAAAAATGGGGAAAGGGGGGGGTTTTTTAAAAGAGTGAGGAAGGGGAAGGGGGGGGGGTAATGTAGTAGAGGTGAGGAAGGGGAAAGGGGGGGTGCATGTAGAGGGAGGATGGAAGGGGAGGTGGGAGATAGATGAGGATGGGAAGGGGAGGTGTAATGTATTAGAGGTAGGAAGGGGAAGGGGGGGGGGATGTAAGGTGAGGTGGGGGGGGAAGGGGTACATAAGGTGAGGATAGGAAAGGGGGGGTGTATATAGAGGGGGGATGGGAAGGGGGGGGTGTTTTATAGGGTGAGGGTGGGAAGGGGGGGGTTTTGTAAATAGAGGTGAGGATGGGGAAAGGGGGGGGTTATATAGAGGTGAGGGAAGGGGGAAAGGGGGGGTGTATACAAGGTGAAATGGGAAAGGGAGGGGAAAAATAGAGGTGGGAAGGAAGGGAGGGTTATACAAGGGGAAATTTGGTTGGGGAAAGGGTGGTGGGATGTAAAGGGAAAGGGTGGGAAGGGGAGGTGTTTTAAAGGGTGAGGAAAGGAAAGGGGGGGTTTATATAAGGTAGGGTGGGGAAGGGGGGGTTTTACATTTAAAGGGGGGAAGGAAGGGGGGGTGATATAGACGTATAGGGAAGGGGAGGGGATATAAGGTAAGGGAAGGGGTGGGGGAAGGGGGGTGTATTAAGGGGGGGTTTGGGGGGGGAGGGGTATTTTAATTTAGGATGGGAAGGGGGGGTTATGGAAGGGGAGGTTTGGGAAGGGGGGGTTTTATATAGGGGAGGAAGGGGAAAGGGGGGGTGTTTTAGGGTTGGGGGATGGGAAGGGGGTGTGTTAAAATAGAGGAGGTTGGGAAGGGGGGGGTGTTTTTACAGAGGTGAGGATGGGGAAGGGGGGGTGTAATGAGGGAGGAAAGGGTGGGGAAAAGGAGGTGTATATGGGGGCAGGATGGGGGGGGAGGGGCATGTAGAGGTGAAAGGGGAAGGGGGGTGTATGTAAGTTTAGGGAAAGGGGAAAAGGGGGGGGTATTTTAAAAGGGGGGATGGGGAAAGGGGGGGTGTTACAGAGGTGGAAGGGAAAGGGAGGTGTAAATAAGGGGAGAAAAATGGGGGGGGTGTATGTAGAGGTGAGGGGGAAAAGGGGGGGTGTTTTTGAAAGGGGGGTTTGGGGAAGGGGGGGTGTATATTTGGGTGAGGGGGGGGAAGGGGAGGTTATATAGCAGTGGAAAAGGGGAAAGGGGGGGTGTTTTATAGAGGGAGGAAGGGGGGGGGAGGTGTATATAGAGGTGAAAGGAAAGGGGGGTGTATTAAGGTGAGGAAGGGGAAAGGGGGCTGGAGGTTTATAGGGTGAGGAAGGGGAAAGGGGGGGTTTTTTGTAAGGGGAGGAAGGGGAAGGGGGGGTGTTTATTTAAGGGAGGAAGGGGGGGGGAGGGTATATAATGAAAGGGGGGAGGGGGTTATATAAGGGGGAGGATGGGGAAGGGGGGGTGTAATTTGAGGGGAGGGGGAAAGGGAGGTGTATAAAAGGTGCGGGAAAGGGAAATTTGGGGGGGTGTATTTTAGAGGGAGGAGGGGAAGGGGGGTTATTAAGGGGAGGGTGGGAAGGGGGTGGTTTTTAGAGGTGAAAGGAAAGGGAAGGGGAGGGGTTTTTTAATGGGAGGGGGAAAGGGGGGGTTAAAAGTATGGGGGGAGGGGTAAGGGGGAATGTATGTAGAGGTTTAGGGAAGGGGGGGGGGGGTTTTAATGTATAAAGGTTTAGGATGGGAAGGGGGGGTGTATTTTTGGGTGAGGTTGGGGGAAAGGGGGGTTATATTTCGGTTTGGAAAGGGGAAGGGGGGGTGTATATAGAGGGGGGGATGGGGAAAAAGGGGGTGTATGTAAGGGGAGGGTGGGAAGGGGAGGGACATAGAGGGGGAGGAAAAGGGAAGGGGAAAAGGGGGTGATTTAAGGGGGAAAAGGGGGGGGGTTTATATTTTGGGCGAGGAAGGGAAGGGGAGGTGTAAAATTTGGGGGTGGGGATGTTAAGGGGGGTGTATAAGCGGCGAAAGGGTGGGAAGGGGAGGTGTATATTTGAGGGGAGCATGGGAAGGGGGGTGTTAAAAAGCGGTAGCTGTTAAGGGGGGGTGTTTTAGAGGGAGGAAGGGGAAAGGGGGGGTATACAGAGGGTTAGAAGGGGAAAAGGGGTGTATATAGAGGTGGGGAAAAGGAAAGGGGAGGTTATGGGAAGGTTTAGGGTGGGGAAGGGGGGGTGTATATAGAAGGTGACCATGGGAAAGGGGGGGTGTATTTTTCGGGAGGTGGCAAGGGGTGGTTATGTAGAGGTTTAAAGGGGAAGGGGGGGTTTTTTATAGAGGGGAGGAAGGGAAGGGGGGGGGTATTAGAGGGGGATAGGAAAGGGGAGGTGTACATAGAGGGGAGCAAGGGGGGGGGGAAAGGTTTTAAAAGAGGTTTAGGTGGGGGAAAGGGGAGGGGTTGTAAGGGGGGAAAGGAAAAAGGGGGTGTATAAGCGGTGAGGAATTGGGGGGGAGGTGTATTTTAGAGGTGAGGATGGGGAATGGAGGGTTTTTTGAGGGAGGGTTGGGGGAAAGGGGGGGTGTTAAAATACGGTGAGGATGGGGGGGAGGTGTATATGAGGGGAGGGTGGAAGGGGAGGCGCATGTAAAAATGAGGAAAGGGAAAGGGGGGGTTTTAAAGTATAAAGAAAGGGGAGGATGGGGGAAAGGGGGTATTATAAGGTGAGGATGGGGGGGGGGTGTATTTTAAAAGTGAAAAAAGAAGGGAAGGGGTATAAAGGGTGAGGGTGGGGGGAAAGGGGTGTATATAGAGGTTTCGGGTGGAATGGGGGTTTTATGGGAAAAAGGGGGAGGAAGGGAAGGGGGGTTATAAGGTGAGGGGTGGGGGGGTAGGTGTATAAAGAGGGGAGGGGTGGGGAAAGGGGGGGTGTAATTAAAAGAAAGGGGAGGAAAGGGAAGGGGGGGGTGTATATAGGGTTTAGGATGGGATGGGGAGGGGGTATATAGAGGTGAGGAAAAAGGGAAAAAAAAGGGGGTTATATAAAAGGTGAGGGTGGGAAGGGGAGGGTATATGAGGGGAGGAAGGAAGGGGGGGGGTTTGGGAGAGGTGAAGATGGGAAGGGGAAAGGGGTATGTAAGGGGGAGGATGGGGAAGGGGGAAAGGGGTATATAATGAAAAATGGGAAAGGGGGGGTGTTGTAGAGGTGGGGGATGGGGAAGGGGGGGTTTTATATAGAGGGAGGAAGGGGAAGGGGGGGTGTATACAGAGGGGAGGGGTGGGAAGGGGAGGTTTTATTTTTAAGTGGAAAATGGGAAGGGGGGGTAATGTAAATAGAGGTGAGGGTGGGGGGGGAGGGGTATATAGGGTGGGGGGATGGGAAAAGGGGGGGGTAAAGAGAGGGAGGGAAAGGAAGGGGGGGTTATATGAGGTGAGGTTGGGAAGGGGGGGTTTTTATTAAGGGGAGGTGGGAAAAAGGGGGGTTTAAAATAGAGGTGAGGTTTGGGGAAGGGGGGGTGTATATAGAGGGAGGATGGAAGGGGAGGGGTAAGTTGATAGGGTGGGGAAGGGGGGGTTAATGTATATAGAGGGAGGTTTGGGGAATTTGGGGGTTTATGTTTTTGGGGAGGAGGGAAGGGGAGGGGAATTTTAAAAATTTGAAAGGGAGGGGGAAGGGGAGGTGTATGTAGAGGTGAGGGGTGGGAGGGGAGGTTAATGTTTTAAGGTGGGAAAGGGAAGGGGGGGGTATATAGAGGTCAGGGGGGAAAGGGGGGGGTTTGTGGGTAGGAAAGGGGAAGGGGAGGGGCATTTTTAAGGGGAAAATGGGGGAAGGGGGGGGGTTTTAGTTTAAAGGGGGGGATGGGAAAGGGGGGGGGTAATGGGATGTAAAAGTGAGGGAAAGGGGAAAGGGGGGGGGGTTGTAAAAGGTGGGGGATGGGAAAGGGGGGTGTACATAGAGGGGAATAAAGGGAAGGGGGGGTGTAAAATAAGGGGAAGATGGGGGGGGAGGTGTTTAGAGGTTTTGGACGGAAAGGGGGGGTGTTGTATATGAGGAGGATTTGGGGAAGGGGGGTGGGTATAGGGTTGGGGGGGGGAAAGGGGGGGTTTTATACAGAGGGGAAGATGGGGAAAAGGGGGGTGTATATAGAGGTGAGGAAGGGAAAGGTGTATACAGAGGGGAGTGGGGTGGGGGGTAGGTGTAGTAAGGGGAATGGGAAAGGGAGGTTTTAAAAAGAGGGGAGGATGGGAAGGGGGTGTAAAAAAGAGGTTTAGGATGGGGGGGGAAAGGGGTTTCTAAGGGGAAAGGAAAAGGGAAAGGGGGGTGTATATTGACGTAAAGGGAAGGGGGGGGTATATAAGGTAAGGAAAGGAAAGGGAAGGGAGGGGTTTTGTGAAAGGGGGAAAGGTTTGGGGAAAGGGGGGGGTATGTAGAGGTAGGATGGAAAGGGGGGGTTTTATTAAGAGGGGAGGAAGGGGAAGGGGGGGGTATATAGAGGGAGGATGGGAAGGGGAGGTTAAAATAAGGTGATGATGGGGAAGGGGGGGGTAAACAGAGGTGAGGAGGGAAGGGGAGGGGTATATAGAGGGGGGGGAGGAAGGGTGGGGAAAGGGGGGGTTTATATAGGGGTCAGCAAGGGAAGGGGAGGTGTAAAGTAGAGGGGGGAAGGGAAAAGGGGGGGTGAAAAAAGAGGGGAGGAAGGGGAAAGGGGGTGTTTGTAAGGTGAGGATGGGAAGGGGGGGTGAAAAACAGGGGGTGGGAAAGGGAAGGGGAGGGGTAATAGAGGTGAGGAAGGATGGGAAGGGGAGGTGTAAAAATTTGAGGGGAGGGTGGGGAAAGGGGGGGTGTAAAATAAAGTGATGTTTGGGGAAAGGGGGGGGTATATGAGGAGGAAGGGAAGGGGAAAGGGGAAAAATTTGGGGGAAGAAGGGGGGGGGGAGGGGTTTTAAAAGAGGGGGAAGGGGAAAGGGGGGAGGTTTTATATAGAGGTAGGAAAGGGGGGGGGAGGGGAAATAGAGGTAGGAAGGGGAAAGGGGGGGTGGTTTTATACCCGGGGAGGAAGGGAAGGGTTGGGGGGTGTTTGTAGGGTGAGGAAGGAAGGGGGGGTTTATAAGGGGGAAGGAAGGGGGGGGGGTTATAAGGTAGGGATGGGGGAGGGGATTTAGAGGGGAGGATGGGAAAGGGGGGGTGTTTTATAGAGGGAAGGGGAAAGGGAAAGGGTGGGATATAGAGGGGCGGAAGGGAATGGGAGGTGTATTTAGAGGTGAGGATGGGAAGGGGGAAATTATGTAGAGGTGGGTTTGGGGAAAAAGGGGGGTGTATTAGAGGTGAGGGTGGGGGGAAATTGTATATTGAGGTGGGGGTAAGGGGGGGTGTAATGTAGGGGGGAGGGGTGGGAAGGGGGAAATGTATTAATGAGGGAAGGGAAGGGGGGGTGAAGTAATAAGGGGGGTGGGAAAGAGGGGTATATGGGGTGAGGTGGAAGGGGGGGTGTATATACGGGGGAGGGTGGGGAAAGGGGGGGGGTTTTATAAGGGAGGATGGGGGGGGTGTTTTTGAGGGAGGGTGGGAAGGGGGGTGTATATAAGGGGAAAGGGAAAAAAGGGAATTTTGAAGGGGAGGAAGGGGAAGGGGGGGTGTATATAGAGGGGAGGAAGGGAAGGGGATTTAAAAAGGGGGAAACCCTGTTTAAGGGGGGGTGTAAAATAGCGGTGGGGGGTGGAAGGGGATGTGTATTAGAGGGAGCATGGAAGGGGGGGTGTATATAGCGGGGAGCATGTTAAGGGGGGGGTTTTATATAAGGGGAGGAAGGGAAGGGGGGGTTTTTATTCAGTGGTTTAGGAAGGGAAAGGGGGGGGGTATTTAGAGGTTACATGTTAAGGGGGGGTGTATAAACGGTAGGATGGAAAGGGGGTTTTACTTTGAGGTGACTTGGGGAAGGGAAGGGGAAATTGCGGTGAGGGAAATTTGGGGGGGAGGGTTTGTAGATTTAGAGGATGGGAAGGGGGGTGTAAAAATAAGGTGGGGGAAGGGAAGGGGAGGTGTATTAGACGTGAAGATGGGGAAGGGGGGGGTATATAAGGGAAAAGGATGGGAAGGGGATTATGTGAGGTAGGGGGGGAAGGGGGAAGGGGGTTTTAAAAGAGGGGGAGGGAAGGGGAAAGGGGGGGTTTATATAGACGTAAAATGGGAAGGGGGGTGTAAAATAGAGGTAAGGAAGGATGGGAAAGGGAGGTGTTGTAGAGGGGGAGGGTGGAAGGGGGGTGTATTTGGGTGAGGATGGGGAAGGGGGGGGTAGGGAAGGGGAGGTGGGAAAAGGGGGGGTTTTATATAAGGTGAGGGAAGGGAAAGGGGGGGTGTATTTTAGAGTGAGGAAAGGGGAAGGGAAGGGGTTTTTTAGAGGTGAGGGTGGGGAAAGGGGTTTCCAGAGGTTTAGGATGGGAAGGGGAGGTGTATATAGGGGTGAGGAAGGGTGGGAAGGGGAAATTTTAATAGGGGCAGGATGGGGAAGGGGGGGTGGGTAGAAAGGGGAGGGAAAGGGGAAGGGGAGGTGTATGTAGAGGGGGGAGGAAGGGAAGGGGGAGGGGTAACAGAGGGGAGGGTGGGGAAGGGGGGGGTGTAAAAAGAGGTGAGAAAAGATGGGGGGGGAAGGGGGGTATGTTTGAGGTGAGGGGGGAAAGGGGAGGTGTATATAGAGGTGAGGTGGGAAGGGGGGGTGATATAGAGGGGAGGAAAAGGGGAAAGGGGGGGGTATATAGCAAATGAGGAAGGGAAGGGGGGGTGTATATAGGGGAGGGAAAGGGGAAGGGGGGGTGAAATAGAGGGAAAGGGAAGGGAAGGGGGGTGTATATAGAGGTGAGGAAAAAAAAGGGGGGCTGGAGGGGTAAAGCGGTGGGGAAAGGGAGGGGGGGTGTAAAGTAGGGTGAGGAAGGGAAAGGGGGGTGTTTTAAAAAGGGTGAGGAAAAAAAGGGGAGTTTTTATTAAAAGGGGAGGGGGGATGGGGGGGGAGGTGTTTTATAGAGGCGGGTTTGGGGGGGGGAGGTGTAAAATGAGGTGAGGGAAAAAAAGGGGGGGTGTTAAAATAGAGGTGCGGGAAAGGGGAAAGGGAGGTTAATAAGGTGAGGAAAGGGGAAAGGGGGGGTATGTAGGGTGAGGATGGGAAAAAGGGGGGTGTATATAAGGTGAGGAAAGGGGAAAGGGGGTTTTATATAGAGGGGAGGATGGAAGGGGAGGTGTAATGTTTGGG
This sequence comes from Conus ventricosus, assembly GCA_018398815.1. NCBI lineage: Eukaryota > Metazoa > Mollusca > Gastropoda > Neogastropoda > Conidae > Conus > Conus ventricosus. The sequence goes on along the minus strand of CM031620.1, from coordinate 5,163,693 downwards.
GAGGATGGGAAAAGGGGGAAAAAAAATGTGGGGAGGGAAAGGGGAAAGGGGAGGTGTAATGTATAAGAGGGGAGGATGGGAAAGGGGGTGTGTTATAAGGGGAGGGGGGGAAGGGGGGGTGTTTTATGCGGAGGATGGGAAGGGGAGGTGTATATAGAGGGGAGGATGGGGGGGGTGGGGAAAGTAGGGTAGGGTGGGGGAAGGGGGGGGTTTTTACATAGAGGTTTAGGGGGGGAAAGGGGGTGTATGTAGGGTGAGGAAGGGAAAAGGGGGGTGAATAGAGGCGGGAAGGGAAGGGGAAGGGGTATATAGAGGGGAGCATGTTAAGGGGGGGTGTATATAGCGGCGAAGGATGGGGAAAGGGGGGTGTATCTAGAGGGGAGCATTTGGGGAAGGGGGGGGTGTATTTAAAAGGGGGGGCATGTTAAGGGGGGGGTTATTTAAGGGGAGGAAGGGAAGGGGGGGTGTATACAGAATGAGGAAGGGGAAAGGGGGGGTTTTATAAAGGGGAGGGAAAGGGAAAGGGGGGTGTATTAGAGGTGAAGGGAAGGGGAGGTGTATATAGAGGGGGAATGGGGAAGGGGGGGTGTATTTTAAACGGTGAGGAGGCAAGGGGGGTGTAAGAGGTGAGGATGGAAGGGGGGGTGTTTTATAAGGGAAAGGGAAGGGGGGGAGGTTATGTAGAAAGGGGAGGATAGGAAGGGGAGGTGTAAAATAGAGGGGGCATTGGGGAAAGGGGAGGGTATAAAGAGGTTTGGGAAAGGGGAAAAGGGGGGGTATTAGAGGGGAGGAAGGGAAGGGTGGGGGGTTTTATAGCGGGGAGGATAGGGAAAGGGGAGGGGTAATTTAAAAGGGGAGGGGGGAAGGGGGGTGTATTAGAGGGGAGGATGGGAAGGGGAAAGGGGTTTTATAGCGGTTTAGGGTGGGGGGGGAGGTGTATATAGAGGGGAGGGTGGAAGGGGAAAGGGGCCCCCTGAGGTGAGGATGGGGGGGGAGGGGTTTAAAGTATAAGAGGTGAGGATGGGAAAGGGGTATGTATATAAGGGGAGGATGGGAAAGGGGGGTGATGTAAGTCAAAAGTAAGGGGAAAGGGGTAAAAGCGGTGAGGATGGGAAGAGGGGGTGTTTAGAAAGGGGCGGATGGGAAGGGGGGGGTAGTAAGGTGAGGGTGGGATGGGTAGGTGTATTTTAGGGTGAGGATGGGAAAAGGGGGGGTGTAATGTATAAGAGGGGGAAGGGGAAGGGGGGGTGGGTTTTGGGTTTGGGTTGGGGAAAGGGGGGGTGTAAGTTTGAGGTGGGATGGGAAAGGGGGGTTATATAAGGGAGGGAAAGGGGAAGGGGGGGTTTTATACAAGGGGAGGATGGAAGGGGAGGTGTATGTAAGGGGGAGGTTGGGGGGGGAGGGGTAAGTTATAGAGGGTGAGGGTGGGGAAGGGGGGGGTTTTATTTGAAGGGGGAGGGTGGGAAAAGGGGGGGTGTATGTAGATGGAGGAAGGGGAAGGGGGGGTTTTATATAGAGGTGAGGTTGGGAAGGGGGGTGTATATAGAGGTGAGGATGGGAAGGGGAGGTGTATATAGAGGGGAGGGGGGGAAAAAGGGGAAGGTGTATATAGAGGTAGAATGGGGAAAGGGGGGTTTTATGTAGAGGTGGGGTGGGAAAAAGGGGAAAAGGGGTAAAAGTATTAGAGGTGAGGTGGGAAAGGGGAGGGTATGTAAGGGGAGGATGGGAAGGGGGGGGTTAATATATAAAAGAGGTTGGGGTGGGAAGGGGGGGTGGGGAATAGAGGTGAGGAATTTAAGGGGGTGTAATGTAAAATTTAAGGGGGGATGGGGAAAGGGGGGTGGGATATAAGGTAGGGTGGGGAAGGGGGGGTGTAGGTAGGTGAGGGAAGGGGAAGGGGGGGTGCCCTTAGAGTTTAAGATGGGAAGGGGAAAGGGGTAGATAGAAAGGGGAGGATGGGAAAGGGGGGGTGTAATGGGAGTAAGGGGAGGAAAGGGGAAGGGGGGGTGTATGTAGAGGGGGGATGGGGAAAGGGGGGTGTACATAGAGGTGGGAAGGAAAAGGGGGGGTGTAATAAGGTTTAAGATGGGGAAAGGGGGGGTGTATATAGAGGTTTGGGCGGGAAGGGGGGGTGTAGTAAAATAGGGGGTGAGGATGGGAAGGGGGGGTGTATATAGAGGTGAAAGGGAAAGGGGGGGGGTATTTCAGAGGTGAAATGGGGGAGGGGTATTTTAAGGGAGGGGGGAAAGGGGAGGGGTTTTACGAGGTGAAGGGTGGGGTGGGGGGGCTAGGTGTATGTGAGGGAAGGGTGGGAAGGGGAAAGGGGGTATATAGAGGGAGGTGGGGGGGGAGGGGTTATAGATGAGATGGGAAAGGGGGGTGTTAAATAGAGGGGAGGAAGGGGGGGGGGGGTTATTTGGGTGGGGAAGGGGGGGTGTAATAAAAGGTAAAAGGGAAAGGGTGGGGGGGAAAGGGGTATTAAAAGGTTAAAGGGGGGAAGGGGGGGTGTATGTAGAGGAGAATGGGGAAAGGGGGGTGTATATAAAGGAAAGGGTTTGGGGGGGTGTTATAGAGGGAGTTGGGGGGGGGAGGGGTTTATAAAATGGGTGATGGGAAGGGGGGTGTATACAGAGGGGAGGTGGGGAAAGGGGGGGTGTATTAAAAGGGGAGGGAAAGGGTGGGAAGGGGGGTGTAATAGGGGGCAGCATGGGAAGGGGAGGGTATGTAGAGGTGAGGGAAGGGGGGGGAGGGGTAAATTTTGAGGGTGGGGGGGAAGGGGGTGTGTATGTAGAGGGAGGATGGGAAGGGGGGGTGTTTTACAGAGGGGGGAGGGGAAGGGGGGGTGTTAAATAGAGGTGAGGAAGGATGGGAAAAGGGGGGTGTTTAGAGGTTTAGGATGGGGAAAGGGGGGGTTAAAAAAGAGGTATGATGGGAAGGGGGGGGGGTTTTAAAGAGGTGAGGAAGGGAAAAAAGGGGGGGTAAAATAGCGGGGAAAAGGGAAGGGGGGTGTATATAAAGGCGGGGGTGGGAAGGGGGGGGTAATAAAGGTGAGGAAGGGAAAAGGGGGGTGTTAAAAAAGGGCGGAAGGGAATGGGGGGGTATATAAGGGAGGATGGGAAGGGGAGGTGTAGAGGGGGTTGAGGATGGGGGGGGGGTTTTAAATAGAGGGGGGAGGGGGAAGGGGGGGGTTGTTTAGAGGTTAAAGGTGGGGGAAGGGGGGGTGTAAAGTTGGGTTTGGATGGGGGGGAGGGGTAATGTTTTGGGGTGAGGATGGGAAGGGGAAATGTATTAATGAGGGGGAAGGGGGGGTTTTTCCCTTTTTAAAAAATTTTTTTTGGGGTTGAGGAAAAAGGGAAGGGGGGTGTATTTTTGGGGGAGGGTTGAAGGGGGTTTTTATATTTTTAATTAATTTAAATTTTTAAAATTTTTTTAAAAAGGGGATTTTTTTTTTTAATTATTTTTAAAATTTTTTTTAAGGGGAAAATTTTTTTTTTGTAATATAGACCAAAAATTATAAAAATTTTCCAATTTAAAATTTTTTTTACTTTAAAAAAATTTTTTATAAATTTACATTTTTAAAATTAAATTTACTTCATTTTTTTTAAAAATTTTTTAAAAAATTTCAATAAAAAATTTTTTTCATAACCAATTAAAATTATAACCCCAATTAAAAATTTTTATAAACTTTAAATTTATTTCTTTTAAAAAATTTTTTTATTTTTAATAAATTTATTTAAAAATTTTTTTTTAATAAAAAATTATTTAATTTCCTTTTTAAAATTTAATTTTTTTTTAAAAAAATTTTTTTATTTTTTAAAATTTTTATTTCCTTTTAAAAAATTTATATTAATTTTTTAATATTTATTTAAAATAAATTATATTACTTTTTTAAAAAAATTTTTTTTTTAAAAATTTTTTTAATTTTTTTAAAAACATTTAGATTTAAAAAAATGTTTTAATTTTTTTTTATTTTTTAAAATTTTTTTTTTAAAAAATTTTAATTTTTAAATTTTTTTTAAAATTTATTTAACTTTTTAAAAAAATAAAATTTTTATTTCTAAAAAAAAAATTTAATTTTTTTAATTTTAAAAAAAATTATTTAATTTAAATTTTTTTTAAAATTTTATTTAAAAAATTTATTTTATTTATATTTAATTTAAAAAAAATTTTTTTAATTTTTTTTATAATTAAAAAAAATTTTTTAAAAAATTAAGATTTGGGGAAATTTATTTAATTAAATTAAAAATTAATTTTTAATTTTTTTTTAAAGGGGAAATTATTTTTTTAAGGAAGGGGAGGATGGGAAGGGGGGAAAAAATTTTTTTTATTTTAAGGAGGTTTTTTTTTGGGTTTTGGGGAAGGGGGGGAAGTATAAAGGGGAGGAAGGAAAAGGGGGGGGTTATATAAGGGGAGGTTGGGAAGGGGGGGTTATTTAAGGGGGGGGGGGGAAGGGGGGGTGTAATAAGGTGAGGTTTTGGGGAAGGGAGGGTTTTTATAGGGGGGGAGGGTTGGGGAAAGGGGGGGTTTTAGATGAGATGGGAAAAGGGGGGGTGTAAAATTTTTGGGGAGGTGGGAAGGGGGTTATGTAGAGGTGGGATGGGGAAGGGGGGTGATTTAAAAAAAGGGGAGGGGGGGAAGGGGAGGGTATTTAAAAGGGTTTAAAGGGGGGGAAGGGGTTAAAATTTTTAGAGTAAAATTTGGGGAAAGGGGGGGGTTATAAGGGGGGGATGGGGAAGGGGGGGTGTTATGGGTTTAAGGTGGGAAGGGGGGGTTTAATAGAAAGGGGGAGGATGGAAGGGGGGGTGATATTTGGGGGGAAGGGAAGGGAAAAGGGGGGTGTATTTAAATTTAGGAAAGGGTTTTTGGAGGGGTATATAAGGTTTAGGAAGGAAGGGGAGGGGTTAATTTAAAAATTTAGGGGGGGAAGGGGGGTGTATATTTTGAGGTTGGGGAAGGGGGGTGTATTGAGGTATTGGAAGGGGGGGGTTATTATTAAAAGGGGGGATGGGGAAAGGGAGGTGGATTTAGGGGTGAGGGGGGAAAGGGGGTGTAATGTTTAAGGTGGGAAGGGGAAAGGGGAAGGGGTTTTTAGGGTGAGGAATTAAGGGGAGGTAAGGTTTTAAAGGGGGGAGGGGTGGGGTGGGGGTTAAAAATAGGGTGAGGGAAGGGGAGTGTTTTTTAAAGGTAGGAGGGAAGGGATCGGTGTATTAGAGGTAGGGGGGGAAAAGGGGGTGTTTTTAGAGGTAGGGTGGGAAGGGGAGGTGTTGTTTGAGGGGAGGAAGGGGGGAAAGGGGGGTGATATAGAGGGGGGAAAGGGTGGGGAAAGGGGAAAGGGTATTAGAGGGGGAGGGGAAGGGGAGGTTAAAAGGGGAGGGAAAGGGTGGGGGGGGGAGGGGTTTTAAAAGAGGTGAGATGGGAAAGGGGGGGTGTATTTGAGGGGAGGATGGGAAGGGGGGGGGGGAATAGAGGGAGGTTGGGGGAAGGGGGGGGGGTGTATATGGGGGGAGGATTTGGAAAGGGGGGGTGTTTTGGGGGTTTAGGTGGGGAAGGGGGGGTGAAAGTGAATAAAATTTGGGGGTGAGGATGGGAAAGGGGGGGTGTTTTGTAATGGGGTGGAAAAGGGAAGGGAATTATAATTGGGGGGAAAGGGAAGGGGGAGGGGGGTAAAGTTGGGGAAGGGGGAAAACTTGGGGGGGAAAAGCTTTTTGGGGTAAGGGAGGGGGGAAAATTAAAGTTGTTTTTTTAAAAAACTCAAAAATTCAAAGCTGTTTCGTTTAAATAAAATGGCAAAAAGTTTCCCTGGAAGGGGGGGTTGAGGGAAAAATTTTACACTTTAAAAAAATCTTTTTGGGTTTTTTTGAAGTTCCCAAATTTTTTTAACCTTTTGTTTGGGAAGGGAAAATTTTTTTGGTGGAAAAAAGTTGAGTTTTTATTCCCGGGGTTTTGTTTGAAAAATTTGCCAAAAAATATTTTTTAATTTCCCCCTTTTTATGGTTAGTAAAAAGGGGTTTTTAACCTTTTTGTTTAAAATTTAACTCACAAAAAAAAAAAAATCCTGATGGAACAGTTTGCCCCCCAAACAAAAAAAAAAAAAACCCAAAAGGAAAAAAAAAAAAAAAAAAAATTCTTGGTAGATTTCAGGGGAAGTTTGGGGAAAGGGGAAGGATTTGTGGTTTTTGTGTGGGTGTTTGGAATGAAATGTGTTTTTGCATTGTGTGGGATGGTGTGTGGGTGTGTTTGTGAGGGGTGTTTGTGCATGGTGTGGTGTGGTTTTTGGTGTGTGGTGTGTGGTGTGGTGTTTTGTTTTGGAAGGGGTTTTGGTGTGGGGGCGTGTGTGTGCGTGTGTTTTTTGAATGTGTGTGTTTTTGCTTGTTTTTGGGGTAAAATTTTGTGTGGGGGGTTTGTTTGTGAGTGGTGTTTTTTGCTGTTGTGTTGTGTGTGTGTGTTTTTGTTTGTTTTGTAAAGTGGGGTGTGTGTGTTGTTGTGTTGTGTGGGGGTTTTGTTCTGTGTGTGTGTGTGTGTGTTTGTGCATGTGTGTGTTTGTGCCTGTGTGTGTGTGTGTGTGTGTGTGTTTGTGCATGTGTGTGTGAGACCTAGCAAGCATGATGATGAAGTTTGTCAGCAAGTGCAGATGTTACTACTATTCAACAGGTGTTATCATTTCGTCATGCTTTTCCCTCTCACTGTATTCACACAGGAGGGTCCAAGGTGTAACATGTTCACATTCTGGTGACACAAATTACACAGGTTTGTGCACATGGCTGCCATGTTTGTGTTGGATAAATGGTGATGGATGGTGAGGGTAAGAAAATAAAGAGTGATCCCCCCCAAAAAAAAAACCCAACAACAACAACAACAACAACAAACGGTTAGTCTAAGGGATGAATTGGGTGAGGAACGGGACGTGTGTAAAGAGAGGAAAGAGAGCAAAGAAGGAACCCCGAGACAGTAGGACAACGTCCAGTTTGGCCACAACTAAATAATTACCAAGATAGTGCGGCTGATCTGTCTCGTTGTAGCCATTTTGTATACTGTGCAATATTTTTGGTGATCAGTGTTCATCATTTTTCTTCTTTGGTGTACAAATCTTACCCATGCTTTTATGTGATGCTATTTGGGTTTCGTAGTGTCATATCCCCCTCTTTTTTTTTTTCTCCATTCTCATCAGCACTTGGCTTCGATTTTTATTTTCAGTCATAAA
>CM031620.1:5143135-5155492 GCA_018398815.1 Conus ventricosus | reverse complement strand
CTTAAAAGCATAAATGCATTATGCTACTTTTTAGGTTAAGTTTTAGCCGATATGGATGTAAGAATACAGGTCTATAGTTCTCTGCTTTTGTTTTTGTCCACCCTTTTTGAATAAGGGAACAATGCTCGCATCTCGCCACTCATCAGGTATTGCTCCCTGGTCCAGTGAAGCTTGGTAAAGTAGTTGGTATACCTCACTCAGTTCATTGGCACATAATTTTAAGAGCTTGCCAGGAATGCCATCGGGACCAGTAGCTTTGTTTTCATGGACTTGTTTTACCTGCGGGCTTCCAAACTTTAGTTCGAGACTTTGAAGATTCTATTGAAGACTGCAGCTCAGAAAGCAACCGTTTTGACCCTATCTCACCAGACCGATCCCCAAAAGAAAACTTGAAATTTTGTCCTAAGTTTGCATCCACCCCTGATTCTAAAACGGATAAAATCCCAAATCATAAAGTGCAACTGAACCCCAAATCATTAAGAGAAAAAGATAAACTTAAATGCATAGTCGTAAATTTTCAATCTCTTATCAAGAGAAAGGAAGAACTCAGTAATTTAGTCACTGAAAAAAACATTGATGTTGTAATTGGAACAGAAACTTGGCTAGAAACTGGAACATCCAGCAGTGAACTTCTAATGGAGGATTTTGATATTTATAGAAAGGACAGACTTGGAAAAAGAGGTGGGGAGTCTTGATTGCCATTAGGAAGAACCCAGCCAGTGTGTTTTTATATCAAGGCAAAAATAGTGAAAGTTTATTTTGTAGGATTAATTTCAAGAATAAGAGACCTGTCATTGTTGGATCAGTTTACAGACCTCCAGACTCAGATGAAAATGTATGTTCGTCTATCTGCAGAGACATTTCTAAACATTGTTTTGGCCAATAGGAAGGCAATATTATGGATTGGTGGAGACTTTAACTTACCAGATATTGATTGGGGTGAAGATGCCATATTTTGTAATCAATAGTAACAGTAAAAATTAATACTCAGTTTTTTGATGCCACCAAAGACCTTGGATTAGTACAGTCAGTTGAATCACCAACTCGTGGTAAGGCATTCCTGGATTTATTTTTTACCAATTGCCCAGGCGCTTTAGGCAATCAGGAATTAATTGCAGGCCTGGGTGATCATGACATAGTTCTCTTAGAGAGCAACTTTCAACCCTTTCGAAGAAAACCCCCAAACGTACCATCAGACTCTGGAACCAAGCAGATTTACTAAAATTGCGCAGGGATACTCATGATTTCAGTCGTCTTTTTTTTAGGTCCCATAGTGTTAAAGATAATGTCAGTGACCTTTGGAAGTGTATAAAAACTAACTTGGAATTTATTATGGATGACAACATACCTACTAAAATAACTTCAAGCAAGAACCACCAGCCATGGATTACTACAAAAAACTAACGTTTGTTGAGAAGGAAACATCGTTTCTTTAAGAAATTGAAACTACATCCTAATTCAGAAAGATTACATGGTTAGGTATAAACAGATTAAGAGAAGGTGTCAGAGAGAATGTAGACTTGCTCACTCCAATTATGTTAATTCGATGATTTCGGAAGGTGATCATCAAAACAAGAAATTATGGTCTTACATAAGGAGTAAGAGACAGGACAACATTGGATTCCAGACCTGAGAAACAACCAGAATAACCTAATACAGGACCCTGAAGGGAAAGCAAACTTACTAAACAAGCAGTTTTGTTCAGTTTTCTCAAATCCCAAACCTTTAATTAACGTAGACTAAAGGATGATGATAAACTCCCTGAAATGCAAAACATCAAAGTAAACAAAAGCAGGAGTATTTAAGTTACTGACCAATATCAATGAAAACAAAGCTACTGGTCCCGATGGCGTTCCTGGCAAGCTCTTAAAATTATGTGCAATGAATTGAGTGAGGTATACCAATTACTTTACCAAGCTTCACTGGACCAGGGAGTAATACCTGATGAGTGGCGAGATGCGAGCATTGTTCCCTTATTCAAAAAGGGTGACAAAAACAAAAGCAGAGAACTATAGACCTGTATCTCTTACATCCATATCAGCTAAAACTACTTGAACACATAATATATAGTAGCATAATGGACCATCTTGACAAATATGACTTCTTAAATAACGCCCAGCATGGTTTTAGACAGCGAAGGAGTTGTGAGACTCAACTTATAACAACTCTCAATGATTTTAGTAACTGTCTTAACAACAGACAGCAAATAGATGCAATTTTATTAGATTTTTCTAAAGCCTTTGATAAGGTTGACCATGAGGGCCTGCTGCTTAAATTAGAACACATTGGCATTGGCGGTTCTTTGCTAAAATGGGCTAGATCATTCCTCGTTGGGAGAACGCAGAAAAGTTGTTGTGGAAGGGTCGTCATCCCATGTGTAAACCAGTCTTGTCAGTACACAGGGAACTGTTCTGGGGCCCTTGTTATTCTTAATTTATATAAATGACATAAGTAGAAATCTCTCTCCTGGAACTACTATAAGGCTTTTTGCAGATGACAGCTTAATAGTATATAAAACAATCAGAAGCAAGAATGATACACGCATTCTACAAGAAGATCTAAATGCTTTACAAGAGTGGGAAAGTACTTGGAAAATGGAATTTCATCCCCAAAAGTGCCAAGTGTTGCGTATATGTAACAAACGCTCACCAATTAGATCAGATTATTCTATCCATAATACTATTCTTAAAGAAACTAATGCTGCAAAATATTTAGGTGTGATTATAGATAGTCGTCTCAAATGGAAAGAACATTACAATTTAGTATGTAAGAAAGCAAATAACATCTTAGCTTTCTTATACAGGAATATCAATGACTGCCCCCCAAAAGGTTAAAAGACGACTGCTACAAAACACTGGTTAGACCAGTACTGGAATATGGTTGCTCAGTTTGGGATCCTTACCATCTAAAGGACATTGATAACCTTGAAAAGATTCAGAAGAGAGCAGCACGGTTCGTAACAGGGAACCACATCAGAGAAAAGGGGAATACTAGGAAGAACATGAGGAAATTTGAATGGAAACCCTTAGAAGAGAGAAGAGCTTTTATTAAACTTAACACCTTTTTCAAAGGCAGAGCTAAAGTAATTGATATTCCAATGGAACAACTAGTATTGAATAAAAGTAGCACAGGAGTGGCGGTCAATGTTATACCATACCTGCATCAAATATTGACAGCCACTTACATTCTTTTTATCCCAGTTCTGTACGGCTGTGGAACTCACTGCCGGGTGCCATCAAGATTGCCACAAATGCAATCTCATTCAAAAAACAAATTGATTCGACAGTTTATGAGATCTGCATATTGACGATTTTCTATTTTTACTTCCCCTGATATTTTACTATTACCTGGGCCTGAATTTGGCCATTGCTTTTATCTTCTTGAATATCGAGTGCGACCCTTGTTGCCAAATTTGCTCCAGGGGCCAACAGTCTGAGTCGCACTGTTTTATGTTATTTTATTTTACTTTTTAACATGCGCGCTGGTGACCTACTCGTTTTTGAGTGAACCAGTATTTTAGGAAGAAGAAGAAGAAATTTCTTCTTTTAAGTTTCAAAATGGAGTGACTGAGGCGGAGAACGAAGCAAAATTTAGAAAGAGAGGGGGTTAGTTATCCCAAGGACATTGACAAACAAAGCACAGGACAAGACACAATGCATTTCGACCTCTTGTGTCTTCTTCAGGCAAAAAGAAAAAGAAATCACATTTAACATTTAGGACAGTACAAACAAAGAACGAAGAGTGACTTATCTGTCGATGTGTTTAGAAAAAGTGGCCGGCCATTTTTTTCTGAACACATCCATGGACAGATGAGTCACTCTTTTCATTCTTTGTTTGTACTGTCATAAATGTTAAATGTGATCTGTTTCTTTTTTTTTTTTTTTTTTTTTTTTTTTTAAAATTTTGCCTGAAGACCCAAGAGGGGCCGGATAGCTCAGTTGGTAGAGCGCCGGACTCGTGATCCTGGGGTTGCGGGTTCGAATTTCGGTATAGGGGGATTTTTCCCTCGGAGTTAACATTGGTTCTGACTCCTTTCCCCATATAGTCGTTCGGATGGGACTATAAACCGAGGTCTAGTCTGTGTCACATGCACTAAGATCATACACGGACTCTAAAGATCCCGATGCTCATGTCCTAAGACGGGTGAGTACCGGCTACACGAAAATACACAATGCATGCAACCTGTGTGCCAGAATAGTCTACGTGAAGACTGTGGGCACGGGGCAGGTTAAACATCCCCATCTGGAAGAAGAAGGTCGAAATACATTGTGTCTTGTCCTGTGCTTTGTTTGTCAATGTACTTGGCGGTAACTAACCCCTCTCTTTCTCAATCTTCTTTTAAGGTAAAAGCGGATGGGAGAAAATATCGCTTGGTCTATATGGCCTAAAACATCAAATGGTTCCACAGCTAAAATCACTTATTTGTTCACTGTCTTGTGATTTGATCTAGTATATTAATGTTGATAATGATCATCATCATGATAATGATAGTCTGATCATAATGATCTTTGGCATGATCAAAGTCAAGACAGTAAACTGATTGCAGCTGTGGACAGCATTTCATGCTTTGGACCATACAGACGTAGCAGTATTCTTCATCTTCATGCGTATACTTATAGTGTCCACAATCAACAAGCTTATTATTCTGACACTTGTAAGGGGGGTGGGGGTGGAGGGTAAGCCCGCAAGAAAAAAAAAACGAAGACAGCGAGCTTGTGACTACGAATTGAGTTTACGAGCTCCTGATGTGAACACGCCAAGAGACGTGGCCCCAACCACAGTCTCAGTCAGTGAATCGTTCCACTCAGGGATGGTTCGCAGGAGGAACAAAATAACTCCAGTAGTCCTGTTTGACACTGAAGTCTAGCAAGCTGCCCTGAGTGTGCTCTTACTGTCCTCCTCCTTAGGTGCTCTCAACTTTGGCTTCTGGGATTTACAATGTTTGCCAAAATCCACCTGGACCATGTTGTTAATGATTTTGTACTCATGGTGAGCCTTGCGGTCTTATGTCAGCTTTGTAGGATGTCCATCCGAGGTGGTTGTAACATGTTGGTGACACAAACGGTTCTTTGGTAACAGTTTGAAATATAATGTGCCCTTCGTTGCACGGCCTCAATTTTTGTGATCTGTCCTTCTTTGTACGGGTCCCACACAGTACTTGCGTATTCAAGAACAGGCTGCACCATTGCCTTATAGGCTGTCTCCTTGAGTCTGATGTTAATGACTCTGAGGTTTCTTCGCAAAAACCCTAACGTCTTGTTAGCTTTGTTCATGATATTATGAACATGGAGGTTAGTGTGATCGTGACCCCCAAATACTTCACCAAGGTGACATTGGCGAGAGTCTGGTTGTGCAGCTGGTACGATAGTGTCAGGAACTTCTTCTTTCTCTCAGGACTGATAACTGGAGGGTGGTACATTTCCCGGGGTGGAATGACATATCCCAACTTTTCTCCCATTTTTCTAGCTGTTGAGATCTGTTTGTAGTTGGGTCTGGTCTCGGCTTGTTGATATCGGCCTGTAGACTGCAGTGTCATCTGCAAAAAGTCGCATGGATGAGGAGACAGTTCCGGGCAAGTCGTTATGTAAACCAAGAACAAGCTTGGCCCAAGAACGGAGCCCTGGTGTACTCCAGATTTCACGGCGACCGATTCTGGCATTCACACCGTCAACCACCACAGCCTGCTTCGGGTCTTGTAGAAAGCTTCTGATCCATCTGTTTACATGGCCTTGAACTCCATAATGGTGCAGTTTATGCAGGAGGAGGGAATGATAACCTTTGTTGAAGGCTTTTGCAAAGTTCATTATCCACGATGTCACTTTGTTGGCAGGCTTCCATATTTTCGTTCAGCTCCTCCATTAACTCCAGCAGCTGGGTTTCGCAAGATCTTTTATGACGAAAGCTATGCTGTCTGGGAGAAAGGATGTTGTTCTTCTCTAGATGGTCCATGAGTGGGCTGACGATGACATGTTCCATGATTTTACATGGATGCTGGTCACTGATACGGGGCCGGGGGCGATAATTAGCTGGATTGTAATGTTCACCCATTTTAAAGACTGGGGTGATGTTGGCTGATCTCCGTCTTCTGGTACGATGCCTGTGTCCATGGAGGTTCTGAACAGCAGTGTCAGGATGGGAGCGACTTTATGTGCAGCTCTTTAAGCACCCTTGGCGAGATCCCATTTGGGGCGCAGGCCCTCGTGGGGATTTAATCCTTTTAATAGGTTCCTGACATCCTCTGAGATGTGTATCTTGCTATTAGTTGCTAAGCTCGGAGTAGTCTGTCTCATTCATACGACACTTGTCCATAAACTGTTCCTGGTATACACCTGGCCGTCGGTAAAGACTGACGAATTGTTCGTTCATAATTTTTCGCTTGATGCTTAGGTTCTGATATATCAGCGTGCCCTACACCTTCAAAAGGTGACACCCCTATCTTTGCAGTCTTCTGGTGCTTAATGTAAGACCAGAATCTTTTCAGAGATGACCAGGGTTCCTACACCTTCAAAGGTGACACCCCTATCTTTGCAGTCTTCTGGTGCTTAATGTAAGACCAGAATCTTTTCAAAGATGACCAGGGTTCATCTACTGGGGTCCCTGCCAGGGTTTCATTGATATCAGTCCAGTACGCTCTGCGTAGTTTGCGTTGTATCCTTCATCTCAGCTCTGTGGACTCTCTCCCAGGCCCTGTCGTCCTGTCTTCTTCAGCATCGTGGACTCTTCTCTCAGGTCTTGACGTTCTGTCTTCTTTCAATATTTACTTTCAATAGCCATTATTAGCCTGAATCCTGAATGATCATGGCAGTGGGAGGTCTGAAATTCATAGTGGTGTCACTGTGTGTTGTGCTCGTGGAAATCAGTGAAACATGTAAAGTTTTCCAATTTTATTGAGTCGTGGGGAAAAAAGCTGCCCCTAATAATTTGTAATCAAGTGGGTCAGGTTACTGAGAAGTTCGGACATTTGTCATTTTTATGACATGAAAATGTTGTTTAAAAACATATTGAGGCAAAATACAACAAAAATGCTTCCAATTCTAAGCTAGAACTGTTAGAACTAGAAACATATCCCACTTTCTTCTGCCACATGCATTTGTTTTTGGTGAAAGGTTGACAGCATGTGACAGATCCTGGACACAAACGTATCTGGTGGGCGTAGGTATCATTTTATCTGTGTACATTTCAACTAAATTAATAGGGAAAAAATAGACTTACCGTAAAAGCTAACCATGTGAGTGACCATACTTGTTTATTGGTGTCGTGTGCAATCGTAACGGTGCAACTGATCAATATTTTTGTGTGATGGGTAGGTTGATGTGGGCCAGTTTATAATTTGAATATGGACCATGACAGAAAAATACAAACTTCAGGAAAAAATATTATTCCCTGGATGAAATGGACAATCAAAACTACAAGACAAAACATGATGCGTTTCAACCTCTTTGGTCTTCTAGTTCTAGTCCTATACAGGACAATGAAAACGAAATAGAGCAATCACTTGACTTGTCTCCTCAATTGGGACCAAATGGGCATTGAATGATTCAGATCTCACTTTCATTGTTACAATGTAATGTTTGAATAACCTTCCAACCTGGAAAAAGCACAGTATCAGCTAGATACCATTTACTTCTACTTTCTATTTCTACCCTCAGGACCCTTTTGGTGGACAATGAAAATTAAATCAAGGGCTATATAAAAACTTTTATCCCAAATTGATGTCATTTCTTATATTCTTATTACTTCCCTCTTTCTTGTACAGTCCTAGAATTATAGTAGAAATCAGCATTTACGTAGCTCATTTGAATGAGTGAGTGATCATATTGTTACTTTGTAAGTTGTATGTGGTATGTTTGGTCATTTGTGTGCACGTAGGTGGGTAAAAAGAACAGGGGTAGGACGGGGAAGAGGGGTTGCAATGTTAACTGCATATTTGTATTATTTGTTTTTCTTCTTTTAGTTTAACTTTTGACTTTTTATGGTAAAAATTTTTGAGCTGTCCATTTTAGTGACCACACTATGATAATAATTATGATGTGTGTAAAAGAATGTAATCTTTTATCTCATTTTCTGTTAATTTTTTTTGCCTTTATCACACTCATCACTCTGACACAAGTTTGTCTTTTTGGAACTAAGAAGTTTTTCTTTAATTCTAATCTATCTATTTGCTGACATCAGTATGTTGTCTGCTACATCGCATGGTGTTCCATTTGATCTTGAATTTATGTTGCCTGGGAGACTTTTTTTTTATTTTATTGTGATCTTGTCAGTTCAACTGTGTTTCGTTGTTGATGTTGTTGTTATTGTTGTTGTTGTTGTTTCAGAACAAGCACTGCTAAGTAAAACCAAAACAACCCACTGAACTGCAGTTCACTGTTCAGTATCCCTTGATCATAGTTGATGGTCACGTGAGAAGTGAACTGGTGTAAGGTATTGATTGCCCTTTTACATTGCTCAGTGGCTGCTGCATTGACTGTGAATGTGCATGGGGTGATGCTGTAATCAGGGGAGCCAGAATTTTTACTATTGTTATTATCATTGTTATCAATATTATTTTGATTATTATCGTCATAAGTATTTCATATTATGAGTCCACTTGTCTTTAGTTTGAGACCAAGCTCTGAGTGCTTTACAAACCACAGTTTCCTTTACATGACGAGCGCCTGCTGGCCACTAAAGTCATTCATTTCCTGCATCATTCAGTCTGTCACTTAGTGGCCGTCTATCATTTTTTTTCATTCATGTATTTTCATTCTTTTGGTGCATGGCTATGTGTGTGTGTGTGTGTGTGTGTGTGTGTGATCCATATCATGGCCAAACTGCCTTCTCTTTTGAAAATTGGTGAGTGATTTTTTATGCCTGTGCATGCTTTTCACACGGGTGGGCTTTGGTTTGGGGTCTCTTTCATGATAGGATTTAGGTGGGGGGAAAAGGAGTCAGAATCCTGTTAATTCCAGGGGAAATTAGCCCCCTGTACGAAGGTCCCAAATTGGGAAGTGCAATCCCACACCACCAGGACCATAGCTGGATGTATGACTGAGCTTACTCGGGCCCAAAAAGGGAATCACGGTAGTTGCGAAATGCCACAGACCCACTGGGGGGCCAGAGAATGACGGGCAATAATAATGATTTTTTGATGCGATTCAACATTTTTCTTTTTTCTCCAGCTTCTTTATCATATAGATTTGCTCTGTGTTACTCAGACTCTCTTTTTTTCTTTTCTGACAGACAAAACGAGCCGTCATGGCAGAAAGGGAGTGGTCTATTTTGGCCATATTCCCAAGGGTTCTTTGAACCACAGAGAAAGTTTTTTTTGGGCTTTTTGGTCGGTTAAAGACACGACTGTCCAGAAGAAAAAGGTGAGCTTGTTTTTTTATCTTTTCTTTTTTTTTATTGTCTCAGCAGTGGTTTTGTTTCTTTGTTTTTTTTTTTTCATTATTATTTATATATTTTTGTTTTTTTTCTGTTAAAGAGGGATGTTTTTTTTTTTTTGCTTTTGGTTTGAAAAAAATCTCTTTTCAATCTGCTCTCTCTTCTGTTCTTTTGCGTCTTGTTCTGTCTCTTTCTCTTCTCCTACTCTTTCTTTTACCTAGGGTTTTTTAAATTTACAATTGCGGGCTTGATTTTAACTTTTTCATGGTATGGAGTTTTTCCATTTTTTCGGGAAATTTACGTGTTGTCACAGATTTTTATCAAATATTTTGTGGCTAATTTGTTGAATAATGGAAATTTCATAAAAGGAAAATGGCTAGGTTTGCACCCCTTTCTCCCCCGAAGTCGGGTGTGGCTGCCCATGTACGGGGTAATAAAAAAGGGTTCACACACGTAATGTTCTCACCCCGAGCTGAAACAGTCTACAGTGTTAAAATATTCGGCTGTTGGGATGATCCCTAGGTTTTTTAGCCAAGGTATGACAACAACAACATATTAACACCTCATTAGATTCTATCAAAAAAATGAAAAGAGACATATATCTTTTACGAGGTGTACCTTTTTTTTCTTTTTTCCCCCCAAAAAAAATTTGAGTGGCTATTCTCTTTGAAAGCACCCCGCTGATTCGATTTGTCTGTGTGACTGCCAGTCATGACCCGAGTCTGCTCACACTTAAAACATGGTCAAGATATCCATGGGCGCACCCCTCACAAAATACCACCCATGTTTCATCAATGTCTGTGTGCTGTAAGTGTGGCCAACACTGGTTTAAAACATGGTCAAGAATCCGGGGGGGCACCCCGTCGAAAATACCACCCCATGTTTTTTCAATGTTGTGTGCTGTAAATGTGGCCACCACTTGGTTAAAAAACATGGTCAAGATTCCCGTGGGGCACCCGTCAGCCCAAAATACCACCCATGTTTTTGTTCTAATGTCTGTGTTCTGTAAGTGTGGGCCCCCACTTAAAACTGGTAAGATTTCCAGTGGGGTACCGCTCTGTCATGCCAGCCTGGTCAGGGTCTGCTCTGACAGTCACTGGGCTTTGCCTTATATCATGCCATGCCCGGTAGGGTCTGTCTTGCGCTCAATGGGCTTTCCTTCTTTATGCCACCTGGTCGGGTTTGTTCTGGGGCCCTGGGTTGCCTTCTTCATGCCCTGCCGGTCGGGTCTTTTTTGACAGCTCACGCTTCCTGAGTGGGCTATGGGGCTTCAAAAGTTTAAACCTTTTTAACGCCGCATAGGTTTTGGGGAAAAGGGAAAAGGAATCTGTACAACCCATGTTTCAAATAATGTACCATAGTCGTTTTTTTCCCAATTTAGCGGGGGTTCTAAAGGCTTGCCTTCATAGAATTCCACAAAGGGAAATGGCTGAAATTGTGGCGGCCACCCTGAAAAATACCCCATGTTCATAGGTCCGAAGTGTAAACAAAGGGTATTCTTATTGTTATTTTTTTTGCCCTGGTGTGTTTTCACTGTGGTGTGTGTGTGTGTGTGTGTTTAGTTGACATGCCAAAATTCCAGCATAAAAGGGGCCAGACATATTACCCCTAAGTTCAAATTTTTGGCGCAAATGTTTGAGTAAAGCCTAAAATGGATGTTGTTTAATGTCATATGTTGGAGTGAATAAAGCCTAATAGTGGATGTTTTATGTCATATGTTGGAGTGAATAAAGCCTAACAGTGGATGTTGTTTTATGTCATATGTTGGAGTGCATTGCGGCTGACCACTGTGGTCACTGACTTTAAAAGTTGAAGTTTAGAATCAGAATATCCATTCAGACACAAATGCCAACTTTTTACAACTTTGTTATATCGGCCCTTCAGTTTTCACTAATGACTGATGTCATGGCTTGTTCATTCAGTATGCCAGGGCTGCTAGATCATGCACAGTTGTGTTGTATTGAGTGCCCTCTACCCTCCCATTTATTGTTTTTGTCTGTCGCACTTGATTTCGAGATGGAGAAAAAGTAACCCTTTGCTGGCATGAGGCCTAGAGTCAGATGGCAGCTTGCTTCGAAACTGATGTTGGTGCAGACTGGACGCTCAGAGTTGACCAGTTGGCATTACTCCTCAGAGAGCAAGTCCACTTTGAATTCCACTCCTGCATGTATACCGCACGGCCGCGCCAACCCACTCACAACCACAGCATTTAGTTCATTCAACGCTTTGCCTGTTGACCCCAGCTAGGCGCGTAACGAGTCAGCCACCGCACTGTACCAGACGCGCGATCTTTCCTCAGCGAACACGCTTTGTGTTTGGACGCTTCGAGACTGGTGCAACATCATTAAGTTATATTTACTGTACAGACGTTTTTAGACTAAAATTTCTGTACGAGACCAATAGCGCTGTGAGTACTTGAGAGTGTGACAAAAGCTGGCATTTCGCTCTTCTCTGTGAGTACCATAATTAAGTTCGTGTTTAAAACTTTCTGACAGAAAATTTGCGACCGGCAAAACTTGGGCTTTCGCCGTGGCGCGTGCGTGCGTCGTTGGCCTGCCTGATGTGCTGCGCTGGCCTGATGAGTGTTTGTGAGCCGAAGTTGGCCGGCCAGGCGTTGGCAAAAATCTTTGTGAATGAAAAGTTAGTTAGCATTTGTAAAGGGCCGTTTTACACCGTGTATATATACATATTTCTTCATTGTTGCTACATTTTATATGTACTATGGTTGCATGTAGAGCAACGTAGCCTAATTAAAGGGAAACGTAGGGATAACATAATTACTACAAGCAAAATAATACTACTGATAACAGTAATGGTAGTAGCATAACAATAATAAGTGAATAATTATATAATTAAAATAATACTTCATTTCAATCACTACTACTATTTCTTATCGGCAAATTCAAATTAAAGTGTGTTGTTGGTAGTACCATTAGGGTGTTTTTGTGTGTGTGTGTGTGTGTGTGTGTGTGTGTGGTGTGTGCGTGGTGC
>CM031620.1:5109111-5142135 GCA_018398815.1 Conus ventricosus | reverse complement strand
TTTTTGAGATATGATATGGTAAAATGATTGTCTTTGAAGTTGGTGTTCTCGGGGGGTTTTTGATAATTGTTTAAATTCAACACACTTATCGTTTGGCTCCACTGGCTGTTTGATTTCAAAAGATCTACATTGAAGTCACCGAGTAAAAATCTCTTTACATTCTAAGCAAACTGCGTCCATCATAGTAACAAATTTATCAGTCCAGCTGACTCTTTCTGCTGGGTTCCGATAGCAAAACCCGATTAAAATGGATCGTGATTTGTTCAGTGTGATTTGTATCCACACTGCTTCTACGTCATGCTGTTCTAGGTGGGAAAGTCTCTTGAAGTTGAGAGATTCACCTGACATACACTAGAAGACCTGTCTCTTTGTCTTTAGTAGGGTCTTTTCGAACGATATTATAACCTGGGACTGCTACATCTTTATCACTAATGTAGGTATTTAGTCTTGATTCGGAGAGACCCAGAACATGGAATGGTTTTTTGGTGGTTCGATATCAGGGTCGAGATATCAGAGATCTTACTGACTGCACTATTGATATTTAAATGGCAAATTCTCAGTCCATCTCTCGATGGCCATGAGTTCTGGTTTGTGGTCATTTTATGTCCTGAGTGCACAAGTAAAAGGAAAAACAAAAAGAAAGGGGAAGAAAGGACACGTATAAAAAAGTAAAATAAATAATGAAAACAACAACAAAAAACAGCAACAATAACAACAACAACAACAAACAAGAAAAATCAATCAAACAAACTGGTAGATTAGGTACTGTCACGACCGACCCCTGGAGGTCTGCCCTGACAGGATCAGTTTAGATGGGAGTGAAGGGAGTGACTGACCTCACACGCCTCGCAAGAGCCCACACAAGAAAGATTACGATACAACACCCCATTTATTCACATCAACACACACAAACGCAAATAAATATTTCAACACACGCACCATGCACAATCACAATCAAGCATTCCAACACACACAACATGCACAATCACAATCAAGCATTTCAACACATATGACATATACGCAATTATAAATCAACATTTCCAGCACTCATCCCTTTCCACACCCTGCCTCTCCCAAGACTACTGGGAGCACCCTGTCGCACTAGGTGCTCCAAACCGGGTCGGTTCTTGAAGAGAGTCGTTCAAGGCCGACACCCTTGACACACACAAATAGACGGTGAGAGCGCGTCCCGGGGGGGACGTGGCGTTGTAGCTGGAGGTCCTGGACGGGAATCAGGACCGGCCAGTCAAGTCCTCGGGCTTTTCCACCAGTACGTGGCCTCAACCAGTGCGTGGTCCCAACCAGTGCGTGACACCAACCAGTGCGCGTACCAACCAGTGCGCGGTCCCAACCAGTGCGTGGCACCAACCAGTGCGTGGCCCCAACCAGTGCGTGCACCAACCAGTCCAAGCTCCGGGTGGAGCCCCCGGGAGGAGGGAAAAGGTAACAGCTAGGAAAGAAGAGAGGAGGGAAGGGCACTGGAACCCCGCAGTCAGTACAGTCTGACCCATGCTGTTAAATCCTAACAGCCACTCGCATGATGGGCGAGGGGAGGTCTACTAAAATAATAATAATAATAATAATGTATAATACTTATATAGCGCATTTCTTGTTGTAAAAACTCAATGCGCTTACATCCACCATTTGCATTTTATTCATCAATATTCATGCACCACAGCAAAAAGAAAATACACAATTGCAGACGCACCAGCATGCAATAAACTGCCTCACCAAACTAGTTGTGGGAGAAATTTAGGAGAGATCTAGTCATCTACAGAAGAGAATGGGCCTTTTGAAGAGGTAAATTTTGAGCTGAGATTTAAAAGAAGAAAAGTAGGCTGATTACGAAGGTCTTCAGGGAGGGAGTTCCAAAAAAGAAGGTGCTCAAAAACTGAAGCTCTTTCGCCAACAGATTTCAGAGAACGCTTGGGGAAATTTTCAAAAGTTTTTTGTGAAGAAGAGCGAAGGGTACAGAGTTTTGGGTAGGTGCAGAGAGAAGAAGAGAGATAGTGAGGAAGAGATTCATTGAAGTGGCGGAAAGCAAGAACTGCCATTAAATTGCCACCGATACTGTATGGGAAGCCAGTGCAGTTCGATCAGCATGGGAGTGATGTGCTCACACCTCCTCCTCTTCAAAACAAGTCGTGCAGCGCTATTTTGGACTCTCTGCAGCCGAGCAATCTGTTCTGTGGGAAGCCCAGCATAAACAGGTTGCAGTAGTCCAATCTTGACATCACCATGGCACAGACTAGCCTGACAGCTACTTCCCGGTATAAAGCGTCGGATGGAAGAAATACGTCTCACTCTAAAAAGGATGAGCGACAGACTACAGATATTTGATTCTGCATGGTCGACACTGATCAATGGTAACACCAAGGATTTGACAGACTTATTGAAAGGTAATTCAGTACCATCAACAACCATTGACTCTGACTCAACGAGTTTGAGGCAGGGGGAGGTTCCAACGGCAGGACTTCAGTCTTTTCACAATTTAATTTAAGCTTATTACTTGTCATCCACTCTGCCACACTGCTGATACACCGAGACACCCCAGATTGAACAGAAACAAACACATCAGGTGGCCACTCTAGAAAGTTCAGTGTCATCAGCATACTTGTGAAAATCACAATCATGGTCCGAGATAAATCCCGACAAGGGCTGTGGTACAATGTAAACAACACTGGGCCCAATACTGACCCCTGTGGTACTCCATACAAAAAGGAAACAAAGTAGACCTTACACCACCCACAACCACCGCCTGCGATCTATCTCTGATGTATGATTCGAACCACTGAAGAACTATCCCATCAACACCAAAAGTGACCCTAAGCCTTTCAAGTAAGTATGTGATCTAGCGTATCAAAGGCAGCACTCAGATCAAGCAAGGCTACGAGAGAAAACAAGTTTACTGTCGGATTTGCACAGCAAACAGGTCCAGTACCTCAATACAGCAGTCTCAGTGCTATGATTCTTCCTATAAGCGACTGACAGGCCTCAAGAAGACCCCTGGCCTGAAAGATGAGCCTGAAGCTGCTTCAGCAAAAACTCTTTCCAGGATTTTTGAGAGGGAAAGGGAGGTTTGGACACTGGTCTATGTTCTTTAAAATTATTAAGGTCTAG
Source organism: Conus ventricosus (assembly GCA_018398815.1). NCBI lineage: Eukaryota > Metazoa > Mollusca > Gastropoda > Neogastropoda > Conidae > Conus > Conus ventricosus. The sequence continues at coordinate 5,139,015 of CM031620.1, read as the reverse complement.
TCCCCGGCTTTTTCAAGAGAGGGGTAACCATTGCCTGCTTAAACTGAGGGGCATTATGCCTGACGAGAGAGATTTGTTTACAATATTTGTAATCACAGAATCAAAAGGGGAGGCACACCGTTTAAGGAGGGAAGTAGGGATGGTCAAGGACACAACTTTTGCTGGAGGATTCACTTATGAGATCGCTGATCAGTTTTTCATCCACAGGATTAAAAATACAAAAAAGGTGTCCACAGTATTTACGTAAAGAATTGGTTGGAAGGATTTGCATCAAGATTGTCACGGATGGTTTTGATTTTATCTACAAAGAATTCACTAAATTGTTGAGAGATTTGAGAAGGAGGAATTGTTCGTGGGCAAACTTAATTTCTTTTGTTTGCCAAGTAGTTCCCCTTGAAAGAGAAAACAACTGCTTTGATGAAAACAGAGTCAATTTATCCCCGGTAGTATGACTCTCTGGCATCTGGAGGCAGTCCCCTGCCTCACACCTGTTCGCTGCAAAGATCTGGCGGTGGATGGTCAAACGGCTCTTTCTCCAGCGTCTCTCGCTGCCCGGCGTTGACGTCGAGCAGCTCTCACGTCCTCAACAACACCAGCTCAACACAGACCTGAGCATAACACAGTAAACCCCCTCAAATCAGGAATTTGTTCGTTTTTAAAATCTTCTCACACGAAGCAGGTAAGAGACTGCATTAAATTAACAGGCTATAAAACAAATTGAATTATCTTCATCCTTCTCTCACTCACGTTTAACATTTTCCTTTCTTAGGAAAATGAACTAATTGCTTTACATCCCGCCACCACATTTGCCAATAATAATAATTCAATGGCACAATTTCCCCACATTTTATTTTCAATATTTCAATGCATAAACAAATCTCCAACCACCATCTAAAAAGACTAGTCATGCGTACGCACGCTCGCGAACATAAAACTCGTTCTCCTTTCACACAAAAAACAGATGGTGGCCGAAGAAATAAGAGTTTGGCGAATGTGACAGGGCGGACAGCGAGACCAAGCAAGTTTCCAACCTGAATCACCAGGGTTTTCTCCCATCCCCACCGACTACCCCCATCACCAGATGCATAAACAGAGAAAGAATTTGGATAATTTAGAATGGCCAGGTTAAGATTGAATTAACCCGAGAAAGGTCTCAAACAAATTTCTTTTACAATTTTGAAAACAAAAGAAAAATTGCGCAAAGAGAAGAATAACCGGCTAACAACAAAAAAACCAAAAACAAAAAAACCCACGAAACTGAGCTTACCACTCCCGTGGGTGACCCAGAAAGGGGGGGTAAAACGCTCTCTCTGGCCTCTGTCCATCGAGAGGACAGCAGCGCAGATCGGAAAAAAGTGAAGTGAGTCTCCCCCCTACAGCCGACTGTAGGATGAAGGTATGCCCGTACCGACAAGGGTGGAGAACCCAAAAAAAGCAGGCGCTCTCAGAGACATCTCCGCTCGAGTGAAGAAAACCTCCCTTAGCGATGGGGCCAACATGCCACGCTACGTCACAGAGTGAGCATGCCTAAAGCTAAAAGAAATGAGACGTGCACGGAAAAAAGACGGCGAGAGGAGATGAAGAAAGTTCGAAAAAGGTACCCCCCCCGTGAACCTGCAGGATGAATTGCACGGGCGGGGAATTAGAGAGAAAAAGGGGGAGAAAAAGCAAACCGAACTTGACTAAAACTACACCAGGTGCAACCGCACCAAAGCCACCCCAAAGGGGACGGACTGCACAACAACACGATAATAAACAAATAAATAATTCCCCCACCCTGACGGGTCAATGTCGTCCCTCGTACAAACTCGGAAAAACCCCCCCTTCTAAAAGCATCTGTTTCTCTAATACATTTGTCCTTTGAACTCGCCATTGCAAATTCACAAAAAAATGGGACTAAACCCAACCCTTGTGATCGACAGAGTACGATAACCCAAATACAAACTTTCCCACGTAGAATCACGGGGGAAATCAAAATCTCATTTATAAAACAATAAGCAAACCCTTTCCCAACAATAAAAGTAAACAATCCGAACCTTGGTGATTCACATTTTAACATCACTGAAGTAAAAACTGTCATAAAACCCGATACAGAACAAAAGGGGAAAACCGGGTTTGAGGGGAGTGCCCCTCTGACTGATTCCCCAATGTGTGATAGGGAGCTGGTGAGATCCCCCCCCAGCATCCGTATTGCTGGAACCCCTTGATAGGGCGAAAAGGAACATACTCTCAGTTCCACCCCCAAACCTGAGTCGACGACTGAGGGGCCGGACCCGGGCCAGGTATGGGAGGTTGATGATGGCCTCCAGTCAAACCCCGGCCGTACAAGTAGGGGAAAACTTCCTGATGCCCCACACGACGCTAGACATCTTGTTCAATCGGTGGTATTAGTCTCGGACCCGTGATTTTCTTGCTGCATAAGCAAGGGGTTGGGCCCCTTCCCCTGATTTGTAGAAGCACAGCCCCAATCCCCACTGCAGAAGCATCATTCGCAGGACAAAAGACGGGGTTTGGGGGAAAAACCGGGGACTGGGCGGATTCGGGGCATTTTCAAGGCGTAAAAGCCTGGGGAAACGCTCATCCAAAAACTAAACGTTCTGGTTTTTTCCCCCCTTGTCAAGCCCCAAGTGAGGGCAGGCAACCTTCCGAAGTCATGGATGAACTTGGGTAGTACCCCGCAAGCCCAAAGGGAATGACCGAAAATTCCCTTTTGGTCCCGGGAGGTTTGGCACCTCAACTTGGCCCCCTTTGCCCCTCAGGAGCAATAAAACCCCCGCCAAATGATCCCCCAGAAAGGAAACCCGTCCTGCCCCAAGCTGACTTTTGGGAAGGGGGCGACATCTAAACCTCGCAAAAGACAAAAGAAAAAAAGGCGACCGGAGTAGAAAGACGTGCGAGCCCCAATCGACTGAGCTGAGTAGCAGGGTATCCAGAAGTTGTTCAATCGGTGTTTTTGGAGGGAGGAGAATTGTGCATGACCGACTAAAAATTGCTCCAGCATTTTTGGGGCCCAAAAGGGGCATCACTTTCACTGGAACTGTCCCTCAAGCGTGTGAATCCGTTTTGGGCTTACCTTTTGCGCATGGATTGCCAGACCCCTTCGCGGATCGAATTTGGGAAAAAAATACCTGGCCCGCTCAACGGGGCAAGTTTTTCGACACCCGGCTAGGTTCCATAAACCGGGAGAACCTTATTCACCGACGAAAATCGACGCAAAACTCTTTTGCCATCCTTCTTTACTAGAAGGAGGGGGGAAAGAGGGAGAACTGCACGTCAATGCCCCCTAACCTTAGCAGGGCCTGCACCCCCTGTTGGATGGCAACCTGGGAGTGAGGCGAGGGTACTTTTTGACCCTAATTGGGGTCTGGGTGGTCAATTCCTTTTCACTCACCGGGGGTACTGTGCAGGGGCCGATCGGGAGCCGTCCTGGAACTCCGGGAAACCTGCCAGTTGTTCGTCTATGAGGAGAGGTTTGTACCAAAAAGCAAACATCCTCCCACGATCTCCTCGACGAGGAACAGGGGGGATGCCCGAGCCACCGACACGGCGGCTCACGCCACTCCACCGACGGGGGTGAATCCTGCCGGCATGAGTTGTCGCCGTATCCCTTTAAAAAGGTTGGCATGATCGGGCGTTCCTTGCTCGCAGCAAAAACCCTATAGCCCCCAGTCACCCCCCCGATTGAAATACAAAAGGGGCCCCCAACAAGCTGCAATTTGTTCTTTTTTGGGGGGAAAGGGAAGCAACACCCATCACCGGGCTAAAACCACGTTCAACACTGCGCCGGTGTAAAAAGCCTTGTACTTGGTTTTTCCCGACTGAAATGTTGCTGAGCAAGGGGAAGGTCGCGATGCGGTTGCGCAGATCGCCACATATCAAAATCTCCTCCTTGACAGCGGGGTTCCATATCGTCGTGAGTTCCATCTGTTAAAAGACGTTGGTGGGCCTCGACTGTTCTGCCATACAGGAGTTCAAAAGGGGAAAAACGCATCCCTTTCCTGTGGAACCCCCCTGTAGGCGAACAGCACAGCAGGAATAAAGCGTTCCCACTGGGTTGCTCTGCAACGGGCGACGCAAAATCTGTTCAACCCCCCATTAAACGCTCACAAGGGCCCTTGGGCCTGGCATGATAGGGTGCGTTTTTTCCCTTTTGAAATTTAGAGAGCGTTTACTTCCCGCTGGTTTTTGGACAGAAACTGGGGTTCCCTGGGGGGAAAGGGTCTTCTTGGGAGCAGTGCGGTCCAATTTTTGCCAGAGAGCTTCACAACAGTAGGGGGATCGATAGTCCTAAGGGGACAGCCTCTGGATCCGGTCGTGTGTCCACCCCTACCAAAATTGGGTGACCCCGATCGGAAAGGTGGTTTAAGGGGCCCCCAGGTCGACCCGACCTTTCTGAAACGGCTCCCCCAACCCGAGGCCTGATCCCGGGAAACGCCCCAAGGCCCTTAGCGTTGTCCTTGGCAGGGATGCAACTGCGGCGTACTGCCTAACCTGTGAGTTCTCCCGGCCCGAAAAGTCCCGTCTTACCCCCCTCGAGGATGCTTTGAGCCCCCAGGCCTGCCCTAGGGGAATCAGGGCCGCCGGGGAAAAAGATTCTTTAAGCTTTGGGGGACTACTAGCTGTTGGGCCCCACTTGCCCCAGTGAAAACCCCAAAGAGGATCCCCCTTTTGGAGCTTGAAACTCACCTTGGCAGTGGGCAGATGGCGGGACTTACCATTTCGCAGGGTTGGACTCCAAGTCCCTGGCCCGAAGACGGACCATGGTACGGGTCACCTGGCCAGAAAACCTGCAGAGATCGGCGAAAAAGGGAGCAATTCCTGTTCCGCTTCTTACTTTGGCGGTTGGTAACTCCCCCACACCCCTTATGGGCAGATCGAGAACGATGACTGGGTCCCGTCCGCAAAGGTGATATATTCCCCCATGGAAGGGAATACTAGGTCGCTCCACGCGATGGCCCCTACTTCGCACAGAAGTAGGGGGTGGGAAAAAGGAACGAGTACAGAAGGAGGGTGGAGGTAAAAAAACCCGCCTCCAACCCGCACACATCGAACGGCACCCCGCTGAGCCTCGGGGAAACCCCAAAACCTTTTCCACAAAGACGTTGATGCTCCCGAATCCCTGATGGGTCGACCAAGGAAGAACAACAATAGAGAGAAAAAAATGGGCACTCCCTACACCGAACTGGGATGGAACCCACGTTAGCCCAGGCACAGGACCTGGAAAAAACAGCCCCTGACTACGGCGGCTTTAGGAAAATCTTTCCCAAAGTGGGGCCGGGACGACCCCAAAAAAACCAGCGGGATGCTGAGGTCCCCCCGGAAATGCCTCCTTTTCGACCCGCAGCAGTCGTCGGGGCCCATTGCCCTAAAACCCGTGGGGGTTTTGTCCATTTGGGCGAGCCCCTAAGCCCTTCGGGCTCGCAAACACCTCACGGTATGAATCGCACCGCAAATCCTGAGGTGCTGTCTCCCTATACGGATCTCAACTCTGGGGACAGGTTGGTCAGGTTCGTGAGAATCAATCCTCAAACTCCCGCTTTGCCAAGACGCCGTACCCCAGCGTTTTGCGCGCCTACTCCAACTGCGCGGGTTCATCGTTATTTTTTTTCATGGACCCCAAACTTCCTCCTGTACGTCTCTGGAGTAAGGGGGAAACGCTTACCAGAGCCAACTGCATGTCGCATAAAGGCCTTCATTTTTGGTAGCACACACTCCCCAGCACCAATAATCCAAAAAAAAAGGGGCTGGCCTTTTGTTTCCCCAACAATTGGGATGAACTGCAACCTTGTCAAAATGTCAAAAACAATCAAAGCCTCACTAGGTTAAAAACCCGGGGGCTTTAACTTTGGGCCCTAACTCTATCATTGCCTTTGATCAACCCCCCATTTACAGATCGGGAGACCGTGAAAAGAAGTTGTTCCATCTCCCCCTAGCAGAGCCCCCTGTCTGGCAGCCCCCTGTCGGCTGACAACTTTCCCCAGTAGGGCTTCCGTCTGGCAGCCCCCTCCCTATGCGAGCTTTCTGTTGGCGCCTCTTTCTGCGCAGCTGCCCCTTCCCTACGCAGAATAGCCCCCTTCCCACGCAGAATTTCCTGGGCTGTCATCTCCCCCTTTTTCGCAGAGCCTTCCCCCATCTCCCTTCCCCCGGAGGGCCCTTCCCCCCAAAGGGGGCCCCCCCGGGCCCCTTTAGGGTTTCCCTCCCTACGAAGGGGCAGGGGCCCTCCGGGGGTAGGGGGGGGGGGGGGGGGGGGGGGGGGGGTTTGGTTTGGGTTGGGTTTTGGGGGTTGGGGGTTTTGGGGGGGGGTTTTGGGGGGTTTTGTTTTGGGGTAAAAGAAAAAGGGTTTTTGTAATTTTAGTTGGGGAAGGAGTGGGCCAAAAGGAAGATTAGGAAGAGGTAGGAAAAATTGCGGAATGGCTAAGACGGAAAAAGTAGAGCCGTGGGCGGTTGGTTAAAAGAGGGAAAATTTTTAAGACCCCTTGAGGGCGCAAACCAAGGACGTGAGAAAAATATATCCTTCGGTTTCAACGGAGAAAGAAAACCCCTTTAAAAAAAAGGGGAAGCCTTCTTGGTGCTAAGGGAAAAAAAGAAAATAAAAAAAAAAAAGTCAACGGCAATTCCCTCTCCCCTTGGGAAAAGCGTCACAACCACACAGGGCGGGGGGCTCACAAAAAAACAAACAAAAAAGTCCGGCTGCTCCAAAATTGGAAACACCGCCCCCCCTCCACAACGAGGGAACTGGGTGGGGCCCCCCCGACAAAAAAAAAAAATGGGCAAAAAATGGAAAAAAAAAAAAAAGAAAAAGGAAAAGAAAACCCCAAAAAAAGGTTTAAAAAAAAAAGGCGAAAGGGAAAAAAAAAAAGTTTTTCGGCCTTCCTGAGGCCCCGGGGGAAAAAAAAAGGGACGCGGGGGTTTTTCTTGACTCAAATAAACCACAGTTCTTCGGGAACCGAAGCTCCCTCCCTGGGTCACCCCGAACCCCCCAACAAAAGGAAAACTGCAAACACAGCCAAATGAAGAAATGGGGTACTGGAAAGAGGGACTCAGAGCCCTTCCTTTCCCCAGAGCCCCCCAATTTTTTCGACCGACCCCTGGAGGTCTGCCCTGACAGGATCAGTTTAGATGGGAGTGAAGGGAGTGACTGACCTCACACGCCTCGCAAGAGCCCACACAAGAAAGATTACGATACAACACCCCATTTATTCACATCAACACACACAAACGCAAATAAATATTTCAACACACGCACCATGCACAATCACAATCAAGCATTCCAACACACACAAACATGCACAATCACAATCAAGCATTTCAACACATATGACATATACGCAATTATAAATCAACATTTCCAGCACCCATCCCTTTCCACACCCCTGCCTCTCCCAAGACTACTGGAGGCACCCTGTCGCACTTAGGTTGCTCCAAACCGGGGTCGGTTCTTGAAGAGAGTCGTTCAAAAGGCCGACACCCTTGACACACACAAACAGACGGTGGAGAGCGCGTCCCGGGGGGGACGTGGCGTTGTAGCTGGAGGTCCTGGACGGGATCAGGACTGGCCAGTCAAGTCCCTCGGGCTTTTCCACCAGTACGTGGCCTCAACCATGTGCGTGGGTCCCAACCAGTGCGTGACACCAACCAGTGCGCGGGTACCAACCAGTGCGCGGTCCCAACAGTGCGATGCACAAAACCAGTGCTGGCCCCAACCAGTGCGTGGCACCAACAGTCCAAGCTCGGGTGGAAGCCCCCGGGAGAGGGAAAAGGTAACAGCTAGGAAAAAGAGAGGTGGGAAGGGCACTGGAACCCCGCGAGTACAGTCTGACCCATGCTGTTAATCCTAACAGCCACTCGCTGATGGGCGGGGGGAGTCTACTAATACACCAACAACACAGCTCAACACAGACCTGAGCATAACACAGATAAACAATCAAATAGGAATGTTCGTTAAGTCTTCTCACACGAAGCAGGTAGAGACTGCATTAAATTAACACTATAAAACAATATGAATTATCTTTCATCCTTCTCTCACTCACGTTTAACATTTCCTTTCTTAGGAACTGAACTAATTGCTTTACATCTGCCACCACATTTGCCATAAAATAATTCAATGGCACAATTATCCCCACATTTTATATCAATATTCAATGCAAAACAATCTCCAACCACACATCTAAACGACTAGTCATGCTACGCACGCTCGCGAACAAAAACTCGTTCTCCTTGCACACACAAACAGACGGTGGCCGAAGAATAAGAGTCCGGCGAATGTGACAGGGGCGGACGAGCGAGGACCAAGAAGTACCAACCTAAATCCCGGTTCTCTCCCATCCCCACTGACTACGCATCACCAGATGCATAAACAGGAGAAAGAATTTTGGATTAATTTAGAATGGCCGGTTAAAGATTGAATTAACCAGAGAAAAGGTCTCAAACAATATTCTTTTACAATTTTGAAAAACAAAGAAAAATTGCGCAAAAGAGAAGAATAAGCCGGGCTAACAACAAAAAACCAAACAAACAAACACGAAACTGATGCCTTACCAGCTACCGTGGGTGACCAGAAGAGGCGGGTCAAACGACTCTCTCTCCCCTCTGTCCAGTCGAGAGGACAGCAGCGCAGATGCGGAAAAAGATGAAGTGATGTCTCTCCCTACAGGCGACTGTGGGGATGAAGGTACTGACCGTACCTTCGCGACGTGGTGGAGAACCAAAACAGAGCAGGCGCTCTCAGAGACATCTTCCGCTCGAGTGAAGAGAAACCTGCCTAAGCGATGGCGGCCAACATGCCACGCTACGTCACAGAGTGAGCATGCCTCAAGCTAAAAAGAAATGAAGCACGTGCGACAGGTAAAAAGACAGGCGAGAGGCCGATAGACAGCAAGTTCGAGAGAAAGGTACCAGCCACCCGTGAACCTGCAGGATGAATTGCACGGGCAGTGGAATTAGAGAGAGAGAGGGAGAAAGCAAACCGAACTTGAGCTGAACTACACCAAGGTGCAACCGCACCACAAGCCACACCAAGGACGGACATGCGACAACAACAACGAAATAAACAAATGAATAATTCCGCCACCCTAGACGGGTCAATCGTCGTAGGCCTCGTGACAAACTCGTGACAGGTACCACAGCAGTGGTTCGGAATAGGTGACTGAGAATGCACTTACAATTTAATGTGCACTCAACTAATTGCTGTCAGGTTGTACAGGACGAAGTACTGCAAGACTAAAAAGCACAATTCCTGTATGTTAGAGAGAGAGAGAGGAGACAAGACAAGACAAAATTCTGTATTTATGAGGATAATAGATAAGCACTGATATGCTTTTTTACATCCAGTAGTAGCTGAGTAGTATCAACAATGCAAAATGAGAGAGAGAGAGAGAGAGAGAGAGAGAGGGGAGAGAGAGAGAGAGAGAGAGAGAGAGAGAGAGCATCATTAGCCATGCTTAAACTGACACAAAAGGCTAGAACAAAGGTTTTACCTATTCATGTTATTTTAGATTTATTTGATAGAATGATTGTTCTAGTATTACTATGTGGTTGTGAAATATGGGGAAGCAAAAAAAAAAAAAATTGATATTATTGATAAATTTCAGCTGAAATATTTAAAATATATAATTTGCTTAAAAAGAAGTACAATGACAAACATGATATATGGTAAAACAGGACGCTACCCTTTATCAATTAGGCCTACTGTCTATGTCCGAGTGATTTGATTTGGGGCTAGTTCGTTTCAATCACCAGTTGAAAAAATGTCGGTGAGGTTCCATTCTTTCATGTTATATTTGCAGTAACTATGTGTCTCTGCTTGATGCGCATTTAAAACATATTCTACTCGTACACTCTGGTTTTGACCATGTTTGGAGCAATCAATCTTTTACAGCCGTCAATACATTATGTAAGAATGTAAAAAAGATAGTTTGCAAATACTCTTTTCACCAAACGTGGCAATATGACATTGAAACTAGCAGTAAATGTTTTTTTCTACAAATCTTATAAATTTGATTTTAAAGAGAAGAAATCTGTTTTTCTAGCTTACAAGATATTTATATTTACCCTCTTATGAAAATTTAGATGTTCTAATAATAAAATTACCAGTTGAAGTAGATCATCTATTTCCTATTCTAAAAAAAGAAAGTTATGTAATAAATGTGACATGAATGAATTTCATTTTGTCATGGAATGTTCATCATACGTTGATTTGCGCAACACGTATTTGCCAAAAGATTTTTCTCCCAAAATTTGTCTATAATTTTCGTCAAATGATGTATTCTACTAATCGAAAACAAAAAGCTTGTCAAAGTATATAAGATTATCTGAAGGTTCTGTTTTTGAAGGGAAATCACTACCGAAGTCAGAACACACTGAAGAGTTAAACACCTTAGACGCTTCAAATGAACTAAACAAACGAAAAACTTGCATTTTACCCGACTCTGATGATCTAATTACACAAAAAAAATGTAATTAGGAGTATGGGACTGGAGTACACAAAATTATTTGATCTCAGATATAATGAGCAGGGGGAGGGGGGGGGGGGGGGGGGGCGATAGGAAGGAGGGAAGGGAGTGGTGAAGGAGGCCATAAAAGGACGTCACGTCACTTCCGTACTAGGAAGCACCACGTGAAGACAAAAACAAGGTAGGCCTAAATATGATTTTAAAGTGAGGTGACTGGGGCGGGAATTGAAACAAACTTATCATTATGAGAGAAAAAACGTATTCCGCCCCAACGAAAGAGGACAAACAAATGACAAAAATACAAGACGTACACGTATAGATCTACTGGAGATTTGGTTTGTCTTTCGTTTGGCGAACTAGTAAATTTCTTCTTTTAAGTTTCAAAATGGAGTGACTGAGGGCGGAAGAACGAAGCAAAATTTAGAAAGAGGGGGTTAGTTATCCTCAAGGACATTGACAAAAAAAGCACAGGACAAGACACAATTCATTTCGACCTCTTGTGTCTTCTTCAGGCAAAAAGAAAAAAAAATCACATTTAACATTTAGGACAGTACAAACAAAGAACTTATGGTAGGTAGGTAGGTAGAGGAGCTATTATACCCTGGCGGCTTTCATGTGCTCCATCAATTGAGATGACAGTACTTTTCCCGGTGTTTAGCGCAGCGTGATTACAGTTGCATATAATTTTTTATAAATTGGGATGAGAACAATTTCAGTCATCAAAATCATATATACTATAGGCTAGGCTTATCTTTAAAATTTGCATCTACATCAAGGAGGCTCTTAAAACTGTTGATATTGTTAGTTAGTTTAATGTAACTCGGAAGAGAATTCCACCTGCCAACTACTCTATTAGCAAATGAATTTCTCCTCAGGTTAGTGCAAGAATATTGAACAAATAATTTGCTGGTATTGCCTCTTGTGATGTTAGATTTGCGAGTTGAAATCAATGTCATCAACATGGTGGAATATCTTGTAAGTTTGAATCAGGTCACCCCTCACCCTCCTGGCCTTCAGGGATGTTAATCCTAAATATCTAAGTCTTTCACCATAAGGCATATTTTTGCATTCTGGCAGTATTTTGGTCGCTCTTCTTTGAACCTTTTCTATTGATGAGGATTGTCTTTTAAGTAAAGGGTACCAGATGACATTACCGTATTCCACATGTGGTCGGATGAGTGATTTGTATAGCTTTATAAACATATCTTTATCAATGAACGAGAAAGATCGTCTTATCAACCCAATCATTTGGTTAGCTTTACTAATAGCTTTCTGTATGTGAGGGTCAAAGCTAAGATCACAGTCAAATGTAACTCCAAGGTCCTTTTCCTCTACACATTTTTGAATCTTTTGATTTGAATCACCCATTTTCATTATGTAATCATTTTGAGGGTTCTTCTTACCAATGTGCAGCACTTTACATTTTTGAACATTGAAATACAGGTTCCATTTGTGAGACCAATCCTGCACATTGTTAAGGTCCCTTTGAATGACAGAGTGATTGCTTGAATCCCTGTAAATCTTTGTATCATCGGCAAAAATCTTACATGTATTGTTATGACATCCGGTAAGTCGTTTATGAATATTGTAAAAAGGACCGGGCCCAAGATGCTCCCCTGTGGAATACCACTCAAAACTGGTTTGTCTGAAGAGTATACTGACCCCACCCTCACTCTTTGTCTTCTGTCAGTCAGGAAGTCTGTAATCCAGTCAAGAAGAGATCCATGAATTCCATAATTCTGTAACTTAATCAATAGTCTTTTGTGCGGTACAGAGTCGAAGGCTTTACGGAAGTCTAAATACACTATATCTATTGTTTTTTTGTCATCAGTAAGTAGAGTTAAGTCGTCCATAACTTGATCAGTTGTGTCATGCATGATCTTTTATTACGGAAGCCATGTTGACAGTCCGCGAAGAGTTTAAAATCATTAAAATATGATACTATGACATCCCTTACAATTGACTCTAGTACTTTACACATTATGCAAGTGAGGCTGACCGGTCTGTAGTTACTCGGATCTTGTTTGGAGCCTTTTTTGAATATGGCAACAACATCAGCTGATTTCCAGTCATCTGGGATCTTTCCTGTCTCTAAGGATTTATTAAACAATATGCTGAAGGGGATTGATAATTCCTTACAAAGTTCTTTCAATATTTTAGCTGGAATTTTATCTGGTCCCTGAGCCTTCGAGGGGTCAAGATTTTAAAGTTTAGTCTCCACAATCGTTGGGGTAACTCTAATCTCTGAAAGAGTTATGCATTCTAACTTAAGTGGTTTGGTCATTTTAGGTAAATTTTCTATATTCTCGCGAGTAAATACACTTGAGAAGAAGTCATTAAGCGTTTCCGCTTTCTCGGAGTCAGTTATTGCCATTTCACCTGAATCCATTTTCAGAGCATTGATATTACTAGTGTTTATTTTCATTTTTTCCTGCACATATTTCCAGAAGTTTTTAGGGTTACTCTTTGCCTGGTAAGCTATATTTTTCTCATACCCTTTCTTTGCGGTTTTTATCATTCTCTTTGAGAGATTTCTTTCAATAATATATCTTTGGTAATCTATGCCAGATTTAGTTTCGAGATATCTTTTAAAGGCGTTATACTTTTTCTTAATTTGTCTCAAATTTTTTCGGTCCATCCATTTCGGTTTGATTTTATACGTATTAGCTGATTTTCTAATTGTCACCTTTGGTATATGTCTGTCCATACCAGACTGAACCCTGTCTCTGATAAGAGACCAGCCCTTATTTACCTCCATGCCAACAAGTGTGCTCCAATCTGTTTCACTACCTTCCCGTCTGAAAACATTATAGTTACCTTTACGTAGATTATATTTGGGATAGTCTTCTTGGTTGATTTTAGTTTTTGCTACATACATTTGGAAAGTAAGCACTTCATGGTCACTCAATCCGAGCGGTGCTCTATGGTCTATGTTTGATATGAGACTATTTTCATTAACCAGAATGAGATCAGCCATTTTTTTCTGAACACATCCATGGACAGATGAGTCACTCTTCGTTCTTTGTTTGTACTGTCATAAATGTTAAATGTGATCTGTTTCTTTTTTTTTTTTTTTTAAATTTTGCCTGAAGACCCAAGAGGTCGAAATACATTGTGTCTTGTCCTGTGCTTTGTTTGTCAATGTACTTGGCGGTAACTAACCCCTCTCTTTCTCAATCTTCTTTTAACTAGGTAAAAGCGGATGGGAGAAATATCGCTTGGTCTATATGGCCTAAAACATCAAATGGTTCCACAGCTAAAATCACTTATTTGTTCACTGTCTTGTGATTTTGATCTAGTTATTAATGTTGATAATGATCATCATCATGATAATGATAGTCTGATCATAATGATCTTTGGCATGATCAAAGTCAAGACAGTAAACTGATTGCAGCAGTATTTCATGCTTTGGACCATACAGACGTAGCAGTATTCTTCATCTTCATGCGTATACTATAGTGTCCACAATCAACAAGCTTATTATTCTGACACTTGTAGTGGGGGTGGAGGGTAAGCCCACAAGAAAAAAAAACACGAAGACAGCAGCTTGTGACTACGAATTGAGTTTACGAGCTCCTGATGTGAACACGCCAAGAGACCTTCGTTGCACGGCCTCAATTTTTGTGATCTGTCCTTCTTTGTACGGGTCCCACACAGTACTTGCGTATTCAAGAACAGGCTGCACCATTGCCTTATAGGCTGTCTCCTTGAGTCTGATGTTAATGACTCTGAGGTTTCTTCGCAAAACCCTAACGTCTTGTTAGCTTTGTTCATGATATTATGAACATGGAGGTCTAGTGTGATCGTGACCCCAAATACTTCACCAAGGTGACATTGGCGAGAGTCTGGTTGTGCAGCTGGTACGATAGTGTCAGGAACTTCTTCTTTCTCTCAGGACTGATAACTTGGAGGGTGGTACATTTCCCGGGGTGGAATGACATATCCCAACTTTTCTCCCATTTTTCTAGCTGTTGAGATCTGTTTGTAGTTGGGTCTGGTCTCGGCTTGTTGATATCAGCCTGTAGACTGCAGTGTCATCTGCAAAAAGTCGCATGGATGAGGAGACAGTTCCGGGCAAGTCGTTTATGTAAACCAAGAACAAGCTTGGCCCAAGAACGGAGCCCTGGTGTACTCCAGATTTCACGGTGACCGAGTCTGGCTTCACACCGTCAACCACCACAGCCTGCTTCGGGTCTTGTAGAAAGCTTCTGATCCATCTGTTTACATGGCCTTGAACTCCATAATGGTGCAGTTTATGCAGGAAGAGGGAATGATTAACCTTGTTGAAGGCTTTTGCAAAGTTCATTATCACGATGTCAGTTTGTTGGCAGGCTTCCATATTTTCGTTCAGCTCCTCCATTAACTCCAGCAGCTGGGTTTCGCAAGATCGTTTATGACGAAAGCTATGCTGTCTGGGAGAAAGGATGTTGTTCTTCTCTAGATGGTCCATGAGTGGGCTGACGATGACATGTTCCATGATTTTACATGGGATGCTGGTCACTGATACGGGGCGATAATTAGCTGGATTGTAATGTTCACCCATTTTAAAGACTGGGGTGATGTTGGCTGATCTCCGGTCTTCTGGTACGATGCCTGTGTCCATGGAGGTTCTGAACAGCAGTGTCAGGATGGGAGCGACTTTATGTGCAAGCTCTTTAAGCACCCTTGGCGAGATCCCATTTGGGCCGCAGGCCTCGTGGGGATTTAATCCTTTAATAGGTTCCTGACATCCTCTGAGATGTGTATCTTGCTAAGCTCGGAGTAGTCTGTCTCATTCATACGACACTTGTCCATAAACTGTTTCCTGGTATACACCAGGACATCGGTAAGACTGACTGAAATTGTTCGTTCATAATTTTCGCTTGATGCTTAGGTTCTGATGTCAGCGTGCCCTACACCTTCAAAGGTGACACCCCTATCTTTGCAGTCTTCTGGTGCTTAATGTAAGACCAGAATCTTTTCAGAGATGACCAGGGTTCCTACACCTTCAAAGGTGACACCCCTATCTTTGCAGTCTTCTGGTGCTTAATGTAAGACCAGAATCTTTTCAAAGATGACCAGGGTTCATCTACTGGGGTCCCTGCCAGGGTTTCATTGATATCAGTCCAGTACGCTCTGCGTAGTTTGCGTTGTATCCTTCATCTCAGCTCTGTGGACTCTTCTCTCAGGCCCTGTCGTCCTGTCTTCTTCAGCATCGTGGACTCTTCTCTCAGGTCTTGACGTCCCGTCTTCTTTCAATATTTACTTTCAATAGCCATTATTAGCCTGAATCCTGAATGATCATGGCAGTGGGAGGTCTGAAATTCATGGTGGTGTCACTGTGTGTTGTGCTCGTGGAAATCAGTGAAACATGTAAAGTTTTCCAATTTATTGGTCAGGGGAAAAAGCTGCCCCTAATAATTTGTAATCAAGTGGGTCAGGTTACTGAGAAGTTCGGACATTTGTCATTTTTATGGCATGAAAATGTTGTTTAAAAAACATATTGAGGCAAAATACAACAAAAATGCTTCCAATTCTAAGCTAGAACAGTAGAACTAGAAATATATCCCACTTTCTTCTGCCACATGCATTTGTTTTTGGTGAAAGTTGACAGCATGTGGACAGATCCTGGACACAAACGTATCTGGCGGGCGTAGGTATCATTTTATCTGTGTACATTTCAACTAAATTAATAGGGAAAAAATAGACTTACCGTAAAAGCTAACCATGTGAGTGACCATACTTGTTATTGGTGTCGTGTGCAATCGTAACGGTGCAATATTTTTGTGTGATGGGTAGGTTGATGTGGGCCAGTTTATAATTTGAATATGGACCATGACAGAAAAATACAAACTTCAGGAAAAAAAGTTATTCCGCTGGATGAAATGGACAATCAAAACTACAAGACAAAACATGATGCGTTTCAACCTCTTTGGTCTTCTAGTTCTAGTCCTATACAGGACAATGAAAATGAAATATGAGCAATCACTTGACTTGTCTCCTCAAATTGGGAGCAAAATGGGCATTGAATGATTCAGATCTCACTTTCATTGTTACAATGTAATGTTTGAATAACCTTCCAACTGGAAAAGCACAGTATCAGTTAGATACCATTTACTTCTACTTTCTATTTCTACCATCAGGACCCTTTTTGTGGACAATGAAAATTAAATCAAGAGCATATAAAACTTTTATCCCAAATTGAGTCATTTCTTATATTCTTATTACTTCCCTCTTTCTTGTACAGTCCTAGAATTATAGTAGAAATCAGCATTTACGTAGCTCATTTGAATGAGTGAGTGATCATATGTTACTTTGTAAGTTTGTATGTGGGTATGTTTGGTCATTTGTGTGCACTTAGGTGGGTAAAAAGAACAGGGGTAGGACGGGGAAGAGGGGTTGCAATGTTAACTGCATATTTGTATTATTTGTTTTTCTTCTTTTAGTTTAACTTTTGACTTTTTATGGTAAAAATTTTATGAGCTGTCCATTTTAGTGACCACACTATGATAATATGATGTGTGTAAAGAATGTATCTTTTATCTCATTTTCTGTTAATTTTTTTTGCCTTTATCACACTCATCACCTCTGACACAAGTTTGTCTTTTTGGAACTAAAGAAGTTTTTCTTTAGATTCTAATCTATCTTATTTGCTGACATCAGTATGTTGTCTGCTACATTCGCATGGTGTTCCATTTGATCTTGAATTTATGTTGCCTGGGAGACTTTTTTTTTTTTTATTGCGATCTTGTCAGTTCAACTGTGTTTCGTTGTTGATGTTGTTATTGTTGTTGTTGTTCAGAACAAGCACTGCTAAGTAAAACCAAAACAACCCACTGAACTGCAGTTCACTGTTCAGTATCCCTTGATCATAGTTGATGGTCACGTGAGAAGTGAACTGGTGTAGGTATTGATTGCCCCTTTTACACTGCTCAGTGGCTGCTGCATTGACTGTGAATGTGCATGGGCTGTTGCTGTAATCAGGGGAGCCAGAATTTTTACTATTGTTATTATCATTGTTATCATTATTATTTTGATTATTATCGTCATAAGTATTTCATTATTATGAGTCCATCTTGTCTTTAGTTTGAGACCAAGCTCTGAGTGATTTACAAACCACAGTTTCCTTTACATGACGAGCTGCCTGCTGGCACTAAAGTCATTCATTTCCTGCATCATTCAGTCTGTCACTTAGTGGCCGTCTATCAGTTTTTTTCATTCATGTATTTTCATTCTTTTGGTGCATGCTATGTGTGTGTGTGTGTGTGTGTGTGTGTGTGTGTGTGTGTGTGTGTGTGTGATCCATATCAGTGGCCAAACTGCCTTCTCTTTTGAACATTGGTGATGTGATTTTTATGCCTGTGCTGCATTCACACAGGTGGAGCTTTGGTTGGTCTCATTCATGTATAGGATTTAAGGTAAGGGGAAAAGGAGTCAGAATCCATGTTAACTCCAGAGGAAACTTAGTCCCCCTGTACTGAAGTGCTCCAGCAGACATTGGAAGCTGCAATCCCAGCACCACCAGGACCACTAGTCTGGCACTGTACTGACTGAGCTTACTCTGGCCAAAATGGAATCACTCATTCACTGGCATATGTTGCAGCAATGCCACAGACCCACTGAAGGGCACAGAGAATGACACGGCAAGTAATAATGATTTTATTCATGCGCATCTCAACATTTTTCGTTTTTCTCCAGCTTCAATTTATCATATAGATTTGATCTCTGTGTTACTCAGACTCTCTTTTTTTCTTTTCTGACAGACAAAACGAGATCGCGTCATGGCAGACAAGGGAGTGGTCTATCTTGGCCATATTCCCAATGGGTTCTTTGAACCACAGATGAAGGAATTTTTTGGGCAGTTTGGTCGCGTTACAAGACTACGACTGTCCAGAAGCAAAAAGGTGAGCTTGTTTTTTATCTATTCATTTTGTTTATTGTCAACATGCAGTGGTTTTGTTTCTTTCTTTGTTTTGTTTTTCATTATTATTTATATAGTGGTTTTTTTTCTGTTCAAGAGGCTGATAGTTTTATTTAGTTTTGCATATTTGTTTGAATAAATCTCTCTTCAATCTGCTCTCTGCTTCTGTTCTTTTTGTCTGTCTCTGTCTCTTTCTCTCTCTCACTCTTTCTTTTACCTCAGGGTTTGTTATATACAATTGCAGGGCGTGATTTTAGACTTTTTCATGGTATGGAGATGTTTCTCATATTCAGGATATACAGTGTTGTCACAGATCTTTATCAAATATTTTGTGGCTAATGTTGAATAATTGGAACAGTTCATAAAAGGGAATGGCTAGGATTGCACCCCATTACTCCCCGAAGTCGGAGTGTGGCTGCCCATGTGACGGGGTAATCAAAAACGGTCACACACGTAATGTTCTCATCCCGAGCTGATACATTTGTACTACAGTGTTCAAATACTTCGGCTGTTGGGATGATCCCTAGAGTCTTTTAGCCAAAGTATGACAACAACAACAACACCTCATTACTGATTCATTATCAATAAAAATGAAAAGAGACATATATCGTTTGACGAGATGATACCTTTTTTTTCTTTTCCCCCCAAAAAAATTCTGAGTGGCATATTCTCTTTGAAAGCACCCAGCTGATTCGATTTCGTCTGTGTGACTGCCAGTCATGACCAGAGTCTGTCTCCACACTTAAAGCATGGTCAAGATATCCAGTGGGCGCACCAGCTCAGCAAACATACCACACCATGTTTCAGTTCTAATGTCTGTGTTCTGTAAGTGTGGCCACACACTTAAAGCATGGTCAAGATATCCAGTGGGCGTACCAGCTCTGTCATGCCATGCCTGGTCAGGGTCTGTCTCTGACAGCTCACTGGGCTTGCCTTCTATCATGCCATGCCTGGTCAGGGTCTGTCTCTGACAGCTCACTGGGCTTGCCTTCTATCATGCCATGCCTGGTCAGGGTCTGTCTCTGGCAGCTCACTGGGCTTGCCTTCTATCATGCCATGCCTGGTCAGGGTCTGTCTCTGACAGCTCACTGCTTCCAGTGATGTGGGCTATGGGACTTCAACGTTTAACCTTTGTAACGCCAGCAGTAGGTTGAGGAAGAAAACAGGAATCTGTATCATACCCATGTTGCAAATAATGTACCATAGTCGTTTTCTCAATTTCAGACCGGGCGTTCTAAAGGCTTTGCATTCATAGAATTCCAGCTCAAGGAAGTGGCTGAAATTGTGGCGGCCACCATGAACAACTACCTCATGTTCATGAGGCTCCTGAAGTGTAAGCAGAGCTATTCTTATCTACGTTTAGTTTTTTTTGCGTGTGTGTGTGTGTTTCACTGTGTGTGTGTGTGTGTGTGTGTGTGTGTGTGTGTGTGTGTGTGTGTGTGTGATTTGCTTTACATGTTCCAAACTTCCAGATCAGTAATAGAGAGCCAGACATACTACCCATAAGTTCAAATTTGGCGCAAATGTTTGAGTAAAGCCTAAAATGGATGTTGTTTAATGTCATATGTTGGAGTGAATAAAGCCTAATAGTGGATGTTTTATGTCATATGTTGGAGTGAATAAAGCCTAACAGTGGATGTTGTTTTATGTCATATGTTGGAGTGCATTGCGGCTGACCACTGTGGTCACTGACTTTAAAAGTTGAAGTTTAGAATCAGAATATCCATCCAGACACAATAAAAGTTGAAGTTTAAGAACAGAATATCCATCCAGACACAAATGCCAACTTTTTACAACTTTGTTATATCGGCCCTTCAGTTTTCACTAATGACTGATGTCATGGCTTGTTCATTCAGTGATGCCAGGGCTGCTAGATCATGCACAGTTGTGTTGTATGGAGTGCCCTCTACCCTGCCATTTATTGTTTTTGTCTGTCGCACTTGATTCGAGATGGAGAAAAAGTAACCCTTTGCTAGCTTGAGGCCTAGAGTCAGATGGCAGCTTGCTTCAAAACCGATGTTGGTGCAGACTGGAAACGCTCAGAGTTGACCAGTTGGCATTACTCCTCAGAGAGCAAGTCCCCTTTGAATTCCACTTCCTGCCACGTATACAGTGAAATGCTCTTACTGAGTCACTCATGACAAGTTTGCGTTACTCCTCAGAGAGCAAGTCCCCATTGAATTCCATTTCCCTGCCAACGTATACAGTGAAATGCTCTTACTGAGTCACTCATTGACAAGTTTGCATTACTCCTCAGAGAGCAAGTCCCCATTGAATTCCACTTCCTCCCACGTATACAGTGAAATGCTCTTACTGAGTCACTCATTGACAAGTTTGCGTACTCCTCAGAGAGCAAGTCCCCTTTGAATTCCACTTCCTGCCACGTATACAGTGAAATGCTCTTACTGAGTCACTCATTGACAAGTTTGCGTTACTCATCAGATTAAGTCCACATTGAATTCCACTTCCTGCCACGTATACAGTGAAATGCTCTTACTGAGTCATTGACAAGTTTGCATTACTCATCAGAGAGTAACTCAATAAATCCACATTGAATTCCACTTCCTGCCACGTATACAGGGAAATGCTCTCACTCATTGACAAGTTTGCATTACTCATCAGAGAGTAAGTCCACTTTGAATTAAAAAAAGCAACAAACAAACACACAATAGAAAAAAAACAAACAACAAACACAGGAAGGGGTTTTGAATGCTGAATACATCTGCTTTTAAGATTGAGCGAAAAAATGCTCAGAAAAAATGTTTTTTAAAAAGAGCAAGTGTCGAAATTTTTTTTCCCTTTAAAAGAAAGCAAAAACTGGGGAAGTCTTACTGTGCTACTATTCAGCTGCTGGAGGCAAAAACTGCTGCAGCAGTTGTTGTTTTTTTTTACCCCATTGATAGTTTGTGGGATGCGCAAGTGAAGAAGTAAAAAAAGTGGAGCAGCATTGCTGGTCATCAGGTAGGGGCAGTATGTGCTCTATTTGTATGTTACAGTGTGTGCGTTACCAGGCTGAACAATGCTGTACACCTGTGTTTCAGGTGAATATGTACCCCCGGACAGTGTCCACCCTGACACATTCAAGGGGTGCGAGAAAAGATTTTCGGCCCCCAAGGCGGCGGAGGTGGCAGCGCAGCGCCACAACAAGATGAAAACTAAAAAACAAGAGACCAGGTCCAGGAGCCGTCAGGGTGAAAAAATTAAGAAACTGGCCAGTCTAGGCATCCATATGGACTTCAGCCAGGAAGAAGAGGTGAGTTTGTGTTGATTGTGACATAGCACTCAGAATGGTTTCCCAGGAGGATGGATGTGTGTTTATAAAGGTGAGCGTGGCACTCAGAATGGTTTCCCAGGAGGATGGATGTGTGTTTAAAGGTGAGCGTGGCATTCAGAATGGTTTCCCAGGAGGATGGATGTGTGTTTAAAGGTGAGCGTGGCATTCACAATGGTTTCCCAGGAGGATGGATGTGTGTTTAAAGGTGAGCGTGGCACTCAGAATGGTTTCCCAGGAGGATGGTGTGTGTTTAAAGGTGAGCGTGGCACTCAGAATGGTTTCCCAGGAGGATGGATGTTGTTTAAAGGTGAGCGTGGCATTCAGAATGGTTCCCAGGAGGATGATGTGTGTTTAAACAGAGTATGGAAATTTTCCGCCAAAAGGCGGATTTCCGCCGATTTGGAGGCTTCAGGGCTGTTTTGAGATTGATGTAAATCCGTTGAGAAAACTGGGGGGGGGGGGGGTATATGTATAGTATGAGGTTTGTTTTTCGCTTGGATCGCGATTTTGTTCTCGATGGTTTGTTCTCAAATGGAAAACTTCCGGCTCGTTGGGCACCCAGGACAGATTACAGTGAATAATGGCATTCGGCTTACCGAAACTACAAAGAAGGGAAGTAATCCCTTAGCTGTGAAAAGTGCATTTGCGGATTCCGGCGCCATATTGTCTTACAAGTTGCACGTCCAAAGTTCCGAAGTCGTCAACATGTTCTGACAAATCACGAGAATGAGAAAGTTTTGGCCACGGAGATCGATTCCTCTGTGAAAAACAAGTGGAACTGGAAGTGGCTGGAGGAAGATGTGCGTACAACAGTGACTTTATCGCATGGTAAAGAGGCCGTTAGCACGAAGTGAAGATCCGTGTGGGAAAATAGAATAAAAGCTTGTTATTTTTTTTTTTTTTCTTGCCAGTTATGCATTTCTGGGGTGATTTTTAGATACTGAAATATGAAAAATGCTCAGCTTCAGGGGGCTTCGCCCCTCACCCCCCCACCAGGGGCTTTGCCCCTGGACCCCACCGTGGGCCTACAGCGGCCCCGGACCCCCACCTACTTTTCCTCCTTTTTCACTTTTTCTTATTCCCACCTCTGTTTAAAGTAAAGGTGAGTGTGGCACTCAGAATGGTTTCCCAGGAGGATGGATGTGTGTTTAAAGGTGAGCGTGGCATTCACAATGGTTTCCCATGAGGATGGATGTGTGTTTAAAGGTGAGCGTGGCACTCAGAATGGTTTCCCAGGAGGATGGATGTGTGTTTAAACAGGTATGGGAATTTTCCGCCAGTTGTTATGGTTGTGGATCATGTGTAATGGAAACAAAAGAAAATCTCTCCCGGAAAAAAATGAATGCGTTTTTCACAGGTGGGCAAAGCTGATGGTAGAGGGGAAGTTTGAATCCAAACACTGAGCATATGCGCCTTAGGCCGAGACCGGCGGTGGAAGTCTGAAGTAAAGAGAAAGCCGTGTTCACTGCACAGACAGCGAGTTGCAGCACGATGTGTCAGACTGATGGAGTCTGTTTAATGACACATACTGCACCGTGGCAATGACACATCTGCACCGTGGCAATGACACATACTGCACCGTGGCTCACTAATGCAGTAAACAACAGGGGTTTGCTATCCCTGCCCTGTTTAATGACACATACTGCACCGTGGCTCACTAATGCAGTAAACAACAGGGGTTTGCTATCCCTGCCCTGTTTAATGACACATACTGCACGTGGGCTCACTAATGCAGTAAACAAACAGGGGTTTGCTATCCCTGCCCACACACAGTAAAGTCTGCAGGGACAAGACACCTGAAAGAGCCTGGTGTCTTGCGCATGCCCGGTCATTCCTCTTTTCTCGGCAGCCATTTCCGTTAGCTTCGTATGGTCTGAGCTGCTAAGTATTTTTACTTTTTCTCGCTATCGGTTGATTGTTGCTGCTGATTTGGGTGTTCTTGTAAGACTGATGGAGGTTGATAGTGTACACTGCAAAAAAAAAAGAAAAGAAAAAAAGGAAATCAATGCTGCAAGAACATGTACATCTGCACTACAGTATGTGTGGAAGAACATAGCGTGTTCTGAAAGTTCTGTACAATTTCAGTTTGTTCCTGATTTTACGTCATCTCCTTCACAGAGAACAATTTGGGGCCAGGCTTGTCTGTGGCATAAAGTTGACAGGATGATGTTCCAGTTTTAGCAGGGGGAGGAGTGGGAATGGGAGTGGGTGCACAGGTCTTTTCACACCTCCAGCTGAACCAAGCTGGCTACCACAGGTCTGGCGATTGCCATTGGTGCAGCAGAGTTTCAGGGATTTGCCGCGGTTCAAAGATCAGACAAGCATTGCCTTAGCCTTGGAACATCTCTTGTTCAAGTGTGGGTGTGTGCATACATTTATTTTTGTCAATCATCATCATGTATTGTTTGTTGGCTGCGATTATGTGAATTTGAACGTCACACACACACACACACACACACACACACACACACACACACACACACACACACACACACACACACACCTTGTTTACCTAACATTTTGGTGTACTTTTTTCATGATGTCATCTGTACCATCATAATGAGGTCTCCATAGAAAGTGAAGTGGTGGGGTAAATTGCTTTCACATCGATTAAAAAACTCAGTTTTCTCTAATACTAAAGACAGGTTATATGATAAGAATATTGTAAATTTGATTATTTTTAACATGTATTAAGACAATTCAAGTTTGAAATGTACACGCACTTTACCGGACGCACACCAACAACGCTTCACCGTTGTTATGGAGTATTTTAGATTTTTACATGAGTGTAATAGTAATAGAATTTGGAAGTTGATTATGAGGTTCTTGTTGTGGAGTAATGGGAAAATGTGCTCCATAAAGACACGGTACTTCACAGGCCCGGTGTTGGGTCTTGCATCGTCGCGTACTCCATAATGTAAGGTAGACAAAACACACACACACACACACACACACACACACACACACACACACACACACACACACACACACACACACACACACACACACACACACACACATACACACACACACACACACACACAGAGGGGAGTTTCATATTACCCGGATTTTCCTGTGGACAGAGGTTGGCATGTATCAACAAATTAAGCTGGACCCACCCTGAATTTAACAAAACAATTGTCACTAGATAGGGAGGAAGGGGGGGAGGGTCACAATGAGATTTTTGTTTGTTTTGATGTTTCTTTATCTTGGTCGATGCCATCAGTAACATCACTCATATGCTCATTTCAGCCACTTCTCCTCCATCCCCCACTCACTGATGATCAGCAATAGAGGGAAAACGATACAGGGAGTTAAGAGTGCGGAATTCAGCAGGAGAAGCCAGTCACTGAAACAATATATATTACGTTTGCAGCCAGGCCTAGTAATCTGGCTGGGTTATAAGCAACGTGAATTGTATTGAACTGTGCAGTCCATCAAGTCATGAACCTGAATGTGTTGAACCTGATTCATGCATGTGCTCACATATCTTAATAGCTCCATGTAGGTTGCGGTGATGTGTCAGTAAAATCTTTGGCATGTAGGTCGACTGAACAGCAGCTTTTTCAGGTATTTGAAAATAGTTTGGACAAGTCACCATGGGCTTACTGCATTTATGTAAAGTAAACACTGAGTTCAGCTGTAGGCAAGAGAACTTTTGCCAAAGACAACCTGACTGGCTGCAAATGACATGCATTGGGCTGTAACATGACTCAGGGAGCTGTGCACAATGTGAATTGCCACAGACAACCTGACTGGCTGCAAATGACATGCATTGGGCTGTAACATGACTCGGGGAGCTGTGCACAATGTGAATGGGGTTGTAACATACACTAGGGGGTTGTGAATAACATGAATTGGGACGAAAGTTTTACAGGGATTATGGGGCTGCAAGCATCATGGATTGGGTCATAGGCAGCATGAGATGAACCGGCAGATCTGTTGAAGATTGTCAGAAGGTTAAAGTATGTGTCCCCACCAGGTGTAAGATTGTCTAAAGGTTAAAGTATGTGTCCCCACCAGGTGTAGGATTGTCTGAAGGTTAACGTATGTGTCCCACCAGGCGTAGGATTGTCTAAAGGTTGAAGTATGTGTCCCCACCAGGTGTAGGATTGTCTGAAGGTTAAACTATGTGTCCCCACCAGGTGTAGGATTGTCTAAAGGTTTAAAGTATGTGTCCCCACCAGGTGTAGGATTGTCTGAAGGTTAAATAAACTATGTGTCCCCACCAGGTGTAAGATTGTCTAAAGGTTAAAGTATGTGTCCCCACCAGGTGTAGGATTGTCTAAAGGTTAAAGTATGTGTCCCCACCAGGTGTAGGATTGTCTAAAGGTTAAAGTATGTGTCCCCGCCAGGTGTAGGATTGTCTAAAGGTTTAAAGTATGTGTCCCACCAGGTGTAGGATTGTCTGAAGGTTAAAGTATGTGTCCCCACCAGGTGTAGGATTGTCTAAAGGTTAAAGTATGTGTCCCCACCAGGTGTGGGATTGTCTAAAGGTTAAAGTATGTGTCCCCACCAGGTGTAGGATTGTCTAAAGGTTACAGTATGTGTCCCACCAGGTGTAGGATTGTCTAAAGGTTAAAGTATGTGTCCCCACCAGGTGTAGGATTGTCTAAAGGTTAAAGTATGTGTCCCCACCAGGTGTAGGATTGTCTAAAGGTTAAAGAATGTGTCCCACCAGGTGCAGGATTGTCTAAAGGTTAAAGTATGTGTCCTCACCAGGTGTAGGATTGTCTAAAGGTTAAAGTATGTGTCCCCACCAGGTGTAGGATTGTCTAAAGGTTAAAGTATGTGTCCCCCCAGGTGTAGGATTGTCTAAAGGTTAAAGTATGTGTCCCCACCAGGTGTCGCAGTCCCGGTGCCTGAGGTGGTGAAGACCCCTGGAGGCAAGCTCCAGGTGCTGAAAGAGGATGCGTCAGACGTGGAGGTCACCTTTAAAACTCCTCCAGGATCTGTTAAGTCCTCACGTCTGCCGGCCAAGCCCAAAACAAAAAATCCTCAGCAAAGAAGCGTGTCAAACGCTTAAAAAAATGAAAGGGGTGTCAGCATGTGAAGTACAAGTGTGTGCGTGTGTGTGTGCGTGTGTGTGTGTGTGCGTGTGTGTGTGCGTGTGCGTGTGCGTGTGTGTGTGTGTGTGTGCAGAACTGTTGATCAAGAAATGTCAATGATGATGGTTCACTGGTTGAAATAAATTCCAGAAAGTGAAATGCAAACTTGTGTGGTTCCTTTTTTCCTTACATGTTCATGTGGCATCGACTGCATTTTTCCTGTATAGCACATATCTGAAATTGGATGCAAAATTTTGTGTTCATGAAAAAGCAATGCACACATATTTCATGGACAAAAAAATGAGATGATTTTTCATATTTGTTTATATACATCGTCAGTCTGGATATTTCACATTCTTTCTCTCACCACCCCCGCACCCCTCTTCTCCCACTTCCAGGGTGCATGGGCGAGCTTGGAACATCCTTTTTTTGCTCTGTGTCCTCTCTCTTGTCGTTTCTGCTAGGAGATTGTCGTCAGCAGTATTCCTTTGGAGTTAGGGTCGTCGTCTTCTTTCATCAAGGGAGCAAGAGTTATCCTGCTTGTTCTTGAATTACTGTATACTGTTCCCTGTCTCATTTACCATTTCCTTTCATTCCAATCCAACTGAGGCTACTTGTATTTGTTATGTTCTCTCTGTGTTGGGTTGACTCCATTCAAGACTGAAAATGCTGTACCAGTCTTGAATAAATGTCAATTTGTGTTTGTTCCTTTCTCCAGTTGTTGCTGTGTCGGTGTGCCAGGTACAGGGTGCACAGGAAAGCTTGGAACATCCTTTGTTGGGGCATGTCTCCTTGCTTGTTCTGTGTACTCTGTCATGACTCTCTCCTGTCATTACTGTGAGGCGTCTGGGTGTCTGTGTACTCTGTCATGACTCTCTCTGTCATTACTGTGAGGCGTCTGGGTGTCTGTGTACTCTGTCATGACTCTCTCCTGTCATTACTGTGAGGCGTCTGGGTGTCTGTGTACTCTGTCATGACTCTCTCCTGTCATTACTGTGAGGCGTCTGGGTGTCTGTGTACTCTGTCTGACTCTCTCCTGTCATTACTGTGAGGCGTCTGGGTGTCTGTGTACTCTGTCATGACTCTCTCCTGTCATTACTGTGAGGCGTCTGGGTGTCTGTGTACTCTGTCATGACTCTCTCCTGTCATTACTGTGAGACGTCTGGGTTTCTGTGTACTCTGTCATGACTCTCTCCTGTCATTACTGTGAGGCGTCTGGGTGTCTGTGTACTCTGTCATGACTCTCTCCTGTCATTACTGTGAGGCGTCTGGGTGTCTGTGTACTCTGTCATGACTCTCTGTCATTACTGTGAGGCGTCTGGGTGTCTGTGTACTCTGTCATGATCTCTCCTGTCATTACTGTGAGGCGTCTGGGTGTCTGTGTACTCTGTCATGACTCTCCTGTCATTACTGTGAGGCGTCTGGGTGTCTGTGTACTCTGTCATGACTCTCCTGTCATTACTGTGAGGCGTTTGGGTGTCTGTGTACTCTGTCATGACTCTCTCCGTCATTACTGTGAGGCGTCTGGGTGTCTGTGTACTCTGTCATGACTCTCTCCTGTCATTACTGTGAGGCGTCTGGGTGTCTGTGTACTCTGTCATGACTCTCTCCTGTCATTACTGTGAGGCGTCTGGGTGTCTGTGTACTCTGTCATGACTCTCTCCTGTCATTACTGTGAGGCGTCTGGGTGTCTGTGTACTCTGTCATTACTCTTTCCTGTCATTACTGTGAGGCGTCTGGGTGTCTGTGTAGTCTGTCATGACTCTCCTGTCATTACTGTGAGGCGTCTGGGTGTCTGTGTAGTCTGTCATGACTCTTTCCTGTCATTACTGTGAGGCGTCTGGGTGTCTGTGTACTCTGTCATGACTCTCCTGTCATTACTGTGAGGCGTCTGGGTGTCTGTGTACTCTGTCATAACTCTCCTGTCATTACTGTGAGGCGTCTGGGTGTCTGTGTACTCTGTCATGACTCTCCTGTCATTACTGTGAGGCGTCTGGGTGTCTGTGTACTCTGTCATGACTCTCTCCTGTCATTACTGTGAGGCGTCTGGGTGTCTATGTACTCTGTCATGGCTCTCTCCTGTCATTACTGTGAGGCGTCTGGGTGTCTGTGTACTCTGTCATGACTCTCCTGTCATTACTGTGAGGCGTCTGGGTGTCTGTGTACTCTGTCATGACTCTCTCTGTCATTACTGTGAGGCGTCTGGGTGTCTGTGTACTCTGTCATGACTCTCCTGTCATTACTGTGAGGCGTCTGGGTGTCTGTGTACTCTGTCATGACTCTCCTGTCATTACTGTGAGGCGTCTGGGTGTCTGTGTACTCTGTCATGACTCTCTCCTGTCATTACTGTGAGGCGTCTGGGTGTCTGTGTACTCTGTCATGACTCTCCTGTCATTACTGTGAGGCGTCTGGGTGTCTGTGTACTCTGTCATGACTCTCTCCTGTCATTACTGTGAGGCGTCTGGGTGTCTGTGTACTCTGTCATGACTCTCTCCTGTCATTACTGTGAGGCGTCTGGGTGTCTGTGTACTCTGTCATGACTCTCTCCTGTCATTACTGTGAGGCGTCTGGGGTCTGTGTACTCTGTCATGACTCTCTCTGTCATTACTGTGAGGCGTCTGGGTGTCTGTGTACTCTGTCATGACTCTCTCCTGTCATTACTGTGAGGTGTCTGGGTGTCTTTGTACTATGTCATGACTCTCTCCTGTCATTACTGTGAGGCGTCTGGGTGTCTTGAGCAGCGTTCATTATGAGTTATGGGTGTTTCTTTAAATTCATCAAGGGAGCAAGAGTGACCTTACTTGTTCTTCAATTACTGTATACCGTTCCTGGCTCGGTTAAGATTTCCTTTCATTTTCGGATGGTCTAATGAGGGCAAATTAATGGAGTGTCTTGTGTGAAGGACAGGATGTGACCGAGTTCATGAGGACTGTTGCTGGATGGATGTGATGTGGGCATTTCTTACCAAGCCTTTGCACAACAGAATATGTTTTCTCCATATTTTGTTCCTGCCCAAAATAATGCCCAAAATAATGTGATCACACATCAGACCATTCATAACGCAGGACACTATCGACTCGATTTCTTCTGATTTTTCCAGTCAACTGGTGGAAAATCAAAGTTTAATGCCAAGTGCAAATCAGAAAAAAGGGAGATAAAAAAGCAGTCACATACTACATGATCTACATACCAATGTCGTGTGAAGCCATTGGAAATATTCATCCATTCAAT
>CM031620.1:5062733-5108111 GCA_018398815.1 Conus ventricosus | reverse complement strand
TTTTTTTCTTTTTTTTCAAACTAAAAAAGGGGGCCCACAAAACCCCATCCCCCCCCCTCCACTCTTTAAGACAGAAATTCAAATATCATTGTGAACGTGTCTTAATTTTCTGCTTGGAAAAAAACTGAAATTTTGTAGAAGCTTTTTTTTACAACTGTTTCTTTTCTGTGGAGGATGTACTGTTTTTTCCCATACGGCGTTATTTCAATTTCTTTCCGACTATTGTCGTCCGGCATAAGACTTACATGAAAAGGGCCAGATTTGAATGCTTTTCTGAAACTTTTTTGACGGCTAAAATATGTAAATGGGCTTATGAATTCAAATTTTATTTCCCATTCAAATGTGGTTCTAAGTGCCATTTGAGGTCGGGTTTCGAACTATTTTATATTCATACTGGCCAACATTATTTGCTTCTAGATTGCGCAGCTGTTTAGTTTAGGAAACTTTTTGGTGTCCCCAAACCCTCTTTGCGTTTATAATCACCATCTTTAGTGTACTCAAAACCATACAAAGCGCCTATTTCACCGTTCTGTTCAAAGTCCGCAACATCTGCAAGGTCTTTTAATTCTAAGGTTATACACCTTACAGGCGCTAATGTAACTCCTGATTCTTCTGGCCCACGCGACATTATTTTTTAGTAACGTATTATTTTATTTCCAAAACAATGTGTAGGTTATCACATTTCACAACTTTCCCTGCTTTGTCTGCAATTTTTATATTAAATGATCCGACCCTCCACAAACTAATCTTTTAAACTGTAATTAGGGAATTGTATAATTTCATAATCGCAATATGCAGCTTTCCCCCGCCGGTAAAGCTCTTAAAACATTTGAGGGCCTTCCATCATATAAAGTTTTCATCAGTGCTCAGCTCATCCAAATGAACATAAAGTAATGAATGTAATGCAAGATCAAGCGGATTTTCCCCCTTAAAAGTAGTTTCGTTTGGCGCAACAACAAATCTTTTAGTGGCCTGAGTGTCAACTTTAAAGCCTAACATTTTAGCTAGCTCTTTATCAAATAAGTAATCTGCTTTTTCAGGTTCGAATGTTAATATTGTTTTTAGATTTGCATTGTTAAGTTTGAGAGTAATGCTGAATTTACTCATTGCTTCTTTTAGTGAGCAAAACCCGTAATAACCATCAGGTATTGTTAACTGGTTAGCTTTGAGCCCCACAACTTTTGTAATCTTATTATTTCCCTTGGTTTCGCTTATATTAAACCCTTCGACTTTGTAAAATATTTCATGGAGCTCGACCGTTTTGGCCCCGCAATTGTTATCAATAGCATGTTCTAAAACGAAGGACGGTCTTGGGTTGTTATTGTTACAAACATTTTTTTAAACGAAATAAAAATGAGTGCATTCAAATATACTGGTGCAAAATATTCTGTTGGGCCGCACTACAATCTTAAAAATATAGCAACTGATACTCTTGACATTGCTGTGACCCAGACTGCCTCTTTTCATAAAAAGGTGAGTACTCCATTGAAGAGCTATCTTAACCCCCCCATTGAAACGACCACATCAAGAAAGCGTGGTTTAGTCATCAGATGCAGTTTTATCAGAACCAGTTAAACTTTGCTGTGTTTTGCGCATCAACTGGGTGTGGAGTGTCGTATGCTGATCATTTAAATCACCATGATCCTTTGGGGAGGTCAGTGTACAGATTTCATTTTTATTACACCTTCAGACGTATTTTGACTGAATTGCAAGCGCCATTGCCAAATGACAAACCGTTTAATCACTCAGCAACATAATAGACATGAAGGCTTTTGAAAGGATCTGTAACGAATTCAATATTAACATCAAGACAGGCTTTAGACAAAAGTTAGATCATAATCATGGCCTAGGCGACCTTTATTTTCGGGGCACGCACAGAAAGTATAACTATGACTGGCATCCTCCTTTCAAATCTTTCTTTTCAGGCATAACTGTTCAGCCCGGGTCCCTACAGCAAGAGCATAAAACAGCATGGACAACATTTATCTTAGACACTTCTAAGGGCCATAACTAGGGCGGGAATAGAACGAATAACGACTCTATTCGTACTTACGTTTGGTGTTTGCTAGGGGCGCAAGCACAGGCAAGATCGAGCATAACTGATCCTTCTACTGGCTTTGACGCACAAAAACAATACTTAGCAAATTTAGAGGACGCCATTAATTCTACAGTTGATTTACCTTCAAGTATTGAAAGATACCAAAATGTTTTACAATACGCAAGATCGAAAGTAGACTTTGCTGTTGGCACTGGTTTATACATGCTGCCTTCTGATCTCAGACTCCAGATAGGTACAATAATAAACTATAATAATGAAATTCTTATAGCAGGCAATGAACAAAGGTTGGGAAAAACGACATAAATTCTGAGCCAGTAATATTACAAACAATAAAAGAACGCCCAAGATTAAGTCATCTAATTCCCGAAGTCCAAACCCCCAAAGTCATTGAAGACTCAGCAAAGCTCGCGGACTCTGTTCGCGATGACCATGAATATGAAAAGACAGCGCTTGTTCTTGGATTAACTGGCATAGGATTACTTGGTCTTTATCTTACTAAATAGTAACCCAACTATTACGAGAACTAATGTCCATAAGTGCTCGGCCATAAAGCCAACTACTTTGCTTGCAGTAGACAAAGCCAGCTGACAATACTCCCAATATTCCTGGTAAAGCGTTTACGGCTTTACCAGCTAATTTTTTTAATAAACTTGCAAGATGATCAAGCTGTTTTTTTACCCATGATTTATCAGGCGGAGATGGAGGCGATGGCGGCGGAGGTAATGAACTTTGACCACCGCCGCCTGTAATAGCCATCACAGTTGTACTTATTGCAAATCCTAAGGCCGTTATAACGCTTGCCAATGTGACTCCCTGCTCTCTAAACAATGTTCTTATTCGTTCTGCTAGGTTGCGTCTTCATATAAAAATTTTTCGATAGTTTCTCTTATTCTATTCACTTGAGTTCGTAATAGGTCTCGGTTAGTAGTCGTCACTTCTAGTCTTGCTGATCTCTCTTGTTCAAGATCTTTTAGTCTTTGGGTTATTCTTTCTTTAATATCAGGCCCTAAGTTGGCGTCATCAGCCTCAGCGAGTTTTTCTTTTTCTCTTTTTTATATGCCCATCTAGTTCACCTAGTTTTGCTAAATTGTTTGTTAATTCGCCTCTGATGGTTCTTAAAGCATGATCAAGGGCCGTTAGTTCTCGCATGGGTAGCGGTGAGTCGTGTATAGTCTTTAACGCTGTTTCTTCTGAAAAACTGGATTCTGCTTCTATTACATTTATTAATTCACCTGCTGATTGATTTAATTCTTTAAGTTCCATGTTTTGCTTTTGGGTTATCTGTTGGAGTTCTTGCAGTGTGTTTTGAAGTTTAGAAACTGCCTCCGCCCTTAATTTTGGCCTAACAAGGCCAAGGCGATTTTGTACGCTCGCAGGGAGTCTATTTCTAATTGAACCCACGGCTAAAAACTTTGATGGGTCTTTTTAGTTGTAAGCTGAACAAGTTGTCCTTGGTCGCTCCTCACAAACAAATGGTCATTTTTTTACTTCAAAATCATTAGGGTCTATAAATTCGGGAGGTTCTTGGCCTAAACTTTGGTATAATGATCTGACCTTACTTTCTGTTAATTCACGCCGCAAAGAGAGCCCCGAGCGATGTTGTACCAAAGGAGTCATTTCACTCATGTCGTCTCCAGAATCTAAAACATCATAATCTTCATCCTCAATGCCTGCCATGTTTTTAAAAAAATTAACTTTTTTATTTTGTTTTATAAAAAATGCCACAATCATATGGCTCGATTCTTGACCCGCATAGAAAACAGAAAGAGCCCCATGGGTGAAGGGAAATAAACGGAATATTATTGTTCCAAATAATCCATCTACTATTGATGCAGATCAAATTCTTACTGTCAAATTTCCAGACCTAGGAGCAGATGAATTGATTGTGCCAGGCTCTGCGCTCTTACTTTCAAATAGAACTCGCTTCAACAGACCCAAACAGGACAGTTGTACAGAATCTGGGGCGGGCAATCGTTAAGAAAATTTCTATAAAACTTGAGGGGCAAGAAATATTTTTCTTTACATAATGCAGACATATTTTTAACCTATTCTGATCTATGGCTAACCGGGAATGAAAGGGCTGACTTTGCGTTTCAAGGAATCGAAAATGAAGAAGCGCTTAAAACATAGAATAGGCGCCGCAGATACTAAAGACGGTAAAAGTATGCAGCTGTAAATTTTGCGTATGGAAATCGCTTTTCCATACCCTTAGATTTGAGTTGTTAAAAAGCGCATGCGCCATACTTTAAAGGGAGCATTAAAAGACAGATTGTCATATGAACTAACTTTTAATGAATACAAACGGGTTATCAAATCATCAGACACCGAAGCAAAGTACAGCATTTCTGACATCTCGTTAGAGTTTGACGTTGTTAGCAACCATGAATTAGCAAGGCTGTTTGAGCACCAATATCAGTCAAAATTAGTAATATATTACGAAAACGATGCGTCATCATTCAACATATCCCAAAAGCAGGGCAGACACCATATGGAATTTTAGTTTTAGTGTTGCAGCATATTCACTTAAAGGTATTTTATTGCTGTGCGAAGATGAAGAACCGTTCAAAAGAGCAAGTGAAAAGTTTTTTAATCCTAAAATAACGAAAGTACCCAAAGTTCGATTGAGGGTAGTCCTAACCAAATCTACGCTAGCTGGCTTAAACCTTATCAGCATTTTGATGAAATAAGAAAACTGTTTGGGGGCGGGAGGTGTAGAAGTCCAACAGTTGACCTTGTGTCTAAAGATTTACATCTTCACAATGTTAGGCTTGATGATTATTTAACAACAAAATACGGTTTATGGATTGACCTAAGGTCAACAGAGGATAAAACAGTTGCATGGAAGCGGGAGAACTGTGAGAGACGTAATAAACATTCAAATTGATAAAGAAGAAGAAGCCGATAAACCGCTTAATGTACATTTGTTTTTTATATGATGCGCAGCTGAATATTAAATATAGCAGATTACAAGATGTACTATACTAAATTATTTTTTCATTTTATAAAAGCATGTCTGTTCAGGTTTATCCAAATGTGCCTACAGCACCGGGGATGCCAAGAGAAGAGATAGTAGAAAACCCTAGCATAAAAACCTTCAGATTAACAAACATTACACAAATGCAGCAAGTACTAGAGCAAGACCTTTCAAAATACAGCAAAACCAAACGAAGGTATTCTGCTGCCTTTAATGCTGTTACCTATGTTAATACTGGAGCATCGACTATAAGTGCTCTATCAGCAGGAACGAGTGTTGGTCTCTTAGCAACAGGCGTTGGTGCACCCGCAGCTTTACCTCTAGGAGGTTTATCTTTAGCTCTCGGCCTGTGTTCATTAGCTGTAAGTGCGGCTGGGAAAAAATTAAAAACTAAACTCCAAAAGCACACAGCTATGGTTCAACTAATAACGGCTAAACTTAGCTCGTTTAAACTGACAATAAATAAAGCACTAGCTGACTCAAACATCACGGATGAAGAATTTAATCGTTTACAGGCCGATTTTGATGACTACAAAAGACAAAAGTTTGAACTTC
Source organism: Conus ventricosus (assembly GCA_018398815.1). Lineage (NCBI taxonomy): Eukaryota > Metazoa > Mollusca > Gastropoda > Neogastropoda > Conidae > Conus > Conus ventricosus. The sequence continues at coordinate 5,102,523 of CM031620.1, read as the reverse complement.
AAAGAAAGGCGAGGACAAGTTTTTCTCAACAGCCAGACGCCGAGCAGATAAAAAAGGAATGCTTAAAAAAAGTAAACGAAACATTAAACTCTGTTCTAAACAGCTCACATTAACAACGCCAAAGGGTGTTTATACTTTAGTTTATGAGTCCAAGCACAAAAAGACCGTCGATATTGGTTCTGATTAAGTATTTTTTTTTAATTTAAATAAATATTTTGGCTTAGAAAAGAAAGACAGCATGGCTAAGATATATGAAGGACAAGACGAATTGTTTGAAGGAATGCTCGAGAGAGAGCGTTTGTCAAGAGCACTGAATGATATTGATTTAGAAGTCATTGACCCAACAAACGTACAGGCAAGCGTTGTACATGCAATTTCTCAAGTTCCAAGTAAACTAACAATAGACCCGCCAGTTAAAGTAATGTTAGCTGTTTTAATCGACTATATAACAATAAATGAAGAAAATCTAGAAGTCTGGGTCTCAACTAAACAGCAGACTATTCTTTCTCATAATGACTTAACACCCGGTTGGGCAGACCAACTGCTTACACAGTTTGACGCTGCCGCTGAAGAAGCTAAAATGAAGGCTCTGGTTGGTCAGAGGGCGCAGTCTTAGAGATTAGATTAAAACAGGCTAAGTATGCACCGATTGTAGGCAAGGCTTACATTCCGCTACCTCGGGAGTTGGTTTTAAAGAGAGCAGTTTTAAACATAAAAAATTCAGACAACAAATGTTTCATGTGGTGCGTTCTTGCAAGGCTGCATCATGTGCGCGAACACGCAGAGAGAGTGACTAACTATCGGCAATACACCAAAGATCTTAACTTCAATGGAATATCCTTTCCTGTTAGTGTAGACCAAATTGATCAGTTTGAAGAACAAAACAAACCAATAACTGTTAATGTATACACATGGGATGAGGAAACAAATTTGGTGCCAATTAAAGTGTCCAAGAACAGTCCAACAATAGGCGAACCAGCCAAAAGTCATGTGGACTTACTCCTAATGTTTTCGCCAGCAGGGCTGCCCATTACACATTGATACGCACAATGAGCAGATTATTGGCGCATACTTCAAAAAACACTAACATACAAGAATTCTGCAGAAAATGTTTAACAAGAATTCCATCTGTGCAAGCCGCGAGTGAACATTTAAAACATTGTAAAAGTTCTGTAGACTGTAAGACAGAACTAACTACGCCCCCGCCAGGATCTAAAGTTAGTTTTAAGAACTGGAAACGGCTGCAAACAAGTCCCTATGTTGTTTACGCAGACTTTGAATCGCTCATTGTTCCTTATGAAGGGCCAGCGCCACAAAAACTTCGAAAAACAGTCTTAATGAGTAATCATCAGATTTGTTCATTTTGCCTTCATTATTGTCAGGTCGGATGGCGTTCATTCAAAGCCAGTATTCTATAGAGGGCCAAATGCTGCAGAATACTTCTTAGAACGCATGCAGCAAGTGGTAATGACTGTTCAATAATCTAAACATATCTGAAATCATAATGGCGCCTGAAGACCAACAACAGTATGGCTCAGCCACGCATTGTTGGATTTGCGGTTTAGAGCTAACGCCCAAGAGTGTAAACCCCACAGTAAGAGACCATGATCACATTAGTGGGAAGTTTAGAGGTGCAGCGCACAGTAAATGCAATCTTCAACTAAAGTTTGATCCAAAGACATGGAAGCTGCCCGTATTCTTTCACAACTTGCGAGGGTTTTGACTCTCACCTTATAATGCAAGCAGTAACCAGCGCCTTCAGGTAGCATGCATTGCACAGTCATCAGAAAAGTACATGTGTTTCACTTTAAATAACATGTCTTTCTACGACTCTATGCAGCACATGATGGGTTCATTAGAGTCACTGGCTATGTCCTTAAAGTCCTGCCCAATAACGGAAAAAATATTTGACTCAACTCTCGTTAGAAAGGGCGTTTACCCTTATGAATACATGAACAGTTGGAAAGGTTGACGAAGATACACTTCCGCCTAAAGGCGCGTTCTTTTCTAGTCTTAGAGGAAAGGACATCAGCGATTCTGATTACCAGCAAGCTCAAGATGCGTGGCAGAAGTTAGATTGTAAAACGATGGGAGACTATCATGATTCATATTTAAGGGCAGATGTATGTTTGTTGGCGGACGTCTTTGAAAATTACAGAAAGACCTGCATGAAACATTATAGCCTGGATCCGCGCATTACATTTCTGCGCCCGGGATGAGCTGGGACGCTTTCTTAAAGTTTACTGGAGTACAAATTGATTTATTGTCAGATTTACCAATGCTTCGATATGAAAACGGATTGCGTGGAGGAATTAGTATGGCGTCGCATCATTACTGTAAAGCAAACAAACAAATACTTGGACGACTATGATCCGAGTAAAAGCCTAACTATCTCATGTATTTAGATGCAAACAATCTGTATGATGGGCTATGGCGCAATCGCTTCCATTACGCAACTTTAAAATGTACACAGGCGGCGATCCGAATAATATTCAAAAGGCATTAAAGTGGTTGGGCAGTTTAACGCCCGATCAACAGCGTGGTTTCATTCTAGAAGTTGACTTAGAATATCCTCATGAACTCCATGACCTGCATAATGACTATCCATTAGCAGCAGAAAGTCTAAAGACGAATCCAAGAGAGCCGCCTAAACTTGTGCCTAATCTTCGAGGCAAAAAAAATTATGTCTGTCATTACAGACTTCTGCAATTTTATTTAAGAACATGGGTTGAAGTTGACAGCAGTTCATCGCATAATTGCTTTTGATCAAGAACAGTTCATGAAACCATACATCATGAAGAACACTGATCTCAGAACTAAAATCCACAGATGCTTCAGAAAAAGACTTTTTCAAGTTGATGAACAACAGCTGTTTTGGAAAGACTATGGAGAATCCGCACAAGCGTAAAGATTGTCAGATTGGTCACCAGAGAGAACGAAGCAATTAAGCTAACTTCAAACCTAATTATCAGGACTTTAGAAGATTTCATGATCAGCTTTTTGGCATAATGATGAAAAAAAAGAAAGTCAAATTAGACAAACCTGTATTTATTGGGTTTACTGTTTTAGAATTATCAAAGCTTTTGAGTTAGAGTTTCTTTATGACTACTTTAAGCCCTCGATCCTGAGTCAGAGTACTTTACACAGATACAGACAGTTTTGTTATAGATATCCTACTGACGACATCTATAAAGACATGGAAACCGAAGTGGCTAAAGGACATGCGGGATGGTATGATACATCTGATTACCCTAAGATTCGCCTTTACATTCATCCGTTAATAAGAAGGTTTTAGGAAAGATGAAGGATGAATTATCTGGAAAGGTGATCAAGGAGTATGTGGGGTTAAGGTCAAAAATGTACAGTATTTCGAGCCAGGAGAAAATCATTAAGAAAGCAAAGGAATATCTCGCAGTGTTGTGCAGTCAAACATATCACATGACAACTACAAAGAAGCATTGTTTGGCAATAAGACTTTTCATCATGACAACGTAAAACTACGATCTAATCTACATGAGATCAACACAACGGTTGTAACAAAGAAGTCATTAGATAGAACAAACACAAAACGGGTGTTTGTTAATCCAGAGTTTTCATATGCAATTGGGCACTGGAGAACCGTAAATTAATTAAAGTGGAACTGTGTCTGGCGGAATTATCTGCAGTTCTTCTTTCGCAAAAGATCTTTGAGGAGCTGGTTGTTTTGTTGTAGCAGTTTCTCGTAAATATACACGGGCGGATTCATTTTTACAATTCTTTTTATTTCATATGGATCAACACTCCAAACCGGATCGGTTGCCCTGATGCGAGTGTCCCCTTCTGCTTCCCCGGTAAATAAAGGTACCTTACTTTCAATCCAAATGGTAATAGTTTGCTGGATGAAGCCTCCTCTTCAGCAACATTTTATTGTTTTTTCTTTTGATTGCTTGTACTGGCTTTAGCCCTTTAAATTCTTCATTATTCATTGCGCGCAAAACTGAGGGCAGTCTTCTAACCCATTCTGTGTTGCGAGAATTGTCAATAAGCTCTCTGTGATACTGGTAGGAGAAAAAGTCTTTCGGCTAACTGTTTGTTAAGTTTTCAACTAAAGCCTGTGATCTGTGAACTCCCGGAATGCCTCTTCTAATAGTAACTCTGTGTTTTAACAATAATTGATTCACTTGGCCTTTAAATTCTTTCCATCATCAACTTGAATCTGCGAGGGTAAGTTAGCGGGCCTCGCTGGTATATTAGTTGTATAGCAACAGCAACAGCAGAAGCACTCTTTTGTGTTAATGGCTCCGCCATCTTTGTATCTTGAAGCCATGTCAATGACTGTGAGTGCGTACTTAAATCTTTTTCGTCTAATCCTATCAGAGGGTAAATATAGAAGATCCATTTGATGGGTGTCGTTGGAGTTGTATTGACAAAGTGTGGTCTCTGTATTCGTCTAGGGGCAGGTAAATAAATTTGCCAGATTGCTTGTTTAGATAACCATTCCTTCGCTGTTTGTCACTGACTCCCGCCGCTTGGCTTAGCTTTTGTATTGCTGTGATACCCTTCCAATATCCTTTGGGCGAATAATAGATTTTGTTCATTTTTTATTCAGCCAATATTATGCGCAACAAATACACGACAGTCATACCAAAGGCAATAACGCGATTTCTTGCATCTTTTGTTTTTCTGATGGTTGATAAAAGTCACTGAATTTTGGTGGGGGCAATGTCTGGACCGGTTTGCCTGTTACTAGATAATATGTTTTTTGCTTGATCAACATCTTTAAATATGTAAGCTGCATGCCCCTGTTCTTTCAGTGTGTCATTAATAAAATCTAACTGCTCAAGTCTCTGCTTTTCATAGGCGTCTTGTGCAGCTGCTAGTTGCTCCATAGCTTTGTTATGTCTTTTTCTCTCGCCGTCATCCCGTAGTTTACTAAATGCGAAATTACTTCCGCTAAAAGCAAGCGCATTCACCACAGCGCCACCTATCATCATTACGAGTGAAGCCATTTTTTATAAATGTATTTTTTATTTACATATTTATACTGTCTGGAATTATTCCTTGCTTGACTAGAAAATCTTTCGTGGCAACCGAAGCTGCAATGATAGCAATCAGCTTTGCTGATCCTCAAAGTCTAGTTTGCCAAGATCTGCTGGTTTAATTCTTAACAAGCTTTTACCAAGCATTGATATCCTACACTTTAGGCCTCCAATAACGGCAGAATGGTATACAAGGTTGGTAACAGTTTTTTCGGTGCTCATTTTTATAAAATAAAATAATTATAATTATTAAAAAAACATGAACAGCGATGATCTACTACAGCTACAAGGCGGCCTAAACCTTCCTGAACTTATGAAATGACCAAGTTGATGATCAAGCTATTATGCCCAAAAAAGGAGAGGCTGTATTCTTTGGCAGCATGTGGGAAAACAAAACAGTTCCTCGGAACTGAATTCAGCATAGAACAGATTCAACAGATGTCTTCACAAGACATTATAAAGTATCATACAGGTATGAGGCGCAGTTGGGGTCGAGAATGGTAAAAAGCGTTGGGCAAACGGTTCTTAGTTTGTACACTAAACTAGTCAGTAGATTTGCTCCCATTGATTCTGAACAAGATCTTACGTATGATTTAACGCAAGATCCAGTTTTAACAAAGTCATTAGAGTCTCTAGGGTTGTGATTTATACTATAGATTTGGAACATTGTTATCGCCATAATCATGGGATTAATAACTTTTAATCATATAGATTTTATTTCCCTTCAAAATGAACGATCTGGAAAATCAGCAGAACCAGAAACACTGAATCAGGTGGAGAAAGTAACCAAGCCAGAAAATCAGCAGAAAACGCTGAATCAGGTGGAGGCCATTAAAAATCCTGGGCGTGTTGAAGCAGGAAAAAAATTAGCAGAGTGGAACAGACAAAAAAAATTAATGTTACAAAATATGACTCATCATGAAAACATAACACCGCCAACGCCCAGAACAAGTTAATTCAATGCCAGCTATAAAAACTCCATATGATTCAAGGGCCCCAAAGTCTTCATGGAATATTGAACTTAAAACTGTTGCCATTTTTGGCGCCATTGCTGCTGTTGGGGGCAGTTATTACGGCTATAAAATATATACACAATGGCAACAGAAACAAAAGCAATCAAAAAAATCTGAGCCACTAAATGCAGAAAAAGACACCAGCACGCCAAAACCGCCAATAACAAAGCATCATTTTGATCCATTTATAATGGAATAATATTTTTAAGAACTTAATTTTAAATTTTTTAATAAAAATAAATCATGGCGTATTATAAAATGATAAAGTCAATAAATAAAGACATGGAGTCTATAAAAGACATTTCCATAGACCAGAATTGTAATCAATGCGGTTTGCTTAGGATGTAAGAACTTCCTTAAGATCTATGCAGAGAACGCTGAGCAAGACATCCTCAACGATGACGCGTTTTTTGAGGCGTGTGTGGTACTATATTAGGCATTTACTATTTAAGATAAAAACATAGATTGTATTTTTTTGATAATTAATAAGATAACTTAAATAAGACCTTGGTTGTACTTAGAGGATGACTTAGTTATGATCTTAGGTTAACTTGGGTAAGAACTTGATCAAGAACTTATTAAGAACTTGTGAATGACTTGAGGATGACTTTAGGGCAACTTGAGGATGACTTAAGGATGACTTAAGATAACTTGAGAATAACTGAGGACAACTTGACTTGGAGTAACTTGGAGTAACTTGAGTTAAGAACTTGTGGATGACTTGAGTGTGTGCATGTGTGTGGGGCGGGGTGGGGTGGGGTGGGGGTGTGCATGCGTGGGGTGGGGGTGGGGGGACGTGCGTGCGTGGGGTGTGGGGGTGGGGGTGGGGGGACGTGCATGCGTGGGGTGGGGGTGGGGGTGGGGAACGTGCATGCGTGGGGTAGGACAAACACACACACACACAAACAACAAACACAAACAAACAACAAACAAATAAACACACAATAGACAGGACAGTGCTTGTGGGAAAGTGAGGGGGGCTTTTTTGTTGTTTACACTTGAACGTTGTAAATTCAAGGCAGCCGCCGAAAGCACATATCAGAGTCCTGAATCAATGATCACAAGATCTGTTTCAGTTCAATCAGCGCCCGTCTAAGGCAGCCTTTAGAGGTGAAGGGAGTGTTGGCGCCGCTCCAGTAGGCCGGGTAGAGGTGGGCTTTGTAGGTCAATCGGCAGACTCTGCCGATTGGCCTAGTTTTGTTAGGCGCTAGTAAAACTACCACTGTGGCTGCCATGCAGGTTCTAACACGTCATGTGTATCATGCCCGGTGTAAGATGGGGGGTCATTTCTTGAACAGTTTCAAAGGTTTTGGTTTTATCAAATGGATCGGAAGTCAGCTCACAAAGCTGTGTTTTCAAATATTTGTCAAGATCTTCAACTGAGAGTTCCGTTTTTTGTTGAGGAAACAAAAACGAAATGCTTCCTTTGGCTTTGAGGGAGGAGAACAAGGCTCGCCACTCAATTTCTTTGTCAAAAACTTTGCCATGGCCTCATGATAAACAATGTATTTTTCCACAAGATCGGTCTGTTGATCAGAAAGTTTCCTTGCGAAAGATAACAAATTTCATCCATTTCTTGAGTAATATTAGTGCCACTTCCAGCACTGGCAGAAACATTGAAATATCACTCCCCTGACTCGCCATGTTTTTAACACACACAAGTTCTCTCTGAAACGTCTTTACAGCCCACCGGTCGAATGTTAAAATGGCGGCGGCTGTGTATGGTGGGCACAACACAAAGTGTCACGGATTTAAGCTCGGCACTTGATTTGATAAGAGGCTTATGCGCAGTAAACATGACTAGAACTGGCAAGCCGTCTCGTCATCGGGTGTGCGACGCCGCGTGGTCTCGCAGCAGTTCCCTGCCGCACAAACCACTGTAACCTGATACGCCCTGCCACAATCCACGAACCCTGAAATTAGGCCTGTGTGCACAGTGTCTCGGTCAAGCCATACATAATTTCTAGATTTAAGCAGGATTTTTTACTTTATGTTTGTTCAGTATGTTTGTTTGTAGATAATCGTTATTTTTTAGTTATTGAAGTCTTACTTGTCAGAGAACAGTAATATGCTGATTCTAAGCCACTTTCGCCCGAAAACTGGTTAAGGGCGAAAGTGGCGTAGAACAGACATTTATCTGTTCTCTCTTTTTGTGGTAGAAATTTTATGAGCTGTCCATTTTCGTGGTACTATGATAATATGATGCATGTAAAGAATGTAATCTCTTGTTTCATTTTCTGCCCATTTTTTGCCTTTATCACATTTATCACATCAGACACAAGTTCGTCTTTTTGGAACTAAAGAAGTTCTTTAAATTTTTATCTATCTTATTTACTGACATCAATATGTTGTCTGCTAGTGCTACATTCACATCAGCCCTGATATGGCCCTTTGCGGTCGGCTGGGCTATAAGCACCATTATCTTATCTTATCTACATTCACATGGTGTTCTATTTGACCGGTCGACCAGGAATTTATGTTGCCTAAGAGACTTTTTTTTTTTATTGTGGGACAAAATTCGGTCTCCTCTCAGCACTTCCAGCACTGACTACCTACAGGCACCTGTTGCTGAAAACTTGTTATTCTTACCTTAAGGCTGAACAACTCAAAACATGCTGACAGCGTGTTGGGAGAGAGTCATGGAGGGAGTGGAGGCAGGCAACAGTCAGTTGATTCCAGCAAGTGGTGAGTGCACAGCGCAGATCTGCGACACTACTAATGGGGCGAATGTTTTTTTTTTCACGTGAGTCTTGAGGACTTGCCACATGTTCTCGATCAGATTTAGATCTAGACTTTGAGGGGGCCAGAAGAACACGGGAACTCTGTGCTGCCACTTCCAGGTCTCAGTGTGAGCCGAGCGGTGAACAGAGGCGTTGTCTTCTTGCAGGTACCAACGTTTGTTTGGGTAGTGGTCAGCAACGTATGGCAGAAAGTTGTTTTCCAGCACATCAGTGTACTTCTGACTGTTCATACTGCCTTCCATGAACACCAGTGGTCCAACATCTGTCATACACGCGCTGGTGACCTACTCGTGTTTGAGTGAACCAGTATTTTAGGAAGAAGAAGACGAAATGCATCCCCACACCATTAATTTCAGTGTAGTCTTCGGGCCAAGATGGACGCTGCACAGAGAAAGCACTGACCAATTCTATTCGACTTTCCTCTATAGCTTTACACGTCCATTGGGTTTGATCACAATGGTCATTTCATCACTGAAAATTACATTCTTCCACTGATCGTTCACAGTCCAGTGAAGTTTTCTCCTACAGTATTGCAGCCGCTTCTTTCTGTTCACTTCCTTGATGACTAGTTTCTTCACTTGGGGTTGCTTTCAATAGCCAAGTCCACACAGATTTCGCTTGATTGTCTTTTGGCTGACTTCAACAGAGGTTGAGGCAGAAATTTCAGACACTTTGGCAGATCTGTTCCATTTTACGATCTTTGACAGTGCAGACACGCACCTGTTTGTGAACACTCTCACTCTGGGCCTACCACTCCTAGTCCTACGTTTGTTTTCTATTGTTTCTCTGTCACAATAGCTCTTGTAAACTTTCCCGATGGTTGACCTGTTCAAGTTCAACACATTTGCCACCTCAAACGGGGGCGGCCCTTTAGGTCTATTCCCTTTAGGTCTATTCCTTCAAGGTCTATTCCCTTTAAGTCTATTCCTTCCAGGTCTATTCCTGTTAGGTCTACTTTATGTCCATTGGTTTGTAAGTGCCGCGAGATCTACTAGGAACACCTTTTGCTTTTCCTCCGAGGTCTACTGTTTCATATCTATTTTCCTATAATAGCATAAGAGCACAATGTATAATATTTACACATTATAATCTTTATTAATGTTCTCGTAAAACTGGTGTTTTAAAATGGTTTAAAAACGGAGGTTCCTTCAAGGAAAATTTGGTGTTTTATCTGTTTTACAGGGTCTATTACTCTATTGCAGTTTGACTGTGGGAGCAATTGCGTCCATGTAAGACCAGATGTCTCCGGCACCGTTTCTGAATTGCTGCAGTGTTCTTGCCAGGTGTTCTTCGTTCATGCATAGTGTTCTCTTTGATTAGTAAAACCAAAACAACCCGCTGAACTGCAGTTCACTGTTCAGTATCCCTTGATCATAGTTGATGGTCACCTGAGAAGTGAACTGGTGTAGGTATTTCATTGCCCCTTTTGCTTTGCTCAGTGACTGCTGCATAGACTGTGAATGTGCATGGGCTGTTGCGATAATCAGGGGAGCCAGAATTTTTACTATTATTATTATTATTGTTATTATTATTATCATCATTTATTTATTATGATAATGATAACAACAACAATTTCCTTGACTTTGCCGCCACGCGTGACGGCGATCTTCTGATCATCGGTGACTTTAATGTTCACTACGACGACTCGAGTGATCCCAGAGCTAGGAGGTTTCAGAAACTCTTAGAGACGTGTGGCCTTTCTCAGGCCATCGATGAACCCACTTATCCAGCAAGTGGTCACATTCTTGATCTTGTGATTTTTCGTGACACTGACGGTCTTTTGCACTCTGCTAAGTGTTGTTATGATTTGATGTCTGATCACTATAGTCTAGTGTGCCATCTTAGTGTTCCAAAGAAAAAGTCGGCACCCCAATTCAAATGTGTTCGTGCCATTCATAAGATCGACCCTGCTGATTTTTCTCATGACATCGCTAACATTATCACGCCTGACGTAACACTTACTGATTTGAACATTGGTCTTAGAAAAGTTTTGGATAAGCATGCGCCTGTATGTCAGCGGACGGTACACTGGCGTCGCCCGCTCCGTGTACAACTCAATTGCACCTGAGCTGCGAATATTGAAACGCGAGCGACGTCGAGCCGAGCGACGCTGGGTATCATCTAGACTGACAATACACAAGCAAATTTACGATGCTGCCAAACAGAAAGTCGTACAGTTTGTCCATCAAGCCAAAACCGCATTTTATTCTTCTAAAGTTGCAGCAGCATCCTCGTGTAAAGAACTGTTTAGAACTGTCACTAGCATGTTGGGTAAGGCTGCAAGTGTTGTAATGCCGTCCACTCATGAGCCGTCACAGCTTCCTGGTCTGTTTTCTCAGTTTTTCGCCCATAAAATTCAGACAATTCGAAACGCTTTCTCCCCATCCTCAGATATTTCAGATCAGTCTGTTGTTTTTAACGGTACCACACTCTGTGAGTTCCTGCCAGTGTCGAGCAGACTGTTCGTAAAATCATCACACAGTCTGCGAAAACATCCTGTGACCTTGACCCCATTCCCACCCCACTCCTCTTTGAACACCTTGACTCTCTCCTTCCTACCATCACCAAAATTCTTAACGAGTCTCTGTCTTCTGGCACAGTTCCCACTGACTTTAAGACCGCCCTTGTTAAACCTCTACTCAAGAAAAGCAGTCTTGATCCCAACGTTCTTAAAAATTACAGACCCATCTCAAATCTTCCTTTCCTATCCAAAATTCTTGAGAAAGTCATTCTTCAACAGCTCTCTGACCATCTGGCCTCAAACAACCTCCTCACACCACATCAGTCAGCCTATCGCCCTGGCACAGCACGGAGACCACCATCCTTCGCATTCTCAATGATATTCTAAATTCCTTAGACAAAAACAAAATTTCTGTCCTTCTTTTGCTAGATCTTTCGGCAGCCTTTGACACCATAGACCATGAAATCCTTCTCTCTCGTTTGAAATACACATGTGGCATCAGGGAAACAGCTTTAAATTGGTTTCGTTCTTATCTTCTAGATAGGAAACAGTTCATTCAAGTAGGTGACCACCGTTCTGATGAATCTAACCTCCAATTTGGAGTGTCTCAGGGATCCGTGCTGGGACCTGTCCTCTTTATTTTGTACACCACTCCATTGTCTAATGTCATCCACGGCCATTCCGTTTCACACGAAATGTTTGCGGATGATACCCAGCTGCTCCATTCCTCTGTCATCGATGACTACTCACCCCTTGTTTCTACTCTTCAATCTTGTACTTCTGATATTGAGACCTGGATGTCAGCAAATAAGCTTAAATTAAACTGTGAGAAGACTGAAGCCATCCGTTTTTTAAAGCGGTCACATCATGGCCCTGATCCGCTCCCTTCTTCTTTGACATTAGGTTCCAGCACTATTGAATTTTCAAACACTGTTCGTGACCTTGGTGTTCTCCTTGATAGTGACCTCTCGATGAAACAGCATGTCACAAAAACTTGTCAGTTAGCCTACATGGAACTTAAACGAATTGCTGCTATTCGACCCTATCTCACTGAAGACGCCACAAAAACTCTCGTTTCATCATACATCCTTTCAAGGCTAGATTACTGCAACTGTGTTCTCCTTGGCTGTCCCTCAACTGTCATCCAACCCCTCCAATGTGTACAGAACTCTGCAGCCCGTCTCATTTGCAAATCTCCTAGGACCCAACCCTGCAGCCCTCTCCTGAAAAAGTTGCACTGGCTCCCCGTTGAAGAAAGAATTAAATACAAATGTTGTTGTCTCTGCTTCAAGATTTTCACTGGCGATGCCCCTGCCTATCTATCCGATCTCCTTCAAGTATATGTCCCATCACGTACGCTCCGCTCCTCCACCGACACTAGGACCTTCCGCTTCCCCAGTTACCGCCCCCATCGTAAACAGCATGGCGAACGAGCTTTCTCATACGCAGCTCCCAAACTCTGGAATAAACTCCCCTATGACTTAAGACATTCTCAAACGTTTTCTTCCTTCAAAACCTCCCTGAAAACCTACCTTTTCAAACAATACTAAGAATACAGTCATTACCAGATAGTTGATTGACTTTTGTTATTTTGTGGATTGCTTAGTAGTTTGTGCTTGTTGCGGCTGTTGTGTATTGTGTGTCTGTGCGTGAGAGTGTGTGTGCGCGTGGGAGAGAATGAGAGAGAGCCTTTGTTTTTCATTTCTGAGCCGTTTTTTTTTCAATGCATTTTCTTTACATTTAGCAATTGCATTTTTTTCTGCCTTTGTAAAGCGCCTTGTGCCGTGGAAGGCGCTATATAAATCCCCATTATTATTATTATTATTATTAACAAAAATCACATCAACAAAGATGATGATAATCACAAGAATAATGATAATGATTAATGATAACTATAATAATTATTATCATTATTATGAGTCCATCTTGTCTTTAGTTTGAGACCAAGCTCTGAGTGCTTTACAAACCACAGTTTCCTTTACATGACGAGCTGCCTGCTGGCACTAAAGTCATTCATTTCCTGCATCATTCAGTCTGTCACTTAGTGGCCGTCTGTCAGTTTTTTCATTCATGTATTTTCATTCTTTTGGTGCATGCTGTGGTGTGTGTGTGTGTGTGTGTGTGTGTGTGTGTGTGTGTGTGTGTGTGTGTGATCCATATCAATGGCCAAACTGTCTTCTCTTTTGAACATTGGTGATGTGATTTTTATGCCTGTGCATGCATTCACACAGGTGGAGCTTTGGGTTTATGGTCTCATTCATGTATAGGATTTAAGGTAAGGGGAAAAGGAGTCAGAATCCATGTTAACTCCAGAGGAAACTTAGTCCCCCTGTACTGAAGTGCTCCAGCAGACATTGGAAGCTGCAATCCCAGCACCACCAGGACCACTAGTCTGGCACTGTACTGACTGAGCTTACTCTGGCCAAAATGGAATCACTGGCATATGTTGCAGCAATGCCACAGACCCACTGAAGGGCACAGAGAATAACACGGCAAGTAATAATGATTTTATTGATGCGCATCTCAACATTTTTCGTTTTTCTCCAACTTCAATTTATCATATAGATTTGATCTCTGTGTTACTCAGACTCTCTTTTTTTCTTTTCTGACAGACAAAACGAGATCGCGTCATGGCAGACAAGGGAGTGGTCTATCTTGGCCATATTCCCAATGGGTTCTTTGAACCACAGATGAAAGAATTTTTTGGGCAGTTTGGTCGCGTTACAAGACTACGACTGTCCAGAAGCAAAAAGGTGAGCTTGTTTTTTATCTATTCATTTTGTTTATTGTCATCATGCAGTGGTTTTGTTTCTTTCTTTGTTTTTTCATTATTATTTATATAGTATGTTGTTTTTTTCTGTTCAAGAGGCTGATAGTTTTATTTAGTTTTGCATATTGGTTTGAATAAATCTCTCTTCAATCTGCTCTCTGCTTCTGTTCTTTCTGTCTGTCTCTGTCTCTGTCTCTCTCTTTCTTTTACCTCAGGGTTTGTTATATACAATGGCAGGGCGTGATTTTAGACTTTTTCATGGTATGGAGATGTTTCTCATATTCAGAACATATAGTGTTGTCACAGATGTTTATCAAATATTTTGTGGCTAATGTTGAATAATTGGAACAGTTCATCAAAGGAAATGGCTAGGATTGCACCCCATTACTCCCCCGAAGTTGGAGTGTGGCTGCCCATGTGACGGGGTAAACAAAAACGGTCACACACGTAATGTTCTCATCCCCAGCTGATGCATTTGTACTACAGTGTTCAAATACTTCGGCTGTTTGGATGATCCCTAGAGTCTTTTAGCCAAGGTACGACAACAACAACAACAACAACAACACCCCATTACTGATTCATTATCAATAAAAATGAAAAGAGACATATATCGTTTGACGAGGTGATACCTTTTTTTTCTTCCCCCCCAAAAAAAATTCTGAGTGGCATATTCTCTTTGAAAGCACCCAGCTGATTCGATTTCGTCTGTGTGACTGCCAGTCATGACCAGAGTCTGTCTCCACACTTAAAGCATGGTCAAGATATCCAGTGGGCGCACCAGCTCAGCAAACATACCACACCATGTTTCAGTTCTAATGTCTGTGTGCTATAAGTGTGGCCACACACCAGGCATACAAAGTTTACTATCTGCAGTCATTTTTGTAGTGAGAGTAATTGTCTTATGTTCCAGACCACGTTTATTTCAATGGACAAAAGAGATGTTTATTTCCTTAGAAATGAAGGCAGTGCTGAGGAAGGAAAAGAAAAAGAAAAAAAAGAAAGAAAGAACTAGCTCTTCAGACCCAAGAGCCAGTTAGGCTGTCAACGTGGTAGACCGACATTTTTCGAGGTAGCCTGACCTGTTTCTCAGAAATGATCAAGTCAGGCTGTGGAAACTGGTGTGTGCAATGACTGTAAAGCAAACAATGCAAGTCTAGTGTGATGTATCAACAGGCACAGAGTTTGGTGATGGGAGGTAGCGCACCTTTATGGTGATACTTTAAGACAATCTGATGCTTTGATTCTCCTTAGAGTTTTACAAGATGAGAGCATTACATTTGATTTATTGTTGAAAATGAATAAATTAATAAATAAATGAAAATAAAAAATAAAGAAAAAAATTGCAGGATTGCTGTGAACTAGTAGTTAATTTCAGTAATACTGAATGTGTACAAGTCATTTAGTGATGGGAACCCTACCGCTTGTAGTGAGTTAACCAGACATTTCCAGAATGGCCACCTGTGGCTAGAAATAGTGCACATTTTGGATGCACCGATCTGAACCTTTTTGTTTTGATTGAGTCAATATATTCTTTAGGTAATCTACAGCATTTTGATGTCTAAAATCTAAGGTTTCTACCGATCTGAACCTTTTTGTTTTGATTGAGTCAATATATTCTTTAGGTAATCTACAGCATTTTGATGTTGTCTAAAATCTAAGGTTTCTACCGATCTGAACCTTTTTGTTTTGATTGAGTCAATATATTCTTTAGGTAATCTACAGCATTTTGATGTCTAAAATCTATGGTTTCTACCGATCTGAACCTTTTTGTTTTGATTGAGTCAATATATTCTTTAGGTAATTTACAGCATTTTGATGTCTAAAATCTAAGGTTTCTACCGATCTGAACCTTTTTGTTTCGATTGAGTCAATATATTCTTTAGGTAATTTACAGCATTTTGATGTCTAAAATCTAAGGTTTCTGGGGCATGGCATATCTATTTTGATGAGATCTCAAGTCCATTTGGCTTTGAAAACTTGTCTTTAAGTAATCTGAAAAAGTTGTTTCTGGCTCGTATCTTAAGTTGTAACCACCCTTTAGAGATGTGAAATGTATGAGACATTGATAACTCTGTTATGAAAGGAAGACTAGGTCAAGAGGCAGCATGATCTCTGTCACCAGGTCGGGAACACAGAAGTCAGTGTCCAATTATCCATTACATTTGATTCCAAAGGTGTGTAAAATGAGAGTTTAACAGTTGAAACAAATGTAAACAGAGGCCGCCATGCTGTGATTTGTTGTGACATCACTTAGTTCCACTGACAAAGCCGTGTAAACACGGGGCTCAGCCTCCATGGATGAAAGCAGAAACATGAACAGGGGTTCCATTTATTGCAAAATTTTGCGTAATTATTGCGTTTTTCTGCCTTCCTACGCATTTTTTCCGCGGCCGTGCGTTTAGCGACGCAATTTTCCCAGGACGCTGTTCTCAACCGCAAGCCTATGTCAGAGGGGCAAAACACGGCACAGACCTACAGCAGACTGCTTGACACCGCCAATTAGTGATAGTGTGTGCACATTTTACTCTGTGTGGCACTCGCTGACTTTTTGCTAGATCAAGAATGTTCCAAAACGCCTCATCCTTTCTCCCCTCGAAATAAAATGGAATCTTTCCCGCGTCTGCGATGGTGCCATCTTCCAATCGGAATACGTTATGACTTCCCACGCACACACGATCATCCCACGTGATTCTGGATGCCAGAGTGCGCCCATTGATGGGAACTTTACCGTGGTCACAGCGTGTACAGTTTACTTTGTTACGCATTTTTTTCAGCGCTGACGCAATTTTTGCGGAGGCGTGCGTTTCCTGACGCAAAAACTAAAAAGTCAGTGGAACCCCTGATGAAGCAGTTATTGCCCAGACTTGCTGCACATTGACACATTTAAAATAGGATTTGGAACTGCCCCATACGATTGTAAAACCTGATTTTATAGATGAAGAGCCACGAGGAGCCTAAGAGGTAGCTAAGCTGTTCTTGTACATGCTAACAAAACAATGTGCAGAAGCGATCTTCAGAAACAAGGTGTGCAGTACTCCATTGGAAGTCCAGTCATCATGACACTTCCACATTTCCCTAGGACACCACGCCTGGCACATTGTGATCATAGTGTATTCATTCAGTTGATGAGTTAGGAAAGTGTAAGACCCTGGCACATCGTGATCATAGTGTATTCATTCAGTTGATGAGTTAGGAAAGTGTAAGACCCTGGCACATCGTGATCATAGTGTATTCATTCAGTTGATGAGTTAGGAAAGTGTAAGACCCTGGCACATTGTGATCATAGTGTATTCATTCAGTTGAGGGAGTTTAGGAAAGTGTAAGACACTTTTCTTAACTGCTGGTTTACATGTTGGTTTGAGCACTTTTGCACCATGCTGGTCTGTTTTGTTTGACCCAGACTGAATGGAGACTGTGATGTCGACTTTTATGGGAACCAGTTTTGAATGCATCATTGGGGAAGGGGAAAATATGTCAGTGCCCTTGCAGTTGAAAATGAGCCTGTAAAGTTACATGAGGTTAGGTGTGTTTTTTTGCAAGCATTTATGATTGCCCAACTCGATGCCCCCTGTAAGTGAATAAAAGAGGTGATAAAATTCAGCGCCCTTTTTTAGTGTTGTTTATTAAGCTGTTTTTGTTAATGTCACCAGTTGCTTGTGGAGTCAGTTTGACAGCTTGAAACCTTGTCTGTTCACTGAGTAGTGAATGGGCACCTGGCTCAGGTCAAGGTGAGTAGTGAATGGGCACCTGGTCCAGGTAAAGGGTGAGTAGTGAATGGGCACCTGGCTCAGGGCAAGGTGAGTAGTGAATGGGCACCTGGCTCAGGTCAAGGTGAGTAGTGAAGGGTCACCTGGCTCGGTCAAGGTGAGTAGTGAATGGGCACCTGGCTCAGGTCAAGGGAAGGTGTAGGCGGCACAAGGAAGGATGGGCTTGCCTTCTATCATGCCATGCCTGGTCGGGGTCTGTCTCTGGCAGCTCACGGGGTTTGCCTTCTATCAGCCATGCCTGGTCAGGGTCTGTCTCGGCAGCTCACTGGGCTTGCCTTCTGTCATGCCATGCCTAGTCAGGGTCTGTCTCTGGCAGCTCACTGGGCTTGCCTTCTGTTCTTGCCATGCCGGGTCAGGGTCTGTCTCTGACAGCTCACTGGGCTTGCCTTCTGTCATGCCATGCCTGGTCGGGGTCTGTCCTGACAGCTCACTGGGTTTGCCTTCTATCATGCCATGCCGGGTCAGGGTCTGCCCTTCTGACAGCTCACTGGGCTTCCCCTTCTATTATGCCATGCCTGGTCAGGGTCTGTCTCTGACAGCTCGTGCTTCCAGTGATGTGGCTATGGGACTTCAACGTTTACCTTTGTAATGCCAATATAGGTTGAGGGGGAGAACAAGAATCTGTATCATACCCATGTTGCAAATAATGTACCATAGTCTTTTCCCCCTCAATTTCAGACAGGGCGTTCTAAAGGCTTCGCCTTCATAGAATTCCCAGCACAAGGAAGGGGGCGAAATTGTGGCAAGCCACCATGAACAACTACCTCATGTTCATGAGGCTCCTGAAGTGTAAGCAGAGCATTCTTATCTACTTTAGTTTTTTTTGCGTTTGTGGTGTGTGTGTGTGTGTATTTGCTTGCCCATGTTCCAAACTTCCAGATCAGTAATAGAGAGCCAGACGTACCACCCACAAGTTCAAATTGGCACAGATGTTTGAGTAAAGCCTGATAGTGGATGTTGTCTTTTTGTCATATGTTGGAGTGCATTGTGGCTGACCACTGTGGCCCACTGACTTTAAAAGTTGAAGTTTAAAATCAGAATATGGATCCAGACGCAAACGTTAACTCATTACAACTTTGTCATATTCCCTTCATTTTCACTAATGCCTGATGTCATGACTTGTTCGTTCAGTGATGCCAGGGCTGCTAGATCATGCACAGTTGTGTTGAAATGGAGTGCCCTCTCTACCTGCCATTTTATTTTTTTGTCTGTCGCACTTGTTTCGAGATGGAGAAAAGTAACCCTTTGCTGGCTTGAGGCCTAGTGTCAGATGGCAGCTTGCTTCAAAACTGATGTTGGTGCAGACTGGATGCTCAGAGTTTGACTAGTTTGCATTGTCATCAGAGAGAAAGTCCACTTTAAAATTAAAAAAAAGCAACAAACAAACACACAACAGAAAAAAACAAACACAGGTAGGGGTTTTGAATGCTAAATACATCTGATTTTAAAGATCAAGGGGAAAAAATGCTAAAAAAAAAAGTTGTGTTTTTTTTAAAGAGAGCAAGTGTCCAAATTTTTTTTCCCTTTAAAAGAAAACAAAAACTGGAAAGTCTTACTGTGCTACTATTCAGCTGCTGGAGCAAAACGCTGCAGCATTTTTTGTTGTTTTTTTTTTTAACCCCATTGATAGTTTGTGGATGCGCAAGTGAAGAGGTAGAAAAAAAGTGGAGCAGCATTGCTGGTCATCAGCTAGGGGCAGTATGTGCTTATATGTATGTTACAGTGTGTGCTTTTACCAGGCTGAACAATGCTGTACAACCTGTGTTTCAGGGGGAATATGTACCCCCGGACAGTGTCCACCCTGACCCCTTAAAGGGGGTGCAAAAAAAGATTTTCGCCCCCAAGGCGGCGGAGGTGGCAGCGCAGCGCCACAAAAAAGATGAAAACTAAAAAACAAGAGACCAGGTCCAGGAGCCGTCAGGCGAAAAAATTAAAGAAACTGGCCAGTTCAGGCATCCCCAAAGGAAATTCAGCCAGGAAGAAGAGGTGATTTTGTGTTGATTGTGACGTGGCACTCAGAATGGTTTTCCCAGGGGGATGGATGTGTGTTTATAAAGGTGAGCGTGGCATTCAGAATGGTTTCCCAGGAGGATGGATGTTTTTACTTTAAAGGTGAGCATGGCATTCAGAATGGTTTCCCAGGAGGATGGATGTGTGTTTTATAAAGGTGTCAGTGAGCGTGGCATTCAGAATGGTTTCCCAGGAGGATGGATGTGTGTTTTTAAAGGTGACGGGGATTCAGAATGGTTTCCCAGGAGGATAAGATAAGATAAGATAATGTTGCTTATACCCAGCCCGACCGCCAAAAGGCCACATCAGGGCTGGGCCCCGGAGGATGGAGGTGTTTAAAGGTGAGGGGCATTCAGAATGGTTTCCCGGAGGATGGATGTGTGTTTAAAGGTGAGCGTGGCATTCAGAATGGTTTCCCAGGAGGATGGATGTGTGTTAGATAGACTGTAAGAGTCTGAAAAAGGAACATAGACTGTGAGAGCCTGAAATGAAGATAGACCGGAGAGTCTGAAGTAGAAGATAGACTGGGGGAGTCTGAAGTAGAAGATAGACCCGGGAGAGTCTGAAATAGAAGATAGATGGGAGAGTCTGAAATAGAAGAAGACTGTGAGAGTCCCGTCTCCTCATCCTTTGCAGCTGTTGTTGATGACATGATGCCCTCTCATTGGGAATGTTGATAGGAAACTTCTGAAAAGTGATCACATGACCGCCTTAACAAACACAGCAAGCCGTTCAAAACTCTGCTTTACTTTAGACTCACAAGTTCAATGAAGAAAAAACAAATGAACCATCGAACTAAAAAGCACTTAGAGACCACCCTTCAGTGCCGTGTGGAGAGCAGCATGAACTGGATTACGGACATCCATGAACCATAAAATTTATAAAACTCGTTCAGCATTAACAACCTGTGATCAGTTTAAAAAATAAATAAAAATGGAGGGTATTGCTAGAGAAGCTAAATGTACCATTGTTGCCCTAAAGTCTCGCAGTTCTCTAAAAAAAAAAAATGGAGGGTATTGCTAGAGAAGGCTAAGTGTACCATTGTTTGCCCTAAGTCTCGCAGTTCTCTAAAAAAAATGGAGGGTATTGCTAGAGAAGGGTAAGTGTACCATTGTTTAACTTTGCCCTAAAGTCTTGTAGTTCTCTAAAAAAATGGAGGGTATTTCTAGAGAAGGCCTAAGTTACCATTGTTTGCCCTAAAGTCTCGCAGTTCTCAAAAAAATGGAGGTATTGCTAGAGAGGCAAATGTACCATTGTTTGCCCTAAAGTCTCGCAGTTCTCTAGGGCATTTTCAGCTTTTTTAATTTTCCCCCCCCCCCCCCCCCCCCCCCATCTTGAAGTCCCAGCCTTTGGCTGTGGGTAACCAGAAAAGAATTTTACACATGATGCAGACTGGATGCACCACATCACTCACAGTCTGTTTAGCTTCCAGTCCTTTTTTCCACCCAGAGAGGAAAAAGACTGTCCAGGGATGAATGTGGATGTCCATGGTGTCAGCACCATTCTCTGACTCCTAAGTGAAATTGATGTCATGGTTTTAGCAGCATTTTCAACTAGTGAAACTGATGTCCATGGGGTCAACAGCATTCTGACTCCTCTGAGTGAAATTGCGCAACAGGATTTCAAAAAAAAACATCTAAACAAAAATGAGGCTTAAGTGTCAACAGGTTTTGAGTTTTCACGCTTTTTTGAGGAAGAACATTGCAAAATGCGTGAAAATTTTTAAATCATACTTCTTTTTTTTCATGGTAAATGTTTTTTTATGTTTTTTACTTGTAGACTTTTACTTTTATAACAAGAAAATGTTTTTAGATGTGATAATTACCACAAAAATTTTTTTTTTGATCACTGATGATCAGCAATAGAGGGAAACAACTACAGGGAGTTAAGAGTGCGAAATTTTGGGGAATTCAGCAGGAGAAGCCCTCACTGAAACAATATCTATTAAAGTTTGCAGCCAGGCCTAGTAATCGGCTGGGTTTTTAAGCAACAGGAATTGTATTGAAAATGTGCAGTCCATCAAGTCACGAACCTGAATGTTTTGAACCTGATTCATGCATGTGCCACATCTCTTAATAGCTCCATGTAGGTTGCAGTGATGTGTCGGGCAAATTTTGGCATGTAGGTCGACTGAACAGCACTTTTTCAGGGAATTTTAAAATAGTTTTGGACAAGTCACCATGGCTTACGCATTTTTGTAAAGTAAACGCACTGAATTCACTGTAGGCAAGGAACTTTGCCACAGACAACCTGACTGGCTGCAAATGACATGGATTTGGGGTGTAACATGACTCAGGGAGCTGTGCAAAAAAGTGAATTGCCACAGACAACCTGACTGGCTGCAAATGACCATGCATTGGGCTGTAACAGACTCGGGGAGCTGTGCACAATGTGAATTGGATTGTAACATACACTAGGGGGTTTTTGAATAACATGAATTGGGACGAAAGTTTTAAAAGGAATTATGAGGCTGCAAGCATCATGGATTGGGTCAAGGCAGCATGAGATGAACCGGCATATCTGTTTTAAGATTGTCTAAAGGTTAAAGTAGTGTCCCCACCAGGTGTAGGATTGTCTGAAGGGTTTAAAATATGTGTCCTCACCGGTGTAGGATTGTCTAAAGGTTAAATTATGTGTCCCCACCAGGTGTAGGGTTGTCTAAAGGTTAAAGTATGTGTCCCCCCACCAGGTAGGATTTTCTAAAGGTTAAAGTATGTGTCCCCACCAGGTGTAGGATTGTCTGAAGGTTAAAGTATGTGTCCCCACCAAAGGGGTAGGATTGTCTAAAGGTTAAAGTATGTGTCCCACCAGGGGGTAGGATTGTCTAAAGGTTAAAGTATGTGTCCCCACCAGGTTTTAGGATTTTCTGAAGGGTTTAAAATATGTGTCCCCACCAGTGTAGGATTGTCTGAAGGTTAAAGTATGTGTCCCCACCAGGTGTAGGATTGTCTGAAGGTTAAAGTATGTGTCCCCACCAGGTGTAGGATTGTGTGAAGGTTAAAGTATGTGCCTCCACCAGGTGTAGGTTGTCTAAGGTTTACAGTATGTGTCCCCACCAGGTGTAGGATTGTGTGAAGGTTAAAGTATGTGCAGTCTCACATATGCTTACGACCTGTGTGGTGACCATAAGACTGAAGCTGTACCAGTCTTGAATAAATGTGAATTTGTGTTTGTTCCTTTCTCCAGTTGTTGCTGTGTCGGTGTGCCAGGTACAGGGTGCACAGGAAAGCTTGGAACATCCTTTGTTGGGGCATGTCTCCTTGCTTGTTCTGTGTACTCTGTCATGACTCTCTCCTGTCATTACTGTGAGGCGTCTGGGTGTCTTGAGCAGCGTTCATTAGGAGTTATGGGTGTTTCTTTAAATTCATCAAGGGAGCAAGAGTGACCTTACTAAGTCTTGTTCTTCAATTACTGTATACTGTTCCCTGGCTCCGTTAAGATTTCCTTTCATTTTCGGATGGCCTAATGAGGGCAAGTTAATGGAGTGTCTTGTGTGAAGGACAGGATGTGACCGAGTTCATGAGGACTTGCTGGATGGATGTGATGTGGGCATTTCTTACCAAGCCTTTGCACAACAGAATGTTTTCTCCATATTTTGTTCCTGCCCAAAATAATGCCCCAAATAATGTGATCACACATCAGACCATTCATTCATTCATAACGCATGACACTATCGACTCAATTTATTCTGATTTTTCCAGTCAAGTGGTGGAAAATCAAAGTTTAATGCCAAGTGCAAATCAGAAAAAAGGGAGATAAAAAAGCAGTCACATACTACATGATCTACATACCAATGTTGTGTGAACCCATTGGAAATATTCATCCATTCGATTTTATGACTGAAAATAAAAATCTAAGCCAAATGCTGATGAGAATGGAGAAAAAAAAAAAGGGGGATATGACATTGTACGAAACCCAAATAGCATCACATGAAAGCATGGGTAAGATTTGTACATCAAAGAAGAAAAATGATGAACACTGATCACCAAAAATATTGCACAGTATACAAAATGGCTACAACGAGACAGATCAGCCGCACTATCTTGGTAATTATTTAGTTGTGGCCAAACTGGACGTTGTCCTACTGTCTCGGTAATTATTTAGTTGTGGCCAAACTGGACGTTGTCCTACTGTCTCGGGGTTCCTTCTTTGCACTCTTTCCTCTCTTTACACACGTCCCGTTCCTCACCCAACTCATCCCTTAGACTAACCGTTTGTTGTTGTTGTTGTTGTTGTTGTTGTTGTTGTTTTTTTTTGGGGGGGGGGGGGGGGGGGTGTCACTCTTTATTTTCTTACCCTCACCATCCATCACCATTTATCCAACACAAACATGGCAGCCATGTTCCCAAACCTGTGTAATTTGTATCACTAGAATGTGAATATGTTACACCTTGGACCCTCCTGTGTGAATACAGTGAGAGGGTAAAGCATGACGAAATGATAACATCTGTTGAATAGTAGTAACATTTGCACTTGCTGACAAACTTCATCATCATGCTTGCTAGGTCTCGCACACACAAACACACACGCACACACGCACACGCACACGCACACACACACACATGCACAAATACACACACACACACACACACATGTGCACACACACACATACACAAATCCCGTACCCTTCCCTACCTGCCCTGCACTCTACACAAGAGATTTTTCTTTTTTTTTTGTTTGTTTGTTTTTTGTTTGCAAACTGGTTCCATCAGGGATTTTTTCCCCCTTTTTGTCGAGGTAGGAGGTGGTAGTAGGGTGTGGAGCACAGTGTTATCTGTTACTAACAGTAAACAAGCATTAATACTTTTGTTTTTGTGCAGTTAACCTTTTTCAAACACAAACGATAAAAACATCACTGTTTCACAAATATATTTGTGCCTATACAATACGAGCAATGGTAAAAATATGTTGACCACAATATACACACAAAACCCGGCGTTAAAAGATAAATGGCTCTGACGCCTGTTGACCATGTCCTCATGTACTACCCTACCATGACAACAGCTGCTACTTCGGTTACCGTCAACAAGGCCAAAAAGATTTGTTTTTTTTATGTAAAATGTGTTCAACATACCAAGCTTCTTGAACAGTTTTTGCCATTCTGAGGTCATGACAGCTTTGAAATCGCTTGCACGTTTCTTCTCTGAAAAATCCCCACTTTACTCCCTCCCTCCCTTACTCCAATCTTTTCCCTTCCAAGCTCAATTCCGTCCTCACCCCATATATACACCTCCCCTTCCCATGCTTTTTCCCATGTACATTTCTCCTCCTCCGGTGACTATAACTACAACATCATAACTGTCATTCCAAACATTTCAAACTGACAAAGCCAGCCTCTCAGTGTTGATCACATTTCATTCATAATGGTATATTCTACTTTTGATCATTACACCCCAGCCGACCACAGACACTATTTTCATGGCTGTCAAACTCGCATTAGAAAAACAATATCATATAACAAATGTGTTAGACCATGGTGGAAAAAAGAATTCTGAGGAAGAAACCAACAGTGGTTATGACGTAGTGGGTAAACTACTGACGTCTTAACCCTCTTTAGTATGCACTTACCTTGGCTTAGTTACGCCGAAAACCATCGGCAAGGTAAGTAACTCCGTAATTTGAACATGGTTACCCAATTTAAAAATTAATTTAAAAGAGAGGAAAGGAAATAGTCAAATGAAAATAATTTTTAAAAGTCCTACGAATATATATGTTGCTATATGATCATAAGTTTGAAGAATATCACGTGAGCCGTTTACTCGGAAAAAAAAAATCATCTTCAGAACTTTCTTCCGAATCATACCTGGAACCTCATCCCAGTCGAAATCTAGGTCACTCTAAGCTTCATTACCCAGCACTTTCACTGAGTCTTATGCTGTAAATCCTACAAATCACAGTATCTTCATCACTAAATCTCGTTACAGAACGGCAGAAATCAAGGTTAGCGATGGCGAAAAACAGCCTTTCGACCACAAAACTTAAAAAATTCGTAACTCGAGAACTACGGCACGTATCGACTCGCGGTTTTTTTGCAAACGGAAGTAAATGGCCACAGGAAGAAGGAAGTCACGTTCTCACGAGACTTCCTTTTCTACGAGAAATATGGTGGCGCCCATTGTTGCCACGTGTTTTACCGGGTGCTGGCAGGTGCTCAGCGTTTTGGCTGTGTGATTTCCGGTTGGGCGCTAGCGGGTTCTCGCCTGTCAAGAGGGTTAGGCATTAGAGGACCAGGTATTCTCTATGATTTTGTGGTCCCAAATTGAAAAAAAATAAATAAAAAAAATTTCAAAGCCACAAAAAAAAAACACCCAGAAATCACGTAGTATGACGTAGTGGGTAAACTACTGATCCCTTAAGGCATTAGAGTGCCAGGTTTAAAACCGAAATTTCAAAGCCACAAAAAAATAACATAAAAATTGTCATGTGGGCATACAGACAGTGTAGAACAGGCAGCTAGTGTCCTCTCTGAGCAGTGTGTACAATTTTCCCTACCTAATTACCACATAACAACAACAACACCTAATTACCACATAACAACAACAAAAGCTGGCATGTCATAATCTGCTGCAAGGTAAAAAGATGACATGTTCCAGAACAGACAGGAGAATGTTCTACAAAGGCAGAAAAGCGGTACATGACAATAAAGACAGACAAAAATACATCAGAAAGGCAGGCAGAGAGTCCCAGAAGACAACAGGAAGTTACTAGCACAGACCCCAGAGAAGGTGTGGCCGCTCTTTGTACTGACAGAGCCTCCGGTATCCCCATGAGGACAATGTGACCACCATCAGTTGTCAACAGAAATGATATGAACACATCACAAGAACACATCACCAGTGAAAAGTGAATTCCTATTCATAGCACAGTGCCAAAGAAAACTATGATTACAAACAATGAAAAACTAAAACTTTGAATGCAGGTTACAAATCAGCATCCTACTATTTCAAAACCAGTCATTACTCTCAAAATGAGAAACGGCTATGATCTGTCACCATTGTCCTGGACTGAAATACTCCCAGCTTCACACTGTAGTTGCAGACAAGTTAATGTATTATTCATGGACGTTTAGGGAGAACAAAACATCATCTCTATCAGAACCCACAGCTTTACACGTTACAAATGAACACTTAAATCTTCTGACCCAGCCAATGAAACAGCTTGTCACTTTTGATGCAGCCAATGAAACCACCTGTAACTTCCCTGACACAGCCAGTCATATTGCAAATCACATAGATGAGCAGGTGGCAGGCAGTACCCAGTTTCACATTTTGCTGAAACAGTCTTTAGCACTGGTCCAGATAGCAATACCCTGCACATCAATGCATTGAGAAATGTGTGTTAACTTTTTCCCCAAGCATACCACCTCTTTTTTTTTTCACAATGTCAGTAAAAGGATTATACGTTATTTGGATGGTATGCAAAATGGAAATGTGCCTGAATGAAGATGCACCTTCTCACAGGCATAAATCACACACAGACTTCTGCAAAGCAATCAGACAATACAAACATTGTAAAGTGGATCAACACAGCCCCTCCAACCCCTAAGACAACTGACAAAGTTCATTATTTGTGGCCCAACAAATCAGAACACATGAAAAGAAGTGTGCACACATGCGCCCACACATACACATGCATGCTCTCACTCGCTTCTCTCTCACTTTCTCACACACACACACACACACACATACGCACACAAACACATACACACACACAAACGCACTGTCTGATTAAAGCAAAACAGGCCAAAGTTTGTTTATAAAGCTTGTGGTTCGATACGATTTGCTTTGATAAATCTGTGAACATGGTTTACCGCACATTTATTCTTTTTTGTCTTTTCTTTTTTTTCTTATTCATTTACAAGTATGCCTTTTATCTTGTAAGCACACTGAACTATAACACTCCATGAAAAGTCAAAGCTGTTTTGTCAGCCATGCATGGTATCCAATCAACTTGGTACAAAATGTGAGGATCCTTTTCCCCAACAGCTTCACAGATGCATCACTCTGTTCGGATTATGAGGAAGGAAGTCTGTGGTGGGCAGGGAGGGGAAGGGGAAGAAGGACAGAAAGTGCAGTTCCTAACTCCGCAGAATTTGCCTGCGCCATCTTCCTATCACATAACTTTCTGCACTCTTCAAGTCATTTTCATCATTCTCATCCTTACTGATCTTAAAAGAAATTAATAAATAAGAAGTTCTGTGATCCTTCATGCCATGCTCTTGTGGTGCCCTCAGTTTCAATGTCCTCTCCATAACCATGCCTATGGTGAGATCATGTCAGTCTTTTGATAGAATTTTGATGAAGTTCCAGAGAACTGTTGTTGGATGGATGTGGTGCCCTCTAGAGGTCTGTTGTTGGATGGATGGGGTGGTGCCCTCTAGAGGTCTGTTGTTGAATGGATGTGGTGGTGCCCTCTAGAGGTCTGTTGTTGGATGGATGGGGTGGTGCCCTCTAGAGGTCTGTTGTTGAATGGATGTGGTGCTGCCCTCTAGAGGTCTGTTGTTGAATGGATGTGGTGGTGCCCTCTAGAGGTCTGTTGTTGGATGGATGTGGTGCCCTCTAGAGGTCTGTTGTTGGATGGATGTGGTGGTGCCCTCTAGAGGTCTGTTGTTGGATGGATGTCGTGCCCTCTAGAGGTCTGTTGTTGGATGGATGTCGTGCCCTCTAGAGGTCTGTTGTTGGATGGATGTCGTGCCCTCTAGAGGTCTGTTGTTGGATGGATGTCGTGCCCTCTAGAGGTCTGTTGTTGGATGGATGTGGTGGTGCCCTCTAGAGGTCTGTTGTTGGATGGATGTGGTGGTGCCCTCTAGAGGTCTGTTGTTGGATGGATGTGGTGGTGCCCTCTAGAGGTCTGTTGTTGAATGGATGTGGTGGTGCCCTCTAGAGGTCTGTTGTTGGATGGATGGGGTGGTGCCCTCTAGAGGTCTGTTGTTGAATGGATGTGGTGCTGCCCTCTAGAGGTCTGTTGTTGAATGGATGTGGTGGTGCCCTCTAGAGGTCTGTTGTTGGATGGATGTGGTGCCCTCTAGAGGTCTGTTGTTGGATGGATGTGGTGGTGCCCTCTAGAGGTCTGTTGTTGGATGGATGTGGTGGTGCCCTCTAGAGGTCTGTTGTTGGATGGATGTCGTGCCCTCTAGAGGTCTGTTGTTGGATGGATGTCGTGCCCTCTAGAGGTCTGTTGTTGGATGGATGTCGTGCCCTCTAGAGGTCTGTTGTTGGATGGATGTGGTGGTGCCCTCTAGAGGTCTGTTGTTGGATGGATGTGGTGGTGCCCTCTAGAGGTCTGTTGTTGGATGGATGTGGTGGTGCCCTCTAGAGGTCTGTTGTTGGATGGATGTGGTGGTGCCCTCTAGAGGTCTGTTGTTGAATGGATGTGGTGGTGCCCTCTAGAGGTCTGTTGTTGGATGGATGTGGTGCCCTATAGAGGTCTGTTGTTGGATGGATGTGGTGCCCTCTAGAGGTCTGTTGTTGGATGGATGTGGTGGTGCCCTCTAGAGGTCTGTTGTTGGATGGATGTTGTGGTGCCCTCTAGAGGTCTGTTGTTGGATGGATGTGGTGCCCTCTAGAGGTCTGTTGTTGGATGGATGTGGTGCCCTCTAGAGGTCTGTTGTTGGATGGATGTGGTGCCCTCTAGAGGTCTGTTGTTGGATGGATGGGGTGCTGCCCTCTAGAGGTCAGTTGTTGGATGGATGTGGTGCCCTCTAGAGGTCTGTTGTTGGATGGATGTGGTGGTGCCCTCTGGAGGTCTGTTGTTGGATGGATGGGATGCTGCCCTCTAGAGGTCAGTAGTTGGATGGATGTGGTACCCTCTGGAGCTGGCACAGCTGTTCAGAGCAAGTTACTTAGTTTTGAGTTGCAGGGGAGTATACAGCTGCAGAGGCCAAGCCGTGAATGCAGGTCAGGGAAAGGGGTGTTTTCTGCAGGCCGCTCCCCACCAGCCAGCTAACCACACTGTATTCGGCTAACTGAATGTCATCTGTGCATAGCTGGTCTGGCAGCAATGTGTTCCGCAATGTTGAGCGGCCATTACAAATGGGGCTATAGGTTTGATAATTAGTTGTTGTCATGAAAAATGTAATATATCAGCGCTATTGAGATGACTGAATTGGCGAATTCCCAACGATTCTTTTAAGACCAAACTCGACTGGCTTTATTTTCCTGTAGATAACGTAGATGCGGCATGAAAGCTTGTACGAAAGTGGTCAGGCAATATTAGAACAATGACAACACACACAGTATTGTGTAAAAATGATGTCATCACTTTCTGGGAAGTTAATTTTCCATAGTTAAGTGGTACACAAGTTTGATACATGCCTCTGCTCAGACTGCAGCAACAAAAATGTTGGATTAGAAGTGTGTGAAGCCTTGTTTGTTTGTCCTTTCACTAAGTGTCTCATTTAGGACGGAAAAATAAAGCTGTGGGAGGTCTGTTGTTGGATGGATGTGGTGGTGCCCTCTAGAGGTCTGTTGTTGGATGGATGTGGTGCCCTCTAGAGGTCTGTTGTTGGATGGATGTGCTGCCCTCTAGAGGTCTGTTGTTGGATGGATGTGGTGGTGCCCTCTAGAGGTCTGTTGTTGGATGGATGTGGTGGTGCCCTCTAGAGGTCTGCTGTTGGATGGATGTGGTGCTGCCCTCTAGAGGTCTGTTGTTGGATGGATGTGGTGCCCTCTAGAGGTCTGTTGTTGGATGGATGTGGTGCCCTCTAGAGGTCTGTTGTTGGATGGATGTGGTGGTGCCCTCTAGAGGTCTGTTGTTGGATGGAGGTGCTGCCCTCTAGAGGTCTGTTGTTGGATGGATGTGGTGCCCTCTAGAGGTCTGTTGTTGGATGGATGTGGTGCCCTCTAGAGGTCTGTTGTTGGATGGAGGTGCTGCCCTCTAGAGGTCTGTTGTTGGATGGATGTGGTGCCCTCTAGAGGTCTGTTGCTGGATGGATGTTGTGCTGCCCTCTAGAGGTCTGTTGTTGGATGGATGTGGTGCCCTCTAGAGGTCTGTTGCTGGATGGATGTGGTGGTGCCCTCTAGAGGGGGGATGCTCACTCCTGCTGGCTCCACTTACTCAGCAGTTGTAATTGCCAGTGGAGAGCTTCACAGGAGGTGTCACATAATGTTGGATAAGGAATAAACAGCACTGGAGACCACTGGTGTGATTTTACAACGGCATAGTGCCTCCTCTTGGAGGACATTCAGTGATCACCTGATACTGACTGTTTCCAGTGGAATGCCAGAGTTAATTACAAGATGATTCTAATCATGACTGCATATGAGAGAGCTCGAATAAGCAGCATCAGAGTAATACCACTGACAGAACATGGGGGATGAGGCAGAAAAAACAAACAAACAAGCCAACAAAATGATGAATAAACAAACAAAAAGTGGCCAGGCAGCCCCCCAAACCCAGTAACTGTCAAAACGGTCTGCCGAGAACATTTGGCACTGGTAAGAAAGGTCAGGTACTTAAGAAAAATCTGAAATTGAAAAACAAAACAAAACAAAACAAAATAAACCCAGACAGCCCTGAAATTCTGTAACTGTGATGCTTGTCTGGCAGACTAGAAAAGCCACAAATAGCGAGAAACGTGGAGAACTCTTCACTCACCTTTTTGCACTGCTTGATCTGCATGACGGCATAGTTGGTGAAGATCTCCCTGAGGTCCTTCACTTTCTGTCGCTTGAAGCGGTCAATGTCACGCAGAGCAGCGTCCACTATCTGTCTGATGTGAGAGAAACAGGACGGGTGAGTGCTTCTCTCGGAGGTGAGAGGAAACGGAATAGATGGGTTTTTTTTTGTTTTCCCACAAGCCGCACACAGACACAAACACACACACACATACACCCACATGCGGTCTTCAAATTCAAAAATCCGTTTGGAGATAATAACAGAAATAAATCATGTAATACATCTTTTATCCGATAAAGGCACATCAGTTAGTTTTTGCTGGGTCCCCTCTCATTGTGGCATTTCAGCAAATGAGAGAGTCGATCAGGCTGCAAGAAAGGCAGCTCGAAATGTTGAGGGTTCAATTCCCCTTAATATTCCTTTGGACTTAACAGAATGCAATGCTCTTCTAAACAAAACATCGGATGAAAGCTTCAGAAACTTGATAATGAACTCAGATACTCAGTATTATCAGAGTTGTGTTAAATTTGGTGGCAAAATCAACTCGAAAGCCTCGTCAAACAATCATCTTGCTTCTCTGTCTAGAGAGATTAGAAGTTTACTGCACAGAATACGGTTAAATTCCCTTCGTACAAAGTTCTGTAAAAACATTAGATGCATGTGTGGAGAAACACTCGGAGTAGGACATCTATTAATCAATTGTCCAAGTGCAAGGGAATTATATCGTAAATCGGGCGTTTGTAGTTTATCTGACGGATCAAGTCCGTCATCTGTGCCCAAGATTTTGAATGACTACGCTTTTCTTTCTTCAGTTTGTAAATGTTTGTTACACAGTCCAGTGGGCATTTACCTTTGATGTTCTATCCTTTAATATTAGATTGTTAATTACTTAGCATTACTTACAGTACTCTTGCTGCTATGTTACCCTCAGTTTGAAGCGTACTTGCCTAATTCCGGAAAATGACACATTTACATACAAGCGCGCGCGCACCTGCACACACACACACACACACACACACACACACACACACACACACACACCACTCACACACACACACACACACACACACACACACACACACACACACACACACACACACACACTCACACACACACATACACTCACATCCACACTTTGTCCCTGTATCTGGCCATCTCCAGTCTCAACTCATATCATAAGAAATGTTTATTCATACAACACATTTTCAAGAAACAACCACAGAGTTAATACGCACATTCCACATACTTCAACACATCGTCTGATATCACTTTTAGTGGAAGGACGTTAAACTGAAGAAACTGAAACACACACATGCATGCACACATATATATACACACATGCGCGCTTGTACATTCCCTCGCTCTTACGCATGAACGTGCATGCACGCACACACACACACACTCACTCGCTCACACATCACGGCTTGCACACTCACATCCACTGATACATATGCATGTGTATATAATTATATGCGTGTATGTGTGTGCGTCCTTGTATGTGGGCGAGTAGGCATGTGCGTATGTGGTACAACCAATGTTAGGCAGGTACTGAAGGTCTGACCAGTGCGTTGGGCTAATGTGTAGGTCAGACATCTGGTAAGTCCTAGCCACCAGACCCTCTTCTTCAATTCTCTCATCTTAGTTATTAATTCATTTATCATCTGCTTTAAATCATGCGCAGTGTGGTCTATACTGATAGTCCAGTGTGTTCAAGCAAATCAATATAAAGCTTTTCTTCCCTTTTTCTTTCCTACTGATGATTTTCCTTGCTTTGTTATATTTCTGCCAGTCTCTGTTCACGCAAAGGAAGATAAAACAGTCAGAGAACAAAAATCCACATAGCCATGAGGAGGTGAACTTTACACTCACTGCGTTTCTTCCGTGGTGTGTTTGAGATCCAGTTCCGCCTGAATGATCTGCTCATCCAGCTGTTTCAGTTTGGCTTCCCTCTGCTCCGGAGTGTCTCCCCCAAACAGCTTGGTCTTCATGCCGCTCAGGGAGAAGGACCCCGCCTTGCCCTGGGCCTGTGGCCAACACACGTCACCTCCACTTGACAAGGCTTCCTTCTCTGACAGAAGAACATTCCGTTTTAGTTCAGTGCCATGGCCGAGATCTAGACACAGCACCTCATCCTAGCACTGCTTCCCTCGCTGCCAGGAGAACATTCTGCTTCACTTCACTATACAGCACAATGCTTCCCTCGCTGCCAGGAGAACATTCTGCTTCACTTCACTATACAGCACAATGCTTCCCTCGCTGCCAAGAGAACATTCTGCTTCACTTCACTGTACAGCACAATGCTTCGCTCGCTGTCAGAACATTCTGCTTCACTTTACTATACAGCACAATGCTTCCCTCGCTGTCAGGAGGACATTCTGCTTCACTTCACTATACAGCACAATGCTTCCCTCGCTGCCAGGAGAACATTCTGCTTCACTTCACTATATAGCACAATGCTTCCCTCGCTGCCAGGAGAACATTCTGCTTCACTTCACTATACAGCACAATGCTTCCCTCGCTGCCAGGAGAACATTCTGCTTCACTTCACTCTACAGCACAATGCTTCCCTCGCTGCCAGGAGAACATTCTGCTTCACTTCACTCTACAGCACAATGCTTCCCTCGCTGCCAGGAGAACATTCTGCTTCACTTCACTCTACAGCACAATGCTTCCCTCGCTGCCAGGAGAACATTCTGCTTCACTTCACTCTACAGCACAATGCTTCCCTCGCTGCCAGGAGAACATTCTGCTTCACTTCACTATACAGCACAATGCTTCCCTCGCTGCCAGGAGAACATTCTGCTTCACTTCACTGTACAGCACAATGCTTCCCTCGCTGCCAGGAGAACATTCTGCTTCACTTCACTATACAGCACAATGCTTCCCTCGCTGCCAAGAGAACATTCTGCTTCACTTCACTGTACAGCACAATGCTTCCCTCGCTGTCAGAACATTCTGCTTCACTTCACTATACAGCACAATGCTTCCCTCGCTGTCAGGAGAACATTCTGCTTCACTTCACTATACAGCACAATGCTTCCCTCGCTGCCAAGAGAACATTATGCTTCACTTCACTGTACAGCACAATGCTTCGCTCGCTGTCAGAACATTCTGCTTCACTTTACTATACAGCACAATGCTTCCCTCGCTGTCAGGAGAACATTCTGCTTCACTTCACTATACAGCACAATGCTTCCCTCGCTGCCAGGAGAACATTCTGCTTCACTTCACTATACAGCACAATGCTTCCCTCGCTGCCAGGAGAACATTCTGCTTCACTTCACTCTACAGCACAATGCTTCCCTCGCTGCCAGGAGAACATTCTGCTTCACTTCACTCTACAGCACAATGCTTCCCTCGCTGCCAGGAGAGCATTCTGCTTCACTTCACTCTACAGCACAATGCTTCCCTCGCTGTCAGGAGAGCATTCTGCTTCACTTCACTCTACAGCACAATGCTTCCCTCGCTGCCAGGAGAACATTCTGCTTCACTTCACTCAACAGCTAAGATGACTGCACAGGACAATTTCAGAACCGTCACCAGTCAGAAAAGAGCGGTAATGTAAGGTAAGGTAATGTTGCTTATAGCCCAGCCGACCGCAAAGGGCCACATCAGGGCTGTCACTGCTTTGTCAACTCACAAGTCATTCATTCACACAACCATTTAAAACGCGTTTTCTGAAAACACACCAGAAATTTTGTTTGAAATCTTTCCACTGTAAAATCTCAGATCAGAAAAGAGTATTCTGTCACGAAGAAACAAAGACAAAGAACACACACACACACACACACACACACGCACACACCATACACACACACCACACACACACACACACGCACACCATACAAGCCCACTAACCAATAACAGGTAAATTACTGATATCCTTAAAGCATACAAATAGTAATACGTACATGTCCACTAATACATAACAGCTAAACTACTGACATCTTCAAAGTACACAGAACTACATCATGTTCAGGACGTCACCTGTTTGGGTTGATTTGTTTTTCCACTTCCAGATTAAAGGTAACAAGCGTAATAAACCTCTGTACATGTGACACAAATATACCATGAAAGACCCTATTGATATAAAAGACTCTGTAGAATGGACATCTACTGCCCGCTCCGCTTTGTGTTTCAAGTCTCTCTCCTAGTGTCAACATCACAGCAGAACAGAGGGCATGTTACAGACCAGAAGAAGAGGAGAAAGGCGGGCAATTTGCCTACTGGACTCGCACGTGAGGATGCCACAGGAAGACGAGGGACAAGGGATGGGTGGGACAAATGGGCAAGGACAGAGGCATGCGGATTTAATCAACTTTTTCAGTAAGAGGATCAACATCGAGTTGCTTACAGAACATTTCACCCTTCCAGGATGATACCCATACAAGACAACAGCAACAACAAAAAAGCAGCTGTAAAAGTATAGCAGCACATGGCATGCTGACATCTCCATGAAGACCAATCTCCTTGTTGTAACTGGTTATATACTGACTGACAGACGTAGGACACATGTTATATACTGACTGACAGACGTAGGACACATGTTATATACTGACTGACAGACGTAGGACACATGTTATATACTGACTGACAGACGTAGGACATGTTATATACTGACTGACAGACGTAGGACACATGTTATATACTGACTGACAGACGTAGGACACATGTTATATACTGACTGACAGACGTAGGACACATGTTATATACTGACTGACAGACGTAGGACACATGTTATATACTGACTGACAGACATAGGACACATGTTATATACTGACTGACAGACGTAGGACACATGTTATATACTGACTGACAGACGTAGGACACATGTTATATACTGACTGACAGACTAGGACACATTATATACTGACTGACAGACGTAGGACACATGTTATATACTCACTGACAGACGTAGGACACATGTTATATACTGACTGACAGACGTAGGACACATGTTATATACTGACTGACAGACGTAGGACACATGTTATATACTACTGACAGACGTAGGACACATGTTATATACTCACTGACAGACGTAGGACACATGTTATATACTGACTGACAGACGTAGGACACATGTTATATACTGACTGACAGACGTAGGACCAGTATATATGACTGAACGTAGGACACATGTTATATACTGACTGACAGACGTAGGACACATGTTATATACTGACTGACAGACATAGGACACATGTTATATACTGACTGACAGACGTAGGACACATGTTATATACTGACTGACAGATGTAGGACACATGTTATATACTGACTGACAGACGTAGGACACATGTTATATACTGACTGACAGAGTAGGACACATGTTATATACTCACTGACAGACGTAGGACACATGTTATATACTCACTGACAGACGTAGGACACATGTTATATACTGACTGACAGACGTAGGACACATGTTATATACTGACTGACAGACGTAGGACACATGTTATATACTCACTGACAGACGTAGGACACATGTTATATACTGACTGACAGACGTAGGACACATGTTATATACTGACTGACAGACGTAGGACACATGTTATATACTCACTGACAGACGTAGGACACATGTTATATACTCACTGACAGACGTAGGACACATGTTATATACTCACTGACAGACGTAGGACACATGTTATATACTCACTGACAGACGTAGGACACATGTTATATACTCACTGACAGACGTAGGACACATGTATGACAGTCAGCACTGCAGTGCATTAGAACAGCGTTAACCTGCATAGCATAACTCTGCACGTCCTGACGTCTGAGAACATGACAAGGACCACTTCTTTCTACCGCCCTTCAGCCACCTACCCCTCTACTCCTTCCCTCCTACTCCCTCCGTTTCCTCCCACTCCCCTTTCCCACTCCCCTGTGTATCCCCCTGCCCCACTGCCCTCTCCCTCCTGTTATCCCCATCCCAGTAACAGCAGTATCGGCACTGCTTCAGCCTTCACTTGGTGATGACACAACAGGAACCCTTCTTGCCAAGTCCTTGTTCCTAACTCTCCTCCTCTTGGGCGTAATGATCCAGTCTCATCTGACACTTTGGAATCCCATCAACTTCTCCTTGACGGGCAAGTCACCCATGTTTTCCAAATGTGCTTCACCAACCATCTTTGATATCACACGTTACACCTATTTCAATGTAACATACATGGTTCTTGTGTTTGATGTATCGATTTAAGATTTTGTCTTGGTTAGAGCCTGTTCTCTATCATTTGAGCAACTATATACAATTTACAATGTTTTCCCAAACTTTATGCACAGAACTTTTAATGTCAAAACTGTAAAGACTGTTTTATTTGTAGCTTTAATACTGCTTCACTTGCTTGATTTATCATCAATGATAACTCATCCAGTCTAAACTTTATTTGACAAAATATATCTATATGTGCTCTACCTCAGTTCTATATTCAATTATATCTCCAGCTGTATCTTCAATTCTGGTAACCAGACACCCCTTTACAAGCTCAAATACTAATAGAATGCAACTTGAAACTTGTTACCATAATGCACTCTACCAAAAACAGAGTAATTACCAAAACAGAGTAATTACCAAAAACAGAGTAATTACCAAAACAGAGTAATTACACAGACTCCCTTTACTCACCCATGTCAAGTCCAGAGAACATGTAAAGACTTCACAGCCCAAACACATGTGACAGAATCACAAAAGCAGAACACCACGGAATAGCATGAGGAAAGAGGTAGGGGGGAGAGTCAAAGGAAGTGAAACAGAGGGGGAAGTCACCAGCACATGATCTGCTGAAGGTGGGTGTACAGTTTACACTGAAAGATCCCTAAAAACCCTGTAGAGTATGAAACATTGAGTGTGGCAATACAAGGAGACCTGTCACATACCAAGGCACACGAAGGAACAAACAGAACACTCCAGTGTCAGTGTCAGCTTTGTCAAGGGCATGTCACTGAAATGCAGACTGTTCCACACCACAGGTGCTAAGCCACGAGCCCACTGGTGCAATGTTTCCACAAACATGAACAAGAAGAAACAATAAAGAAGAAAAACAATAAGATGGAACCGGGGAAATTCGGCCAATGTCTGACCACAGTGTGCTAATACACACGCACACATGATCTATGTTGTCATGGAGCTCAATACACATGCACACATGATCTGCACTGTCATGGAGCTCAATACACACGCACACATGATCTATACTGTCATGACGCTCGTAACAAGCCACCCTGCCACTTCTCCCCAATCCATATTTCCATTTAGGGAAACAACAAACAAAAAATCCACCAAATTTCCAATTCTGTTCATTAACTTTCTCATGCAACACCTCATCCATCCATCAGGGTGTCCACAAATGCTGTTTCCAAACATGGAAAGCATCAGCCATCACATCCTAACTTTCTCACATAACACATCATCCAGCCATCAGGGTGTCCACAAATGCTGTTTCCAAACATGGAAAGCATCAGCCATCACATCCTAACTTTCTCACATAACACATCATCCAGCCATCAGGGTGTCCACAAATGCTGTTTCCAAACATGGAAAGCATCAGCCATCACATCCTAACTTTCTCGCATAACACATCATCCAGCCATCAGGGTGTCCACAAATGCTGTTTCCAAACATGGAAAGCATCAGCCATCACATCCTAACTTTCTCACATAACACATCATCCAGCCATCAGGGTGTCCACAAATGCTGTTTCCAAACATGGAAAGCATCAGCCATCACATCCTAACTTTCTCACATAACACATCATCCAGCCATCAGGGTGTCCACAAATGCTGTTTCCAAACATGGAAAGCATCAGCCATCACATCCTAACTTTCTCACATAACACATCATCCAGCCATCAGGGTGTCCACAAATGCTGTTTCCAAACATGGAAAGCATCAGCCATCACATCCTAACTTTCTCACATAACACATCATCCAGCCATCAGGGTGTCCACAAATGCTGTTTCCAAACATGGAAAGCATCAGCCATCACATCCTAACTTTCTCACATAACACATCATCCAGCCATCAGGGTGTCCACAAATGCTGTTTCCAAACATGGAAAGCATCAGCCATCACATCCTAACTTTCTCACATAACACATCATCCAGCCATCAGGGTGTCCACAAATGCTGTTTCCAAACATGGAAAGCATCAGCCATCACATCCTAACTTTCTCACATAACACATCATCCAGCCATCAGGGTGTCCACAAATGCTGTTTCCAAACATGGAAAGCATCAGCCATCACATCCTAACTTTCTCACATAACACGTCATCCAGCCATCAGGGTGTCCACAAATGCTGTTTCCAAACATGGAAAGCATCAGCCATCACATCCTAACTTTCTCACATAACACATCATCCACCCATCAGGGTGTCCACAAATGC